>JAQQTP010000086.1:13747500-14947500 GCA_029884605.1 Ormosia emarginata
AGAAAATGATTCATGGTTATGGTATAGGAGAATCGCTCACATTTATATGGATCATTTAAATAGGTTGGTTTCAAAAGAACTAGTAATTGGACTTCCAAAACTTAAATTTGAAAAAAGACAAACTTTGTGATGCATGTCAAAAGGGAAAATAAGTAAAGGTATCTTTTAAAGTTAAAAATGTGATTTCAACTTCTAGACCTCTACAACTTTTGCACATGGATCTTTTTAGTCCCTCTAGAACTATGAGCTTTGGTGAGAATTACTATGCCTTAGTGATTGTGGATGATTTTTCTAAGTTCACATGGATATTATTCTTGTCTCATAAAAATGATGACTTTCAATCATTCAAAAAACTTGTCAAAGTTATCCAAAACGAAAAAATTTTTTGTGTTGCATCCATAAGAAGTGACTATGGTGGTGAGTTTGAAAATCATAAATTTGAAACTTTTTGTGATGAACATAGTATTGAGCATAATTTTCGGCCCCTAGAACACCACAACAAAATGGTGTTGTAGAAAGGAAAAATTAATCTTTAGAAGAAATGGTAAGAACTATGCTCAATGAGGCCAACCTTCCTAAGTATTTTTGGGCGGATGTAGTTAAAATCGTTTGTTATGTTATGAATAGGGCTTTGATAAGGCCAATTTTAAAGAAAACCCCCTATAAATTGTACAAGGGAAGGAAGCCAAATGTTTCATATTTTCATATCTTTGGATGTAAATGCTTTGTTTTAAATAATAGAAAAGATAACTTGGGAAAGTTTGATGAAAAATCTGATGAGGAATATTTCCTGGTTATTCTATGGATAGTAAGGCCTTTAGATTTACAATAAACGAACTATGACCATAGAAGAGTCTATACATGTTACATTTGATGAAACTAACCCAAATGAGCCGAGAAAGGAATTTGTTGAGGATGTTGCAAAGATTTTGGAAAGGACTCACCTAGAGAACAAAGAAAAAGAAGTCAAGAAGTAAGAAGATAGTCCACATGATTCCTCAAGATAAGAGGACTCTCAAATTATGGATCTTCCCAAGGTATTGAGGACATTAAGATATCATCCTCTTGATAAAGTAATAGGTGATATATCAAAAGGGGTAATCACTCTAACACTCTTAGAGATGCATGTAATCATATGACTTTTGTCTCTCAAGTTGAACCTAAAAACATAAATGATGCCATTAATGATGAATATTTGATCTTGGCCATGCAAGATGAACTAAACCAATTTGAGAGAAATCAAGTTTGGGAGTTAGTTCCAAGGCCCAACGATCATCCCATAATTGGCACCAAGTGGGTCTTTAGGAACAAACTTGATGAAACGGACTTAATAATAAGAAACAAAGTTAGGTTTGCAGCTAAGGGTTATAATCAAGAAGAAGACATAGATTATGAAGAAACATATGCTCCCGTAGCTAGATTAGAAGTCATTAAAATGTTACTTGCATATGCATGCATCATGGATTTTAAGCTCTTTCAAATTAATGTCAAAAGTGCACTTTTAAATAGTTTCATACAAGCAGAAGTGTATGTGGATCAACCTCTCAATTTTGAAAACTTTGAACTGTCCAACCATGTTTTTAAACTTAAAAATGCCTTGTATGGCTTAAACAAGCTCCTAGAGCTTGGTATGAAAGGTTGAACAAATTTCTTTTAGAAAATGGCATTTTTAGAGGAAATGTTGACACTACCTTCTTCATCAAACATAAAAAGCATGACATTCTTCGTGTTCAAATATATGTTGATGATATTATATTTGGTGTTACTAATGACTCTCTTTGTAAAGAATTTGCTAATATCATGCAAAGTGAGTTTGAGATGTCTATGATGGGTGAGCTCAACTTCTTCCTTAGTCTTCAAATCAATCAAACAAGGGATGAGACTTTCATAAGTCAATCCAAATATTGCAAGTAGTTACTCAAGAAGTTTAGAATGGAAGGTGCCAAGTAAATGGCTATACTAATGGGCATTTTTTGTTACTTGGACAAGGATAAAGGAGGTAAATATGTAAAAAATATCAAGTATAGAGGTATGATTAGCTCACTTTTTTATCTTACCGCAAGTAGGCCGGATATCATGTTTAGTATATGCATGTGTGCTAGATTTCAAGCAAATCCTAAAGAATCTCACCTTTGTGCTGTAAAACGAATTATGAAATATCTAATAGACACTTTACAAATGGGATTGTGGTACCCTAAGGGTGCCTCATGTAGCTTGTTTGGTTATTCCGATTCTGATTTTGCTGGATGTAAAATAGATAGGAAGAGCACTAGTGGAGCATGCCATTTACTTGAAAACTCACTTGTTTCTTGGCATAGCAAGAAACAAAATAGTGTGGCACTATCTACAGCTAAAGCTGAATATGTTGCAGCTGGAAGTTATTGTGCTTAAGTCCTTTGGATGAAGCAATAACTTCTAGACTATGATCTCGAGCTGGATCACATCCTCATAAGGTGTGATAATACTAGTGCAATCAACTTATCAAAAAATCCAATTTTGCACCAAGAACAAAGCACATAGAAATTAGACATTATTTCATAAGAGACCATGTTCAAAAAGGTGATTACATGCTTGAATTTATGGAAATATCTAAGCAACTAGTTGATATCTTAACCAAACCTCTAGCAAAAAAAGTATTTTATTTCATTAGAAGAGAATTGGGCATAATTGATTAATCATGCATATGAAGCTTGAATTGTTTTATCCTTGATTGATTTCTATTAAATCATTACTAACTTGGGCATTGGAAGTTTCCCCAAATTTATTTTGCAAGTACTTCACAAGATCAGGTAAAAATTCTCCTCAATCTAATGCTAAAATTGTGCTTAACTGATGCCTGAATAATTATTTTATTCGAATAAGAAGAATCCTATTCGAATAACATGCTTAAGTAACTCTCATTTTTGTTTCAAATATTTGCCTTATTCGAATAAGGCCTCCCTTATTTGAATAATGTCTTATAGAAACTTCCCACGAATTCTATTCCTTAATATGTTATTTGAATAACCAGTTGGTTATTCGAATAAGGTCAGACATGAAGCACCAAATGGATTATTATTCGAATAACGTTTTTGTTATTCGAATATCATATGGCAGAAAGCCATGACCCTTGAGCTTCAACGCTGTTATTCAAATAACA
Organism: Ormosia emarginata; assembly: GCA_029884605.1. Lineage (NCBI taxonomy): Eukaryota > Viridiplantae > Streptophyta > Magnoliopsida > Fabales > Fabaceae > Ormosia > Ormosia emarginata. The sequence goes on from JAQQTP010000086.1 coordinate 13,750,640, forward strand.
CAACCTGTTATTCGAATAACGTTTGGCAGAAAAGCCAAAACGTCTGACCTACCACCTTGTTATTCAAATAACACTGTGGTTATTCGAATAACACGCGGGATATAAATAAAATCCCCACATATCTGAACTTCATTTATGAAGTTCTCCCTCCTCCTCTGTTTCTTTCTCCACGACCCACCATCATCCCTCCTCATTCTCTTTCTAAAAACCTCTTCCCTTTCTATCAAAACACCCAATCCACCTTCAAACTCTCTGATGGCCTCCTCATCCAAGCACCCACGTACGAAGACCGCTCATACCAGGAATCGAAGTATATGGACCAGAAATTCTTTGAAGACGAAGATGGGTTCGAGTTCTTGGACTTTCTCAACTACCAAGGCGTTCTCAAGCTATGCAGCTACAATGACACTTTCTTCCTGGACCTAGTGAAGATGTTCTACTGCAACCTACGATTAGATGGTCCAAATATCATCTTCGAAGTCAAGGACCAACAAATTATTATCTCACCAGTTGACTGGATAGAGCTCTTCAATCTGAATGCAACAGGAACAACCATTGAAGAGGACAGGAGGCCATACGTACAAGAGTACGTCAAGGAAAAAGCCTTGCTATTCATCGTAAAACCTGGCACTCAATGGCCTAAAGTTGGTTTGAAAAGTGGGATGCTGAACAGTCAGGATAGGTTGCTCCATTACGTCGATGCTCACATTCTTGCACCCCGTGGTGGCAACTACGCTTATTTAACAGAGGATGATATTATTATGGTCTGGGTCTTGAGGAAGAATTGGAGAATCAACTGGCCCAACTTCATTGGAAAACATATGCTGAAGGCAAAGCACTAAGAAAACTCAAATTTGCCTTATGCTCTGATCATCTCAGTTTTCCTCAAGAAGTACAACATAATCTGGGAAACTGAGCGACCAGTCAAGCTCACTCATTTCAATATCTTTGGAGAATACACTCTGAAGAAAATGAAGATGGTACCAGACAACGTTGGAGGCTAGGTGTATCCCGATGAGCTAGAAGAGGTTGAGGTTGATGCCCTTGGTGCGCTTGGAGAAGCTTTTGAGGATGTTGCTACTGCTGCTAGTGTTCCAAATGCTAGTCCTGTGACAAATGACCAGCTTATGTCAACCATGCTCAACCTCAAGGCCTATATGGAGAACACCAACAACATCATCTTTGACAGGCTTGAGGCGATTGAGCGAGAGCAGATTGCCTTGAGAGCCTTGATATCTGGACAGGCTCCCAACACCCCTCCTCCTGCACCAGACGTGTATATCTAGGATCCTTAGTTCTTAAGATCTTGATTTTCTTGCTTTTTAGTGTTTTGCATTTAGTAAATCCTGTTTCTGACACCATTAATGTAATTGGCCAAATCTTGTGATTAATGAAATGACTAATAGTATTTGATTGCATATTCTTGCTTGGTTTGATTCTTTTGGTAATTGTTTACATAGTTGGATTACATATTTGATTGTATATCTACTTGTATTGTACTTCTCTTGCCCCATCTTTTTTATCATGACAAAATGGGGAAAAGAAATCTAACATCTCTTTAGCATGTTTTGAGAAAAGAACAGAAGAGAAATCCTGGGATTCCAAAAGAAAGGGAGAGCTGCACACAAACTATGATATAATACACCTTTGAAAAATAAAGAGGGAGTAAGCTTCGAAAACTTTTTTCAATTTAATTGAACTAACCGTCTTTTCAATGCTTGGTTTGTCATCATCAAAAAGGGAGAAAATGTGATTGACCATTAACTCGTGAAGAACTTGGTTTTGATGATAACAAACATGGAGATGTGGCAAGATCTAGTCCAAGACCTTCAAGACAAGTAATAGGACTTAGATCATTATGTAAGGGTATAAATGATTCACCTAATGCTCTATAATTGCCCATTTCAAAGAACTCAAATAGCTCACTTGTTTTTTAAAGGCTTCAAATTGGTTTTTGTTTTTTTTAAAGAAACAAACATAATGTGCTCAAAAGCTTAGTAGATCATTTGAGATAAATTGGCAAGGTTTAAAAGATATGAGAAATGATTTTCTAATGGCTTATTCGAATAACAACTTTTGTTATTCAAATAGCCAATGTCAGAGAAGCCAAAAATCTCATCTGGATTGAGCCTTATTCGAATAATGCCCTGCGTTATTCGAATAACAGTTCAAAATCCTTAAGGTGCATAAAGTATTATTCGAATAACCAAAGTGTTATTCGAATAACATGTTTTTTTAGAAGCATTCCTTTAAATGGCTTATTCGAATAACAAAGCTATTATTTGAATAACAAGTTTTTCCAGAAACCAATCTTTTAAGTGGTTATTCGAATAACATAAGTGTTATTCAAATAACACGATCCAGAGGCAAATTGCCCCTGAGCTATTTGAAATCTTATTCGAATAACAAAGTTGTTATTTGAATAAGAACACGAACCAGAAAAGGAAACAACGGCTAGTTAGCTGCCATTAATGCCCCCAACCACCTCTCCGATGGCTCTTTTCATTGATAAGCTATAAATAAATGTTGTTGGGCATTAATGGAGGTTGGACAACCTATTTGAAAACATTAGTTGAGCATTAATATGAGTTTCCCTACCAGTTTCAATCTATCCTTCAGGCATTAAAGTCTGAATCTTTGATACCCATAGAGTTTCTACTCATACAAATCTTGTTGAATCTGTAAAGGAGATGGTGAGGTATCCCTCAAACTGAAAAGGTGAGGTATCTCTTGAATATAGAGGCTCAAGCACAAGGGTGAGGTATCACAAGGTGTGTTGAGTACTTCAAATTTGTAAAGGTTGTCAAGCACCTGATCTCAAGCTTGAAGATATAGTGAAAAATCTAGAGTGGTTGCTTGAGGACTGGACGTAGGTCACAAGTGGATTGGTGGCTGAACTAGGATCAACTATTGTGTTTGATTCTCTAAACTCTTCTCTTTATATTTGTGCATTGGCTTATTTCCTTACTTGATTATTTCTTTCTTGGTTGGTTCATTAGTGAGCAATATCTATCAATCTTATCCATTCACTCACTTCTAATAATTAATAGTTGCAACAAAAATCAATATTTAAGCGTTTTGCGAAAGAATTGCGAACTTGTTTTATAAACTCAATTCACCCCCCTCTTGAGTATTGAAGCCACTTGGTAACAACCCGGAACCCAGACCCGTAAAGCCACCAAACCCGAACTACCTCGGACCCCTTTGCCACCTAGCTTACAACCTGCGAACTCCGTCGCGCTGTTCAGATCTCGCCATGACCAAACCCCTCACCATGAATCCCAGTTCACTACTTGCAACCACCATGCCGCTGTCACCTCCCAACAGCTAAGCCAGAACCCAGATCCTCCACTGCGAACTTTGCCTCGCTGTTCAGATCTCGCCCTCTTGAACCAAAATCCACGCATCGCGAACCACCAAATCTTCATCGACTACCATGAGCCCAGCTAGCTACCACCAATCTCTGAGAATACAGTCTGCTGCCCACGCTGCCGTCAACCATCGTCGCGTTATCTACTCGTCCGAACCCCTCTTCCCCCAGCCGCCCTCCCAGTAGCAGCACACCTCCCCCGTAGTAGAGTTCCATGTTACCCACATTCCACTTTATCCTTTTTATTTATTTTATTCCTTTTATTTAATTTTGTGGTCACTATTTATTTATTTATTTATTTATTTAAGTTGGTTCTTTAATCTTAATTGTGGGCATGTTACTATTCCACTTGATTTGGGGGAGACACATTATTTTTTATTTTTAAATTAATATTTTGACAAAAAAATTTAAATTAATATAAAAATTTGGCCAATCCGATTACCCAAACCAAACTAACCTGATTGTAATCAGGTTAGTTCAGTTCGGGTTACCTAATTTTTTTTTTAAAACCGATCCAACCTAACTTGACCTCAATTGATTTGGATTTTTTTCTCCCTAAACCTGAACCAACCCGACTCGTGAACATCCCTAGTTATGACTGAGTTTGGTTCGGGTCCTAAAAATTGGCACAACCAAAATGTCAAGTCAAGTTCGGGACAAGTTAAACTTAGTCCAACCCGGCCCATGAGTATCCTTTGGATGTCTAATATATTTATTCACACTCTTTATTTTATATTTTTTATTATATTAATTTACCTTTACTTAAGTTTTTTTTTAAAAAATCAAATACTTTATGAAATATCAAAAAATAAAGAATATCTCTTCTATATAATAAATTAGAGTACAATCTTTTAAAATAGTCTTAATATCTTAAGCTAATCTTCCTTTAAAACTTTTTTATTTTAAATTCTAAATTTAAATTATTTTTTTAATTAATTATGTATATATTTTTTATAATTTTAAATCTATTTTCTTTTTTAATCTATATATTTTTAAATTTTATCTGAATAAATTAGTTATACATATATTTTTTATAACTTTAAACAAGTTTTTTCTTTTAATTTATATTTATTTAAACTTTATAAGAATTTAAAAAAAAAAATCCTTACAATACACAATATACTTACTAATATAATAAATAAACATAGAGAAGTGCTAATTGCCTTTTCCTCATAATAAAATATTAAAATGAGTAGGACGAGAGAAGAGAAGACGAATAGTCAAATATAGTGCTCGGGTAAAGCCGCCCCAATCCTTGTAGTACAAGGCTAACTAATCCCGACCATTCAAAAACCTTGTATATATTAAGAGAATGGCCGTAACAGCTTGCTCGATCATGGAGTTGTATGATTTTTACTGCAACATGATTGAGCTTTAGAGGCCGAGTCACGACGTGCCACGATATGGTATCGCATGATCTCTTCGGTGTAAAGATCGTTAGTGACTTTGTGGTTACTCTGTTGTATGTGCCCTTGCCCAAGTAAGAGGATTACGCGGACAAGGCTCAGATGAGATGAGATGAGATCCACCGACTTGACTTGATGCTCCTCGCCTTCTCTCTATACAGGGATTGGTTGGACAGCGTAGAGAACCATTTAATTGTTCACTGTTCTCTCCTATTTGCATCAAGTGAGTCCCTACCTATCCTCCTCTTTAGTTGTTTTATTTATAGTTAATTGCATTTATGCCAACCTTATGCTATGTAGTTTACCACGCTGTTAGAAAATCATGAATTATCGTAGGTCAAATCTGTCGAAAAATTTCTGGTGAATTTTTTGACAAATAGATGTTGTCAGAAAAACGTTAGTTAGAAGAAAAATGCTATTTATCACGAATGGGATTCGTGAAAATGGTACAGGAACCATTGCAGCACCACTTCTTCAAATACTATTTTGACTGCTTTTTTGTTCTTGGTTTTTTTTTTAAAAGGCAAAACAGTGGTACTTTTGTGTCACATAATTCGTAAAATGATTCGTAGGTTGTATTTCACAGGAAATAACGGTGCTCTAATCAGAAACCAATATCCACCCAAATCCATTAGAAACTAAAAGACAAGGTGTTAGATTACGTAAGTTTCCAGTCGTATTTTTTTGTCAGAAGTTTATAGAATTATAACAATTCTTTACACAGTTTTTAGTATATATTCCGCCAGATATTGCCAGCTAGAACCATTTTATAAGTAACTCTAAGTAATTTACCATTTGACTGTTCAATTTATCTTTTGTTTTTTATTAATAATAAGTATGATGACTTCAATAACATTTTTAAGAGGTTGATACAATTGAAAGATTACATAATAAAAATTATTCCACCTTTTATGATGATAAGAAAAAAATTAGGTTGGATCGTCCTAATTTATTTTTTATTCGGCCACTCTTAAGCTCAGCCTATCTTTATAGATGACCAAGCTGAATGGTTGTGAACCGTCTTGGGCCTAAGACATAATAGGCATACCGTAAATCTATACAGGCCGACCATACAAGTCTATTTATTAGGTAGGCTCATTTCGGAACAACAGACCTAGAAGAATCTGGGTCAACCCAATCGAGGTCTTGCTTGTAGGATCCGACCAATCTATGCCCAAACGGGAAACGACTTGCTAAACACGTGCTTAATTAATATGATTCCTCAATGGTCGCTGGCCGGTTGACACCATCATGACCAACGGTTGTGAATGACTTTACGCCTTAATGATCAGTCATATAACGAATCTTAACGCTCAGAGCCCTAAATGACATGAACAGCAGGTATCTGAGGAGTCAGTATTCAGATCATCTATATAAACCAGTCTGACAGCCTAGACCAGACATGTTCCATCTTGACCCAAACACTCATACCGAATATACTTTGTGGTCATTCTACTGACCTGCCTAGGTGTCCTTGACCTTATTGTTGCCTCGCCTGTAGGTCTCCAGCGAGTCCCCTTCTTACTTACCGAACTATACCGACCTAAGTCCCAGTCAGCATCCGGAACATAGGTAAAAAGATTTTTTAAAAAAAAAGGAAGGAAAAAAGCATAATAAATTAACACAACTTTATGAAATAATTTGTTTGACGAAAAGAAGCTCCTTGGTAGAGAAGTCGGGGAATAACAAGGAAATTGAAAACAAATGATTTTTTTAAAAATGAATGATGACATCTATGATAATGACACTGTACGTGAATAGGAGTATCGTGAAGAAGAATATCTTGATAAAATTGCCTATTCAATATTATTGGGATTAGGGCAGTTAAGATGGCAGTCCAAAGACCATTGGCCTTCCATGTGGCATAGAAAGCATGTGTCTACTTGCAGTTGTCTAACAATTTTTAAAAAGTAGCAAGAAAAATTTAATCTCAAGAGAATTTAAACGAATTTTACGTTAGGGTTTAAATAGTGATAATGATGACATATGAGGTATATATATATTTCTTATTACTTATAATATAATATCAACTCAATAAAAGACTATCCATATGTAACAAATCAGTTTAAAAACTAAGAGTGTGAATATAAAAAAAAAACAAATTTTCTTTTGAGTTCTTGAATCGGTTACACTCATATTTGAAAGATTCTTGTGTTGGTTTATCTCCTAATAAACTGAGATATCAATCTTGCTATAATTCAAGAAGCACCATTTTCTCCACGTAATGTTCACTATAAAATATATCCATCAACATCATTATTTTCAACTGTTAAAGATGCAGATTTTCTTAACCTTCTTACGTTTTTCCATACACTCACCAAATCTTATAGAAATCAACTCATATACCTTCTTCAATTTGGAGACTATATACAACTTCTCCAATCCAAAGAGGTTTCTAGATTGAAGAAGGTATATGAGTTGACATCTGTAGGATCTGGCTATCATTACGCATACGGAAAAGTGCAAGCAAGCTAAGAAAATTTGAGTCTTTAATTGTTGAAGACAATAATGATGATTGATGTATTTCGCAAGGAACATTGCTTAGGAAAAAGTCGCACTTCTTGAATTTTTGCTAGGATTTCTATCACAGCTTACCAAGAAAGATTCAATACAAAAAACTCATTCATTAAATATAAATAATCTTCTTTTAAGTTTCAACTGTATCACAAGTGATAAAAAAAAGTATATTTATGTTACTTGTCATCATAATCATGATCAAATCCCTAATCTTAACTTTATCCAAATACCCATGAAATTAATTTTTTCTTAACCATCCTCCAAAACTTAATAGATGAGTGTAAGGAGACACATGTTTTCTATCTCACCAGTAAGGACAATAGTTTAAAAACTACTCACTCAACTTCCCAATCTTATTGATGTTAAGCTCATAATTTTATCAAGAGTTTCCTCTCCACGAGACTCTTGTATAATATCAGTATCATTACTTTATATAAATTTCATTTGCTTTCAATTTTGTCTTATTCCTCAACTGCTCCACCACGCAACTTCTTTTCGTAAGAAAATTTACTTCACAAAAATGTGCAAATTTATTTTTCTAATAAGCAATGTTTTTCTTCATCCTTTTGTTATATCATCCTATCTTGTCTCCTTATTATCATCATTGGAGGTGAGCTTGTGTCACCACTCAAACTTTTTATTATATTTACCACCTTATAATCGTATTGTTAGAGTCATCATCCTTACAAATTAGTGGTTGACAAAAGATACATTACTTGAGCAATCAAATCTCGAACTACTCAAAGTCATTTAACCCTATCAATTCAAAACTAATGTCATCTAACTTAAGGTTTATATTTTCCTAGGTAGAGTATTATTTCAACAATTCAAACATAACAACATACATGCAAATAAGTATTAATAATATTAACTTATTACTATATACAAATACAATTATACAACTGATGAAATAATTTAAATCTTCAGTTTATGCAATTTGTAGCTCCATAAGATTTGTCATTCCTCTTAGTTTGAAGTCATCATTCATTTGTAATATCTATCCCACTACCTCATATTCCCGACTCATGCATATAAACGTCGTACGTTTGACAGTTTGTTGCACATTTTTATAATTTATCGTACTCATTTATTTAATTAAGGATAATCAACATGATAAGTTGCTTGTACATTTTTTTTTTCACTTTTCAAATTAATATTATACAACTTCATAAAAAATTAATTATATTATTTAGAATTGAAAAATATAAACACATTCATTTAATGATTTTAAGTTATTAGTTTACATTTAATATTTCAAATATTCTCTTTCTTTAAAATTTCATATTTTAGTTTTTATATTTTATTAATTATTTTAATTTAATATAATAATTATTGAATTAAATAATCTATCAATTTTTTTACTTAAAAATTTAAAATGTAAGGATTTAATTACTATTGTATTAATATTATAATAAATTATTTTCTTTTAAGTTTTTATAATGAAGTAACATTGGTCCTATACAATGTATTGTTATTATTCAAATCCTATAACATCATAATATCTATCTCTTTTTAGGATCAAACGCTTACCACTAGGTCAAAAATTATAGTTGTTAGTTAGGACACAACTTTATTTCTTTATAGTGACAGCGCATAGCCTTGCGTCTATAACGTGTTGCGGGCAAGCATGAGGGTCTTCGCAGTTCACACATGGTGCACCGACAGGCTGGGTTGTCAAGCTCCCTTGATGTACGCGCATACATACATGCGAGTCCAAGGGTGATTGTTGGAATCTCATAAATCCAACAATCTCCCCCCTAGCGACACTCGGATGACTTGAACCTGCAACCTCGCTTAGATACCACTTATTACGATCAAGCGCTTACCGCTAGGCCAAAAGGTATAGTTGTTAGTCGGGACGCAATTTTATTTCCTTATAGTGACAGCACATAGTCTCGCATCTATAACGTGTTGGGGACGAGCATGAAGGGTTTCGCAGCGCACACATGACACACCGACAGGCTAGGCTGTCAAGCTCGCTTGATATTCGCTCATACGTATATCATACATATAAACATACATTCACATAAATACATGAACACAATATTTATTCAAAATATAAACATCATATGCATACATGCATACATATACATAATATAATCAAATAAACAAATATAATATTCAAATAGAAAAACAAAAATAATATTTCATATGCTTGACTTCCTCATATGTCTACGTCCCATGAACGTCCATGCATGTTCGTAAAAATTGTCACCATTGCCACCATTTCTGCCTCCACGTCACCACAACCTCTCTTGCTACCAGCCATGACAACACTGCTGCCTATCTGCTCACTTCAGCCTCCACTTATCGCGAAGGTACTGCACTGACTTCCACACCGCTTCTATCGCTGTAAGCATAGTACAAGGGTGGGCACGAGGAATGAAAATGAAATGTTAGGCTTATCGTCGCAGTGAATGCATTCGAAGGGAGCGCATGGGGACTAGAAAAGGTTGCTTCCTCTGTCCATGTAGAGGGTTATGGGTCGGGAAGGGTGGTAGTCGAGGATGAAGGAGAAGGAATAGTTGTTGACCTGTGAGAATGGGAGAGATAGTTGGTGTTGATGGTTGGGGAAATAGTGGTGGCAGAAGTGAGCGGTGGAACTGGTGGAGGTGGATTTGAGGAAGAGAGAAATAAGAAGAGAATAAAGGAGAAGTGGAAGGGAAATGTTTGAGTGTGATTGTTATAAAACAATTTTTTGTGGACTTGAATCTATAGGAAATTGTTACCAGCACATCTAGTTACATTTTCGGTTGATAGGTCACCGAAAAATGTACGGGGCTTAGACCTCGGAGACTGGAGAATGTTTCTGAAAGATATTATTCGCTAGAAACTTTTTTTAAAAGAAAACTAACGTTATTTTCTGGTGAAAAATCCACCGAAACAAAAAAAAACATTTCATTTTGGTTTCTGGCAGATATTTCTGCTGGTAAATTATTTAATTTTATATTTTTTCACGATTCATTTTTCGACAAATTTTTCCACTAGAAATATCTATTTTTACTGCGAGTTTGTTATCCATCGAAAATTTCCATCGGTAAATCATGAATTCCTTGTATTGTCACTAAATAATTCTTATAGTTAAGATTGTTATTATCACAACTTGGATTTCTTATAATATCAATATCATTTAGTTTGTGTTATTGTAGGTTGCAGATTATGTTGGAGTTGACAACAAAGGCCATGGGACTAGGAGGTGTGATAGGAAGGACCTTAGATTAGATATTAGATAGGTATGCGGAATTATCATTGAAGTGATTGCTTTCACCCATTTGGGAGGAGATTCAAACTCAGACATGATCGTGGCCCCTTAGGCTACTGCGTGAAAAGCCTCCACTATCTTTACTCTTTACACGTCTATATAATATTGTTCTGTCCTCTACCTGAGTGAGTGACCCTAGGACAGCTTAGTCACGTCGAAAAGCTTCCACTAGTCAGAGAGGGTGGGGTACCTACATAGACACTCTAACGCTTAAGTTAGACTCAGAACTAAAAAGAAATAAAGAATAAGGGTAAAGAAAGTGAACCAACATAAGGTATCCCTTAGTATGTACTTATATAGAAGACAAGATCCTAAGGAGGTCTAAGATAGTAGGTCAACCGGGTCAACCTGGAGGATCAGAGACCCGATCCTAGCCCAAGGGGTCCAATATGGTCCATAACTCCCTAATTTGAAGATCGAAAGTCTCTGAGCGATCAAGCTTGAAGAGTTGTAATCACCTTATCTTCCTAAGCCTGCAAATTGCTTGGATGTGTTGTAGTTGGAGCTTGCCACTGGTGTAATTTTCAATTTGTTTGTCCTTCTAGAGAAAGTGATCGTCTGTCCTTTTGGAGAGAGTGTTCATCAAATAGATGTGAAGAAGAACATGTCATATAATGTCAAGATGTCAATAGTATGGATTTTTCTGAGACATGAGAAGAAAATCCGAGAAATGCTAAGAGTAACATGATGGTAGCCATTATAACCATGGCTACCATTTCTTTCGATCAAAATTTTGCTTCAATGTTTCTCTATTTACGTCTGATTAGGGAGTTATGTCTTCGTCTTTTTTATTTTATTTTATTTTTTTCTCTTTTTTCCGATGGTTTTTGGACCATTATGGGTCCGATAAAGTAAGCCCGATATAATAGGTAGGCCCAACATAATAGCAGGCTTGGCAGAATCCGGCCCCGACTTCATACTTAGGAATTTATCTGACCGACTTATAACGGACAAATACACTGGTAACAGTCACTTGCCGACTTAAGTAATTAACCAACGACTATGAATCCGACATTTAGTGAATAGATTGTAACTGAATCCCAACGTTCGGACTTTGAATGACTTAAACGGCCGTTGATCGGGGTTCAGAACATATATATAAGCCGGCCTGGCGATCTAAGTTAGGCATGTTCCATTCTTTTAGCCTAATACATACTTTTTGTTTTAAGACTTATCATACGATCCTTGTGCTGACTGACTAGCCTAGTTTCTTAGACATCTTGACACCCATTCGGGAACAAGAGTAAAATCGTCCTCTAAGCAATTTAGGTTCGGTCAGTACCCGGAACATCTGGCACCCACCGTGGGGCTATGTAAAACTTTCCTTCTCCACAATCCTTCAACTCTTTTCGCGGCCCATCCAATCACCTTATAGACCTAAAATGGCTAGCAGTGAAAACGGTGTCCTGAACAGAATTAATCAAGAAAGCAACCGGCTCAGTACAATGGAGATGCTCCTACAAGCTATTAGAGATATTAATAGCCGAATTGATCAAATGGCTCAGACCAGCAGGGATCAACAGAGGATTGAGCAGGAAGACCAGAGGGAAAGAATTCCAGAAGAAGATATTCAGAACGGGGATTTTCAAAGACATACCAGTATCCTCAGAACAAATGATCATGACAAAAAGAGACAAGCAAATAACCCACCCGGAGCTGATCATCCTTTCTCCGACTTCATTATGTCAATCCCGCTTCCAGAGGGATTCAGACTCCCGACGATGGAGCTTTACGATGGGACATCTGATCCACAGGAACATCTGACGATGTTCAATTCTATGATGCTTCTAAATGGAAGCTCGGACCCGATCAAATGCAGGGATTTTCTGACAACTTTAAAAAAATTAGCTTTGCTTTGGTTTTCAAGCATTGAATCAGGTTCGATTTATGATTTTTCTGAATTATCTGCTAAATTTCTTAACCATTTTTCTACGAGCAGGACACATCAGAAGACATCGGCAAGCTTAATCAATCTGAGGCAGGGCCGAGAAGAATCTCTTAAAGATTTCATGAGAAGGTTCGGGGAGGAAGCTGTGCAGATAAGAGACCTCAATCCAGCAGTTTCTTTGCATGCTATCATGGCTGGCTTGCGGCCGGGACCATTTGCAGACTCCCTGGCCAGAAAACCGCCTTTAGACCTGGACGAGTTGAGGAACAGATCTACAGGATACATCAACATGGAAGAAATCGCTCTTGCTAGGAAGCAAATGGAGCAACGTTTTTTCGAACTGGAACGCAGAGAAAAAATAATCCCAATATTTCTATCAAACCAAGTAGTCATGACCGACCATATAATGGACGGGGGACGGAAATAAGAGGCAGACACTTACAAAGGAATGATCGGACATATGAAAATGTGCGTGCAATAACAGATAGAGTACAACCTTGGTTCGATGAGTACACTCCGTTAAATTCTCGTCGAGATCGGATATTCCGGGAAATATACAACACGGGTCTGATCCGTCTCCCAAGAAATGTCAGACATCAAAAGACATCACCGGGCGTTGATAAAAGTAAAAGGTGCGAGTTCCATAAAACTTACGGACATACCACAGAAGAGTGCATCAGCCTGAAAAATAGGATTGAGCAACTCATTCGGGAGGGGCATATAGGAAAATATGTTTATCGCCGCAGAAGTCGGAGCAGGGAGGCAAAAGCAGGAGATCAATCCAACCGAAGGGGACCAAGCCCGAATTCGAAGAAAAGGGCCGAGGACACGAGCTCCGGTAATCGAGACCAACCCGTCAGAGGGATCATCGACTCAATTGTAGGGGGATTTGCCGGTGGAGGGAGCTCCAATTCATCTCGGAAACGACATCTCCGAGCAGTAATGTCCTTAAGCTACCCTTCCCCATTGCAGCACAAACAATTCGATGATGGACCGGTCATCTCTTTTTCAAGCAGTGATTACACTGGGTTGGACGAAAACCTGGATGATCCGATGGTTATATCCGTTATAGCAGGGAACTTTCAGATCAAGAAAGTTCTGGTTGATCAAGGAAGTTCGGCCGATGTTCTTTACATGTCCACGCTTCGAAGATTACAGATGACAGAAGACGATTTAACTCCATTCAACAGAACTTTGATCGGGTTCTCGGGAGAACAGGTAAATGTCAAGGGGTTCGTCGAACTTCGAACGACTTTTGGGATAGGTAATCTACTTAAAACAATTCTTGTAAGATACTTGGTTATAGACTGCTATACTCCATATAATGTTATCCTTGGGAGACCGTCTCTAAATCTACTTAAAACAATGAAATTCCCAGTCTCTAAGACTGAGATCGGAACAGTACATGCAAATCAGAAAGAAGCATGGATTTGCTACAACGAAAGTCTGAGACCCAGACATGAAGAAAAGACTCATAAGATCGACCGTAAGAGACCAATACATAGCATTAACATGGTCGAACTGGATCCAAGAAGTGATGAAAAAGACAGGCCTCAACCGATCGAAGAATTGCAAGTAGTACAATTGGGTCATAAATCCAACCAAGTAACACATATCGGGGCTCATTTACCAACCGAACTTAAAAGAGATTTAGAGGAATTATTGAGAAAAAATGTTGATATCTTTGCCTGGACTGCAGCAGACATGCCGGGAATTGATCCCGAGATCATCACTCATAAGCTCTCCTTAGATGAAAAGGTGAAACCAGTAGCCCAAAAAAAAAAAGAAACTGGGATTGGAAAGACAAAGGGCTGCAACCGAGGAGACCAGAAAACTTTTGGAGGCAGGCTTTATAAGAGAGGTAGAATATACCACGTGGTTGTCGAATGTGGTTATGGTTAAAAAGTCGTCAGGAAAATGGCGAATGTGTACAGACTTCACTGATTTGAACAAAGCTTGCCCGAAGGATTCCTATCCTCTTCCCAGCATAGACCGACTAGTTGATGGGGCCTCTGGTTATCAGTTCCTTAGCTTTATGGATGCATACTCTGGATACAACTAGATTAGGATGCACCCGGACGACGAACAAAAAATTGCTTTTATCACTGAGTTTAGAAATTTTTGTTACAGAGTGATGGCCTTCGGCCTTAAAAACGCTGGAGCAACTTATCAGCGGCTGATGAACAGAATTTTCAAAAGACAACTTGGAAGAAACATCGAGGTCTATGTAGATGACATGGTCGCCAAAACTCCTGAAAGTGGGGATCATTGTTCCGACCTATCTGAGTGCTTTGCGCAACTGAGAAAGTATAACATGAAGTTAAATCCCGAGAAATGTGTGTTCGGAGTTCAAGCAGGAAAGTTCCTTGGCTTTCTACTCACCAATAGAGGAATAGAAGCAAACCCAGAGAAATGTCGAGCAATAATGGAAATGAGAAGTCCTGCAACGATTAAAGAAGTGTAGAGATTAACAAGACGGATAGCTTCTCTGTCTAGGTTCCTTTCTAAATCAGCTGACCGATCTATACCATTTTTTCAGTGCCTCAAGAAGGCCAAAATTTTCAGTGGACGGAGGAATGTGAGCAAGTGTTTAGTGAACTGAAAACTTTTCTGGCGACTCCACCAATTTTGACAAAACCCGAAGCATGTGATATTTTATTTTTGTATATTTCTGTTTCTGATAAAGCCTTGAGTTCTGTATTAGTGAAAGAAATAGGAAAAGAGCAGCGACCTATTTATTTTGTTAGCCGAGTCTTGCAAGGACTAGAAGTTCGGTATCAGAAAATTGAAAAGATGGCGTTAGCGCTAGTCATAACAGCTAGGAGGCTCCGACAATATTTTCAGAGTCATTCAGTCATTGTAAGGACAGATCAGCCGATCAGATAAGTGCTTCGAAAACCAGAACTTGCCGGACGAATGATATCATGGTCCGTCGAATTGTCGGAATTTGACATTCAATATCAGCCAAGAGGACCCATCAAATCCCAGGTATTGTCTGACTTTTTGGTTGAATTATCTTCCCCCTTTCCTCAAAATGAGAGTAATGATACTTGGGTTCTTTTTGTCGATGGAGCGTCGAATGTCAAAGGAAGTGGAGCCGGAATTATTCTTGAAGGTCCGAACGAAATCTTAATTGAACAATCCCTGAAGTTCAATTTTTGGGCCAGCAATAATCAAGCCGAGTATGAAGCACTCATTGCCGGGCTAGCATTGGCAGCAGAGATGGGGGCTACTAGATTAGTCGCAAAGTTGGATTCCCAACTGGTAACCGGGCAAGTAAGTGGCGAGTTTCATACCAAAGATCCGCAATTAATTAAATATTTACTCAAGGTACAGGATGTCGTAAAAAAGTTTGAACAATTCGAGATTGTTCATATCCCAAGAGAGCAGAATACTAGGGCTGACTTGTTGTCAAAATTAGCCAGCACAAAAGGTCCGGGTAACAACCGGTCCGTCATTCAAGAAGTGCTTGACCGACCCAGCGTGGAAGAAGAGGAGATTTTTTCAATTGACGACAATGCAAGTTCCTAGATGAGTCCAATCATCAAATACTTGAAAAGTGGTGAGTTACCAACTGAAGAAAAGAAAGCAAAGAAATTGCGGAGGACGGCGAGTTATTACACGATGATTGGAGGAGAATTGTTCAAGAGAGGATTTTCTCTACCCCTCTTGAAGTGTATAAATCAAAATCAGACGAAAACGGTTATGGAGGAAGTTCATGAGGGAGCCTGTGGTAGTCACATCGGAGGACGATCGTTAGCAGGTAAGGTTTTAAGATCGGGAATATACTGGCCTACTATGAAGTATGATTGTCTAGAATACGTTCGAAAATGTGACAAGTGTCAGAAATTCGCCAATCTACATAAATCCCCACCTGAAGAATTGCACAACATCGAGACTCCATGGCCATTTTGCCGATGGGGAATTGTCCTATTAGGTCCTTTCCCTACAGCCGCCTGACAAATGAGGTACATTATTGTTGCCATTAATTATTTTATAAAATGGATTGAAGCCGAATCACTTGCCAGTATAACTGCCGAAAAGGTTAAAAAAATTGTTTGGAAAAATATAATATGCCGTTTTGGTTTACCCTATTCAATTGTATCTGATAATGGAACACAGTTCACTGACAAAAAATTCTGAGAATTTTGTATGAGCAATGGAATTAAACAGATATTCACCTCGGTAGAGCATCCACAAACTAACGGATTAGCCGAAGCAGCCAACAAGGTTATATTACTCGGACTACGAAAGAGGCTCGACCATGCTAAAGGCCTATGGCCAGAAGAACTTCCGAACATTTTGTGGGCGTATCACACTACACCATAGTCATCAACACGTGAAACTCCATACCGACTTACTTTCGGGGCTGATGCTATGATTCCCGTTGAAATCGGAGGACCGAGTTTCAGAAGATCAGCCTTTAGTGAGGAGGTAAATGTTGCAGTCAAAAAAATTGATTTGGATCTATTAGAAGAAGAAAGAGAAATAGCACATATTCAGGAAGAAGCTGTGAAAGCTCGGGCAGTAAGAAAATATAATCGGAGGGTGAAAACAAGAAAATTCGATGAAGGAGACCTGATGCTGCTCAAAATTGAAAAACTCCAGAAGGGCGCCTGGCGAAGGGAAGCTTTCGGCTAATTGGGAAGGACCTTTCAGAGTTCTTAAGGATATTGGCGGAGGAGCGTATAAGATCGGCGATGTAACTGGATGTTCGCTTTCTAGAACTTGGAATTCGGCGTCACTTCGGAGATACTATAGCTAAGCTCATTTACTTTAATCTTTTCTTTTATGAACTTCTGTATTGAGAGTTAGAGGTAGTGTACTCTTTTTCCTTATCAGGGTTTTTTTCCGATGGGTTTTTTCCTGAAAGGTTTTAACGAGGCATACCTTGAACTCATTTGTTTACTCAAATAAAATCATCAGATTGAAACTTAGTTTGTATGAAATTGGCCTTAAAGGCAATTCCGGTCAATGTCACCGATGCCAGTCATAGTCACCGAAGAAATTGGCCGTAGAGGCAATTCCGGTCAATGTCACCGATGCCGGTCATAGTCACCGAAGAATTTGGTCGTAAAGGCAATTCCGGTCAATGTCACCGATGCCGGTCATAGTCACCGAAGAAAATGACCTTCGAGTCAAGTCGAGTCAAAGTCTCCAATGCCGAAAAGAATGGCCTTGGAGCCAACTTGGGTCAAAATCACCCAAAACCGAATCCGAGCAAATTGCCCAAAATTCTACAAACGCCAAACTTTCAAAAATAGTTAAAGTTTATTCGGTAAACAAGACCTTTTGGCGATTCATAATTTTTAATCAATTCTCTTTAAAAGCAATGATGTTTCAAGGGGCATAAAATTCGATGTTACTAGAATAATCGTTCTGCCATTAAATATTATAGGTTGGCAAGCATAAAGATATTTTTTGAAATTTAAAATTAAAAGAAACGCATACGGTATCAAAGACTAAAATACTTAGACAATTGCAGAAAATTTCATTGTTAAGACAAAAGAGTTATACACTGATATTTCAAATGTTTAAGGTTCTGTTTCCTCATCTTCATCTTCATCTTCAACGATGCGACCACCGACTACCTTGTGGAATGGCCCCATCTCCCCCAAGCGATTGTCGAAGACCCCATTGGGATTCAAAAGCTTGGCTTGTTGGAGGCAGGTGTCAAAGCCAGCGACTCTTTGGTTAGTAATTTCATCTTTCAATCCCTCCAACTCAGCAAATAACTTACTTTTTTTCTTGCAAGGCTTCTTTAAGAGCTCGGTCAGACTCCTCCTTATCCTTTAGGGCGGCCGACAAGTTTTCTTCAGAGTTTTTCTTTTCTTCCTCCAGAATCTTTATCGAAGATTCAAGAAAATCGATTCGGTGTGCCTTCACTTTTAAAACTTCTATTTCATTTTTCAGATTGGAGACTTCAGCCTGATGAGTCTTCGTGGCTTTTTCCATTTCCGAGCGAAAAAGAAGGTTGTTAGTTGACACTTTCTTTTTTGTTTCTGCTACTTCATACTCAGCCGATCGGAGTACACTAACGGACCGAAAAAGCTGTACTTCGGCCCATCGTATAAGCCCAATATCACCAATCTTGTCCTTACGTTCCTTATCGTCCGGAAGAGAAATATGATTATCTATCAATGCCTCAAAGGGAAAAGTGGCCGACCATAGTGAAGACTTGTCTTTTCCAGCCGCAAAACCGCTTAACCCCTCGAAGGTCGTTTTTAAACCCGAGTTCTGCGAAGACTCTTCGCCTACTGAGGTCAAGGCAAGTTGTTTTATACTTTGCTCCTGGACTTCTGACCGACGTCTTTTTCGAATCATCGGATCCGAGTTGGTATCCGAAGATTCCGGATGAGGATTAACAAGTATAGGTTCGAGTCAGGGCATGGTGTCATCAACATTTCCTACCACCAAGGTTCCTTCGCTCTTCAATTTTTTTAGCCTTTGTTGCATCTCGCGAACAGTTATCTTAGGAGCCATTTTTCCTGAAAAGATATTAAAATAGTTAAAATACATTAGTAGAGATCCGATATCAGCAAAATAGTAAAAATAAAAGACTTACGCATTATTTTTTGTAATTCGGTTGGATTGTCTCCAAACTTTACCAAGGAAGCAGTATCCAGCACTGAAGCTTCTTCCAGGAAGTCGACCAATATTCGATCTTCGGATGGTAACCTTCTATACTCCATACCCAATATTGTAGTCGGGTTTGCACGCCAGTATAAAGGGAATTTTTCTATCCTATATTCGTCCAAGAAAAATGAAAGATCGGCCGGAGCAGAACTTACCCGAAAAAACCTATTTTTAAATTTCTTGTACGAGGAGTCTAAAGCAGAAAATAATCTTCTACGCGGGTGGCTGTTAATTGATACCCAACCCCCTTTACCGACTCCCTTGCATTGAAAAAGGGCAAAGAACACCCCGATACTAGGTTCCCGACCTATAAACTGAAATATTACTTCAAAAGCTTTGACGAATGCTCAGCTATTTGGATGAAGTTGGGTAGGCGCGACGTTTAATTTAGTCAGAATTTTACATTGAAAATCCGAGAAGGGTAGACGGAGGCCGAGGCGAGTAAAAAAGGTTTCATATACGAAAATCTAACCTAGGTCGTCATTCCTACCTGGAGACATAAAAATCCTCTCTTCAGCTCGGCAATGTCGGCACACGAATTTGGTCTCGTCTCCATTAGATGCCATCACAATACATCTTCGGAGGATGTGTATGCTTTCGGCTGAGTTAAAATCCGAGCAGTAATCTTTAACAGCGGATTTAACCCAGTTGTACTCCTCCTCTGATGTTGGAGGTGACTGCCGACCTTTAATATCGGGCGTTTCTTCGTCGGCTGGGTTTTTTCCTTTGACAGTGGGTGGGCCCGTTGTATGTTAACCGGAAACGCCCACAGGAGATTCACCCAGAATCTCTACAGACTCACTACCACTACTATCACTTCTAACAGACATGTTACTACTTACGGTCCTAAATCCTAAATTGAGGTAATTTACAGAGTGAAAGGGAAAGGTGAGAGAAATACCTGTTTTTGGAAGGCGAAATGCGAAAAGCTTCGTTGCAGTGAAACTTTGTGAGGAGATAGTGAAGGGCCCAAGAACTTGATTAAATGCGTTTGATGAAGCAAATGAGGAAGGATTTCAGAATGAAAGAAGGCACAACAATGAAATGTTCTGGAAAAGGAAGCAATACAGAGGGAGATAAAACGTGAGAAGTGTTTTTTGGGAAGAAGCTAACGATGGGACTTCGAAGAGTAATGAGAAGGAAGTGGAAGAGGGGCTTTTTTAAATAAAGGCTAGGCCGCCACAAATCAAGGGTAATAAGGTCAAGAGAGATGAAAAGTTGTATTCTTACCCGTCAGATGAATCTTGCGCCCAGGATCTATTCTAGCCAAGATCAACGATTGGAAGGCCGTTTCAACGAAGATCAACGGTTGCACGGCGGTTACTGGTGCAGTTGCTTTAATGGTGCAATAATGAAACTGACACTTGACTAATAGATGAATCACACGTGGCACACGTCTTCTCACCTCTGAGCCAACTATGGGTTACACAAAGCGTCTTGAACAAAGAGCCCTACTGTACCTGAGCAAAGTAGGGTTGCAGGAAGCTAAGTTTATTTATTTTTTGGTAATCGATCAAAGTCGGTAAAATGATTTTTTCGCTTGATATTGAAGACGAATAGTCTTATAAATGTCCGATCTATATTATTATTTGGCTTTTTAGGCCGAATCATTTTTTGTATGCGGCGTTTTGGGTCCGATGTCTTATAGCTCGGATCATCTCTTCTATATGGCCGAGCTAGGGCTGTGGACCATCATGTATTCGTTTAATCGGATCTCTTATAGCTCGGCTCATCTCTTCTATATGGCCGAGCTAGGGGGCTGTGGACCATTATGGGTTCGATAAAGTAAGCCCGATATAATAGGTAGGCCCAACATAATAGCAGGCTTGGTAGAATCCGGCCCCGACTTCATACTTAGGAATTTATCTGACCGACTTATAACGAACAAATACACTGGTAACAGTCACTTGCCGACTTAAGTAATTAACTAATGACTATGAATCCGGCATTTAGTGAATAGATTGTAACTGAATCCCAACGTTCGGACTTTGAATGACTTAAACGGCCGTTGATCGGGGTTCAGAACATATATATAAGCCGGCCTGGCGATCTAAGTCAGGCATGTTCCATTCTTTTAGCCTAATACATACTTTTTGTTTTAAGACTTATCATACGATCCTTATGCTGACTGACTAGCCTAGTTTCTTAGACATCTTGACACTCATTCGGGAACAAGAGTAAAATCGTCCTCTAAACAATTTAGGTTCGGTCAGTACCCGAAACAGTTTCGATTTAATTATTGATGTTTTGGAATATATTTTGATGAAGGAAGATGAAGGGTTTAAGGTGTGGTTTTCTCTGTGATGATGAAATAATGATGACGAGTCCGATCTCTTTTCTATGATCTTAACAATACTGACGACAAATCGAGGCATTTGTCTGAAAGGATTCCACTCTTCCTTCCATCTTTACCTTTTTTATTTTTTATACTAAAATACAAAGAAATTTTTGGCATTTTTTCCTACTTCTTTATTATTATTGGATCTGTACATTGGACGTCTAATTGTTTTTTTTTATGGTTTTTTGTGTTTTGGAAGCTTGGCATGCATGATGATGATGTGTAGTGTATTGTCATTTCATGATTCATATTATGAATACAATTCCTCCTGCTCATTCTGAATGCTTATTTTAATTTTAGTTTAATTTTTTTATCTCCTAGTTCTTGACAAATTACATTATAGAAAAAAGAGAGAAAGATGATAAGGTAGCTGTGATGAGACTGACATCGGTTGAGTATTCTCAATGAATGTATTTCAAGAACTTTTGAGCTACTATGTCCTTCTCTCGTCAAACTACCTCGCTGAAATGATTTAATTTGTTGTTTAAATTTGAATTCCACTTTGTTTCAATGTGTCATTGATGGCCCATGAAGCTTGTTAACTACTTTAAAAATCTACTTTTGGTTTTGGGGAAACATGGTGTTGCTAGGTTTGACTCGTTTCCTTTGTGCAACCACAAAGGCTTCTTTGGATTTTTAGTAGAGAATTATTTTTTGTTTCTTAAGCTTCAATTTGTCCCTTAAAAATAAATTTGCCACAATTTGATATGTTTTGTTTGCTATTCTCTTTTCCAATATTTATTTTGAAGTAGTGGAATATATTTTGGTCTTTCAAAGTAATATTTTTGTTCGAGATCACTATCCTGAAACTTGGATATGACAGAAGTAGGCCACATCACCTGACCCAATCCCCATCTTAACCTTTTATGGCCCAACATGACTTACCATTAAGACTGTTAAAATGAGTCAAACTCGTCGAATTTTTGAAATAAATGAGCATTTATTGAACATAAGAGCACATACTAGAATAAAAGAACACTTTCCTAATGTTTTTTTTTTAAATGAGTATATAAAAGAGTACATATTATATAAAGAAACACTTATTGGATTAACTTATTGTTAGTGTTATAATATCGTTATAACGGAGGTAACTATTCCTCAAATGTTGAAAAATCAGGCTGACAACAACACAATCATCATCGACAATGGCTCCACCCAAAAAGAACTACACATTAAAGCAAGTGACATAGTAACACCAAAGAAGGGGTCTGAATTGGTTATGAAGGAACCTCCAATTAGGACCACAATCACTCCAAATAAGATGTTTTTCTCTGCTAGAAGTGATGCAAAAACTGAGAATGGTTGCCTAAAAAGGAAGATGAAGAAAATGACCCACGAACCAATACAAGTTCAACCCAGACCAATATCTTACTGAAGTGATCGTTCAAGAAGTTAGTGCAACTCTAGGCTCAAAGAAACGATTACTTTCAATCAACATGGACGTAGATGAGAAACGAGCTTACTATGAAGCTTTGTGAATGTAGTTGGTGATGATTTATGTTTGGTTTTAGTTATCATTTTAGGCTTGTTGTAAGGGATATTAGGAAGCCTCCCTTACTTGTTTCTCTAAAACTTTGTTTTTGGCTTCTATCTTTGTAAAAAAAAAAAAACGAATGTGAAATAATTTTGTATAATTTAAGAATTAAATTATAAACTTAAATAAATAAATCAAAAGCTAAATTGTGAGTGAAGTATGTTCTTATGGATTAATATATCATTTTACAAGATGAAAATGTGATATGTACAATTAGAGGAAGTGAAAGATCTAATATAGCAATTTTCCTTTTTTAAATTTTTTTTCTATGTATAAAAAAGAGTGAAAAGAAAAGAAAAATTATTTAGGGTCAATTCACCTTTATTAGGGTAATGTTGAACATATATATATATATATTACTTTAATTTATCTCCATCTTTTAAGAGTAATGCCAGATACCTATTTACACATATATTATTTTACATTTGTATTGTTTCTATTATTTGACAATAATTAAACCCACTTCATTTTTAACACATTCAAACTTTGATATTGTCACTTATCCTGAATGTGAAGATATGTGTTTCTAAAGGCTGCCCCTAACTCACCCATTAAAGCCAAAGTCTTTTATCCTCTATAAGAATTAAAACGTGAAAGTTTAACCCTAGCTTCCATCTCAAGACAAGCCTTCATATTGTTTGTATTTGTGGGGTTTCCTTTTCTTTTTGTATTTTTTTTTTTTGAAAAATGAGTTTTGTTATATTTCTTTAAAAGATTTTTTTAATAATCTTCTTAATATTTAATAAAAAATAAACAAAAAATAAATATATTTAATATATTAAAAATATAAAAAAAATATTTAATATTTTTTATTTTATAATTAAAAAATTAATTAAAAAGATATCAAATTATTTTTTCCATACTTTTCTATCTGGGAAATTGATATGAAGTTTTTTCACTTTAAGAATATTGTCAGAGCCAATTGGTCAGGTGATTATATTGTCTGGGAAATTGATCACGATGTGATCTCCCTAAAGAGCTCCGACAATGTGATGTACAGGATGTATAAGACGGTGTCCACCACTGAATCAAGCCTTGTTGATTTAGTGTATGTTTGTAAACCCGTCTCGCTCAATAAATTGATGTTTATAATTTTTGAATAGTGTAAATTATGTTTGAATTTTTTTAATTTTTATTTGTTTTAACATAATTAACAGTCAAATATACGTTGATTGAAAAATAAAAAAATTATTTTTGTATTAAAATTATTGTTTTTAACTCATTATTAAAATAAAAATTTTTAAACATAAATTATATTATTATAAATTTATTTTTAATGAAACTAAAATTTATAAATATATTTTTAATTAAATTTAAATTTATCAAATTTAATCCAAACACACTTAATTGAAGAGGAACCGTATTAGATACCCGTGGCCTTAATCTCCGGCGATACCTTCTCAAGGGTCTAGACTTCTGCGAAAAGGAACTCAATTTCCATAGCCTCTTCAAGAGCGTTGCGGATGGCTACAAGGGCTGGGTCGCTGGCTTCGTCAACACAAACCAAGCCATTCTCTCCTATTTGCATCAAATAAGTCTTTATTCTTTGTTATCTGTAGTTAATCACTAATTTTTATTTGTAGTTAGGTTCATAAAAACAGCTTGGCTTTCCTTTAATTAATTTCTTTTGATCTTCTGCATGTTGATCGGTTGCAAACTTAATTATAATAACTGTTTCTATGGGTTTGTGTCTGTTTTTTTGGCAGGCTGCTGAATTTCTGATCATTCCAAGCCTCTTGGAATTGACATCACAGGCTGTGGGACTGCGATGTGTAAGATGGGAGGACCCTGGGTGAGATATCTGAGTGGTGTGCAAGACTATCAATGTCACGAATGCTTTCACCCTTACTTGTGGTTGGGGATGAGGTTCAGAATCTAGGGGGGGTGGGGCGGGATCCCATCGGCTTGAAAAGCCACCTGTCTTTACACCTTCATATGCTGAAATAACAGTGATTCCATGGTGGATCCCATTTGGTTGTTGTTTTCTTTAATTTAAGACAAGATATAAAGTTAGTAACTTTAAAGGATTTTGGTTGTCTTGTACCGTGTTGAATTCTATTGCCAGGTTTCCAGCTCTTGGTAATGCCATTGGCATCCATGGAATTTGTTATAAACTAGTCTGTATTATAGTTACCAGTGATGTGGATAGATTTTCAGGCCTTGGTATAAAGTTGAACCTCATTTCACTCGGTCACTTCTACCTTCTTTTAGAAAGGTAACGATGTTATTACATCATTTTTAAAAATATATTACTTTTATCATATTTTTAATAATTATAATTAAGTGAAAGAAATTAATAAGAAAAAAGTGATGTAATCAATAGTATAAAGAATAATATAAAAATAATATAAAAAATGTGATAAAAATATTATTATTACATTTAGAATTATATTAATTATACATAAAAAGTAATTCACATAAATTAAATCATCACTGTCAATTTCCTTCTCATTCCTCAATATCAATGATGATGATACCTTTGCAAAAGTGTGTACACAAAATTTAGGTGTAATAATCGTTTCACTTTTTTTATGAACAAAATTTAAATAAATTTTTTAAAGTGCTTGTGATACTATTTTTAATTAAAGTATAATATGTGTATTATTTTTTAATTATCTCATCTTTTTAAAGATTTCATGATTGAGGTATAAAAATGATATATATGTTATATTTTTATTAAAAATGATAACACAAGCATTTAAAGAATTTTATTTAAATTTTGTTTTTTTCTTATATATCCAAATTGCATCATCATAGTGGTTTCTTATTATGTTAGTTGTAAATAATGTGCACCTAAAGGGAGGCAAGCCATTTGATTTTGATGAAGGAAAATGTGTGTGAGAGAGAGGGGAGGAGGAGGAAAGAAAAGAATAATGTTGATTCATGTGATTGAGTTATGTGAAGGAACTATTATGTATAAGTAACATTTTCCTTTGTTATTTAGCGAAGTATAATACATTTAAATTACCACCAATGTAAATGGGAGATGATATTGGCACTTTCAATTACTTATTCACATTCTTATAAACTAATCACAATTTTACAACAAAAAAAAAACATTATGATTGGTTAGTAGGGAATGTGAATTGGAAACTGAAAGTGTCACTAGCTTCATCTAATGTAAACATATAGGAGTAATTTGTGAATTTTGAGAAAAAAGTATAAACTCGTGAATAGAGATGTTCACAAGTCAAGTTGGTTTGGATTTGGGGTAAAAAAATTCAAGTTGGTAAAAAATGATTGGTTCAATTTAGTTTGGATTTGCATTTCTTCTGATAGTCAACCCCAAACCAAACCAACCTGACTTGGATTAAGTTAGTTCAATTTGAGTCATTAGGTTAGGCTTTTTTTTTTTGTGAGCAAAGACACGTCACAAAGTATAAAGTCAAATTTGTTATCACCACTATGAATTCATATCACTCTCACAAACACAAAAAACACAATAATGAAAATTATGAAAACAAAAGTTACAAACTCATATCTTTTCCATCATAACACCATTTTGATGTTTGCTCAGGTGAGGATGTGAGGCCACGAACTTTGATCAAATACCACCACTTCTTTATTTAGTTTGCTAGTTAGAATTATTTATAGGTCACGGTGGAGTCGCAGGCTTTGTTGGTGTTGGAAGATGAAGACATAATAAAGAATAGAAGAATAAAAGATGGGGCTTAAATACAAGAAATAAAACGTTAGGATAAAATGAAAATGCGAAACCTAGTGTGAAATCTTCATGTAGTCGAGTGGGGTATCAGGTCATCGATTTGCATTTGTCCTAACATAATTCCTGAACTAATTATCATCAGGTTTAGTTGGTTTTGACCTAATTATAATCGATTACCCAATCCAACCCACATTTTTTCAATTGGTTTGGTTTAGTTTTATCGAATTATCGAACCAAATTTATCCAATGAACACCCCTACTCATGAAAAATTGGTGTGAAAAACTTGCAATGGATTAAAATATTTTGGCTAGACATTTAGCTAAAATTGAATTTTGAACATTGCTGATTTAGATGCTATTTCAATATGTTTACCACCTACATTCATTCATCTACCACTTCGCTAATGTTTAGACTTTGAATTGAAATATCAATTTATTATCTATATGTCCTTTCTCAATAGGGTTTTTTATTGGGTTGGATTGACCCAATGGAGTAAAAAATCCAACCCAAATCAATCCAAGTGGTTTAATTTGGTCTATGTCAACGAGTCAAAAAGGGTTAAATTTGACTAAACCTATCTTTTATTGGTTTGGTTTTTTGGGTTCATGGATTTTGAATATAAGACCTGACCAGTCGACTTGTAGAACCGACCTACCTTATTTTTTATTTTTTATGAGTCCTGCTATGTATCCCAACTTTTCATCAACCCAGATCTGCCCAACTCTACATAACAACCATTTTTATTTTTATAAGTTGGAGTGGTGTTGATGGACCCCACACCATTTTCTCTCTCATGTGATGTATCTCAGCTTCTTTTTATAAATCCATTATACCATGTGTTTCATATTCAGTATCTTAGTTTTATGAGAAAAGATCAACCTAACTCTCATTAGGAGGAAGAGATGTTAGTTTGTAAGTTTTTTTAATAATCTTAATATAGAAAACTGCCATTAAAACATAAGGATATTAGTATTCATGGTTCTCACAAACAAGAGTGTAAGAAGATATTAACCTTTATCCATGAATAATTGGTAGACTATATTCTAAGAGCGGTAGAGAGATTCCAAAACTTACTTTCTATTCATTTTCGTTTTTCTTTATGCTTCTTCTACTTTATTGATGGTGAGGGAAGAAGAAATCCTGACAGCTAGGAACAAACCTAGAGTTTTGCGCAAAAACTGTTCCTTAAATACTGCTAACTTTTATCAAGTTAATAGTTACTATAATTATAAAACTATCATTTTCCTTTTATCCAATAAGAGTTTGGTCCATTAGCTTAATTTAATTACTTATTAAACTAATAAGATAAGTCACAAACCCATCACATGAGACATTTAATCTAGCATTCTCCTACTTGGCTCATGTAACATTACATTCTTTATAGTTTGATAAGTCTGTTAAAACATAATATCAATTCATTTAAATAGCCAAACTCTTCTTTACATTGGATACATCATTCATTATGACCAAGAATAAACTAACATGAGTTATGACAGTCGTATATCATTTAATTGACATAGTTCTTTCTATGTACCACAAAATTAATCATCTCCTTGACATGACCTATAAATGTGAATCACATAATTAGTCTAACAATAATGTCTTTATTAAATATAGAACATGTTATCGTCATTCCTATTCAATCATGCATACAAACTAGAAAAATGGGTAAGACAAAAACATATTCATTTATGAGCTTAGAGTGTCAAAGTATATAAAACGTAATAATTAACATAATATACAATAATGCTCAAATTTTCAACATGTCCACTAAATGTTTTGGGCGGTAACCCTTTCGTCAAAGGGTCAATAATCATAAAGTCGGTGCTAACGTGCTTTATTGACACTTTATATTTCTGAACTTCTTTTTTAACAGTAAAGTATTTCAATTCTATATGCTTACTACCTTTAGAATACTTGTCGTTTTTAGAAAAGAAGATTGATGCAGATAATAAACTTTAGCGACTTGGCAATACTGTCGATAATTTTAACTCCTAAATAAAATTTTGCAACCATAATTCATTAATAATGGCCTATGTGAACACTCAATTTTGTCCGAGACATCAACATTTTTAAAAAAAAAGAAAAAAAGAGAAAAAGAAAAAGAAAAAAGAAAAAGAAAGAAAGAAAAAATATTCCTTGCATAAACCCATTTTCTATCCCATTGACCCACTAACCATAATATATTGACTCATTAACCCATAACTCATTAACTCATTATCTAACCCACAACTCATATGCCATTAAACTTATCCTAAATAAACTCGAGTAGTCATCCTAAACAAACTCATCATAAACAAATTTATCCTAAACAAACCCCAACAGTCATCCTAAACAAACCTCATCACTTATCTTAAACAAACTCATCTCAAAACTTATCACCATCACTCTCCAAATCCTACTTTTTTCTATAAAAACCCATAATTTGCACACTTTAGTTGAACACACTTCAGCCTAACATATTATTCTCCCAATCACGTAGCCTCCTATCAACAACAAATTAACCTTCACCCACACTACCACTTCATCTTGAACCTCTATTACCCATTCCACCAACCAATTGCCAAAACCACCATCAAAACCACCTTCACCTTTATCATTCACCATATAACAACCACCCATTATCACCAAGAACCTTCACCTTCATCATCTCCACTATTCAACAACCACGCCTACTACCATTAAACCAAGCTTACATAACCACCACCACTCAATCGAAAATCACCCATCAACCTCACCTCAACTTGTTCCTTCCAACCGGATCTGCAACTCCGTACCACCGAGGCCACCACTGCGCCGCCGAACCTAGAACCAACATCTGAACGAGATCCGACTCACGTTTTGGAACCAACACCTGAACCAGATCTGACTTGCGTTCCAAAGTCATTTGCTCGATCCGCAAACCCGCTCGAACTAGAACCCGCGCCATCGACTGCCATTCGTGACAAGACCACCTAATCCTGTTCGTCGCACCATCGTCCAAAACTCGTGCCGCCCGACCCAACATCAACCACTGTTAACCACGCTAGACCCGCAACCAAATCGCGTCGCTGCACCACCAAGAACACAAGCCTGAGCCGCGATCCACCCGAAAATTGCCAACCAGCGAACTCGTCAGCACAACCACGATCTGTCAAACCCAAACTGTCCACCCACGTCCCGTCGCGTCGTCACCACCCAATAGCCCGCAACTCATCGTCCGCTCCTCACTAGAACCAGACCTGTCATTGCCGGCAAGCCACTGCGCACTGCCGCCTAGCCGCACGTACCAATCGCGTCGTCGAGCTCCTCTGCCTGGGTCTTACATTTTTGTTTTCGTTCATAAACAAACCCCCATTCTACCATTTTTTTCGTAAGCCATGGTTTTTTTTTTTAAGAAATGGGTTAGATTAATGAGTTTATTAGGTTGAAAAGAAAAAAATGAAAATTTTAAAAAATGAAAAAAAATTGAATCTTTTTTTAGAAGAATAAAAAAAAGGATTAACTGAGTTGTGACAGCTTGTTAATCCTATAACTTTTATAATCATCTGAGTTATGACAACTTAATTATTTAAATTGTTTAAAAAATAAAAACAAAAATCAGATGAATTTTTAATATAAAAATAAATCTTTTCAAAGTTAAAAACAACCAACCCACAAGTATTTTATAAAAAAACTATGTGACTTTGAGTTCCTCATTGCACCTGGGGATATGTAGGAGCGGAACTCTATTTCGTCAAGTCAAAAATTA
This sequence comes from Ormosia emarginata, assembly GCA_029884605.1. Taxonomy (NCBI): domain Eukaryota; kingdom Viridiplantae; phylum Streptophyta; class Magnoliopsida; order Fabales; family Fabaceae; genus Ormosia; species Ormosia emarginata. The sequence goes on from JAQQTP010000086.1 coordinate 13,780,986, forward strand.
AATTTGTACAAATTATTTTTTAGTTTATCTTTTAAAAAAAGATAAAACAAATATATTATAAGATTATCAAGCTTTACATAACTGATTTAAGGTAACCGTTTTAGGACGAATGTGTTAGGGGTGTTGTGAGATTAAGTTTTTACTATTCCCTATGCATAACCGACTCCCGAATCCAATTTAGTTTCAAAGACTATTTTTTCTAAGAAATGTTTTCCAATTTTTCTTATTTCAAATAAAATTGGTGGCGACTCTTAATAATTTATTTGTTCACCGCTCCCACCGCATTCTCAGTCGTGACATCCTCACAGCATGCCATAACATTAAATTTGTCCCTTTTTTGAATTAGAACAATAACTGCTGACCATTTATCCATTTTCTATATCTTTATTGATATAGAATTTTCTGAGACAAACTCAACAATCCCTATAATCTGTCACAGAATATTTTTATTCTAATCACATAGCTTACCTCTCCCATATCTTTCATTTCAAAGTTATTGAAGAGAAACTTCTTAATCTCACTTAATGGACAAAGATCATTAGTTGCAAAAAAGATGTTATCAACATACAGAACCAGAAAGATAAACTTACTCTCATTGACTTTCAGATATATACACCGATCAACAGTGTTTTCCTTAAACTCGAATGATGTAATAGTATCATTGAACTTGATATACCATTATCGGGAATCTTGCTTAAGTCCTTATATTGATTTCTTAAGTTTACACACCATGTTTTCTTTCCCCTCAACTGAAAAACTCTTTGGTTGATCCATATAAACATCTTCCTCTAAAATCTCATTTAGAAAGATAATTTTCACATTCATTTGATGCAATTCTAGATCATAATGAGCTACTAATGACATGATACTTCTGAAAGAATCTTTCTTGAAACTGGTGAAAATGTTTCATTCTAGTCAATGTCATCCTTTTGAGTAAAACCTATAGCAACAAGACGAGTTTTGTAGTGTTCAAGGTTGCCATGAAAATCACGCTTAGTCTTAAAAACTCATTTACAACTAACTCTCTTGCACCCTTTAGGCAATTCCACAAGGTCGCATATACCATTATGTTATATTGATTTAAGCTCATTTTTCATAATATCTAACCATTTGTCAATATTATCACTATTATTGTATTGTGAAAACGAATTTGGATCATTGTTATTAATTTTCAAGTCATTTTCTAACTCTTATAAATACACCACATAGTCATTTGGATTACCAGATCTCTTTTCTCTTTGAGATCTTCTTAATGTTATTTCTTGTGGTTATTTTACTATGGGTTCATCGTTAACCTTATGATCATTAATTTGTTGTTCTTCTTAATTGTTATTCGATTCAATAACATGAGGAATAACAATTTCATAAGTAGGAGCACAAGTCAAGGGAACTTGTACTCTAACTTCCTTAATTTATACATTTCGTAAAGCTTTACTCTCATTGGTTTCACCATTCTCAATGAACCAGACATTTCCAATTTCATCAAATCTTTCAAAATAATCACTACCTCTATCTGACCTTACGATCTTCACCTCTATGTCCAATTGTCTTTTAACTTCATTTAAATAAATTTCAAAGGCATTCATTGTTTGAGATTTCTCATGCAGTAAATAGACATATTCAAAACGTGAATAATTGTCAATAAAGGTAATAAAGTACTTTTCTTTACCAAAAGAATTAACATAAAAGGATCCACATATATTAGTATGTATAATTTCAAGAAGCTGAGTGTTTCTTATGGCACATTTCTTTGTGTGTTTTGTTTGTTTTCTTTTAATATAATTCACACAAATATTAGGGTCACTGAAATATAAATCTGGAAGGATATTATTCTTTACCAACATTTCTATTCTTTCTTTAAAAATGTGACCAAACATTTATGCTACAAGTAAGCAAAATCTTCATTCACTAAATTGCATTTAGTACGAACATTATGATGCAAGGTCATAAGAGTTTCACCATATAAATTATTAAAATTCAATTTATATAAATCATCATAAAGTATACCAGAACTAATCATATAAGTATGCTTACATAAACTAAAACATCCATTACCAAACTTAAAAAAGTATCCAACAACATCAAGTTTAGACAAAGAAACTAAATTCCTATTAATACTAGGTACATAAAAAGTTTCAAATAAATTTAAATGATGTCTAGTGTATAGGATTAAACGGTAAGTCCCAACACCTTCCACTGGAACATTCACTCTATGTCCAACGAAGACTAACTTCTCATTCAAGCTTATGATTTGGATTGTAAGGAATCTTTGCATCGTATTAAAAACATGAGTTGTACATCTAGAATCAATCTACGAAGTATTATGAGGAATTTCAATTAAATTTGATTCGAAACATACATAAGCTTTCTTTTCAGCTCCTTTATGGTTCATATAATGGATAGAATGATTTCCTTGATTTTTAAGACTGATTTCCTCATGAACTAACATACTGTACAATTCAGGCATATTCCATTTATCTTTCGTGGTATTATAGTTTATTTGAAATGGACGATACTCAAGCAATAATGAGTTCAGAATGAATTGTACAAGAAAATTTTCATTCACTTCTTTTCCCAATTACTTAAGTCTTGCTGCAATGTTTGTCATTTCAATGACGTGGTCATGCATAGTATGAGAACAATCAAATTTCATGGTGGTTAAAGTACCCACTAATGTCTCAACAAAAGACTTATCAACAGTTTGGGAGCGCTCTTCCACAAACTTCATCATTTCTTTAGCATTATCAGTTTTAGGAAGAACTGACTTAATATTGTTAGCTATATTCATCCGCATCTACATCAGACTTAATTTGTTTGATATTTCTCAGTTTTTTTATAATGAACTTTCTCTTCATCAATGCTTAAAACAGTAATGACATCTAGTTTCTCTACTCAAAGAGTCAAATCCAAATTCATTACCTCAAGGTAAAACTGAATTTGCTTACTCTATTATGAGAAATTAAGTTTATTAAAAATTGGAACATATGAGAGATGCAAATACATAGCAATATGTGTTGAAATGATCACATGTTTGATATTAATACTTTGAGTCATAATTAACATACTATATAGATTCAGACAGTATATCACTTAAGCATTTAATATATATCAATGTTCTCCTTTGGGTGATCCATCAATATATAACAATAAACATAATGATGCTAATAAAATTTACATAATTTGGCAATGATATATGCACTAACTAGAAATATTAATTATCTTTAAATATATAAATAAAACTAATAGTACGCTTACACTACCAACAATCATGTCCATTTATTATATGGGCAACTAATCAACTTTTGAGCGATCCATAAATGCCTTATAACAATTACCTTGAATTTACCAATACACAAATAGTCATCATATTATTCATAGCATCTATTTTATAGGTAATTGAAAAAATAACTTTTATATAATTTGAAATTAAATTAACTTAAAGATTTGACTACTTTAGTGATTAAAAAATCTCACATAATATTGTTCTAAATTGATAATATTATGCATAAACACAGATTTTTTAAAATAACTTTTATACAATTTAAAATTAAATCAACTTAAAGATTTGACTACTTTAATAATTAATAAGTTTTACATAATATTATCTCAAATTAATAATATTATACATAAAAATTAAATATTATAAATAAAATCATTTCATTCATAAAAAATTGGGTAATTAACATATACCCTTTGTTTGTTTCAAGAAAAAATGATTGGAAAGAAAATAAGAGAAAAGAAAATAAGAAAATTATGCCCTTTTCTCCTATTTGGATGTGCAGAGAAAACAAAAAAAAAAAATCCTGTGAGACTCATATAAAAAATTTTCTCCTTTGAGATGCAAAGAAAATGAGGGAGATTGAGAGATTAGGCATAAAATGACCCTTATACCCCGACCTTTATTATCATCTACTCAGTTCTGAAAAACTTTCCTTTCTTTCGTTCAAGCCGTCGCGTGCCTACCATGGAGCTCAGCGACTCCACCCTCTTGAGTTCGAGACTCCCACCATCTTCTTCCCTCGCGTCCTTGTCGTGTGACGTCGGCGCTGCGTTTCTCCTCCGACACTGCTAGTCCTGCTCCTCCGGCGACCTTGCTCGCTCGTCACCACCGCTAAGCTTAGATCCAGCCGCCTGTACTCAGATCTTGTCACCACCGCGCCGCTGCGGCTCTGACCTCGTCCCTACCTCGCCACTGCGCCAGCGTAACACTCTACCTCTTTCTGTTTTAAACTTCTCTCATCTCTCACATCCTATCGCTCTATATCTCTCTCGGTCTCTTATCTCCCCTGTGTGATCTGTGGTTTCGTAGGCTTGCTGCTTAACTCATTGTACTATCGCAGCTTCTATTCGAAATAGCCATAAGGGCTTTACTGGGTTAGTTTCAGTCGCAGCAGCCAAGGGAATTTTCTGGGTACCTTTGTCACAGCAAACAGGTTTTTTTTCTGGGTTAATTTTGGGTGGGTTTCTTCTGGGTTTTGTTGGGTTTGGGACATGCATGTGGTGAATTCATTGCTTTGAGTGAGAGATTTTCAGCAGAAACCTGGTCTCTACCACTATGAACCACAAGGTTTCTTCTCACTGCCTGATCTCACGAAGATTCATATGTTATGTCAACTGAATTTGATCATCGTGATGCAAGTTAATTAGGGACGTACGTCTTGTTCCCCACCCCAATTTGTGCAGTGTGCAACCTGAATTTGCTTACCTATCATACTATGTCTCATACAGCAGTTGATAGAATCCATCTATACTTATAATCTTATTTAAAACATTGTAAAATTACAAATGGCTTACTGGCTTAGTCTTTTTAAAATTGTTAAATTGGATCATCAATCAAATTTGGTACCCTTTCCTCAAAGCATGTTAGTGCGACAAAAGCATTTGGGATATGCAATTGAGCAGAAGAATAGAAGATGAACACTAGCTAAGATATTATAATACTTTAGTAATGATTTGAAATCTACAACTGTAATGGTCCAGTACACCTCTAAAACATTATAGTTAAATATCATATTTCATATTATTTTTAGTACATTTAATAATTCATACAATGTATTACAGAATTCTAAATAATAGTCTACGGATAGCAATATTATATCTTCATGTAAGTCTACATTGCAAAAAGTATAATTAAGAAAATACCAATCTTTTCATTTCATGATCATAATATGGGCTGTTTTGGGTTGGGGGATGAAGGAAGTGAAGAAAAAAGAAGAAGGTAAAAGAAGAAGACAAGAAGAATGGGGAGGCTGCTGCTATTACTTTTGCAAAGCAGAAGAAGAGAGAAAAGAAGGTTTACGATTTACCTGACCAGAAACGAGATCCACCTGTGGAGGTATGCTATTGCTGCTATTGTTTTCATGTTTCTAAACCATCACATTTATTAAGTTTTGACTAATTAGTTTGTGCCTTCCTAATATTTCAGAGGGACCCTCTGAGGATTTTCTACAAGACTTTATATGAGCAAATTCCCACTAACAAAATGTCACAAATCTGGTCAGTTTTCTTATCCTTCTTCCTATTTCATTTACAAGCTTATATTCGAGAAGGAATGGAAAAGATTATGATTGATTTACCAAGGGAGCTATTGTTAATGTTTTCTTTCTCCTGTGCACTTCGTTAGTGAGGTGAGCATGAAGAAAACATTGCCGCTTATAAGAGCCTGTGAAACACTATAAATTGACTAGTTATGCCTTTGAGTAAGGAATGAGCATAGAGATGAATGACATGTCAACTGTGAATCAAAAAGAACAATTAGCGTGCTTGTAATTTAAAATCTTTTGCCACAACGCATATTTGGAATATAGAGCAATTTCTCAACCTCTTAAAGCATCAAATTCATTAGGGTCTTAGTAAGCTAAATTTCCTATGAAGAGTCAGCATTGGTTCTAGTGATATACAACAAGGCTAAATATCAGATCCTTGATAATCAATTGGAGTTTGTGTAAGTAATAGAATGCTCTTATTGTTTCATGTGTAACATTGAGCTCAATTGAGTACATCTCTTTTTGTTTAGATGTGAGCAATAGGCTACTTTTCTAGCTTTTATAACACCTTAAGCTAGGCCTAGCCATATATCAAATTTTCTGTGCCAAAGTGATGGTTATGCATGCTATTATTTTCCTGACAAGGATTTTGTTTTCATTTTGTGGTTCATGAGTAATGACTTCTGTTTAGGCAAACCAAAAGCCATTTTGAAGGCAGAAGTAGGGTTTTTTTTTCCCCTATTGTGATTGACTAATCTTTCATTTCTCTCAAAGGGTGATTGAGATTGACAAATTTTGATTCTTGACCTGAAAACAAAATATGCGGGGGTGGGGCAAATGAGCATTTGTTGGCTCAAATACAAAGTTTAATCATGCTGAATTATATAAAAGATGATTGAGGATCTGCATTATTTTTTTGCCTTAGAGGATATGTATTTAATCTTAACAATTTATAAACATACACTGCCCTTTTAGTTCTTAATCCCAAAACCAGGTAAGTGGTTGTAAATTGTGTGCCGCCACTACATCTGCCGTGTGCATTTGTAGGAGAGCATAAATGGAAATGGTGTATTTTATACTTGTAGATTTAAACTTAATGCATGACATGCTCCTTTCTCAAACCTTTTCATAAGACCCTATCCCCCCTTGTTGTCTACATTGGACTTGCAGTGTACTCATTTTGCTGTCATTTTCCATGATAAATGTGCTAGATCTACCATTAGTTATTGTATCAAGTATTTTGTCAAGTTATGCATATCCTTTTATCACCATTGTGAGCATCATAACAGTGATACTTTTGTTGCATTCATGTCTTATGTCAGAATTATTTCAGGTTTATCTTCTCGTTTTCTTTTGTCTGATTTACTAATTGAATAGATTTATAACATGTTCCTTGAAGTTGCAATATCTAGAGTTTTCATCCAGTTAGACTGATCACTATCTCTCACCCTGAAATTGACCTAGCTTGATAGTCAAGAGTTTTGTTGTTGCATCTTTGCTGCAAATGTTTGGTTGTATAGGATGTCTAGTTTTATTGATTTAAAATATTTGTGTTTTGATGCTTAAGTTTCATTGTCAAATTATTTAGAGGATTTAATTTTGATGCACTAACAACGTAAATAGTTTTACACTTTCATTAAACCATTTGGTGCCAATGTGCCACTAGTTAAAAAACTATTAAAAATATTTACTGTAAGTGACATACCTTAGTTACTGCAATGATTGACACTTATTATGAATTTTACTCTGACAGCGGATCAAATGTAAACCCTTATTTAAACAAGGCAATCTGCACTGCAGATTGAAATTTCTCTCCCTACCTTTTTTATCCTGTGCAATAGAGGAGTAAAAGTTATCCAACCATTTATCTAAAAGAAAATAACGAAAGAAATATTAAGCAAGATAAGCCTGTGAAACTGATGAAAAAAGAGAAGCTGTTTAGCTGCTATCTTCCAAGCAATAAAAGCTACCTACCCATAGTTAATAAAGCGTAGAAGATTGTTTATTTCCATTATTGAATGTAACTGCATGTTGATGGAATCGGGCTTGCTTCCTAAAGAGGTGGCAATGAAAGTATATGAAAATAAGAAAAGAGAGGTCTTCAGTAGAAGCTCACTTCTCCAGTTAAAGTTGTAGCTGCTGCGAAGAGCAGCACTAAGTCTGTTACAGTTAAGAAAAAAAGCCCAACCTCCCCCGTACCTTATGTTAAAAAGAAGACAACGAACTCCACATCGAAGCAGTCTAAGAAGCAAAAAATTGAGAATATAAGCTCTGAGGATGACTCTGGAGATGACGTTGTACCAGCATCAAAAAGGAGAAAAACAGCTTAATTATGTTCTTCATTGACTTTGATAATATTTTTGCATTGTTTTTCTACCATTTTTTACAACTGATTCAAACTTGCAAAGCATTTGACAGGATGATGTTATATAACTTCTAAGATGTTGCACGTGATTTACAGAGCATTTAGTTCTTTCACCAAGCTTATGCCTTTGCCCTGATTGCTTTCGCAGGGTTATTTCAGCTTTATTTTGCTCTCCTTGTCTGGTCATTACTCATTGTAAATCTTTATTTTATGATTATCATGGATGGAATAATTTGGCATTTTCGTGTTTATTAGAGTAAATTTAGAATGTATTTGGATGGAAAAAATAGATCATAGATATAAAATAAAAAAAATTACATTTAATTCATTATAATAAGGGTATAAAAATTATTTAATATAATTTCATTTTTTTTCTTCTCACTTTTTTTTCTAACCAAACAAAAGAAAAAAATTATTTTTTTTTTCTCTTTTTTCTTTTCATTCAAATAATAGTAGAAAAAATGTATTTTTTTTATTTTTTTCTTTTTATTTTTTTCTTCTTATTTTCTCCACCCATCCAAAAGATTAGTAAAAGCTATCAATCAAGCTATCAAGTCATAATAATCAAATTTAAAAAAAAATGACGTGATGGACAACAAGAAAACAATCATCACGTCACTGTACTATATGATTCTTAAAATCCAACAATTTCGTAACATTGCCATCACGTCTCTTTAATTCTTTTTTTTTATTCTTTCCTTCAAAAAACCGAGAGCAACAGCGTTGTTGTGTTAAAGCAACTCGTAATGCAAAAAGATGGTAATGCCTGATAAAGTTCGGACGGCTTTCGCGGCTTTAGTTCGTAAAAAAGACGGTGCCACAATAATTTATTCAATTATTATACAATTATGCTCAACAATTTATAATTAGAATTAATAATAAATTATAAATTAACTCATACAGTGTAAGAAAACAGTAAATATAATTTATGTTCTGTTCTCTATTATTCACAAAGGACAGATATATATATACTAGCTCTTCCAATAACCTAGTTAAGATTTCTCCTACAAATTCTCCTAACATATCTAATACAGCTATCAATCCTAAAATAAGTGATTCTAGAAATAACTATACAATTAGAATCAATTAGGATCAACATATTCTCTCAATATTCTGCATTACCCCTCTCAAGTTGGAGCATGAAGATTTCGAATGCCCAGCTTGCCAAGCAAAAGGTGAAACGGTGCACGTCCCAGAGCCTTAGTAAATGTATCTGCAAGTTGAGCACGAGTAAGGACATACGAAGGCTGGAGGTGACCATGAATTATTTTATTACGTATGAAATGACAGTCTACTTTAATGTGTTTCGTACGTTCGTGAAAAGTCGGATTTTTGGCAATGTGTAGAGCAGCTGGACTATGACGATGGAGCTGTATAGGCATGGGATGAAGGATACCAAGACTGGAGAGAATACCTTTCACCCATTTAAGTTCGCATGTTGTATTAGCCATCAAGCGATACTCAGCTTCAGCAGAGGACCGGGACACTGTTTGCTGTTTCTTGGTCTTCCAAGATATAGGAGAACGTCCTAAAAAGATAATCCAACCAGTAAGAGACCGTCGAGTAGGGGGACAAGCAGTCCAATCAGCATCACACCAGCCATATAATCTCAGATCACAATCTCTGTCTAAGAAAATTCCTTGCCCGGGATTCCCTTTGAGATACCGCACCACTCGCAAGGCAGCAGTCCAGTGTTCTGCTCGTGGCTGCTGCATGAATTGAGAGAGAACATGGACATTGTATGACAGCTCAGGTCAAGTGAAGCAAAGATAAATAAGGCGACCAACAAGTCTCTGATACCTGTCTGGATTGTTAAGAAATTGTCCTTTGGCAAGGCTAAGATTATGATTTTGCTCTAGTGGAGTTTCCATAGGTTTTGCTCTAAGCAATCCAGCTTCACTAATAATGTCTAGAACATATTTTCTTTGGCAAAGAAAAATCCCAACAGGAGATCTGACCACTTCCACTCCCAAAAATATTTCAACAATCCCAAGTCCTTCATATGAAAGCATTGACTCAAATAATCCTTGAATCGCCTAATAGATGCAGAGTTATTTCCACAAATGATCAGATCATCAACATAAACCAGAACCACAAGTTATACATCTTTATCAATTAAAGTGAACAGGGAATAATCTGAATCGGATTGACGAAATCCGTAATGCTTGAGAGTTGAGGAAAGTTTCGCAAACCAGCAACGAGGAGCTTGCTTTAATCCATACAGTGACTTTCTTAGCTTGCATACCGTACCTGGTTGAGCAGTGCGAAAGCTGGGAGGCAATTTCATGTACACTTCCTCTTGCAATTTGCCATGAAGAAACACATTATGCACGTCCATTTGATGAAGTTCCCATCCCTTTGCTGCAACAGCAACTAAGACAATTTGAACAGTGACCATTTTGGCCATAGGCACAAATGTTTCTGTGTAGTCTACTCCTTCCACTTGATGATTTCCAAGGATGACTAAGCTAGCTTTAAACCGTTCTATAGTACCATTGGAATGGTATTTGATCTTGTAAATCCATTTACATCCCAAGGCCTTTTTATTTGCTGGAAGTGGGCACATGGTCCATGTGTGATTATCTTCAAGAGCCTGTATTTCATGTTGCATAGCAGAGCACCATCTTTCATCTTTGACTGCCTCTGAGAATGTTGTTGGTTCTGTCTCTGCAGTTACAGCAGCAAGAAACCTGCAATGCTGTCCAGAAAATTTATCACAATTCACATAATGTGTTATAGGATAGGACGTACCTGATTTTCGCTGTGGAGGGAGTGAACAATAGGATAGGCTCATTTTTTAGACTGTATAAATCACATAATCCTGCAACTTCACAGAGAGAATTCTGTTACGTTTACCGCAGCCAAGAGATGCCTCATTATTCAGTTCAGTTTCAGCATCATCATCATGATGTACCCCTCTTGATGTTTCAACATCTTGAGTGGTCTCCAATTCGGTTCCCCCTTACTTCCGTAATCCTATCTTCTGTGGGTTCTTCTAAGTGCTCACTTACTGCACTTTCAATTTCAGTCTCATCATTTCCATCTGTAACATGTTGTGACAAATTGATCAAAGTTTCATCACCAGAGACAAATGGAAACTCACTCTCAAAGAAATTAACATCTCTTGATACAAAGTAAGTTTTGTTATCTAGATCAAAAAGCTTCCATTCTTTCTTTCCATGAGAATACCCTACAAACACACATCTTTTACTTCTGCTAGCAAACTTGTCGCCCTTCTTACCTTGATTATGAGCATAACATAGAGACCCAAACACCCTTAATTGATCATATGAAGGTGGCTCTCCATTGAGCATCTCATATGGAGTTTTTCCTTTCAACAGTGGTGTTGGCGTTCTATTTATTAGATATCCAGCTGTCAAGACACACTCTCCCCAAAAAGAGATAGGTAGGTTGCTTTGAAATCTCAGAGCACGTGCAACATTAAGGATATGCTTATGTTTTCTTTCAACTCTACCATTTTGTTGGGGGGTTCCTACACACGATGTCTGAAAAACAATCTCATGCTCAAGAAATTGCGTTCTCAAACATGTGAATTCAGTTCCATTGTCACTTCAAATTATTTTGATTTGCTTCTCATATTGTATTTCTACTAAAGCAATAAAATTCAACAACTCTCGTGAAACTTCCTTTTTATCACGCAGCAAATAAATCCAAACAGCTCGAGAAAAATCATCCACTATAGTTAAAAAATAATAAGCTCCACAAGAAGATGACGTTTTGTAAGGACCCCACAAATCACAACGAATTAATTCAAAACTACTACTAGCTTTATTATTGCTTAATGGAAAACTATCTCTAGTTTGCTTTGCCCTCTGACACACATCACATGCTTTATTTCCATTCACACTCCTACCAACATTTGGAATTAACAGAGTGACCTTCATGGAAGGGTGTCCCATATGCTTGTGCCAAAGATCAAACACGGACATATCACCTACTTTGAAAACTTTCTCATGACGAATCCCTATGAAGTAATAGAGCCCATATCTTCGTTCACCCACTCCAATTAGCATCCTCGGAGTACGGTCCTGCACAACACATAAAGAGTTAGTGATTTGCACAATACAGTTTGTATCATCTGTCAATTGAGACACTGATATTAAATTACAATTTAATCCGGGCACATATAACACATTGACAAGTTTCGGCCCTTCTTCGAGAGTCACCGTTCCTTCCTTAGTTGCAATGGCTTGTTCTCCATTAGGCAGTCCTACAGGACATCTTTGCACCACCTTTAGCTCGTGGAGAAGTCTCAAATCTCCAGTCATATGATTAGCGGCTCCTGTATCAATAATCCACTTTGCGTTTTTACCTGTCATTCTTTCTGTGGTGCTTCCCTTATGACTGCTGAGAAGATCCACCAGAGTTTGCCACTGTTCACTGCTCAATCCTGGCAGGCCGCCCTTGTCTGCATTCATTGTTGGTAAAATTGTTCCCCCAGTGGAAGTTTGAGCAACATTTGCACGCACACTTGTGCCTCTTCCACGGCCTTGATGAGCACCACGTGTTTGATGTTGTCCTTTCCCTCGATCACCTGTCTTTGCTTCATGGCGTGGTCTTTCTCCCCACCATTCTGGATATCCAACCACCTGAAAGCAATTTGCAGCATCATGCCCTGTTCGGTTGCAGTGCCAACAGACCATGGACTTGTCTTTTGCATCTCCACGACCTCTTGCCCTTCCACCAGCTTGCACAGCTAGACCAACAACTTCCCCTCATTCCTCCTTGCTTCTGGAAACTGCCTTCACACGTTCTTCTTGTATCAGAGTAGCGTATACTCTGTTCAACGACGGCAGTGGATCAGTAGCGAGAAGACTGGAACGAACTGTCCCATACAACACATCATCCAGTCCCATCAAGAACTGATGCACTTTTTCTTCTTCCCTCCGCTTCTCTAACTTCGCCTTGATGTCGCATTTGCATCCTTCACATGTGCACGTCGGTATCTGCTAGTAATCCGCCAATTCATCCCACAACATCTTCAGCTTTCCATAGTAATTCACCATGGAAATTCCTCCTTGCTTGCATTCAGCTAGTTGCGATTTTAGTTGTTGAATCCCAGGGCCGTTCACCACTGAGAATCGTTCTTTGATATCGTCCCACAGTTCTTTTGCATTCTCCATGTAGGAGATAGTGGAACGCAGAGATCCTTCAATGGTGTTTAAAAGCCAAGACACCAGCATCGATTGCACAGTCCACCAATCCTCCATCTCTGAAGATCCTTCTTTTGGTTGCTTTATGGTGCCATCGACAAATCCCCATTTACGCCGTGCGCGTAAGAAGGTTTTCATAGCCTTGGCCCATTCTTCGTAGATCTCACCCCGCAATTGCACCTGTGTGATCACACTCCCAGGGTTGTCGTTGGAATTGAGATCATATGGCGATGACTTTTTCTTCTGAGATTGGTTATCTTCTTCCACCGAAGATTTTGGGTGATCTTCTTTGTCTTCTGCCATAGCCGTCGCCGGGTATTTTAACCCTAGGTTCGTATGGCTCTGATACCATAAGAAAACAGTAAATATAATTTTTGTTATGTTCTGTATTATTCACAAAGGACAGATATATATACACAAGTTCTTCCAATAACCTAGCTAAGATTTTCCTACAAATTCTCCTAACATATCTGATACAACTATCAATCCTAAAATAAGTGATTCTAGAAATAACTATACAATTAGAATCAATTAGGATCAACATATTCTCTCAATATTCTGCATTACAGTGTAACAAAAAAACATAATAAAAATTCTAAATTTTTATTATTAGGGTTCATATAAATTGAAAATAATTATTATTATTAATAGAAGATTATAAATTTTATAATCATACTCTAATATCACATATTAATTTGTAAGCTTTCTAATAATTTTAATATAAAAACTATTATTAAAATATAAAAATCTTAAAATTTATGATTTTTACAGACAAAAACATAAGAAGACACTAACTTTTCTTTATGAATAATTGATAGATTATATTTCAAGAACCTTAGAAAAATCATAAAATTTACTTTTTATTCTTTTATTTTTTTTATTTTTTCTATTTTAATAATAATGAAAGAAGAATAAATTTTGGACCACTAACGATATATTTAGAATTTTACACAAAAATTATTCTTTAAATATTGTTAACTTCTATTAAATTAATAATTATTATAATTATAAAATTATTAACTTAATTTAATAAAATTTTAATCTATTAACTTAATTTAATTACTAATTAAATTAATAAAATAAAATAAATTACAAACTCATTATATTAAACATTTAATCTAATAAGAGAATCACCAACCACGCGCCACCGTCGATGGCCAAAACCAATGTCTGACGATGACCACGACTACGCTGCACTGCGATTTGCGACATGAGATCAGTACCAGCGCTGTGCGACATGCGAATAGTACCACCGTAGAGAAAAGTACATTTGACCATTGGTGATTCCGTTGCTTGGAAGAGTCTACAAGCCTTGCTGTCAGTGACTCCATTGCTCGTCTGAGTATGTGTCCAAGTGATTTGTACTTTTCTGCTTGCCTTGCTTGCTTTCTGTCTTTTGTTAGCACTCCAATCTTCATTTCTTCACTCTTTTGCTGGATTTGCTTCCTTCCTTCACATTGAATTTTAGATTTATCAGAATAGTAAAATTGTAAGAGTAATCTTTTTAAGAAAGTTGGAGTTTAAGATTTGATCCATTTAGGCCTTATTTTTTTTTCTACTAGATGAGAATAATACGTGATTGTGAACTTTTACTTCACGAGGCACTACAACTAACTTGATTGCCATTGAATGTGTAAAACTCGATATTTTCTCCAAAGAAGCAACACTACTTTATAGCTATGCAGTATCAAGTCTGACCAATACAAGGCGGTACATGTTATTTTTTAATGGTTTATTAATAGTTTACAGTAAAATATGAACTTCTCATATACACATGTTTTTATTCTTCATCCTAATTAATATGTACCTAAAAAAAAATTCTTCATTCTTATATTTTAGGGATTTCTTTCCATTATAAAAATATATTCAGAGCGCGTTTGCTTGTGTTTAATTTATAAAAAAAAAACATTATTTTTATTAAAAAATCACTTTTCAAATATGTACAAGTATTTAAATAAGATTTTAAAAAATTTCATAATATTGAAAAAAGATAAATTTTTATTTTAATAAAAAACTTAAATGAGCATTTTCTTAATAAAATTAGTTTAGGAGAGATGCAATAGAAGAAAGAAAAAGTAAAATATGATTTTTGTAATTGTATCAAAATAGAAAATGACTTTTTTTTTTTATAAAAATCTATGCAAATTTTTTTTTTTTGTGTTATCTTGAAGTTATTTTTTTCAAAGCTTATTCAAACACATTTATAATCACTGCTCAATACAAGAAAGAAAAAAGTGATAGAGATATTTTTCAAAGTTGATGAATTAATTATTAATTATGAAAATGCTAAAAGCAGTTTTTTTTATTTGGCTAATAAGTATTCTAAGAGTAATAGTTAAAAATAAAAAATATTAAATAAAAATAAAACATTTAGTTACTTTTTATTTTAAATTCTTTACAAAACTCACATTTTTCTACTATTAGATTTTTTTAAAATTATTTGTCGCTTTTGATTTTTTTTAATGTTTAAGAGCTACTTTATAGATTTTTATTTTTATTTTTTATAATATCTTTTTTTAATTAGTAAACTTATGAATATGATCAAGTATGTAAAGAAAAATTATTTTTAATAATATTATTTTTATATATAAAATCTTAAAATTTAATTCAAAATCGCATATTTAAAAAATTCGAAAAACTTTTAGTCTAACTAATACAGTTGCTATATAGTTTTTGATTTTGTGTTACCGATTCTATGAAATTTGTTAACTCATGTAGAATTGTAAGCTCTAATTATCAGTTAATTTTGATTTCACTTTATAATTACGAAAATATCATTTGTTTTCAATCTTTTTCCATGTTTTCACTTTGTTCCCCGCCTTTTTCATTTTCAGAAAACAAAAACCAAACCCTAGATAAACCTCAATGCTCAGTTTGCAATTTCCAGTGACAGCAGCACTGATCCATGACCAGCTTCATCCTTCATATGACAAATTAGGCATGGGAGCTTAACTTTACATACCGAAGTTCTATTTGTTGCACACAAACACACCAATCAACCTAAACATTTTATCATACACAAAGCAGGCACAACATACACAGTGAGAGAGATCATTCATTGATGTTGATGGCTGGGATTTTCAAACAGCCAGGTGCATTTGCAATCACCCCCCACAAAGTATCACTCTGCATACTTCTCAAGATCTACGCTCCACCAGCGCAAATCTCCGTCCCCTACCCTTTCTCTTCTGTTGCTCACCACAACCGCCTCGGCTTGTTCTTGTTGGCCCTCACCAAGGTGCGTCTTCCCATCACACGAATTTTAATTTTGTTCCGTTTGGTTGCTGGGAAAACGTGGGAAAAGGAAAATGCATTTGAATTTTGACATTTTTAGTTGTAATTTACAAAAGGTTAGTGTATAAGAAAGGATAATTTGAATTTATTATGTTCTGGGAAGATAAATTGTAGGTTTAGTTGTACTCAAATGTAAGTAAGCAGCTTTTGTTAAATTAAATTTCAATTTTTTTTTCCTTAAATTCATGCATTTGTCTATTTTCTATTGTTGGTTAGTTTCGAATTAAGTCATATTATTGGCTGGTCGGTAGCTTCATATATCAAAATGGGTTTCTGACAGTGAGAAGTTTGTTAATTGTTCTAATCAGTTGTAAAATAGTGAGATATCTTGGGACATAGTGCAAATGGAATGGGCATGTAATTTAATTGTTTTTATCATCCATTCATATTCTCAGGGACTTCTTTTTAATAAAATCCAGTGTTGAATTGCAAATTTTCTTGATACTGGTCAAAGACTTTTTGTCTATGCTTGTCGCTTGAAAATATTGTTGATTATGCAGTCCTGTGATGATATCTTGGAGCCAAAATTGGATGAACTCATCCATCAATTGAGAATGATGAGCCAAAATTGGACGGCATCTTGGATTATTGATCAGTTGATGAGTAGACTATCATCTCTGTCATCACCTGATGATTTGTTTAATTTTTTTAGTGATATACGAGGTCAGTTGATAGCATTAATATTACTAGCATTTGACTTCTTTACGTGTTTTGTCTATTTTGATTCCTCCTTTTACCTTTCTATTTTATTTGCAAGTTGCTAAACCACTGGTTACTGCTTATTCATTAGATTGAATTTTCAGATTCATTGACATTAAAATGTCATTTTTCAGGAATACTTGGGGGTCCTGATTCAGGTGCTGTCGAAGATGACCAGGTCATTTTGGACCTGAACAGTAACCTGGGGATATTTCTTCGGCGTTGTGTACTTGCTTTCAATTTACTATCATTTGAGGTATGATCATTACCCATGTTTATAAAAAAGTGGGAGACAGTGCAACATTAGACCTAGTAAGTCATTTTTTGTGATGCTCCATAGCAAAGTTGTGTTCTCTGAACTCAGGACCTGATGTCCTTTGTTTTCATGATGAGCAAGTTGCCATTTGGAGTTTAACATACAATTTTGAGTCTCTGGTTGTGAAAATAGTTTTTCTTGAAACTTATACTTAAAAACAATTTTCTTAGTGAATGCTTCCATGAAAATCCCAGTCTTCCTCTCTCTCATATGCTTAGTTTATGTCTGCAAATTTTACTTTTCTTCTTTAGAATGAAATCTTGTCCTCCTTCTTACCTTTAATTTAAATGTTCAGGGTGTATGCCATCTCTTGACAAACATAGGGATATATTGTAAAGAAGAATTCTCAAATTGTCCTCCTTATGAAGAACCTAGTTTAGATGATTCTAGTAGTAATCTCGAGACATATTCAGAATATGAGAACATGGACCTGGAGAACTTCGTCTATGAAAAGGTTTCAGAAGAAATTGAAGCAAGAAAGGAGGTTCGGAGTGGTATACAGGGTTGTCAATACCACGAATCCTCTCATCCCTCGGGGTCGGACAGGAGGTTCGCAATCAGGGGGTGGGCCCGTGGGCTTTTGGATGAATGGTTATTACTTGAGTGTATTTTCGGTGCTTGGAATAATTGTTAAACCTCATTTCACTTCTTCCTTCTTTTCTCTTATATATCCTAATATCCAGTCAGCAGCACCCTAGTTATTACTTATTACCTATTAACGAGTACCAGCCTTTGGTAATGGCATTGTCATTAGCAAGCATCAATATGTGACTGTTATCTTTGCCATTGTATGTCTTTGAGGGAATAAGATGTAAAAGTAAGGAAATGAGTGGAACTTTCTTCTATTATTTTTGGGGACCAGTTTTCTAGTCTTGTGGGGAAAGGAAAATGCTTGTTGTAAAGATATCACATCTCTTGTTGTAAGGAAAATGCTTTCAGGTTCAAGCACATTTAGTCCGTCACTTGTTCAGGCATTGAAGAGATAACACAAGAGGACTCCAACTAATCTCCCTCCCCCCTCTCCCTCCCATTCAACCCTGGTGATTCAAATACAAATCCTATATATTGCAACTACTGTATCCTTGATAACTGCATGAGTGAAAAACCAAGAAATTTGCAATCTTACCAACCATAAATATACCGAAATTAATCCAAGTTTCAGTCAATCCACATTACACCAATTAATCCAAAGTTTTAACTAGCATGTAGTATTACATTCTCAACCAACACCTTTTTAAACATCTTATAAATTGATGCTTTTCAAATACAAAAGAATTTTACCATATATATTAACATATTGCTCAACAATATAACATAAAAAAGATAAGATAACATTCCATGGAACTTGGCCCAAAGAGAAAGAGGAAAAAGGGAGAAGAAAGTGTGGGTTTAAAAAACATTAAAACTTACTGTAAAGTTGACACCCATGCTCTAGCTGCACCAGGAGTCTCTGCACAGAGGAAGTAATCCTTTTTCTGTGGTGTCCCAATATCTAAAGGAGACAGTTAAGAGGTAACAAGTAGAGCGATTTTCATTCATTTGTTAGCAATTGATGATTCGTAAGTGCTAAAAGTGAAAAAAATGACAAAAAGGATACAAAAGCAGCACCCGTCATACTTTGGTAGCCCACTGAAACGCGCAGAAACAAAGAAATATCATGTCAATGAGCATGAAAAATTAACATCATCCAGCAAATTTCATAACTGGAAATTATTCAAAACAGGCTTTTGTTATTGTTAAAAATATCATTCTTACTGGAAATTCACAGGAGATATAGTGATCGTGCTATTTGCATCAAATATAATCGTTCCCTTAACAGATGGCTCATTTCTTCTTATCCTAAAGCAAGAAAAACAACATAGAAGATTAGAAGCCAAAGTGTTTTCCCCACATAAAGAGAAACAACATATATATACACCTACTTGTATTCCATTCTCCCCGTTGATGGATCCAAGATTACCCAACGCTCGTTCCATTTTTTCAGCTGTAAACACAGAAACAATTTACAAGAGCTAGCTAACAAGACCAAGAGAAACAGGATGGCATTTTGTAAAAGCATCAATCAAGGCACTCTAGCAAAGAAAATAATAAAATTGGCTGTTGAAAGGATCATAAAACCCAGAACACATTGGAATTATGAGATGATCACAATCAGCTATATGTAAGAAAAATTGGAACTTGGAGCAAAATTGGAAAAAAGAACAAAGACCCAGTAAAGGGGTACTACTAATGAAACAACATAACATGATTATTGATTCTCAAGTCAAAATTGATAGTGATACCCAATTGATCATCAAAGTGAGAAACAACAGAAACCCAAATAAAAGTGACAAAGTTAAATGAAGGATGAAAATACAGTTTCAGATCTCTTGAGAAGTGGTCCCTGCAGTAAGTTTCTACCAGAACCTGAAGCTAGCTGGCGCTTGATCTTCTCCAAGCTATTCTCTGTATTTTCGGCAGCAGCAGCTCGCTGTATCATTGCAATTCAGCTCAGTATATTACAAGGATTTCAAACACACACACACAGAGAGAGTGAGAGAGAGAAGGAAGGGATGAAGATGATGAGTTACCGGAGATGCACCATTGGAACAAGCCATGGGCGTAGATCAAGACTTGTCGGAAGCGGAAATAGAAGGGTTTTTGTCTTTGTTGATATTTCTCGATATTTGCTTTTTCCTTTTTTTTTTTCCTTCTCTTTTCTTTTTTCTATTTCGTTGTTGTTGTTGTTGATGTAGAATAATAAAAAGAAAAAAAAATTAAAAAATGAAAAAATTGGATGGTAAAAACCGGTAGGTAATTTGGTATGCCATTCATTGGACTTGCAGTTGCAGTTGCTTGTGGGCCGAGGCCGCCGTGATGGTGAAACTTAAGGATTAATAATGGATAACTTTTATTTATTTGTTAAAAATATTGATAATTAAAGATTAAAATTATTTATACAAATTTGGGCCGCGTAGTTTGATAGTTAAGAATTAGTCATTATAGGTTTTAGTTATTGGGTTCCAGCTCGGCCCACTCATCAATGTAGTAGTTCAACTTCGCACTGCCAATTCATGCAAAAAATGGATCCTATCTTTTGACCAAATATACTGATCTATCTCTCTAATTCTTTTGTGTTCACGAATGACGACCACAAAAAATAGAACAAATATTTACCACAAATAACCCTTGAACCTTGATGATTATCATGACGTGAAATTGTGAGACCCTCGTTGGGAAACTCACATAAAAAAGTACATTAATTAAAGGTAAACCCCTAAGATCATTTGAGAAGAGACTTATCTCAGTTAACGTAAAACCAAAACTTTTTTTTTACGTGAACGTAAAATCTAACTTGATAATGCCTTTACCACACAATAAAAAAATAAAAGAAAATGTGCAAAGTTTGTTAACAAGTAGTTTTACAAGAAAGTAGTAAATATATGGTAAGATGAACAAGTTAGTACGTGTTTGGATTATGGTTTATAAACTTAAATTTGAATCAATTTAATTTTATAAACTTAAATTTGATTAAAAGTGATTTTGTAATAATGTGATTTATGTTTAAAATTTTTTGTTTCAAAAATAAATTTGATAAAATATATATTAAAGATAAAAAACTCTAACTTGATAAAATTATAATCCAAAAATAAAAAAATATTACTTTTGGACTAACGTGAATTAGAAACTAAAAATGAGTTCAGTATTAGTTTGAAACAAATAACCAAACATGTTTATCACAAGACAAAATCACATTGGAGCAGATTAAACATGAATTTGGGTGAGGCAAACATCAAACTAAACATACACTTAGTCTCAATGAACGAAGTTGGTTAAGTTAATAATGAAAGTAATTTTTGTACCTAAGAAAAATAATGAAAGCAATTTACTTAAAGGGCATAAATTCGATCAATCCTTTTTACTTTTTAGTGATTAATTGGTGTCCCATCTTTATAAATATATGTTTACCACACATTTCAAAACTCTATCTTCCCTTAATTCTTTCTCCCATAAAGGATCTAAGCCTATTCCACATATCCTTATCCAAAGGCTATGGACTCAATTACACTATAATTAATATACTATAATGAAGTAAGATGTCATGGTTAGTGATATCAAAGTTGCTCCAAATTGTGGAAATCATAAGGAAATCAAGTATTGGAAGTTAGAAAAGGGCTAGGTTTTCATAAAAATATGGAAGTTTCAAATATCCGTATTTTTATTTTTATTTTATAGAAAACTGGGTATAAATTAGTGAATAAGCTATTTTCTCTAAGTTTCAAATAAATGAAGCCGAATTGATTTAATTGGAGGCCAGCATATGACGAATGCCAAAGCTTATGGAGAAAAGGATTCAATTGGAACTAAGGATCGCCGAGAAAATATAGTTAGAACATACCTAGATTTGATAAATAGCTAATTAATGTAATTACTTATATGCATGCCTGATTTGGAAAATGTTAATTGAATTAGTATGTAGGCTTAATTAAGTTTCCAGTTTCTACGTTTTACTGTGTGTTTATTTTAGTCTTAAATTTTTTTAATTAAGTCAATTAATTTGTGTGTGTTTGGATTATAGTTGGTAAATTTAAGTTTAGTTAAAAGTGTGTTTGCAAACTTAAGTTTAGTTAAAAGTGTGTTTAAGTAACGTAATTTATGTTTGGGAACTTTTGTTTCAAAAGTGAGTTTGATAAAATGAATGATAATGATAAAATTGTAACACAAAACACAAAAGCAACAATTTTTTGCCTTCACTCTAACTGACGTTGGAAGCCAAATTTCCGTTCAAAAAGTGCAAACTAACTTTTTCCAAATATTAGCCAAACAAACTTGGCTCTCCATTCAATGCATTTCAACTTACGTTTGTTGCTCTCAACTGGAAACCAAACACGCTGTTTATCATTTGTGGTCAATTTATTGCATTTGATATTATAAATTGTCAATAAAAATAGATTGCTAAATGCATTTGTAGCTTAGATATCTTGCAAGTTATCGCTTGATCAGCTGCAAGTAAAGGTGAATTTCTGAAGATTTAATTATTTAAACATTCAGGGCAGGGCACAGTGCATATACCAGAAAATTGCCAAGCTGCAAACAAGTTGGTAGAGTCAAGTTATCTACTTGCATACGTGTATTCATTCTTTGCTATAAGGAGACAGGGAGAAGGAACAAAATAGGTGACGTGAGGATCGGCAGACAAAAATGCAAGTGCATGCACCGCTCAAGGCACGCGGATATCGTCAAGGCTGACCCAACCCTTTTTTTTTTTTGGGTGCTTTGGAGGGCCTAAGGCCCAGACCCAACTCTTTCGTTTCCTTTAAGAATTCAGACGTGAAGTGGTGTAGCTTAGTCATAGTGCTTCCATCAAGAAGACGATTAATAATCTCTCACACATAGCGGCGGTCTCTGCTAGGTTTTCCTAATAATGGCCATGTTTTTGAAGGAGCATTTTTTGGAGATATTGGAACATGAGCTGTCCAAAAAAGGCGCAGACAGGTTGATCGGGGACATGTACGGCATTTTCAAAGGTTTGGAAAGCTACCCCCGGATGAAATCTTTTGTGAGGCATTTTCTGGATAATTCTATGTGTTGGATTGAGAGTCCCTCTGACGCGAAGATCATGAGAAACTTCGAGGAGTGGTTCTGGGGGATTTTCGAGGACTATTATTTGGCTGAGGAGAAGAGGTTTGAGAATTTCAAAGTAGCTCTGATGAGCTCCGAGGACTTCATGTTAATCTGCTTCGAACTGTACGATTATACGTATAATTGGAAGATTATGTTTCTCGATCTTGAAATTATCAATCCCATCAACGCTGATACGATCACCATAAATCTCTACAAGAAAGACCCGAAAAATATTCGAGAGGTGCACAAGATGGACAAGGTGGCTGCCATCAGTCAATCGGAGCTTTTCAATGGCCTTATTGACTCTACTGGCGGTCGGGATGGGATTCCTGTGTCCGTAGACATAGTCTCGGGTGACATCCTCTCCAAGGTCATCTCCTTCTGCGAGAAGAAACACGATTTCCATAACCTCTTCAAGAGCGTTGTGGATCGCTACAAGGCCTGGATCACGGGCTTTCTCAACACTAACCAAGCCATTCTCTCCGGTTTGCATCAAGTGAGTTCATACAATTCCACACCCTTTCCCTCACTCCCACGTCCCTTAATACTCACCACATTACTCAATTGCCCTCAACCTTACATTTACCCTCGTCAGCCTATTACTTTTTCTTACCCCCACTATTTTAGGATCATGCAGCACTTGTCCATTTTCTCTAACTGATTCTGATTCCTTCAACTTGCCAGCGTGTCCAAGAGCACTTGATTTTACTGACTCAATGTCCATGTTGTCATTTCTATCATGTGTCCCCATAACATTGTAGAAGAGTTATTTTGTCAAATATGTTATTTGTGGATGAAAGTCAGTTGCAAACTTCATCCAAACATGTTATTAATTGTTATAGTTAAGACTCAAGATGATCACAGCTTGGATTTCCTTTAATTTCTTCTTATTTTGATCTACATCTTGTTGACCAGTTGCAAACGCATGCATTGATATTTATGTATGTCCGTGTTTGTTTGTTTTGTACTTTGTAGGCTGCGGACTTTCTCAACATACCGAGCCTCTTGGATTTGACATCACAGGCCCTGGGGGATATGATGGGAAATACCCCTAAGGAGATATCAGAGCGTTATGCAAGACTGTCAATACCACAAATCCTCTCATCCTTTGGGATCGGAGAGGAGATTCGCAATCAGGGGAGGGGACCGTGGGCTTTTACATGAATGGTTATTACTTGAGTGTATTTTCAGTCCTTGGAATAATTGTTAAACCTCATTTCACTTCTTCCTTCTTTTCTTTTGTATATCCTAATATCGGGAAAGCTGCACCCTAGTTATTACTTATTTAGTGATCCAAGTAGAAAACATTGTCATGTATGAGATTTATTTTCTCTTTTTTGATGGATTGGTTGTGTTGTGTGGTAACACATTGGACCTATTGACGAGTACCAGCCCTTGGTAATGGCATTGCCATTAGCATGCATCAATATGTGACTGTTATCTTTGCCACTGAGATGGAATGTGAATAGATTTTCAGGCCTTGGGATAATTGTTTAACCCCATTTTACTTATTCCTCTTTTATCTGCAGCTTCATAGTCATTACTCATTGGTGAAGTAGAACACATATGGGAATAATTTGTGAATTTTGAGAAAATCCACTTCATTGTCTGCATATTGATGCTATGTTGTATGTCTTTGAGGGAATAAGATGTAAAAGTAAGGAAATGAGTGGAACTTTCTTCTATTATTTTGGGGACGAGTTTTCTAGTCTTGTGGGGAAAGGAAAATGCTTGTTGTAAGGATATCAGATCTCCTCACATGAGCAGCACCCTAGTTATTACTTATTTAGTGATCGAAGTAGAAAACCTTTCAGTTGTTATTACTTATTACTCATACTTTACTTTTCATTTAAAACTTTCTTCTTTTGATTTATTAACAAATTCTCTTAAGACACTCATTAGAAAAACTATGATATTTATTTTCTCCTTTTTGAAGGATTGGTTGTGTTGTGTAGTAAGTAGTAACACATTGGACCTATTGACGAGTACCAGCCCTTGGTAATGGCATTGCCATTAGCATGCATCAATATGTGACTGTTATCTTTGCCACTGTGATGGAATGTGAATAGATTTTCAGGCATTGGGATAATTGTTTAACCCCATTTTACTTCTTCCTCTTTTATCTGCAGCTTCATAGTCATTACTCATTAGGGAAGTAGAACACGTGGGAATAATTTGTGAATTTTGAGAAAATCCACTTCATTGTCTGGATATTGATGCTATGTTGTATGTCTTTGAGGGAATAAGATGTAAAAGTAAGGAAATGGGTGGAACTTTCTTCTATTATTTTGGGGACGAGTTTTCTAGTCTTGTGGGGAAAGGAAAATGCTTGTTGTAAGGATATCACATCTCCTCCCATGAGCAGCACCCTAGTTATTACTTATTTGGTGATCGAAGTAGAAAACATTTCAGTTGTTATTACTTATTACTTATACTTTACTTTTCATTTAAAACTTTCTTCTTTTGATTTATTAACAAATTCTCTCAAGACACTCATTAGAAAAACTATGAGATTTATTTTCTCCTTTTTGAAGTATTGGTTGTGTTGTGTAGTAAGTAGTAACACATTGGACCTATTGACGAGCACCAGCCCTTGGTAATGGCATTGCCATTAGCATGCATCAATATGTGACTGTCATCTTTGCCACTGAGATGGAATGTGAATAGGTTTTCAGGCCTTGGGATAATTGTTAAACCCCATTTTACTTGTTCCTCTGTTATCTGCAGCTTCATAGTCATTAGTGAAGTAGAAGACACGGGAATAATTTGTGAATTGAGAAAATCCACTTCGTTGTCTGGATATTGATGCTATGTTGTATGTCTTTGAGTGAATAATATGTAAAAGTAAGGAAATGAGTGGAACTTCCTTCTATTATTTTGGGGACGAGTTTTCTAGTCTTGTGGGGAAAGGAAAATACTTGTTGTAAGGATATCACATCTCCTCCCATGAGCAGCACCCTAGTTATTACTTATTTAGTGATCGAAGTAGAAAACATTTCAGTTGTTATTACTTATTACTCATACTTGAATGGAAAGTATTAAAATTAAAATATATACTTTATCTCCACACAATTTTTTTTTTTTTGTGTTCTCTTGAAGTTATTTTTTTCAAAGCTTATTCAAATACATTTATAATCACTGCTCAATACAAGAAAGAAAAAAGTGAGAGATATTTTTCAAAGTTGATGAATTAATTATTAATTATGAAAATGCTAAAAGCAGTTTTTTTTATTTGGTTAAAAGTATTCTAAGAGTAATAGTTAAAAATAAAAAAATAAAAAATATTAAATAAAAAATAAAACATTTAGTTACATTTTATTTTAAATTCTTTACAAAATTCACATTTTTCTACTATTAGAAATTTTTTTAAATTATTTGTCACTTTTGATTTTTTTTTTAATGTTTACGAGCCATCATATAATTTTTGATTTTTTTATAATATTTTTTTAATAAATAAACTTTCCTACACGATCAAATATTTAAAGAAAAATTATTTTTAATAATATTATTTTTATACATAAAAAATTTTAAAATTTAATTCAAAATTATATATTTAAAAAAATTCGAAATACTTTTAGTCGAACTAATACAGTTGCTATATAGTTTTTGATTTTGTGTTACCGATTCTATGAAATTTGTTAACTCATGTAGAATTGTAAGCTCTAATTATCAGTTAATTTTGTTTTCACTTTATAATTACGAAAATATCATTTGTTTTCAATCTTTTTCCATGTTTTCACTTTGTTCCCCGCCTTTTTCATTTTCAGAAAACAAAAACCAAACCCTAGATAAACCTCAATGCTCAGTTTCCAATTTCCAGTGACAGCAGCACTGATCCATGACCAGCTTCATCCTTCTTATGACAAATTAGGCATGGGAGCTTAACTTTACATACCGAAGTTCTATTTATTGCGCACAAACACACCAATCAACCTAAACATTTTATCATACACAAAGCAGGCACAACACACACAGTGAGAGAGATCATTCATTGATGTTGATGGCTGGGATTTTCAAACAGCCAGGTGCATTTGCAATCACCCCCCACAAAGTATCACTCTGCATACTTCTCAAGATCTACGCTCCACCAGCGCAAATCTCCATCCCCTACCCTTTCTCTTCCGTTGCTCACCACAACCGCCTCGGCTTGTTCTTGTTGGCCCTTACCAAGGTGCGTCTTCCCATCACACGAATTTTACTTTTTTTTCCGTTTGGTTGCTGGAAAAACGTGGGAAAAGGAAAATGCATTTGGATTTTGACATTTTTAGTTGTAATATACAAAAGGTTGGTGTATAAGAAAGGATAATTTGAATTTATTATGTTCTGGGAAGATAAATTGTAGGTTTAGTTGTACTCAAATGTAAGTAAGCAGGTTTTGTTAAACTAAATTTCAATTTTTTTTTCCTTAAATTCAGGCATTTGTCTATTTTCTATTGTTGGGTAGTTTCGAATTAAGTCATATTCTTGGCTTGTCGGTAGCTTGATATATCAAAATGGGTTTCTGACAGTGAGAAGTTTGTTAATTGTTCTAATCATTTGTAAAATAGTGAGATATCTTGGGAGATAGTGCAAATGGAATGGGCATGTAATTTAATTGTTTTTATCATCCATTCGTATTCTCAGGGACTTCTTTTTAATAAAATCCAGTGTTGAATTGCAAATTTTCTTAGTACTGGTCAAAGACTTTTTGTCTATGCTTGTCGGTTGAAAATATTGTTGATTATGCAGTCCTGTGATGATATCTTGGAGCCAAAATTGGATGAACTCATCCATCAATTGAGAATGATGAGCCAAAATTGGACGGCATCTTGGATTATTGATCAGTTGATGAGTAGACTATCATCTCTGTCATCACCTGATGATTTGTTTAATTTTTTTAGTGATATACGAGGTTAGTTGATCAGCATTAATATTACTAGCCTTCAACTTCTTTACGTGTTTTGTCTATTTTGATTTCTCCTTTTACCTTTCTATTTTATTTGCAAGTTGCTAAACCGCTGGTTAGTGCTTATTCATTAGATTGAATTTTCAGATTCATTGACATTAAAATGTCATTTTTCAGGAATACTTGGGGGTCCTGATTCAGGTGCTGTCGAAGATGACCAGGTTATTTTGGACCTGAACAGTAACCTGGGGATATTTCTTCGGCGTTGTGTACTTGCTTTCAATTTACTATCATTTGAGGTATGATCATTACCCATGTTTATAAAAAGTGGGAGACAGTGCAACATTAGGCCTAGTAAGTCGTTTTTTGTGATGCTCCATAGCAAAGTTGTGTTCTCTGAACTCAGGACCTGATGTCCTTTGTTTTCATGATGAGCAAGTTGCTATTTGGAGTTTAACATACAATTTTGAGTCTCTGGTTGTGAAAATAGTTTTTTCTTGAAACTTATGCTTAAAAGCAATTTTCTTATTGAATGCTTCCATGAAAATCCCACGCTTCCTCTCTCTCATATGCTTAGTTTATGTCTGCAAATTTTACTTTTCTTCTTTAGAATGAAATCTTGTTCTCCTTCTTACCTTTAATTTGAATGTTCAGGGTGTATGCCATCTCTTGACAAACGTAGGGATATATTGTAAAGAAGAATTCTCAAATTGTCCTCCTTATGAAGAACCTAGTTTAGATGATTCTAGTAGTAATCTCGAGACATATTCAGAATATGAGAACATGGACCTGGAGAACTTTGTCTATGAAAAGGTTTCAGAAGAAATTGAAGCAAGAAAGGAGGCTAGTGAAAGAGTTCCATTCCATCTTCATGCACCAAACACACTTCTGGGTTTAGTTGATGGTATAAGCATATAGCTTCATTGGGCCGCTCTTTTAGTGTTTTCTATAGTTTTGAAGGCATTTGCAAGATATAAAGACCAGGATTTTACCATTTAACTAAATCCCAGATTTTCTGTTTCGACACTTATTTATCCCCAACTTCACTTTCGGGTTTCTCAATTTTTGCCTTTTTTCCTGAATCCTCTGTTTGACACAATGATGTAACTGTACCAATAATGAATTAATGATGGAACTCACATGCACAGATATAGATGTGCCAGGTGATTCAGAATCCAAACAGAGTGAGAAAGTTAGAGTAGCTAGTCCCTATGGAGACCCTCCAAGTAACATGCTACGAGATATTGATCCCAGTGGTGCAGTATTTCTGCGCACAAACTGGCAGGTACAAGGGTACTTGCAAGAGCAAGCTGATATCATTGAAAAGTATGCATCTTGTAGAACTGGAACTTCTCTGAATCTTTTTTTTTTTTAATGAAGTTGTAATAGTGCAGTGCAGATATATTAACTTCAAGCTTTTATTTATGTTGCAGAAATGGTAGCGCTGTCTCTTTGAATGGGTTTGAAATTATTCTACGGCAGCTACAAAAGTTGGCACCTGAACTACATCGGGTAAGTTTAGTGGGTTATTTTTAATATTATTCATTCTGCCATTTTTGTTTTTTGTTTTGTTTTTTTCCCCATTAAGTTTACTTTGATTTTGAGTTTCACTTCCATCCAGGTTCATTTTTTGAGCTACTTGAATGATCTTTCTCATGATGATTATGTTGCTGCTTTGGAGAATCTTCATTGCTATTTTGATTACAGGTAATTGAACACTTGAACTGTTAGTTCTTTATCCAGTCTCTCTGGCGGCATTGGACAATGTTTGGGTTGTCAATTCTTCATTTGATGACTAAGTACATATAAAGCAAGTGGAAATAAGGCGCCATTATTGTGCCTAATGCCCATCTTGTAGTATATCACACCTTCCTACAGGTAGTGGTGGAGAGCTTTATATCATGCTGTCCACAGGACAAATGGGGCCAATTTCACTATATCAGGAAGAAGTATCACCTTGGCTCAATTGTTGTAACTCATGAGTCAAACCATTGTGAAACGTGGTCAAGATTCTCAAACTATTATTGATGTTGTCAAAATTTATCCCAAGTCAAAGGCCTGTTAATTATCTTTCCCAGTGCTAAAAACAACTCAAGTCATTTCATTGTGTTTGGGAACATTATGTATGATGCTTAAATTTTTTATTCTGTTTAATAGCTGCTGAAAAAGTTGACTTTACCCCTTGGATAAATTGAGTGGTAATTTTCATAATTTTCATGACAATTATCGAATGTACTTTTTATCCAAAAAAATTGCTATGTGCCACCTCATCCTAAATGGATTTTCATTGCTGCCTCAATTACCACAATTGATTCTCACCCCCAACAAAATTGTTGACACCATCCTGTTGCAGTTGCCAGTTGCCAAAGGCTATCACCACCCTGCCTGAATTCTACTTTTCTGTAATGTTTCATGAAACTTTTCAGTTTATTTTGTCTGAATTCAGTTCTGAATTCTTAGTATTGGACATCCTCTGCTGAATTTTCAGTTAGTCAGAATATGGCCCCAGGCTTGCCTGTTCACACCGGGCTGCTCCATCTTATAAATACTTCAGTATAAATGTTAAGATTTAGACTGTTATGCTCCAATCCCAAATTTATTGATGTTGATGATTGTCAAAATATAGAATATCTACAGATGCAATTGTAAAGTTTTCCCTTATCTTCATCTTTAGTTTTTGTCTTTTGCCGTGATATATAGATCTTGTTGTAAACCATGCTTCTCATGCACACATTCACCCCCAACTCTGAGTGAATTAATAGCCAAAAAAGCATAGAGCATAATCTTTTACAACTGAACTTATCTGTTATTTGTTGGACAAAAGTGCAGGGACTGAAGGATTTGATTTTGCTCCTCCGGTTGGTAGTAACAGCTTTGGAAGATATGAAATTGCTTTATTATGCTTGGGGATGATGCATTTCCACTTTGGGCATCCAAAGCTGGCTTTAGAGGTAAGCTTTATGAACATTTTAATACATGCTCCACATTTCTTCCTTTCCTAGTCCCCAGCTAGTTATTAAGCCAATATAATTGTTCTACTTTGTATTATTTTTTGGCCCAATACTTATTTTGCTTCATTATGTTTAGGTTTTGACAGAAGCAGTTCGTGTT
This sequence comes from Ormosia emarginata, assembly GCA_029884605.1. Lineage (NCBI taxonomy): Eukaryota > Viridiplantae > Streptophyta > Magnoliopsida > Fabales > Fabaceae > Ormosia > Ormosia emarginata. The sequence continues at coordinate 13,811,920 of JAQQTP010000086.1, forward strand.
TCTCAGCAGGTAATCGTATAAAAATAAGGTTTGTTTATTCAATAAAATTGCCAACTTGTAGTATTAACCAATTAGCGCAAAACATAATCTGACAGCAAATATTGCCTTACAGTATACTTGCTACTATGGGTACATGGCAAAATACATGTTACTAGCAAATGTTGCCATTTAAACCCAAATGTATCTTCCCCATATATTAGTAATATGTTGTGCTGTGAAGAGTGATAGTTTTCGTTTGTGCAGCAAAGTAATGATACCTGTCTTGCATACACCTTAGCAGCTATCTCAAACTTGCTATTTGAAAATGGTATCTCAAGTACATCTGGGATACTAGGATCGTCATACTCACCTTTTACGAGTATAGGTATTTCACTCTCTGTTCAACAACAATTGTTTGTTCTCTTGAGAGGTTCTTTGAAGAGAGCAGAAAATTTAAAGTTAAAACGGTTGGTGGCTTCCAATCATCTGGCAATGGCCAAATTTGATTTAACGGTAATGAAATTTTCTGACTACATCATTCTCTTTGTACTGTTAATATTTTTTCTTTATGAAACTGTACAAGTTGCATATTCTTTGAATCTGACCCCTAAATGATAATGTAAAATCTTTATTGTGGGTTTAGTCTCTTAAAATATTTAATCCTCAAGTATATTGGCTTGTTAGTACTTAGTACAATGATATAGGAGAGATACAAAATGATGCAAATTACAAAGGGTTATCAAGCTCATGAGCTACACAATTGAACTGTGGGAAAGAGTAATTGAGAGTAGATTAAAATGAGACATGCATATTAGAGAATCAGTTTGGTTTTCTGCCAGGGAGTCAACCATAGAAGCTGTATATCTATTGTGGGGTTTAATGTTACTATACAGAAGGAAACAAGATGACCCACACATGGCTGTCATTGAGATAGGAAAAATATATGCTAGGATGCCACAAGAAGTCTTGTGGAAGGCTCTAGAGAAGGGTTGACTTTGAGTCCATACCAGATTACATGGACCATGGTATGGTTTGGTACTTTTCTTGATATGTGGTACTAGGGGGGGTAGACTTGGTCAGTTCGCTATTTAGGGTCGAAATTTGTTTAGAATTGGATCACTATGCATAAACTTCAAACTATAGTCTTTAAGTCTGCACTCTACCAAGCAAGAAAGCCTTTGTTGGGATGGGAAAAATATGTCTCTCACTCTCCCCCTCAAAGAATTCGGTCTCTAAATCTGTCATTCTATCTATGTTTGAGGTATGAACTCCCTATTTTTATTCTCTCAGATCCTGCCACTGCTTGTTTAGTTGTTTTTATTGCTACTATGTTTAAGTTTGGAACACTGCTTTGAGCGTTTTGGGTCCCAAACAACCTATATTTGGGAATGAACGTTCCCAAACGTGGGACATAAGGGATTTGAGCATATCATGTAACTCTGGTCCAAACCTTTTTACAATTGGATGAACTTACTTGGCACATCCAAGAGCTAGTGCCTCAATGTATGTTTCTTGCTGATGATACATTATAGACATGATCCTAGTTGATGAGTCGAGAGAAGGAATAAATTCTAAACTTGAGTTGTGGAGAGAAGCTTTGGAATCAAAAGGCTGTTGGTTAAGTAGGAGCAAGACAAAGTATATGAAGTACAAGTTTAGTAAGATGTGAGTTAGCAATGTTTTAGGTATCTTGAAATGTGACCCTAATTCTAATAGATTTGAAGATCTCATTATTATTGAAGTCTAATCCCTAGTCCATGTAACTAACAGTATATCATCATTATTTGTCTTTTTAAAGTTGCTTCAAGCTCCACCAACTTAAATTGAATTAAATCTTAAGTCTTGTTAGTAGGCACTAAAACTTGAAATTTTTTCTGATGCCATTTTACATCACGGTAGTATCTTCATTGCAGCATGTTCAAAGGCCCCTGCTGTCATTTGGGCCAAAAACTTCCATGAAGCTCAGTACATGTCCAGTTAATGTTTGCAAGGTAATAAAAATCTTTGTGATTATTCTTTGGTCGATGACTCAATGGCAGTTTCAGAACAAGAGAATTAGATTCTTTACTTAATGCATTTTCTTGTTGTATGACTGGCAGGAACTAAGATTGAGTTCTCATCTGATTAGTGATTTTAGCTCTGAGAGTGCTGCAATGACAATTGATGGTGCTTTTAGTACAGCTTGGCTTAGGAATTTGCAAAAACCAATGGGTTCTCTAGTTTTGTGTCAGGAGAATGGATCTGGCAACAGTTCTAATGTTTCCCAGTTCTGTGCACAGCCAACTTCAATTCCTGGATCTGTGTTGCAAGTATTGGGTTCATCTTATATTCTTCGTGCAACTGCATGGGAGTTATATGGCAGGTAAAGTTGCTATTTGTGTTGTAGGTATGATTATCTGAATTAAGGTCATGTTAATTATTATTCTATCTTTTTTCAGGTAATGGGTTCATCTTATATACTTCGTGCTACTGTTTGTTTATTTGTTTGTTTTATTTTTTTTAGTTTTCTTCACTCCAGGGTGATGAAAGATGTAGTTCTAGTTGCATATGCATATATGATGCTTATTTTCATATTTTTGTAATATCTTGAAAGCTTGCTGGTATGGATTTCATAATCTGATTTATTTTATTCTTTTTCAAATTGTTGTTAGCACTCCACTGTCTCGCATAAATGCGCTGGTGCATGCAACTTGCTTTGCTGATGCGTCAAGGTAGCTTCTGAGCTGAACATATTACAGGGATCACATTTCAAGTTGCTAATTCTTTATCACCTTTGTTTATTTAAAAAAAAAATTGTATCACCAACATTTTGTTAATTTTCTTTCTTGCGTTGACTTGTTCTTGGATGCCTCAGCTCGTCAGATGCAGCATTAGCGTATGTAAAGCTCATTCAACATTTAGCAGTCTTTAAAGGATACAGAGGTTAGATTGTTTGCATAAAATTGAATAGATTTCCACAATTTTTTATATTAATTGTATGTTTCCAACTTTGCATTTGTTTTGGTTTTTTTAGTAGTTTGTATATCACCTGAGTTAAAACTTTGTCGAATCTTTATGACATGGATAGTATATCACCGGAGTAACTGTTCATGAATAATAATATAAAATTCAACTTAATGGTAATTATTTGTCGTGCAAATTGCCTTTTGTTAATATGGAGTGGTTTTTTTCTTTCTTTGTCATGGATGTAGATAGAGGGTAAAAAGTCCCCTCTGTCGCATAACCAAGTTCCTTTTCTTGCTTTTTTCTCCCCTTATTGTTCCAGCGTTTTCCTACTTTTTCTGTTTCTAGAGGCCTTTTCCGCACTTAAAATAGCAGAAGAGAAGTTTCTATCTGTCTCAAAATCACAAATCTTGCTGCTAAAGTTGCAGCTACTTCATGAGCATGCTTTACATCGGTAAGTGGCCTCGTTCAATAGTTGCATTCAGAATCTTAAATCCTGTTAGCAGCTGAGATTTTGGCACGATGATAACTTAACTTAATTGAGCATCATGTAGTGGACGTTTAAAGCTAGCCCAGAAACTATGTGATGAACTAGGTGTTTTGGCATCACCAGTAACTGGTGTAGATATGGAGCTAAAGACAGAAGCAAGCCTTCGCCATGCTCGAACATTGCTTGCAGCAAATCAATTCCGAGAGGTTTTTTATTTCTCTATGTACTAATAATTAACTATATACAGAAAATTAATCATATGCTATTTCAAGTGCTCTAACTCGATATTTCATTTTCATATAATGATTTATTTTCAGGCAGCTGCTGTGGCACACTCCCTCTTCTGCATGTGCTACAAATACAATCTGCAAGTTGAGAATGCTTCAGTTCTTCTTTTACTTGCTGAGATTCACAAGGTATGTGATCATATTGTCTTACACATTTGGTGGTTCATGTAGTCTGGATCAAGTTCTTTTTTTTTAAAAAAAAAAGAAGTCTGGATCATGCTATTTTTCGGCTAACTTGTTATTTATTTGCAAGTTGCTGATGAATTAAAATTTACTCCCAAGTGACATCCCCTCTCCAATGCATCTGACCATTTCTACCTATGCAGAAAATAACAATTGATTGCCATTCAGTAACATTACATGCTAAGCCAACCTCTACAAGATGAAAAGGAAATGAAGAGGGAAAAATTGAAAAAAAAAAACAATTATAAGAAATTTTAGTAAGCAAAGACTGATGTAGATAATGTCTCTTTGTGCTTGTTAATAAGCACCCATCAGTATCACTGTTTTATTCAAGGGAAAATATTTGTCATGAGTCATTTATAATTAGGCATATTTTTACTTCATTCTGATTTATACTATATGATGATCATTTTTTTTTTTTGCATGATCTATTGACACCCTAAATTACTGACTGTATATTATACTGCTCTAAACTACCAGCTTTCCTGTTGTTGTGTGTTCTCTACTGTTTGTTTACTATAAAGTCTTCATTTATTTGTTTTTATTAGAAATCAGGCAATGCGGTTCTAGGCCTTCCATATGCATTAGCAAGCCTCTCATTCTGCCAATCATTTAACTTGGATCTTCTAAAAGCCTCAGCTACTCTTACTCTAGCTGAGCTGTGGCTCTCTCTTGGATCAAGCCATGCAACGAGGGCTCTGAACCTTATCCATGGAGCTTTCCCAATGATTCTTGGTCATGGTGGTTTGGAGCTCCGCTCACGGGCCTATATTGTTGAAGCAAAATGCTATCTATCCGATACAAACTTCAACGGTATGTCACTGTAAATTGTGTATGTTAGACTATGCCATTCAAGTTTGTCGTTGTCAACATATATGTTTACATGTGGTTTTTGCAAACATTTCGAAACCAATAACTGAATTCCTGATTCTGTAAGAGATAATAACCAAGTAAGGGGGAAACTGTGGAAAAACGATGTAACATGGTTTGTCAGATGGATTGAGTGCTGAAACTGATGTGGAACAGTTTTGACAAACATAGAGAAGGTTTAATCATTGTGGCTATGTATGAGTCATTGGAAGTTTGTTTGGGCAACAAAGAGTTTTGGCAATTTGAGGAGGATGATTGATTGCATGTTGAGAAGAAATTATGTGGATATAAGATATTTAAAAATATAAATTTAAAATCTTTAAGAAGGGAGAAAGCGTACCATTATATTATAGTTAGAGACCCAGTGTTAGGGGGGCACTGTCTGGGCCTGTGAAGTGTAAACACTACTGGAACTCATTTTTTAGAATCTAGAATTAAGAGATGCAGGCTTCCTAGAACATTTTCACAGTAATCTGTATGTTGGCAGCTAGCTTTGTGTTGAATTTACTGCTAATTTCCATTCAACTTTTTGAAATAAAAGATTGAATTTCTCTCCAGATCTGTGATTTTTAGAATACTCATTGATTTCTCTATTAATAACTGTTTTGGGGTATACTTGAAAGTGAAGTGAACCCATTTATAAATTTGATCCATTCCTCTTAGCTATATACGCATCATTTATTGTTTTTTTTTTGGCATGTCTATGTAATCACTGAGTTTTAGTATTATGCTTTGGTAATGGCGCATTGTATTTTTGCTTAGGCTTGCAACGTTGCGTTAATAAGCCTTGGGTTTGGAGTTGGACAATTTTTATTTTTTTTCTTTAAAGAAATTTTTTTGAATTATGATGTGTTTGTGATTTTTTTTCTCCTCCTTTCCCCCCATTTTCCCCACTTGCAGAAAAAGTTTTATGTTTTTCTGAGGGGGTTGAGTCCTGATCTCATGATGTTGGAGCTTTAACTAAATCTTCTTTTGTTGATTTAAATTTCTTTCAGTCTTTGAAAATTACGAGATTGTGATAGATTCATTAAGACAAGCATCTGATGAACTACAACTTTTGGAGGTAAGCAAACTTTCTGCGTTTTAATCTTGTATGTATTTTTCCATTGGTTCTTTTTCATTTGTCAGCCAAAAGGTAGTATCTTTGTTTCACGTCAAATTTCACTTGGATACATGCGGTAATAAGCACAGCTTGCCAGTGATGCTAATTTTTTAATGCAAATGGAACCTGAAGTTATTCTTACTTTGATAAGAGTGACTGTTACAATGAACAAGTAGTACAAGTGAAAAGTGAGGTATACATCATATTTGGGCATACAGACAATAGATAAACGTGTTTTCTGATTGATTTTATACGTCTCATAATTGCTCCTTCACTTGACGAGCACCCTTCTTTTATTAAATGGTGCTATTGTACCTGCATAAATATGTTTGTGCTACTCTTGAGTTCATTATTGTCATTATAAAGTTACATCTTGTTTGGTCCACAGTTTCATGAACTGGCAGCTGAAGCTTTCTATCTGATGGCCATGGTATATAACAAACTGGGGCAATTAGAGGAAAGGGGAGAAGCTGCAGCTTCATTCCAGAAACAAATCTTGGCTCTCAACAACCGTCAAGATGAGGATGATCCTCTTGTTAGTATGTTTTGAATTTACTGGATACCCAATTTTGTTTTAAGGTTACCAAATTTATTTATGATACTGACCTTGATGCGCTATCTTCTGTAATTACCAGTCAATAGTTGTTTATAGCTGTACTTCATTTTGTTTCCAATCGAGGTATTTTGATGATAGATGGTGAAAGTAGCCAAGATGTACGATGGCATAAACCTTCGAGATTTTTTGCCCCCTCCTCTCTTACAGAGGACAACTGTTCGGGACTTCGGGTGATGAACGTACTAATGATTAATTTAACCGACGAAAACTATCATTTTCGTAAAGCTCTCCTAACAGTCCCAAGTTTGAATGTTTGGCCCACCATATTCTTATCAAATTTTTTTATTAATTTTTTTAATTATTAAATAAAAAATATTAATATTTTTTTATTTTTAAAATATTAAATGTATTTATTTTTTATTTAATATTAAAAAAATTATTAAAAATAATTTATAAGATAATATAACATTATTTTTCGTACAATTAAAAAAAAATTGGCAAATATTTTTGTAAGGTATAAGTATATAACTGAAATTTTTATATAATTTTTTTAAGTGGCTCATGTTGTTCGGTAACTATTATATATGCGTGCCGCAATCATTGTCTCGATAAAGAGTAAAGCCCTCAAAATTTGATACCCGTTATAAATTGCTCAATTTTGAAGTCGGCGAGCGGTTAAATTACCTCTTTTGATGGAAAAATGTGTAGATGTTATTTATATAAGTTATGTAAATTAAATTAATTAATAAGTAATATATTATCATTATGTCATTATTCAAGTGATGATTAATTTAGATCACATAATTAAGTAGATAAGATTTATTTAAATATTTCTCCTTTTGATGAGTGAAAAATTGTATATATTAATGTTATTTGTATATTACTTTTATTACACTATTTTTTATAATAAAATAAAAAACATAAATTTCAAACACTTTTTTTTAATTTTTATTTCCCAACAAAGTAAGGAATATTAAAGGTACATCATATTCGTGTGCAAATAACATCATCCAATTTGTATATCGTTCAAATTAGACAGAATTAAGTTTATCAACAACAACAAAAAAAAAGACAATTATTTGTTTATTTGATATATTTAGTACATGCCTCTTTCTCTCCTCTTTTCTAACGAAATTAATGTTGGCGTCGATTATACCGCGTTGGGAGGAGACACAAATGAATCATATTGAAAATATGAGCATCTTATAAATTTGGACCAGACAAAAGATAATAGATAATAAATTTCTCAATTGATATAAATTTAGTAATTGAATGAAATTTGCTGATAATATTATTATACTCACAAAATATAGTTCGAGATGGTTAAGTCTCTAACATTAACTTTCTGTTTTTGTCGTTTATAATAAAATTGACATAATAGTATATATATTAATCCGAGATTCTTGTATCTGATCTGGATACTAATTACTAGGTCAGTTGAGTGGGGACCCAAACTACATCGATCCAAGTCATTTTCTACTTGTCTCTGCCGACTCTCTGAGTCTATCTTCTTCGTCCTCAATCCTCATCCATTCCACTCATCCTCATCTCATGACTAACTCAATTTATTATTGGCATTCCCAACTTCACACCAACACCCTCAGCAGCTCCATCACTCCACGCCTCTTAATATCCTCCATTCACATCTCGCCACGCGTCACCACCACGATGCCATTACAAGCACCATTGCTACATAACAACACTTCCACCACCATAACCGCTACCAATAACAGTAACCACACCACAACAACGACACCTCAACTGAAATCCATGGGTAAGGAAACCGACCAAAACGGAGCACCCGATTTCAAGCTGGTAGGGTTCAAGAACTTCGTCCGAACCAACCCCAAATCGGACCGGTTCAAGGTGAGCCGGTTCCACCACGTTGAGTTCTGGTGCACCGACGCCACCAACGCCTCTCGTCGCTTCTCCTGGGGCCTCGGCATGCCCATCGTCTCCAAATCCGACCTCTCCACCGGCAACCTCGTCCACGCCTCCTACCTCCTCCGCTCCGGCGACCTTAACTTCCTCTTCTCCGCCCCATACTCCTCCTCCTCCGCCGTCGCCACTGCCGCCATCCCCACCTTCTCTGCCTCCTCCTGCCTCTCCTTCGCCGCCGCCCACGGCCTCGCCGTCCGTGCCATCGCCGTCGAGGTCGACAACGCCGAAACCGCCTTCAACACCAGCGTCGCTCACGGCGCCGAACCCGCGTCCCCGCCTGTTCTCCTCGATAACCGGGTCGGGCTCGCGGAGGTCCGTCTCTACGGCGACGTCGTTTTGCGCTACATAAGCTACAACGATCCGTCACATATATCCGACCCGAACCCGGGGTTCTGGTTCCTACCGGGGTTCGAACCCGTTGAAGAGCTCTCTTCGTATCCGAATATTGACTATGGGATCCGCCGGCTCGACCACGCGGTGGGGAACGTGCCGGAACTGGCTCCGGTGGTGAGTTACGTGAAAGGGTTTACCGGATTTCACGAGTTCGCTGAGTTCACGGCGGAGGACGTGGGAACGAGTGAGAGCGGGTTGAACTCGGTGGTGCTGGCGAACAACGACGAAACGGTGTTACTACCTTTGAACGAACCGGTTTATGGGACGAAGAGGAAGAGCCAGATAGAGACGTATCTGGAGCACAACGAGGGTGCTGGATTGCAGCACCTGGCTCTGGTGACCCATGACATATTCAGGACCTTGAGGGAGATGAGACAGAGAAGTGGAGTGGGTGGATTTGAGTTCATGCCTTCTCCGCCCCCTACGTATTACAGCAACCTGAAGAATCGTGCTGGGGATGTGTTAACGGATGAGCAGATTAAGGAGTGTGAGGAGCTGGGGATTTTGGTCGATAGAGATGATCAGGGCACCCTGCTTCAGATTTTCACTAAGCCTCTTGGAGATAGGTGATCATGATTCATTGCTTTGCTTTTATTTTACAATACTGATATATGCACACCATTTTTTCACATCATTTTTACACCAGTTAATGATATTATTAAGAACAAGTATTAGTTGATTAACAGGTTAATAATTGATTATTATTATTATTATTATTATTATTATTAATTTTTTAATAACACAGTACAAGCTATTATTAACTAAAAATTTGTATATAACTAAACATGATAAAAATGATGTAAGAAAAGTGGTGTCCAATCAGAAAAATTGCTTCTAACACATCATCTCACATCCAGAGATACATGACAGAATTAAAGTATAAATGTGTAAAAATAAGATGAAACTAATTATAATCAGTTAGTAAGTGTAAATGTGAAATGCTGCATGTTTAAGTGTGTGTAAGATCATTTTTTTCCTTTATCTTACGTCTTTTGTTCTGATTTAGAACGATACATAATATAGGGATAGTTTTAGACTTTCAGTTGAGGAGTAGTTTGGTAATTTACTTACAGATAGGGATTGAATAACAATTTACAGTTTGATATGATCCTTACATGTAAGTAAGTTGTCAAAATATGGACCGTGTTTTCATCTTCTTTCTTTCTGCTCCTGTTCTCCTATATCAAGCACATTCTTGTCAGTTAAGCTCTGTTCATTTATTAATTATGAATTTATTCTCAGTTGAGTGTTTAATCCTCTTACCTTGTGTGTTTGAGGATGTTGATCGGTTAAATATTGTTTGGATTGATTGGCTCTTCTTGTGTTAAATGGGCAGGCCAACCATTTTTATTGAGATAATTCAGAGAATTGGATGCATGCTCAAGGATGAGGAAGGGAAGGTATACCAAAAGGGTGGCTGTGGGGGTTTTGGGAAAGGCAACTTCTCCGAGCTTTTCAAATCCATTGAAGATTATGAAAAGACTTTGGAGGCCAGAAAAATTGCATAATCAGCCACTGCTTGAAAAGAATAAATTGACTGATTCTAGAAGTGGTATTTGCTGAGTCTATAATGGTCCTGTTACTGTCCCTAGCAATTGGCTGAAGTGAGAAGAAATACTGTGCCTAAATGAGCATTCTTGTTTAGTATTTCATAGTTAACTCACGAGTTAAAGATATAATTTTCTCATCAACACATAGTGAAATGCGTAGTGCACTCCTTTGTTTGTGTTTTAACAAACAATTACTTTGTTCCTTACTATGTGCACTAATATACAAATACTTTTGGTACGATGATGGCCAATGTATATTCTCAATTTACCTTCAAGTGCTGCTATCTTGTTTGTATGAATGTCAATATTTTTTTTCTTTCAACTGATGAAGAGTGCGATGAAAATGTAAGCTAGATCAGGATAGGGTACATATGGTTCCAACATAACAGCAGTAACCCGTTTCACTTGGGCTGTAATGAACTAGAAGGACATTAGGTGGATGGGAAAGATATGGACAGGACAGTTGTTCCTGTAAGGAAGGCACAAACTACAGTGGAAGGAGTGATTAATGAGCAACTCAATTAATGTTAAGGTACATCCTAAAGATGACTCTCCTTGTCATCATAATGATCCAAGATGTGATCTTGTTGTACAGTTTGGTGTTTAGCAATTACTATTGTCCAAGAGGTCATCTAGTTACTGCAATGCTAGGTGGCTGTTTGGATTGAGGGAAATGAGTGAAACTAATGCTATGTTTGGTAACTTCTAAAATAAGGGGAAGGAACGAAACTAATGCTATTGGTCTCATACCTGTGGATTCAGCTCCTGGTTGTGTGGACTCAGCATCTGGCCTATCAGAATGGAAAGGGGAGGGAAGGGATAGAAGGGAAGTTACCTCCCCTTGTTTGGGTGCTTAATTAAAGAGAGGAGGGGAATTCTTTTCTCCTTGATTGGGAGTTAAAGTTAAAATAAGGGGAATTCTTATATAAACTTTTTCCCTTCTATCAAAAAAAAAAGAAAAGAAAAGAAAAGAAGAAAACCCTTTCCCTCATTAAAAATCCTACAAATAAGGGTTTGAATAATTTGTTCCCTCTCAACGGAAGTGTGAGTTGTCCTCTCTTGGGAGTTTTCTAACGACAGGAAAATTAGAAGATTCCTCTTAACCTCCCAAATCTTCAAAGGTCGATTTTTTTAAATTCCCCAAATTGGTGGATTTTGAAGGGAAAGATCTATTTACCAATAGTTATATCAAATTTCATCAAAACACAATAGGAGTGACATACTACATAAAATTTTGGAGTTGCATTCATAGAAGTTCAGGCCTCTAATCTCTATTGGTCTTCTCATCCTTGTTTGACTGGTGGGAGTACCTGAAGCTCTCCTTGATATCACTTGCAACTTCTCTGGCCTTCACTATCATTTTGGGTCTGCTCCCTTCAAAACTTAGTAGGTTTAGTGCATCTGGTTCATGTTCTCATCTGTCATCATGGTGGCAGCTCTACCACATCTTAGTTTTAGGATCCCCTCTTGCTTTTTCCTCTCTCTAGATCGGCTCGTATGCAGAACCAACCTTCATTCAATTTATTAATGTGGCATAGTGATGAATTCATTATTCGAGGCAGGAACAAAACTCTTTCGTATCCCTCTTTGGGTGAGAGAAAAAATCCTCAAACCTTATTCAGGTTCAACTATGGCATTACAATGACCTTGAAGTCCTATTTATATAATAACTTAAGTAACTAATTGGAAACCAACTGTCTAATTGACTCATTATTTTCCTAACAACTAACTAATTACTAATTAACACTATTACATGTAACAATTCGTATCACAAAGGGTGTTTATTTTCTGTTTCAAAGAAACGTTGCTAGATAGTTTTCTATTAAATACTTTTGAGACTCATGAGTTCTGACTTTTGTTCTCCCAAAATACAAATTTCTTTGCATCTGTGCATGTAAATGGACATTTGTGGGTTGCGTAAGTGGAATCATGTTGACAGTTCTATAATACATGGCTAACTAATTTCTTCTTCAAAGTTCTCAGGGTATTTATTGGGACTTGCAGGCAGCAGCCATTAAATACATAAACCCCCAGTTCCATGGTTCTCTTAACCAAACTAGACCTGACTGGTCAGTCAAATCAGAAAATTTGGGAACCGGTTCAATTAACCATAAAAAATCATATTTTTTAAAATTGGTTAAAAAATCAGAAACCAATCCTGATCGATCTATCTGTTTGAACTGGTCACAAATTATAGGAGTGAACCGGTTCATTTTGTTTTTTAAAAAATCCTAATTTCTTTTAAATTCTACTTTCTTAAAAAATATATTCAAAACTTTTTTAATACATTAATTATTTGATTCTTAATTTATAATCAAAACTCATTATTTAAAATTCTTAATTTATCAAATGTAAGATAAATAAAAATTTATAATATAATAAGAGTTTGACTTCAATTTATAATGTGAATATTTATATCTTATCATTTTACTTATTCGATTTGAGATTAGTATATATTATAAAATTATACTAGTAATATTATAATATACTTAATATTTATTTAAGTGATAAATAAATTTAATTATGTTAATAATATATTTGAATATTTTTCTTTTAATATTATTTATACAACTAATATATGTATATTATATTTTTTAATATATTATTATATATATATATATATATATAAAAAATCACGGATTGACCCAATTTCATCTCAAAATCTTAATCCTTTTTCTTTTTGTTCACATTATATATATATATAAAATCACATATTGACCCAGTTTCATCTCAAAATCTCAACCTTTTCTTTTTGTTCACATAAAAAGCCTTCCCAACAGTTAGAAAAAGGATAAATATCTTTTAGGTATATAATAAAGAATAAAAGTGTATGTATGTATCTTTACGTAGAGTTACTGAATTCCAATAAAAGTACGTATTAAAAACAGTTTCCGTTGCCGGGAATCGAACCCGGGTCTCCTGGGTGAAAGCCAGATATCCTAACCGCTGGACGACAACGGATTGCTGATTACGTTGTGCAACAAAATCATAATTATAGGGCTACTGAATCTTTAATCAGTTAATTATCTGTAATAGTGTAGTTGCAATTATAAAAGTCTTTAATAATTAAAAAATATTTTTTATACCACTAAATTTAATATTTCATATAAATATTATATGTTAATTTACGTGTGAATGAATATCGAAATATAACATATTTTAAAATAAAATAGATGTATTATAAGTTAATGTGAGAGAAGTGTAAATTGAGTGTTAAATTCTGAATATACAAATAACGAGATTGTTAATAATTTTATCTTTCAGAGTAAATTATTTTGTCGTAAGACTCATAACTAAAATATTGTATTTACCTGGATACTTTACCTGTTACCAGGACAATTATCTTTACACATTTGCGAGAAGTTAATCCAAAGCATGAGTTCATCGAGAAAATGAACAAAAAAAAATGTGCTATGATTATTTTAAAAGATAATCCAATATTTCACAAAGTTAAAAAAAAAAAAAAAGATAATCCTGTATCTCTGATTGAAAGAATAAAATCTTAATTAAATGAAAGAAGAGATATTACATGTAATAACACAATGCTATAGTTGAATGTTCTTCTATACATTAAACACACACACATATATATAGTAATTAAGATTTATGGTCAAAATTAATCACCCACTTGCTGCTAAAATTAGTAGAATTACCGCTGCTTTATATTGGGTTTTCCATTAGTTAAAGGTGACAAAAGCAATCGGGGAGCAATTTACAAGATTAAAATTTGACTTTAATCGCATATCTTTTTATTAGCACTTTTTTCTATTAGCATTTTTCAGATTAGTAAAATCTCATTCAGAATTTTTTTTGTGAAGACACTCTTCTAAATCGATACGTACAAGTGATAAAGTGACTACTAAATATAAGTAGGGATTAAGGGATAAATGCTAACACACCCAGCTACTTCAACAGCCGAACCTCATTCATCTACATTGGCCTGATCAGCCCAACCTGCTAGTCGAGTCCAAGATGAAGATACCATTCACAAGAAGCAGCTACCAAATACTGCTCCTACTTGACCCTTCTCAGCAGTGTTAATTTATGGTTATTTAGTTACATTTAATAGTTGAAGTTAGTTAGATCCTCACAGATTTAGTTAGTTAGTTCACTGTAACTATAGATTAGTCAAACCTGAGTAAAGAAACTGCACTGTAGTTAGCCATTGTATATAAGCTGATTGTACAATTCTATCAAGTAATGAGATCCATTTCTCCATCACACAAGATTTGTTACACGGCATGCTATATTATTTACTGTCACTTTTGTGTGTGCTTTATCTAATCAATATCTATCGCAGCGTGCGTGCCTGCATAACTGCATATGCTAAAAATCTAAAATGTGTTGTTTTTCTTTTATGCTTTATATGTACTATAACACGAAAAAAATTAAAAGTCTTGAAAAATCTTGCATATATCTATATATCATTTAGATCTGTCAAAGTTAACACTGTTTTCAAGAATAGATACGAGGTATTCAAGAGATGGGAGGAAAGCCTTGCAAGGGTTTCGTGCCAGTGTTAGTGGGTAAAGAGGGTGATTTAATTTGATGAAAAGATTTTGGTGCCTATCAAATGATCCACCATCCTACCATTGTTCACTTGCTAGACCAGTGAGAAATGGAGTTTGGATACCCGCAATGCTTGCTGAAGATTTCCTATGATTCTAATATCTTCAAAACGATGATTAAGAACATAGCCAAGAAGAATCAGCTAAAGTAGGTCAGACTGTTAAAGTTTGGTGAGTAGTTGCATTAGGAGAAATTCTATAGCATCTTGATAAATACGGTATTAAGGTGAATTATTAAATATTTATTAAATATTAATTTCATAATAATAATAATAATAATAATAATAATAATAATAATAATAATAATAATAATAATAATAATAATAATAATAATAATAATAATAATAATAATAATAATAATAATAATAATAATAATAATAATAATAATAATAATAATAATAATAATAATAATAATAATAATAATAATAATAATAATAATAATAATAATAATAATAATAATAATAATAATAATAATAATAATAATAATAATAATAATAATAATAATAATAATAATAATAATAATAATAATAATAATAATAATAATAATAATAATAATAATAATAATAATATAATAATAATAATATAATAATATAATAATAATATAATAATAATATAATAATAATATAATAATAATAATATAATAATAATAATAATAATAATAATAATAATAATAATAATAATAATAATAATAATAATAATAATAATAATAATAATAATAATAATAATAATAATAATAATAATAATAATAATAATAATAATAATAATAATAATAATAATAATAATAATAATAATAATAATAATAATAATAATAATAATAATAATAATAATAATAATAATAATAATAATAATAATAAT
Organism: Ormosia emarginata; assembly: GCA_029884605.1. Lineage (NCBI taxonomy): Eukaryota > Viridiplantae > Streptophyta > Magnoliopsida > Fabales > Fabaceae > Ormosia > Ormosia emarginata. Next base: position 13,827,637 of record JAQQTP010000086.1, read on the forward strand.
AATAATAATAATAATAATAATAATAATAATAATAATAATAATAATAATAATAATAATAATAATAATAATAATAATAATAATAATAATAATAATAATAATAATAATAATAATAATAATAATAATAATAATAATAATAATAATAATAATAATAATAATAATAATAATAATAATAATAATAATAATAATAATAATAATAATAATAATAATAATAATAATAATAATAATAATAATAATAATAATAATAATAATAATAATAATAATAATAATAATAATAATAATAATAATAATAATAATAATAATAATAATAATAATAATAATAATAATAATAATAATAATAATAATAATAATAATAATAATAATAATAATAATAATAATAATAATAATAATAATAATAATAATAATAATAATAATAATAATAATAATATAATAATAATAATAATAATGAGTATCATAGAATTGTCCTTGTGTTAAAAATTCAAATAAACACTCGAATAAAGTAAGGACAGTCGGTAGTTTTACCAAATTATACTAGATAAATTTAGGGTTTTCTAAATACATTTTCAATGAATTGTACTAGTTTATCCAAATTATTTGAAGTATTGTTAGGGCGTTTTATTTAATCTCATAAATCTATTCATGTTTAAAGTTATATTACTCTCAAGATTGAGCATCATACTTAATCTCCCAGGAATGCTATCCAATTCCACGTACGGCATGATTTTATTGATTAATAAGTAGTTTGCACAATACAAATCACGTAGGATTTTCAATAATTTTCCCCATAAAATGCAGGTTTGGTTTATTTTATATCATATAATAAGTTACGCAGATGTATAGGTTAAAGTTTTGCATGATACATGAACATGAATGATATATATTGTTACGCCTTTTTACTTTCCTGTGACATATACCCAGTTAGATAAAGATCACTATTCTTATTTCTTGTTCTTTTTCTTATTCTCTTACTTAAATTTTGATAAGTGTAAATAAATTAAATATATATATATATAATTAAATTTAAAATACTTATCAGAATTTAAGTCAAAAGTCAGAAAAAAAAAAGACAAGTAATTTCCATCCAATTCAGTTACCCACTACTGACTGTTGATTATACTCCAGTTAAAAAAAAAAGGCCAAAAAGAGTTCTTCTCAATTTGACGCTCCACTGGTTGTTGCCATTCATGGGACCTTTCATATCAATGGATGTAAAGCAAAGCAGAAAAAGACAATAAAAGAAAACAACACTAAGTGATATTTTTTGTACTATTAAATTTGATATTTTATATAAATATGTATGTTGATATGAGTATAAACGAATAATAAAATATACCATATTTTAAAATAAAATAAATATATCATATATCAATATGAGAAAAATATAAATTAAATATCAAATTTTGAGTGTACAAGTAATGAGATTATTTATTAAAAGAAAACAACACCTTGTGTGGATTCTATCAACTTTTCTAACAAGTTTCACTTTCTCACAAGAAGAAAATTTAGAGAAATCAGTGTAAAATATTACGCAGCAATGTATATAACGGTATACCAATAAGGGTTGATTAGTAAGCAAATTACATTTCTTAAAAGTGGATTGAAGTTTAAATTTTGCACGAACCAATTATTGGGAGAATCTATTATTCATGACAGGCTTGTGAGGAGTGTATATAACTGTATATGTAGTAACTTCTTTTTCATGAAGATGACTTGATAGAAATCATAGAATGACACTGTGAAATGTAGAGAGCCATAGAAATGTTGCGGAATATATTCCATTCGTATTGAACATGAATAGAATAATATTATATTCTGTAAACAAAATTAGTTTACATTAACATATATAATTATTATGAAACTTTGATTTTATACTAAAATTATAATATTTAAATTGTTTGTATAATTGTTTTATTTTTTTTTTTATCCCCGGATCTTAATGTTTTCCAAATTGACATCACTAAAATCAGAAATAAGAGGAGCTGTAATTGCAAATTTTATTAAGAAGAAGGTTTAATATTTTAACAGTATAAAAAATTTACACTCTTTTTTGTTTTTAAATTGTCTCCAATATGTATTATAATCGTATCAATATTCTTTATTATATAATTCAATAAAAATATACATAAAAATAAATTTCATTTTTCTAGTTTTTATTTAAGCAAGCATTTGTCCTAAATCAAATACTTGCAGAAGGTACCAGAAAGGAGCAAAAAACATGTGCATAAGTCACGAATGGCACTGCTTGAAAATGACACAACCATACATACCTATATACGATGAACCAAACCAAGATGCCAAAAGAAATACACGTAACACGATCTTCTAGTAAATGGGGCAATCAAACACCCACAATTGCATGGCAAGACCACAACCACTCTCACTTTGTAGCTACATTAATTCTAGAAATTAGCCAAACACTAGAGGAATCCTTTGCTTTGACTTTTCCTTTACCTTCTCCATCCATAGCAATCAAAACCGTGAGTCACGAAACCTTCAAAAACATGTGCCTCTTGTCATTTCCTGTAACTGATTAATGCCGTATTGTAGTAGATGAACACATTTACACACAAATTTAGAACCTTTCATCTTTGAAAAAATTCTTTGTAAATATGTTTCTAAAATAAATAAGTAAATATGTATCTATTCTTAATTTAATTTAAAGTGTATTTTAATCTTAATTTTATTAAAATTTAATAATAAATACATCCTCATTTGTTCTATTCTATATGAGCCTTATCCCTCATCTTTTTTCATTAAACTTTGGTGTTTCATGCACGTCCTCGCCCCCAAATTGTCTTAGCATTTGTTTCCGCAATATTAGGTAGACGTAGTTTTCATGATATGGCCCCTTCACCGCATATCTATGTATATGTATATGTAACATATATCCTTTTAAAATATGTAAGATAACCATTTCATTTTGTAAACCAATTAGTTGTCTTCAACTTCTTCCATTTTCCTCTCCTATTTTTCCCTCTTCCATATGTTCTTTTATGGCCTCATATGAGAACGATCATATGGGCTTAGTAGAAATGGATTTGGAGGTCTTTGAAATTGATGGAGCTCTCCTAAGAGAATTGCTAGAAGATCAAGAGGGCAAGGATGACAACGATGGTAACCTAGAATGCGTAGTAGAATCCGTAGAAGAAGGCAAGGTTAATCCTAACACGATGGATAGGGAGCAAGAGCAGCAACAGCAGATCAATTGTTTGGAGCAGCATGAGTGCCATTCTATTCATGACTTTGAGTGGCTGAATATGATGGACATGATGGAGCCAACTAATCCACAAAATGATGTGATAATGAATTGGTTTTCAGATGACAATGTTGGGATGGTAGATTTTGGTTATGCTAATAATGGAGAATGTTACTCTCAAATTTGTGATGGGCTTGTCTCCAATGAGGCGAGTTATGGTAGCTTGTGGGAAGATTATGATATTTAGATGCATATTAAAGTATGTTGACAAAAAAAAAAAAAAGATGCTTATATTAAAATTTAACTACTAGCTAGGTCTAGAAATGAAGGCGCGGGGGAATCAATTGGAAAAAGTAGCTGAAGTGTGAAAGAATCTGGTTTATAACTCATAAATTGAAAAGCATAATTATGGGTTACCAGGAATACCTGTGTTCTTCTGTACGCTTCTGGGCCAAGTTATTAGAAGGCATAAGTGAAAGAAAATTAAGTGAAGGGACAGAAAAATATTTCTAATACCATATGAGTTTAAAGAGTCAGTTTCCAATTTATTTGCTGCATGCATTAATAGCATTATTCATTAATACTTTTCGTTATTTTTCTCCCTCTCTTTCATTTTATAATTTACATGCTAAGAAGATTGTCTAGAAAGTAGAATATAACAAACGAGCAGCTATTTCTACGAATGCTTTCACGAATTGGCAATAACTAATCATTTTCTTAATAAACATACTTGTGGGTTGAAGATAAAATCTTTTATATATGGAGAAATTCTCCTATAAATTTGAAACAATCAAGTTAAGTATACTAAGTCAATTATATTATTAATTACTAAATAATTATTATAATTAATTAATTAATTACTATAATATAGCATAATTAGTAATGTAATTGGACTATTGTATTTATTTATATAAGAATTTCTCTTTATATATGTAACTGATACGTGAAAAAAATTTAGATTGGTGGATTTTGTATGAAAAAATTTCGTGATGTTTATCATTTCTCATAACGAATATCTAGCTAAGTCTTCGGTGAACTACATAAATCCTCTACCAAGAAAAACGTCATGTGATTGGTCTTGCGCTCTTGCCATTTAGATTGCATTCATTTGACAGACAATATTTCATACTTTCTTTAGTCCTATGTGCCAGTGCAATCGATATGTAATAGAGCCTGCTCATGTTTCTTCTATTACATATTTACATGGTTTACAACTTTACATGCTTTTTTTTTTTTTGGATTTTTTCTTTGTTTGAAGCTTTAAACTTGCACTTTATCTTCACCCTTTAAAACTGTAACTTTCCGGCTCCAATAACTGATGACGGGCTCTGAAACGGCATTTATGTCTGATGAAGTTGGTCTGTGATCTAAATAAGATCCTTGAGAACTATGGATGAAATATTTGTAATGACATTCCGATGGTTAAATTATTTTCTACATATATAAAGTGGTCTAAAAAATTAGAACAGATATTATGTAACTTACATATAAGGATCTTATATATTAGGAAAATGTTTCATATACATCTCTTATAATCACGTTACCAGGAAGAATCAAGAGTGTGATTATGTAAAAAATAATGTGAAATTAACTGCAATCAAATGATAAAAACTTTACAAATGCAAAAATATGTCCATGTAAGTGTGTGTTGAATGCTATTCTACATATTAGGGCCCTTGCTCATGCATGTATGGTGATATAGTGTGCTTACACGCAAGTTGTGAGTTGTCAATAAAACTACCTCTAATGTATGCTTTGTGATTTCTGCCTAATGATATGATGTTTTAGGAAGGGATTTAAGTGGGGCTTAATTGGGTTCTATCCAGTTTAACAAACGTAGTTAGATCACCACTTAGACCCATTTATTGTTACTATTTGCTCTTGCGATGTTTTTATTCCTTCCTGGGCCGGTTTGGAGTTAATGGGACATTGGACCATCAATTAGGCCATTCCTCCCACTTACACCGTACATAAACTTTAAATTGCTTCGTATTCCTGCCTGGGACCTAGGTAGCTGTCCGCGTTGGATGACTCTTCTTTGGAGGAAGCCTAGCTTGGCCATGTGCGGTGGGAGTAGTATTTACAAAGTCACTCCAATATTTAAGTCAGTCCAAACAAAAAATGTTTAAAAAGTAATAAGGCTAAAGAAATAACAAAACCTGAAAAAGTTTGGGACTATTGCTATTTATAGGCCCAAATGTGATACCTTTTGGAGAGAGTATAATACGCCCTTTTCCATTATTGCAATTATTAGTGTTCTGTTCTTTATTTGATGGAGTGATCGTCAGAGAGTTTAAAGTTGATCGTCTGGTAGTTATTTGAGGAAGACGAGGTGGAATATCTACCAAGGCACTTTAACTGACCAGTCTTAGAGTCAAGATAGTGATAAAGACATAAGTAGAGAAAAGTAAATACGCCTAACTTAGACTGCTAGGCTGATTTATATAAAGATCTGAAGGACCGACTCTCTAGATACCTTCCCCATTAAGGCCATTTAGGAATCTGATCGTTATGTCTAGTTATTATGATGCGAGACGGTATGTCTGGCCATTTATAGAGTGAGACCGTTATGTCTGTTTGTCAAGTCGTTACCCATTCGGGTACAGGCCGGTCGGATGCTAATTGGGTCAGGACGGTCCACAGGCCCCCAACTTGGTCATATGTGAAGATGAGCCGAGCTTATAAGTGATTGGATGTCAATTGTGTCAGGACGGTCCACAGCCCCCCAGCTTAGACAATCAGTGATGATAGCCCGAGCTTGTATTATTAGTGTTTATTCTTATCCAAGCTTATGAATATGGACAATCCACATCAATCTCCTTCTTTCCGATCTAGGTTCTGGTTAGTATCCGGAACATCTATCGTCAAACTTCTAAATCCTGATGGCATCTTTGACCATCGGTTCGGTGAGATGGGTCCCTTCCAACAAGTTGTTGACGATCGGATTGTTGAGGAAGAGGATGAGGAAGAAGAAGAAGCTAGAGCAAAAGAAATGTGATTTTTATTTACAAAGTGTAACTCAACTTTTTGTTTGTAATGAACTTCTTGAATGAACATTTTATTTGTAGTGTAACTCAGCTCTCTATGTAATGAATTCATCTCTTTTTTGATTCCGCTATATATATATATATGGATGATCAACTTACACTAGTGTAAGTCTTTTTTCTTTTACACCAATTTTCAAATGTTAGTTTCACTTTCATCTAACGGTTACTTTTAATGAAATAATCTCAACCATTAGATGAAAGTGGAACTAACGGTTGAAAATAGGTATAAGAGAAAAAAGACTTACACTGATGTAAGTTGATCCCCTCGGTCGATTCCTAAAAATTTTAAACGCTCAAACTTGTAAAACACAAGAAATACTTGTATAAAAATAACTAAATACCATTGATCAGTGTTTGATGGTTGATTTCAAAAATGTCAGAACTTAGCCGTAAAATACTTCAAATATACAAAAAAGAACCAAATGATAATGTCTTGAAGAATCTGGCCGTATGATCTCGATATCTTTTGATGGCTATTTTTTTTACAGTATTGACTTTTTAAAAGTCAGGGTTCATCGGTATTTTTTATTGAAATCGATTTTTAAGAATCGAGATTCATCGGTATTTTGATCGTCATCGACTTAAGAACCGGGATTCATCGATATTTTTGACCTTTTTAAAAGTCGGGGTTCATCGGTATTTTTGATCGAAACCGACTTTTAAGAACCGAGATTCATCGGTATTTTTTACCAGCATCGGCTTAAAGTCGAGATTCATCGGTATTTTTTAACCAGCATCGACTTAGAGCCGGGATTCATCGATATTTTTTGACCGACATCTGCTTAGAGCCAGGATTGATTGGTATTTTTTATCGGCATCGGCTTAGAGCCAGGATTCATCGGTATTTTTGACCGACATCGACTTAGAGCCGAGATTCATCGGTATTTTTTAACCGGCATCGGCTCTAAAGAGGTCTTTTCTGGAATTTTTCAAGAATTTACTGGAGGTTTATTCTAACTTGTCTTGATCATGCCATATCAGTAATTCTGATAATAATATACAATAAACATAACTAGATTTCATACCTTGATAAGGTTGATTATGTTAAGGTGTGATAAGATTGTTCTAAAGTTGTGTTTGAAGCTATTTAACAGTATTATTTAATGAACGATTATCCTTTCTATGGTTAGTGAATGAGAAATGACAATTAAAGTAATATTATTATAATCAATTTAATGTTATGTAATTATTAATTAATAAATTAATGACAATAAATAAGATTAAAGAATCAAATGATAATGAATATTATTTAAAAAATCAATTAATATTGAATTAATGTTCTACCAATAAATGTCTAGCAATCAATTAATAGCTAATTAATTTCGTGATATCATGACAATAATTATATAAAATAATGACCAATCAATAGCAATTAATTTTATGAAATGACAAAAATGCACATAAATGTTATTTATTATCATGCTATATATGTTCCTTAATTAGTAATAAAAGACAATAATTGTCATCAATAAAATTTAGAGAAATGATTTATCTTCCTACTCAATATTCCTACTAATCATCCTAATTACTAGATGAAAAAAATATTAAATGTTTTTTATGTTCTCAAGACATTAGATGTATTTATTTTTTCATTTAATACTTTTTTCATTTAATATTAGGATGATTATTAGGATGATTTGGTAGAAGGATATATCATTACTCATAAAATTTAATAAATAATAAATTACCTTGAATTTCTTGTCTATAACATGCTCTTAAAGTAATATTTGAATGCATAACTAACAAATAATTATGTGTCATTAAATAGGTATAAATTATAAGAATTAAAAAAAATTAATGCTATAATAATTACTCTATTTGACTCATTTTCATAAAAAAACCTCAAATCTTGCACATGAAAGTAAGCTAATTAAACAATTTCATATCTTTGCAATAAAGACAATTTAGTCAATGAACAAGCAACAGAGCAACAATATTATCCCATGAATATAACAAGCAATAAAGCAATTATAATATGTTATTAATATGCATGAAAGAAAGAAAGAAAATGAATGGGCGTGATAGTAATAATGGTTGTTAGACAAGTATTAACACTAATTGATGAGTATATTTTAAAATTGATGATGATATAAAACAATAAATAATTAACTTATAAAACTTATAGGGCCAAAAAAGAAACAAAAGTGGTTGGAATCAACGGATGACCTTTGATTTTAGTCAATTTTTTTTAATATAGATTGAGAATTAAAAAAATAGTACATAGCAAAAGTGACCCAAACCTAAAAAGATTTTTTCATAAAAGAATAATTTTTTAAGAAACATGCACTTATTCACCTCAAAAGATTTTTTTTTATAAGTTTTACCTGGCCTCAAAAGAATAATAGTTTTGTCAATAAACATATTTTTATTTTTTTATTTTCAAAAAAGTAACATTCTAAAACACTACGTTTTTTATTTTTTTGCTAATCTAAAAGGGTGCTTTTTAATCAAATTGTTTTCTATAAAAATAATGATAGATGCAGAGTTTTATCTTATAAAAACCATATACAGATCTTATAATGAGTAGCTAAAAATTGGTCTATCATTTCTTAATATAAAAACTTTCAGCCACATATAAATGAATACGTGAGAATTCTATGTATAAACTTATTGTACATTTATCACTCTATGTATAAAACTTATGGAACAGGTTTGATTTCTTTTCTTTTCAGTTTTTCATTTTTTCATGGTGGCCTGTTGTTTTGGGCATGCAGTCAGTCACAAACAAGCACAAAGGGCAAAACTTTAATTCATTTGTCAATTTCTTGGGACCCAATTCCTGCAATGGGAACATTTATTGCCCATTTTTGTCAACAAGAAATGCATTTTTGAACTTTTGGACGCACCTCAATACCATGAAATACCTTATTCAAACTTATTCCAAATTGTATTTGATTAAATAGAATTAGAATGGAGAGAGAAAAAGAAACACTCACCTTCTCCGAAAGGCTTGACTTTTTGTGTAAGATCATCATGGAGACCCACAGAATACTCTCAGATAATATTCTCATCACCATAGCTGCCCACAGTTGACGGAAGGGAAGCCATTGACGGTGCTAAAGTTGCAGGAGACATAAACAGGTACGAAGAAGAAGTCAGCTTCATAGGGATCAAATGTACGCACGTGACTTGTTAACAGAGCTCTGTGAGCGGCCACCTCCGACACGAATAAATGGGAGTTGCACCTCTTGTTCGCGAGCCATTCGATGTTGTACTTGGAAAGAAGATCATAGACAAAGATTTTTAAATTCTTCAATTGTCGTAGAGTGTTTTGAGCTGTGGTGGTGTTAATGGATTCGAAAAGGGTACGAGAGATACGGGTTATTGTATCTAGAAAGGTTGGTTTAGTGTGGGGGTTATTGTGTGCATGACGAGTTATGAGGGTGAAGAACCTTCAAATTCATCTTGCTACAGCAACATGAGAGAATGGGAATCGTTTTACCAAATTTCCACAGACGGCGCCAGATATTCTGTCCTCTACCCGATGGGGTGGTCGCCAGAGAGCCCAAGGTCGGTCGTCCGGCGAGGAAGACGAGGTGGAATACCTGCCAAGGCACTTCGACCGATCAGTCTTGGAGTTAAGACAGTGATGAAGACATAGGTAGAGAAAAGTAAACATGCCTAGGTTAGGTTGTTAGGCTGGTTTATATAGAGATCCGAAGGACTGACTCTCCGGATACCTTCCATTAAGGCCATTTAGGATTCTGATCGTTATGTCTGGTCATTATAGCGTAAGGCCATTATGTCTAGTTATTATGGTGTGAGACGTTATGTCTGGCCATTTATGGAGCGAGACCGTTATATCTGTTTGTCAAGTCGTTACTCATTTGGGTACAGGCCGGTGGGATGTCAATTGGGTCAGGACGGTCCAATTAAGATAAGGTATTTTGTTATAGAACTTGCCTATCATTGTGTGCAAGTAATCTAACTTGTTAAGTCGGATAGAATATGTAGGGCAGAATAAGCTGAATACATCAAATGAATTATATAAGTTCAGATAAATTTTGAATAGGGTCAGTTATGACCAGAGAAGGTCGGGTAAGGTCGGATAAGACCGAATAAGTGGGTCCAATTAGGCTACAACCCCCTAACTCGGAGCTTGGTCTAGCAATCAAACTTAGAAGTTGTTATGCTTGTCAATTGTTCAGTATTTACCTTATCTCAAGTAGACGAATCCAAGGTCAAAATTCCACTTAGCAGTCGTATATGAGGTACAGTGCACTTCCCCCTTCCCTATTATCCAATGTAATGGGTTGCTAACTATAGGACAAATAAATTTGCCCTAAATGTCATTCTTGATTGAGAAATTCTTAAATAGACACAATCTATCACATAAATTTTTAGACACTTAAATCATTAATTGATATGTGTAAAATTATTTTTAAGGATTGGTGCATTTCTATCATAAACTCCATACTGTTATACATGTAAAATAATAATTTGAATGCTTATGATATATCATACCCAATCATAAATTACTCTGATTGATCCAAGTGATCAATCTAGGTTTGTTTGTGAACCAAAGAACTACTCGATATGATTATTTAGCTAAATTTTTAACCAAATAAACATAATTAGTAGTTATTCTGTCCTTAGACAAGGTAGCCATTCCTAACTCCGATTTTTCCATATTTAAAGAAAAATCTGAAGCAAAAAAAAAGAAAAGTACTTATTCGAAATGGAAAGACAGGGATAATAGGCCCGTAATGACTAATGACCCATTTATTTGTTTTTGTAGCTCTATATCCTAATCATGTAAGGCACTTGAGTGTCGATCTGGTTTTCTTCAATTGACACCGATAGTTATCTGTCACACCCGCGAACTTACGTTCAATAAGGTCCAAATACGCATTTCCTCATCATTTTGTGTTTATTTTATAGTACCCCACCAAGGCGCCAAGTTGTTTTCTAAGGATTTGGAACCTTTGGGTGCCACCCCCAAATAAGTTCTAAAATGTTGGTCTTGCCAAATTGTCATAACATCATCCGATTCAAGTAATTGAACTAATGAAACCGTTGAGTACCACTCCCAAATAAGTCCTAAAATGTTGGTCTTGCCAAATTGTCACAACATCATCCAATTCAAGTAATTGAACTAATGAAGTCATAACTCAGCTGCTTTTTCAGGTCAATATTGGTCCGGACCAGGTTTCAAACTATTGCTTTTATCCCATTAACCCTGTTCAACTAATAGCATGAATTTTGATTGTCAAGTTCTAAAGAAAATGACAAGCATAAGGTGAAACTACGCATAAATACAGAGTGTGATTGACAATAGACGAGTACAGGTAAAAATGGGGGCAACAATAAGTAACAATGTAACATCACCAAAATCATAATATTTTTGAAGCAGACTCGTGTCTAACCAAAAGTATCTTATCTCCAACAACATTTTTCCTTTCTTCCATAACGTAAAACCCGAAATTACAATTGTATTAACTCAAATGCAAGAAAATTAGCCGTCCATCCAAATAGTAACATCGAAAGAAAACAGTCATACTCGTGCTTTACTTAATTCATTATATATATTTTCGAATGGACATATGTGAGCTCTCCAGACTGCCATAAGCCAATATATATATATTGCTGCCTTCCTTCGGTGGTAATTCTGAAGTAACACAGATCCAGGCTAACCATCCCACAAATAGCTGTCAGGTATCTTTAGACCCGACAACAAATTTAGCAATGAAAAATCCAATTGTATCAAGGGGTGATGATGGATCAAACCTCTGAACAAGGTCTTCCTCACCGGATCGTAACCACTCCCTGCAAAGAAAAAATAAATAATTATCACCATGATGGACATCATGATGATGTTGAGCACCAAAAATTGGCATAGGAATGAAAGTTACTAAAAAACTACTACAAATATTTAGCAAATAAAATCTGAAACAACACAAACGGTATCACTGATGAAAGAGAGAGACATGCACAATCAAGAACAAATGGATTGAAGTACTTACTCTACATAACCATCAGGAAATTCACAGCGACCAACAAGTCCAGGTCCTCCAATTCTTGGGTGCTGGAATAGATCAAAATAGCAAGTCTGAATAACTCAACCAAGTTATATGAACTAATAGTTCAATACAGATAAACTAAACGAAAAAAAAAAACAAAATGTGTGTATCAATACTTCTTTTATATTATAAGACCATTCAAGACAAATATAGAAAACATCCTTTTTTTTTTGGTTTTTTTTTGGGGGGGGGGGGGTTGGAAGCTGGAGAAAATATCTTTATAGATGTCTGGTGTCTTCTTGTGACCCCGTCCTTTTTCCAATGTCAAGAAGCATCGCCCTTCACTTAATTAAATATATCAACCCAAATTTAAAAAATAATTGTTCAGACTTAGCCTTCTAGAAGCCTAATCAATTGAAAGAATAAAATAGGAAATTGAAAAGGCATAGAGTTAGCCTCAAACCTGTGGTGCCAATGACAGATATTTGTATTTATCCAAAGCATACCGAACTAATGCTTCATTCTCACCAGGATTAATTGTACAACTATCAAATGTAAAAGACGATAGCATCAACAGTGCAGTTTTATCAAATGCAAAAGCCAAACATAAATGTTTACACCTACTGAGAAAGAAACATACAATTGCAGATTCTGAGAGTATAAAATGAAGAGGACAGCAGAAGTTGATATTCTCTTATATATTATATTATATGGACTAAGAAACAAGAAACCAAAAGAAGGTACAAGGCAGTGAATCCAATAAAAATGCTGGCATGATAAAAGATTGTGATAGAAAAGTTATAACAATAAGGTTAAACACGCACAATGTGATCAACAACAGTGCATACTTACGTGGAATAGACAATTACTCCACCAGGTCGAGCTAATTGAACAGCCTGGTCAAACATCCTTCTCTGGTACTTTGCATGGTTTCTTAAAGATTCAATTGTTTCCTGCCACAAACATGGCATTGCATGGTTACTTACTTATCTTTTTTAAAAGAATTCTTTTTCTATTAAAAAAGAACAATAACAACTAAAGTAACCACCAGACAGAGATGGCAACCACACATTGCACTGGCCAATCTATAACTCATGCTGATTGGCCAACTTTACACATTACATTTTCTGGGAAAGTATGGTGAATTTACTATAGAAGAAATTTTTTTCCCCTCACATAATGAAATAACCATTACTTCTACACATTACTCTAGATAATTTCAAATATATGTTAAAATATACAAGCGTTGGAACAGATTTAAGCAGTAGACAACAATCTACAGTATAAACTCAGCAAAGAAAATCGAGGAGGACCCAACTCCTACTTGAAGGTAAGTAGGCCCCCATATCCCATCCATATTTGCATCAATGCATGTAAAATAGCCTCTGTGTGTGTGAGTAAATACAAGAAAATGCAGGATTTCGATTGACAGATCCACTTCTACCTCTCCAGCAAATAATCGAGGCCTTAAACCAAGGGCAGAACAGGGAGCGTCGAGAAGAACTCTATCAAAACTGTCAGGAGAAAAACCTTTTGAACTATCAACCCTACCACCGAGGCACTGATTTCTTCCAGGTCCATTTCGCATTCTTCGCATGTTCTTCCTGATGTCAGCTTTGCTAACATAAGCTCTGCCATTTGCCTTTTCATCCTTACCTATTGTTCAATTATTTAATAATGTATTTGTAAATTGTTGATGGAGAAATACCATTCATGTCTATAACAAATATAAAACAGGAAAGAAGCACCAGACCATAGCAAAGAAGAAATCAACCAATGGAAATCCAATAAGGGCTCATTTGGATACACTTTTGAAAAAAGTACTTATTTTGAAGTTCTTTTTTTAAAAGAGCTTATTTTTAAAGAAAAAGTTATTTTGCATTTGGGTGTAATATTGGAAAATTGCTTAATACTAATAACTACTAAGTGTATGTTTGGTTCAGCTATGAAAACTTTGATTATTTAATCGATTATTGTATAAAAGCTTTTGTTATAATCGATTTATTTTTATATTTGGATATATTAGCTGAAAAGTGATTTTAAATTAATTTATTTCGTTTGGTTGATATAAGAAAGAATCACTTTTATGCATTAAATTACCAAAATAAGTATAGAATGATTAAAAAAGTTATTTGATTGAGGACAAAATAGTATTTACATACCAAAATGTAAGGAATAATCTATAAGCTAGAATCATAAGCTTCAATCTTCAGCATTATAAAAATTAGCTTAAAAATTTTTTTATTTTACATTGAATTTCGTACAAAAGTTGAAGCTGATTTTGTCAAACATAATTAAACACTATTGAAACAGTTTTTTTTCTCAAAAAAAAGCTAATTTAATCTAAAAAAAGCTTACCCAAACATGCACTGATATTAAAACCACTTATTTTTCCACTTATTTTAAAAGCTTGGGATTATTCGCTTTTAGAATAAGTGGTTAAACCACTTTTTTTTAACTTCTGTTTTTTTTTAAGATGGCATCCAAACATACTTAAAAACACTTATAATTGCTTATTATTAAAATATAAGTGCTTATTTTAAAAATTAAGTGCATGTTTGGATAAGCTTTTTTTAGATTAAATTAGCTTTTTTTTGAGAAAAAAAGCTGTTTCAACAGTATTTAATTATGTTTGGCAAAATCAGCTTCAACTTTTGTACGAAATTCAATGTAAAATAAAAGCTTTTTTAAGCTAATTTTTATAATACTGAAGATTGAAGCTTATGATTCTAGCTTATAGATTATTCCTTACATTTTGATATGTAAATACTATTTTGACCTCAATCAAATAACTTTTTTAATCATTCTATACCTATTTTGGTAATTTAATGCATAAAAGCGATTCTTTCTTATATCAACCAAACGAAATAAATTAATTTAAAATCACTTTTTAGCTAACATATCTAAATATAAAAATAAATCGATTATAATCGATTATAACAAAAAGCTTTTATACAATAATCGATTATAATCGATTATTGAAATAATCAAAATTTTCACAGCTGAACCAAACATACACTAAGTGTATCCAAACGAGCTCTAAATCTAATTACAAAATGTTAGGTCTACTTTTTATATCTCAGCAAGTATAATCTTTAACATCATTATTCAGTTTCCAAACCATATTTTAACACTAAAAAAAAATGATAGTTTGATGATGTCATGATGGTGAGGCTATATGTTGACCTTCAAGAAAGTAACAACTAACAGAAGTGCGAGTAAAATATCCATGAATAAAAAATAGACATGATTCACAGTTTTCTCTTTTCAGCTGAAGCGTTTCTTTCTTTGTATTATTTATCTCCATGAATTCTTCTTTTATATAAAAAAATATAAAAATAAAATTTTCTGATGTTTGCATTTAGCAAGGAAGGAAAATGGAAAGAGTTCATAGAGGAAGTGCTTAGCAGAGCAAGATAATACTGTAAGTGAAAAACAAAATGTTGGAGTGAGATTCAATGTATACTTCCTGCAAACTTGATAGTACAACTCTGGCACTGAATGAAATGTTGGTGTTCATTTTCCAATAAATGAAAAATAGAATGTAAAACTGATATGCATTTATTGAGCTTTATTTTTGTGACTACTCAAAAGGTCACTACAATCAAGCATACCCTAAATTCCTATGCATTAAGTGTTTCATCTTTATCTTCTTCCGTATGCAATAAAATGTGCAAACAGAAAAGATTGAAAAGAAATACTAATAAGACCCCTTTAATGCTTTCTTTCATGTGTAAATGCACAGCAAGTAGCAAAGAAAGGAATAGAACTTACCCACCATTTTTATCCACGGTCTCAGTTTTTAATCTCTCTGTGACAATGGATGACATTGTTTCTACTTGCAAATTTGGTGAACCAGACACATGATTTGGCACACCATTGTTGGCATTACTACAGCATGGACCAGTGAAAGTATCAATTTCATTTCTTTGACAAACAGATTTAAGAGCATCTAATTTGAATGTCTTTATGCAACTCAAGCCCATTTCGGCTGCCAATTTCTGAATATCCAGCACCTAGACAGCCATCAAACATGAAATAAGTAAAAAATTGGAAATCCCAAAAACAACAACAACAAAACTGAGATAAGGAACTGAGAAGGGAATACTTTAATTAAGGTAATTTCCAGCTCTAACTGGAGTTCATAATTCATAAAAGGGAGCGAGAATGCTTCAAGTGTCAAAGGTTGAACCCTGGTTCTAACCAAAGTATCTATATTAAAAAAATAGACAGAAAACATATATATTAATGTATATATAATGAATAATTTAATATAGTATGTTGTAAATATTCAAATTAATAATTGAATTTTTTAAAAAGAAATTATTATTCAATATTTCTACAATTTTCTAAAAGACAAAGAGAAAACATTTATATATAAATTAAGAGTATTTTTAAATTAATAATTATATCTTATTTGAGTATCATATTTAGAAGTATGCAATGCATACACACTATATTGTAATAGGTAATGTCGCAGCCTTTCATGCTGCCATCTTGCTCATAAAGACACAGATCAACCCAGTGTTGAGTGGACCAGTTCTTGATTTAACCAGTAGACTGGCCATGCTGGTGTGGTCCAGTTTTCAAAACTATGAAGTACATAAAATAATACAACATTAGTAACAGGGCATGGGATTTTGTTAGTTGGCAGTCCAACAACCACTTGTTAGTTTCACATGTCCGAATCATCTGTTTTGTCATGAACAAAAGCAAAAAATGGAGAATATTTTATGAATAAAACAGACAGAATGAGAGATCAATAAAGTATAGAATTTTTGTAAACTTCAAAAGCAAAATATTCCACAAAACGTCTGCAACTTCTTAAACCTGTATAAAATTTTGAATTGGCTTTCAATTAAGACAGTTATTTTTAAAATATCAAATTATGCATGATCAAATCACTGAATGATCATACCGAATTTAGACTCAAATCAGAACCATTGAAATTACTTAGCCTGTAAATGATAAAAGTCTACAAGATTCAAACCATTAATTTATCACAATCATAAGAAACAAAACTAGCCAACACAACCTAGTGGGAAAAGGCTTTGTTGTTGTTGTATAAGAAACAAAACTAATACTCTGTATATCAAAAATTGGGTACAGAAAGTTGGAAACCAATGAAAATGGAGATCTTTAGGAAAAGAAATTGGAAAATAGAACAATATGTTAATGCAAGTAGAAATATTATTCCACCACATCCAGTCACAGCATATATACTCAAGTTCACACAAGCAAATAGGAATGACGAGCATTTTACTAGAGTTCAATTTCCACCTTGTTATGAGATCTATCAGTTGCAACGATCTCTCCTTCATCCTTCATAAGTATAGCAATTGCAGTTGTTTTCCCTCCAGGTGCAGCACACATGTCTAGTATCCGCTCACCTTTTTGTGGATCTGAATATCACAAAATGAATACATATACGGAGAAGATAAGCAGAAGAATCTCAATTTAAGTCCTTTGAGTGCACATTTAGCTATCGCTAAAAGTAAAGGTAAAATACTGCACCATGTGTCAAAGTGTAACAAGAAAATAAAAGAGGAATAAGGAAACATTAAACAATATATGCCTCAATTAACACAAGGTGAATAACAGAAACCAAGAAAATGAAGATTCACATTCCATAGAGAAGTAGCAAAACAATCATATTATCATTCAGTTTTATCAATCACGTGCTAGAAAAGTTAAATTAGTCAGTAGCAAATAGGACCATTTCAGCAAGACCTAGCCCCAAGGACCTTCATAGTTTGCATTAATCTCAAATTCAAAGATGGCTTGACTAACTTATGGGCTTTCGTCAACTTAGGTAATTGAAAGAAGAGGAACATCACGTTTGAATGTTAGAAGCTCCTACCAAGTTACCAGATATAAACTAAAACAAGGTAAAGGTAACACGACACAGGTTCTCCTTTTCTTCACTTTTAGATTTTTTTTTTTTAAATGGAGGTTGCATGGCACAGTTCAGTCTTGACTCAGAAAATTATTCATTTGATAAATAAATTATTGATAAAGGTCCATGGTATTAAAGATGAAGTACTTTTTCCTGATAAAAATGTAACTTTCCACAAAGGCAAAAAAAATAAAAGAAAGCAAAACAAACTGAAAAGTCAAGATAAAAAATTTTATATTTGTCAAAATATAAATGTTTAAGCAAAGAAAATGTTGAAAAGAAAGGAAAGTGGTGGAAATAGGCCTATCTATGTTTATCTTTATAAACCCAAAATAAATAATATTACACATACATATTTTTCAGATGGTCTCAGTGACTATAGACCTAATATGAGATAAACACTTGATGAGAGTAGTTTTTTTCTCGATAAAAGAAGAATTCGTTAAGAGAAATAAGGGAATTACAAAAAGGGAGATAAGCAATCCTGCTATAAGAACCAGAAAAGAAAATGCAAAACAAAAGATACGAAAGGAAAGTACATTGGCTCAGAAGACTGGCTCAGAAGATCTCTGTAATCCCTTTGCAAATCTGACATAGAAACCCCCCTCCCCAACCAAAAGACCATAAGCTGAGGCCTACATGGATGCCAGAAAAACCACTCTCTCCCCTATGTGGGTTCAAATCCAACTTCTGAAAGTTGTATTTTAATCTGGAGTACTTGCGGAAGAATATAATGTAAAAGCATTTACAACCAAGGAAAACAACTAGGCAACAATACTTGTAAATCATTCCAAAGGAGGGAAATCAGAAGTGAGAGTGTAATTTATGTACCTAAAGCATGAGCAGCCACAATGCTTGGCAGGTTTTGAAGAAATATTTCTCCCTCCAGCACATCTGGAAAACAAAAGGAAACAACACAGCAGTAATACAAATGCATTCAAAACCATAAACAAAGATATTTCACAAAACTAATGAATATATACAGAATTACGGAGAACATAGATATTGGCATTGCCAAAGGCCACCAAGGAGGTGAACGCAGGTATGCTAAAGTATACAGAGAGGGGCCCTGCATAAGCAGAGAAAAAAAGATAATAAATAGACAAAGACCAAAACAAGAAATAAATAACTATTCAGTCTGAGAGATAAAGTACATAAAATTTACATAGGAAATTGCTGAATTTTTTTTTTATCAAAGTTGCACCAGATTCTGTCTCTGACACCTAGAATCATAAATCCATTGGCCTCACACAAGCTAGACAATACCTCCACTTACCAAACAAGAAAACCTGTAAAATCTAACATTTCATATAATTACTCTTCTAAGATATGCATAACAGATGCCAATTCTTAGATTTGTCTTGAGCAATGGCAAAAAGGTCCAACTATAAACACTTCCAAAAAATCCTAGAGAACCAATCATTAAACCAATATCTAATGTTCTTCACTAACATTTCCCAACTGCAAAAGATAAAAACAAAAATCGAGTAAAGAATTCGCAAAGCAGAGAAATAGGTTTTAACACTCCCTCTTAATGAAAAATGTAATCCTCTGGCTTCTCAAAAATTTTCATCATCTCTATATTAAAGCAACTACCATTATTAGCACCAACTATTGAGAAATCCATCATGTATGAAATTCATTAGATCACAAGTAAAGATGTCTTCACTAGCACAAATTTATTGGAAAAACAAAATAAAATAAAGTTATCTTAACCTTGTCTTGGCCCATTATATCTTACAAGAAAAATTTCATAAGCTTCAAGATCATTCAACCGCAGCCAAAAAATAATAATGAATAAAAATTAACTCAACCAAGCTTCAATAACTTAGGTCAGCAACATGATTAACTGACAACCATGTGATTGAAGAGGGAAACAACAAAAAAGTTATATATTATTAAGAAAATAAAAAATGGTATGTATACTAAAAGGAAATAAATAAGAAAAATGAATATATTGCAAGAACATTAATTGTGTATGAAACTGCTACAGTATTCAAAATTGCTTTAACACAGACATAAATTACAATATGTGAAGTGACAAAAGGAAGGCTAAAATAATCAATATTGCCAAAAACAACAATATAATATCCCATATGGATAAGAGACGAATTTTACTATGAAAGGAATGAAGTTCATATACTCTATCTTTCATATCCACACCAACTCCTTCAGAAACTCGGAACATTCCAGCCCTTGACATCATTGCTGTTCCTTGTCCAATATAAAGCCCATTTCGTTCATAATAATATAGATCTGTAAAACAAAGAAAATAAGAAATCCTTTCCTGTCAATCATATTCCAAAAAGATTACTTCAATGGAATCAACTATCCTCAAAAACAAGTCATCATGATTATAAGCAAAACATCTTTTACATAATTTCTAAAAAGAAGAATCTACTTATGTTTTACTATTTAAAACTTAATTTTTTGTTAATAAATAAAAATAAAAAAGGATACCATGTCTCTTTGAAAATACAATTTCATCTCCCTGACAGCTACATCCACCACCATATAAATAATTATGTTGTCTCAGGTTATGTAATTTTGTATAAGAGGGCCAAGTTTAAAGGATAAGTCTACCAAATTATCTCCAGAATCCAGACATAAATACACTTCCTACCTGTCTGTGATCCTTGGAGAACAGTACCACGTGTCATACCAATACCCCATCCCCCATCAATACCCTGCTGCTCCACAGCAACTGAGACTGCAACTGTATCTCCTTTCTCAACATGAGCACTGCAAGCCATTACACCAGGAACATATACCTAAAAAGAAAACTAACATTAGGAACCAGTTCAAGACTACCAATTCACCATTAACTTTAAAGATCCTTAAGATAGAAAACCCCACACCCCACCCAACTTTTTGCAGACTATGGAAACCCTGCTGAAAAGTGAAAACTTTTAACAATAGGTGCAAATGTAGCAGGGCAGATCAATGTAGGAAGCTCCCACCATTGTGGGGTTTTGGGTTTGTGAAGTTTTGGCATGATGTGATTTGTACTCTTGTATGATATTGTAAACAGTAAAATCCACAAATAAGAACATCTTTTTGTTAAAAATGAGCTTCCAACTTTTATTATGGAAAAGACAATCACCTGAGCCCCGCGAAGAACAGCCTCAGCACACTTCCTACTAACAATGACCTCCTTGGGAGGTCCATCACGCGCATGACCGTAATCAATGTCATGGGGTCCTGAACCCCAAACAAACAGCACATAATCAAGGCCAGGAATCTGACACTTAGAAACAGGATCATCATGGAAACACCCCTTCAAAGGATTAGCCTCAAATTCAGATTGTGCCAATGCCATATTCCCATTCCGACTGATTTCAGTGTCCTTCATAAGTGCGTGTAGCTTCTCAATAACAGCATCACTTGTAGACCTCAGTGTATTTACCCGAATACACGAGTAGCGAGAAGGGCGCCTGTAAATTTTAAAATTTCAAAATCATACACATACACAGTCACATATATGCATAACATAAGCTTAGAAAAATGGAATGGAACCATAGAATTCGAATTTCGAAAAATGATAATTAAATAAGAGGAAGAAATATTAGGGATTGCAATGAATGAAAGGAAGCAGAGAAGTGAGTGCTCACGTTAAAGCGGTGGAGATGCGAGAGAAACGGTGGGCGCCATAAGCTTTGACGAAGTAATCTTGCACCTCAGGGCTCCAGCGCAGGGTGGGGTTGAAGGAATATCGCTTTGAAGGATCTGAATCTGAATGTTGCATGATTTGCTGAAACGGAGTTTGATGGAGGGTTCTGCAATTGACAAGGGTTTTGACCAAGTCCCTCCCTTTCTTCATTCAAACAAACCCAACACAAGTAACCATAGCACATGGAGCAGTATTTTTTATTTTACATTTTTCCTTTTTGTTTTATGTTTACTCGAATCATGGAAAAATATATATATATATATTAACGAAATTTCATTAAAAAATTTATTCTAAATTAGTTCAAGTTATTTTTTTTTTGGAGCTGAAATTAGTTCAAGTTATTAAAAATAGATAGAATATAATAATTTATAGAAGATAGACAAAATAGAAAAACATTGAAAAATATTATACAACTTTTGTATTCGGAACTTTGTGGAACAGTGTAATACAACTTCCAGCACTCATTTCATTTTTTTTTTTTATTATTATTATCAAATAATGTTCAAGTCAATTTGTGTATTAAAATTAAAAAAATATAAAAAAATTTACAATCTAATCATAAAAAATTGACATAAGTAAAATTTAAATTCATAATTATATATTTATCTACCTATCATATATTTATTTATCACTAAACTAATTTCTTAGAATTACCCTTATTTCTTTTATTAAAATTAAGATGGATACATCTATAAAATAGTTCAAAGTAGTAATTACAAAAGTTACCAGTTACGTGTAACAAAAAAATAAGAGTTATAGTTACCAAAAGAAAAAAGAAAAAAAAAGTTACTGAGTTATATATATATATATAAAAAAACATTTTCTTGCAAATCTCATAGACATCTCATCATAACCTTCACTTCTCTCCCTTTTCTTGTATTTTTTTTTCCTCACATCAATTATTCGTATTTTTTTTAGAGTATGTGCAAGAAAGATTAAGATATTCTGCAGTTAAAAAAAAAAACTGCAAAGAATCTCATCATTTCAAATTTATTTTTTTGTCATAAAATATTAAGATAAATATGATTTTATAAGTTACAGCCATTAGAGTATTAAGGTAAAAAAGAACTGCAGAGATCCAATTCCGTGCAAGAAATATTTTTCAATAAAGAGCATTGTGAAATGAGAATATCAATAAGCCATATTTGATATATACATGGTCTATTCATGCACGAATGACTTGAAAACTCAATTCAATTATGGCATGAACTAACTTATTTTTTAAAAAAAGAATAAAATTTACTGACATGAATTTAAAACTTCTGAATTTTCAAAAGCATTACATATTAAATATCAAACTTCTTCTTTTTTTTAGTATTTTCTCCATTGAAATTTTCTAAATCTTTTATATCTATTACTTTTGGAATAAATTTGAACAGTTTGGTTTTAAGTTTATTAGATTTGTTTCATGTTATATTTAGTTTTAATTTTCTAATGTCAGTTTCATGTTTTGACCCTATAGTAAAATATGTGTTATCATCAATGGACCAAAAACAAAGCTACATATCATGTATTAATTTTAGATAAAGATTATATTTTTTTTTTTCTTAATAAATCTATTATTTTTACTTAACTTATAAGTGTCATTAGGCTTTTTATTTAAATGAGTTTAATTTATGGTAAAAAAAATACTTACACCGATCACTTTTATACATAAGTATTTTCATAAAATTCCGCATATATGAAATATTATTTTTAAGATATTTATTTATAATTTATAATATGTAAAATTAAAGAAGGAAATTTTATAAACCTAGAGAATATAACCATATTTTACTCTTTAAAACGTATAGAACCCGTTTTACCAAAAAAAAATACAACCCATTACCCAATCAGTAGGTTTTTTGGTCATCATCCAATCTGTTCAACCAAGATATATATGAGGAAATCTAATGGAAGAAGCCCATTATAACATGGTAAAAAAAATGAAGCCCATTATAACAAGGTAAAAAAAATGGAGCCCATTACAAAGCCGCTTAACAGAACCACCAGCCGGGCCTTAGACTCTTAAAAGAAGTTGGATTCTCCAAAGGTTGCTGATGTCTCTGTTGACTGTTGTTGTGGCTTTGTCAGACTTGGAATGGGAGTGCTCCCTCACCACTTAAATATTGCTACCAGATACCAATGCATCATGCATACCCCCATGGCACATGTGAGCTAATGTCATGTTTAAGTTGGTGCTTTTGGCTTGTAACTGGCAACTGCACTACAGCCTCCAGTATCTCTAAAATCCACAGTGAGCTAATGTCATGTTTATATATCAAACAAATATTTCAATTTCATCTGATTCCGACATTGCATGCAATTTTTCAAGCATCACATTTGTTGGGATCTTATGATTTTATTGCTCGATTCCACTTGTTGGGCTTAAACCAAAAAAGAAAAGGTCATGTTCACATGGTTTTGTGAAATTCTCGTTATAATAAGAGTAACATTATCTTTAAATTAGTCCACACAAATAGTTATCAAGATTTAACTTGCCAGAAGCAATGTTTCATAAACACATCCAAATTTACACCTAGAAACCTGCCATTCGAAGAGTAACAGCCATAACAGAGAATTGAAGGCTTTACAATAAGAGTTACCTAGTAAGTAGTTTTCTTTTATTTATTAAATCATATTTAACTCAAATTAAGCTACTATTATTACCAACTCCTCAAGTCTGGAATATTTTCATAGTATCTTTCTGCACCCATACTACTAACTTGAAAAATAAAAATGAACTTATGATCACTTTTCAAAATTCAAAGGTATTAACCAACATTTCACCCTATAATTCGTGAAAAAAACAATGACCAAACGACTAATAAAGATGAGGGAAAAAAACCCAGATATAAAAGTAACAAAACATACTTATAGAGCCAGCTTCACTTAAGAATTGCATAAAAGTAACAAAACATACTAATGGTACTTATCTAAGTTTGTTTTCATTTGGCTATGCACTTTCTTGGCATCCAAACGTTTTAATCTACTATTGCTCACCAATTATCTGGAGTATTTCCCAATAAAAGCTCCTTTCTGTTCTTTCTCAAAATGAATGTAACAGTAGATTATTCTAAAAATAGCTCAAAATGAATTTTTAATAGGATTTTTTAAGCTTGCCAATAAAGTGAATAATTAAAGATATATTCTTCATTGATTTAATCTAAAGTGCATCCTTAACTCATTTAAGAGTAATTGATTTAATATAAAGTGTATATTTAACCTATTTAAAGGTTAATATACTCTTATTTATTCACTTTATTAATAAATTCAGCTCACTTTATTTAGATGAGCCTTCTACTTCAAAAACTGATCAATCCTTATCCTAATTAATTTAGTTCTTGGAAATAAACAGGCAAGTTTTTTTTTTTGTCTTTTGTCTTTTGTCTTTTGTTTTTTGTTTTTTTACTATTGCGGTGCTATGCTAGCAATCCTTATCCTAATTTAGTGCTTGGAAATCATTAGAGGACCATACGAGAATGAAGGGACTCGAATTCTCAAGCTGTTTTAACGTGGCTCTTGAGCTTACTTATCTTATGCTTCCTAGGATTTTCTCGTTTATACTTTTGTTGAGGCTTATCTCTTTTCACAAGTTTTTGCTTAACTTGGAGTTCGCTAAAGGTTTGATAATTCTATGTATGTATTTCTAGAGTTTCATTAATTAGCTTTCTTATCTTGCAGAACGATCTCACTCATATCATTGTATATGCCTCAAATCATTTCATTTTAGTCCATGGACCAATATTATTGAGTCTTCTCTTATCTGCAAAATTAAGTCTTTCCAAATTCGAGCAAGTGCTAAGTATTTAGTGTAAAGTTTAATTGAGACAAGTAAACTATTTTAAAACAATTTAGTCATCACATTAACAAAAATTAAGTTCACTAAATACTGTGTGTATTGTATTACAAAATGGATTTTAAAGTCATATCATAAATTAATGACCACCTCTATCAAAACCTATGCAAGTGTGAGTATATTCAATATAGAAATGTAAATAACTCGTACCCGTAGGTCGTAACTAGTATTATCAATCTTTTAGCTTTGAAGGTTCTTTTTAAAAACTTGATAGGTTAACTAATGTAGAGGCCGTATAGTGTGTGTTTGGAAATCCATTTACAGCTGCAAATGTGACTTTATTGTCCTCAAACGGTGTGTATTTTCGTCTGGCTCTTTTACTTCTCATTTATCTCACTAGGATTTCACTTTCTAATTTACGTTTAAAGTAAAGTAAAAAATTTTTACTTTTGTGTTGAGATGTTTCTCCGTTGGAAGAATTGTATCCTTAAATTTAAATGTCAATTACTTTTTTTTTAAGTTTTTACTTTTTTAATTATTTTCATCTAAATATTTATTTTGTCAAACTTATTTTTAAGATAAAAGTTTTTAAACATAAATTACGTTATTGTAAATTTATTTTCAACTAAAATTAAATTTACAAACTTACTTTTAACAAAATTTAAATTTACCAACCGTAATCCAAACACACACATAGTCATTCAAAACTAAAAGAACAATAATATAATATACATAATTCTTTATATATATTGTTTCATCCTCATCCTAAGGAATGATACTAAGAGAGTTTAACGTCGATTTTCCGACAATCCATCGATTGAAGACAAAGTAGAGCTTTTGTTAAAATACTCTGATCAATCAGTCTTCGAATAAAAATGATAGTATAGGTAAGGATAAAGAAAAAGAGATTTGTTATATTTTTTTACAAATTCTTTTTAATAATCAGCTTAATAGTAAATAAAAAAATATTAAATAAAAAATAAATATATCTAATATTTTAAAAACGTAAAAAATATTTAATATTTTTTTAATTTAATAATTAAAAAAATTAATAAGAGAATTAAATAAAATAATTTAAAATTATTTAAAAAAAGAACATATCTGACTTTTGTTTTCAATAGTGTTTAAATAAAAGTCTCGAATAGCTATTGAACTCACTTACTTTATTGTGCCTATGTAAATTATGGTTGAGGCAAAGTAAATTAGACGTTCTCGAATTTATTGAACTAGACGGTCCATATAAGTCATCCATAAGAATGTAAGGGGTTAATCTTTATGAACAAGCATTTAAAGATTTATGTATATTATATATAAAAAAAAAACTTTTTGCGCTACAAATTATTTGTTATCTTCCACTTATAACAAATATGGAAGTCTCGAACGCAGCCCGTTCTAGAATTAATGGTCATAAGTGTGCAATATTTTTTCTTATTTTCTCCCTCCATGTACCTTTATTCTAGGGATCCAAATATTTTCTCATTTGAAATATTGACTTTCCTTTCTGCCTTCATTAACGCCCCTTTCTTCCTTGCACGCTGTAACTGCTGCCATGCACTGGTTTTGTCCATCTCTTCAAAATAATGAACTTGATAAATTGCTATCATTTTATTCTTACTGTTTGTTTCTTTTGTACTTAATAGAACATAATTTGTACTTTTTTCTTAATAATCTTTTTCACTTTAGAGCATATATTAAAGAATAATATTAATCACACACACATATATATATACATTATTTTATTTTATATATGTATAATTTTTATTATTTAATTATAATTAAATTTATTTTATTTTTTAAAAATATACTTTAATTTTAATACATAAATAAATTGAGAGATATAAAAAAATATAAGTAACATTTTTCTAATGTAATCCCTGTTTCTCAGTTTCGATGCTTCGTATTTTAATTAATATGTCCTTTATGGACTTTATATGCACGCAACTCTAAAATTATTTACAATGTTTATGATTTTGGAAAGACGTGAAAAAATATAACATTTGAGAAGAAACTTGCTCAAACTTGTTTTGATAATTTCTTGGTTATCCATATTGTTTTTTTTATATGTTTATCCATATTGTGTGAAATGGTGTTTTTTATTGCAAATATATTATAATTTTAAAGAAAATGTGGGTTTGTATAATTTTCAACTACCAATGTATACTTGCAAAATTTCCTCCGTCCCCTCATGTTGACTAATTGAACTATATATTGACAAGTTCTTAATTAATGGTCATCTTCACATTAAAAAAAAGAATATATTAATGGTCATCTTCGGTTTCTTCTTTGAACTAGTGAGCGCTGGACATTTGACCTAATAGTCAAGTGTAACGTTGTTACATGCATCCAAATAGGAATATTGAAGTTGATGTTTTGTCAGCTCACTTGGTCATGTGCCGTATATGGGAGTTAATTGAATCTAGAGTCTCTAGTTGGATAAATCAATTGGAAAATGTTTGAAAGGAATTGAATCAAATATTGATAAGCATGACATATAATTTCATGTATTCACCCTTAGGATAAAATGATCAAAGGAAAGATGATATATATATATATATATATATATATATATATATATATATATATATGATAGATTAGTTTGCTAGCAAATCAATTATAATAAAGTTTAGTTAAAATAATTTGGTTTATATGAAGATTTGAATATAAGTAAGTTTAAATTATGATAAAAACAAATTTTAATATAAAGAAAAATTAAATATCTTGAACATGGTGGGAAAGGTAGAGAAATATAACTCGTGTTATCACATTTCTTCTATTCCAATTTAAGCTAATGTTGGTAAATTTTCTATGACTCGACTAATTAAGATAGCAGACACTTTGAGATTATGAAAAGATTATAGGGATAGAACAAGAAAATGACTTATGTTCTCGATTGAGTATAGGCTTATAAAATTAGAGCAACTTGACCTACTAAATTGGTCTTCAGACATGCAATGCGCAAACTTGTCCCCTCCCCAACAGAAAAGAGGAGACGGTACTCTACTCAGATAGACAATACATACCATATAGAATAACGTTTTCTTACACTACAAGGGGACACTGCACAATACTTACTGAATCGGTCAAACTCCTTATATTTTTTTGCACGCCCATATGTCTCTATATAAAGGTCAAACGAGATGACAAGAGTATGCATTAATTCTCACTACAAGAAAAATGCTAATTTGTAGCGGATTTTTGCGGTGGATTTGAATCCGCAGCAAATGGAGACATATTTTGCGGCGGATATTTGCAGTGGATTTTTTTCCACGACACATTCACTGTGAAAAGTTTTTTTTATTAAAAAATGTTTGTAGTGGATATTTTCGCTGCAAATTATTAAATAAAATAGAAATTTATTTTAAAATTTTAAAAATAAAAAAATAAAAATATTTTGCTACAGATTTTGTGACGGATCATTTTGCGACAAATTTTGCGGCGAATCATTTTGAGACAAATTTTGAGGTGGATTTTGTGGCAGATTTTTTTCACCCAATTTATTTTTAGCGACAAATTATTAAATAAAGATATTTTGCGGTAGATATTTCCGCCGTAAATTATTAAATAGAATAAAAATTTATCTTAAAATTTTAAAAAATAAAAAACTTTGCAGCAGATTTTGCGATGGATCAAATTGCAGTGAATTTTTCTCACCTAATTTCTTTAGCGACAAATTATTAAAGAAAGATGTTTTGCGGTGGACTATTAAATAGAATAAAAATTTATCTTAAAATTTAAAAAAAATGAAAAAACTTTGATGAATTTTGAGGCAAATTTTTCTCGCCTAATTTTTTCCTAGCGACAACTTATTAATGAAAGATGTTTTGCGGCGAAAATATATTTGTCGCAAACTATAAAAAAGAATAAAAATTTATCTTAAAATTTTAAAAAATAAAAAATTAGCGGCAAAATTTGCGATGAATAAATTTGCAGATGATTTTACTGTGAATTTTTTTCCACAAAAAAATAAAAAAATTTATAAGTTAAGAAATAAAAAAATAAAAAAGCGTCAGATGCGTATTTACCATTTTTAAAAAAAAAAAGATTTGTGGCGGATATTTATGCCGCAAATTTGAATAAAAATCTCAACTTTTTCAACGACACATTGACCTATTTTTTTTAATAAAAAAAGTTTGTAGTGAAAAAATTTGTCGCAAAATCTGACGCAAATTCAAAATAAAGTATCAAATCTTAAATAGCCAGCCAAAGGCCTTATCCCACCATTTCTTTTCCCTTCCACCATTTCTTTCCTCTCCCACCAATTCTCCTCTACTGCTCACCGTGTCACCCTTGCCGCTGCACCACGCTGCCCCTGCCGCCGTGCCGCCCCTACAGCCGCACCGCATCGCCGCTGCTGCACTACATCGTGCCGCTCCTTCTGAACCGCACCACTCCTCCCTCGCAATGCGTGGCACCGCGCCTCCCTCCCACTGCACCACACGTCGCAGCTCCACCTCACGCCACCGCGTCGCCTAAATGGAGCCGAAACTACCCAAAAACTCGGTCATCTCCTATGGTTCAGATCTTCCCACATTTTTTCCTTTTGGTTTTTGCTTTTTTTTTATTTTGTAAGAAAATGGTTAATTTGTCTTAAAATGGCACACACAATTCGGATTTTTCTGCAGCAAGTCAAAATTTGGAAGCTCCTGTTGTTCTAGTCACCAGAGCTTTTTTTTTTAAAAAAATTAGCGGGGGATTTTTTCGCCACAAATTTAAAAAAATTTGACCCAAATTTTTGGCAAAAAAATCCTCCACAACACCAAACTTCGGCACCGGATTCTGGTGTATCGCTAGAGAGATTTGTGGCCGCTTTGCGGTAGAAACTAAAATCCACCGCAAACTACTTTGCAATGATCGTTTTTGCGATGGTCACAAATTCACCGCAAGTCCATCTCAAATTAACAATTTGCGGTGAATTTTAGTTTATTTGCGGCGAATTTATCATTTGTAAATCGTGACTTTTCTTGTAGTGTGTATTGCACACTATCTTCCTTGAGCAACCACTGACTTGAGCGTCAGAGTATCTTTTGTAGATACCCACCTCTCGGACCTCACATTGTTGTAGTTAAGGGTGGAAGCAGGTCAGACCAGGACAGGCTTTGCCTGTATCCTAATTATAAGGTCTAAGCCTAGCCTGTGAGCCCATAATAGGCTAATTTTTAAGGTCTAGCATGACCTTTTTAAAACTCTGGCCTAACTTGAAAGCTTATTTAAATGCTTACTTTGCAATGAGACTTTTAAATATTCTAACATACATACCTGTAAATAGGTCAACAGACCTTTATATAGACTAACAGACTCACCTTTAAATAGGTCAATATCCATTTACATAGGCTAACTGACTTATATTTAAATAAGTTAACATGCCTTTACATAAGTTAATGGACCTAAGCCTTGAAATAAGTCAATGGGCCTATTCAAGGTCAATAAGCATTTGTTATAACTTAATATTCACCTTCTAATTTTATAGATGTTCACTACTTTTTTAATTTAGTCTTTGATCGATGTGATACTTGAAGATATTCCAAGTTGTAAAATTTTGTAACTTGGTATATCTCCAAGTCCCACATCGACCAAAAATCAGAGTAAGAAAGTAGTGAGCCGATATAAAAGCAGGAAGTGAGTGTTAACTTATTATTTTCATTCTAATAAATATATTATATTAAATATATTGATAAATATGTTATTTATATTTTAACTTATTAACTTAGATTTTAGTTATTAATTTTTATAAAAATATAATTAAAAAATATATTAATATACTATAACAAATTTATAATTATAATTTATAATAATTATTATTATAATATATATTATATTATATACGTTAAACAGATCAAGTCATTCTGTCATGCTTAAAAGACCTATTAGATGACCTGAAGCCTGACTTTTTAGTTAAACAAGCTTTTTAAATAGTCTTGGCCTAGCTTGTTTATTAAACAGGTCAGGCCTCAAATAGATTAGGCCATAGGCCTCTGACGGGCAGCCTAGCTGTAATTGGCTAGACGTCATTGACAATAGTTTTGATGATAACAAACATGAAGATAATGTAAAGATCAAGTCAAAAGACCTTCAAGATTAGCTTTAGGACTTAGGATCTTTGTAAGGAGACCTTTTTGGATATCTCATTAGTATTGGAAGAAAAGATTAAAATGTTTTTCAAAATAAGTTTCCAAAATCCAAAAATTCATTTTCTGTATATTTGAAAGTGTTAAAATTGTTTTTGTCTCAGGGGTATTCGAATAGACCCCATGGTATTCAAATAACCATGTTTTAAAGTTCATACGTTTTCTGTTTTTCAAAATGGTATTCGAATAACTATACTTGGTATTCGAATAGAGCTCTCTAAAATTTGATTTCCAAAATGATCTATTCGAATAGATCATAAGGTATTCGAATAGATATATTTCAAAGAAAGCTTCTTTTAAAAGAGGTATTCAAATAACATAAAAGGTATTCAAATAACCTTCTTTAGAATTATTTTTTAGAAGCATTTCAAAATAGTGGTATTTGAATAACCTTCAGGGTATTCGAATAACGTATTTCAGAAATGGTTTTACGAAGCTTTCGGAAATGGAAAACAATGGTCATATTTTCATTTATTACATGATTTAAATTGACCCAACGACTCTTTTCTTCATCGCTCTATAAATAGAGACCTTGGGTCTCTTCTGAACATTGGAAAAACCATTTGAATTATTTTTTACTTGTGCTAAAACGTGATTTCTTATTTTTCTCATATTTTCTGTACTCTTTTTGCCAAAACTTTGAGATATCCTAAGAGAGCTTCCTAGTGCTTCAATTTGTAATATTTACTCTTTGTGAGAGTTTCTCTTCGTCTATATTCTGGTTCTTTGTAAAAGGGTGAGATATCCTCTAGTGAAATTGTGAGGATGAGGTATCCCTCAGTAAAAGGGTGAGGTATCCCTTATTGTAAAGAAGGTGATGTATCCTTCAAAGGGGGTAAGGTATCCCTCTAGTAAATAGGGTGATGTATTCCTGTTGTGTAAAGGTTGCAAGCACCTGTTTTAAGCTTGTATTGAATAGTGAAAAATCTCGAACTATGTTTCGAGGACTAGACATAGGCCACAAGTGGTTGGTAGTCAAACCAGGATAAATATTGTGTCTGCTCTTCTCATCTTTATCTCTTTATGTTTTTGCAATTTATTTATCATTGCCTATCTGTTAAATTGCTGCGCTTAAGGCTTTCAATTTTTTTTCTTCATTTTCATATCTTTTTTAACATATAGCTTCGAAGAAATTTGCTCTTATAAGAGTTTGCAAAAAACTTTTAATTACTCAATTCATCCCCCTCTTGAGTACTAAAGCCACTTGGTTAACACTAGCCTATTTTCACCCTTAGTTGCAGTTATGCTATGGAGGAGTCTATCACTGCTTACCTTTTCAGGTAACTCTCAAAACCCAGTTATGAAAATTGGCGCCGTCTATGGGAATCGATAAATTTTTATTCCCAATTTCACTCTTAAGACTCCACCTACCACCGCCACGATGGTGAACACAAAAAGGAGACAAACTCCAACAAACCAAAATCGAGCTCTGACAATGCACAAGCCACCTACAACATCGACCCCTGTCGTCCACGAACCATCCTTAACTTGACCAGAACCCAGACAAGACGGGCACGAGAATTCCTCCACCTGAGAAAATCTCTCCCCACTTCTCGAGAGAGTTCCAGAGAGACAACACTCTGATTTTAAAAGGGGGCATTCTAAAGATGCTAAACGGTGGTCGTCAGCACTGCGAAGACCTAGGGATCTAATGGGAGGTAACTGCTCCCATCCCGAAGTAACCCAGACCATAAACACTATTTTTGGAGGATTTGCGGGCAGTGGCGAGTCAGCAAACACTAGGAAAAGGGCTATTTGAGAGGAGATGGGTGTGACCTCTCTCGCAGAATCCAAATTGAGAAGAGGGTCAAGAAAGGCCCCTCCGATCTTGTTTTTTGACGAGGACTACGGGAACACCATCCCATATCACGATGACCCTATGGTCATCACGAGAATAATTATGAACACTAAGGTCTAAAAAATGTTCGTGAATTAGGGAAGCTTGACCGACACCATGTTCCTAGACTTATTCAACAAGCTAGGATTATCGAAGGAAGAGCTCATTCCGTATACTGGCAAGTTGATTGGCTTCACAGGCGACAAGATCACCCCGGTTAGGTATATCAAGACTCATTTTACTTTAGAAAAAGACCCCCTCTTCAAAACTATCAAGGTCAGGTTTCTAGTGGTAGATTGCCTCTTCGCCTACAATGTTATTCTAGGTCGCTCTTCACTCAACTCCTTGGTGGATGTGATTTCTACACCTCACAATGCTATGAAGTTTTTGGACCACCAAGACAGGGTTATGACAGTTAAGAGGGATCTAATCATGGCAAGGAAGTGCTATAATGAAAGCCTGAAAATCATCAAGAGACCACGAACAATGATTCCAAGCAATGATCTGACCCCGGTCATTTCAGACTTTGCTAACATCCTCCTGACCTAGTTGGACGTACACGAAGAAATATGAGATACACATCTCGTGCTAGATGGAGAGCTCCAGCCTCTTCAACTGGGAACCAAACGAGGCCAAGTTACCAAGATTAGCAGGTAACTGAACCAGGAAGAGAAAGCCCAATTGACTGAGATCCTTTGAAAAAACATGAACTTAGTCACCGAGACTTCAACAGATATGCCAGGCCTAGACCTTTAACCGTCTTTCTGTCATGAAGAATGCCAAGCTAGTGGCACAACGAAAAAAGAAAGTTGGGTCAGAAACACAAGAGGTTATACAAAAGCAGGTGAAGGAGCTCCTAAACGCAAGCTTCATCAGGGAGGTTCCCTACACCATGTGACTCTCAAATGTGGTCTTAGTCAAATCGGTCAATGGGAAGTGGCGCATATGTGTCAACTACACTGACCTCAACAAGGCATGTTCGAAGGACCCCTACCTACTTCATAACATCGATAAGTAGGTGGACAACTCGTTCGATTTTAGATTACTTTCCTTTATGGATGTCTTTTATGGTTATAACCAGATTCCCATGCATCCAGACAACAAGGACAAGACAACCTCTATAACCGAGATGAGAAGTTACTTTTACCGAGTGATGTCGTTTGGGCTCAAAAATGCATGAGTCACTTACCAGCGCACGATGAATAAGGTCTTTGAAGGACAGATCGACAAGATGTTGGAAGTATACATTGATGACATGATAATTAAAACGGCAGAAACTGGCGACCACATCCAGGATTTGGAGGAGGTATTCGTCGAGGTTCAAAAGCATAGCATGTGACTAAACCCGAAAAAATACGCGTTTGGTGTATAGGTTGACAAATTTTTAGGGTTTTTGCTGACGAAATGCAATATCGAGGCAAACTCAAAGAAATGTCAAGTGGTGCTCAACATGCACAACCCCCAATCCATGAAAGGAGTACAATAACTGACAAGCCAAATTGCAGCCCTCACGCGTTTCTTGGCCAAGGTTGCCTAAAAGTCTCCCCCATGTTTCAAACTCTAAAGAAGGGAAAGAACTTCAAGTGGACCTTGGATTGTGAAGTTACGTTCCAGGAACTAAAGAAGATGCTTTCAACGCCACCCATCCTAATAAGACCAGACCTTAACAAGATGCTTTATATCTACCTCTCTGTCAACAACGAAGTGGTTAGCTCAATTCTAATAAGGGAGATAGAGGAGGGCCAAACGCCTATCTATTTTGTCAGCAGAGTCCTACAGGGCCCTGAAGTTTGCTACTAGAAAATTGAGAAGTTAGCCCTAGCAATAGTAGTTACTGCAAGGGGGGCTGAGACAATACTTCCAATGCTGCCCTTGTAACATCTTAATACAAATATCTAGATATATCCTAGATATATATGTTACCCAAGTGATTTCAGTACTCAAAAGGGAAGTGAATTGAGTAATTAAAAACTTTTCGCAAACTTTTATAAAAGCAAATTTCTTTGAAGCTATATATTAAACAAAGGCAAAAATAAGGAAGATAATATAAAGCTTTAAATAGAGCAAATAAATAGATAAGTAATAATAAATAAATTACTGAAAATAAAGAGATAAAGAAGAGAAGAGTAGGCATGATATTTATCCTGGTCCAATCACTAACCACTTGTGGCCTACGTCCAGTCCTCAAAACATAATCTGAGATTTTTCACTATACATTCAAGCTTGAACAGGTGCTTGACAATATTTACAACACAGAGCACTCAACCCACTTTGGGATAGCTCACCCTTGTGTTTGACCCTCAAAACAGGGATACATCACCCTTTACACTAGAGGGATACCTCATCCCCTTTATAACCTTAGAAGGATATCTCACCTTCTTTACAACATGGGATACCTCACCCTTTTTCACTAGATGGATACCTCATCTCCTTTACAGAAATAACAGAGTGTTTATATGATAGAAAGTCTCTCAAAGAGCCAATAATACAAATTGAAGCACTAACAAAGCTCTCTAAGGAAATCTCAAAGTTTTGGCAAAAAAAGCACATAAAATATGAGAAAATAAGTAAATCACATTTTAGCACAAGCAAAAACAATTCAGATAGTTGCGCAAAGTTCAAAAGAGAGCCAAGGTCTCAATTTATAGAGCCTTTGAAGAAAAGAGTCGTTGGGTATAATTAATATCACATTAAACGCAGAAAATGGTTGTTTCTTTCCATATCATGATCTCGTGGTTATTCGAATACCTTCCTGGTTATTCGAATACCACTGTTTTAAAAGCTTGTGAAAAACAGTTTTGGAGAAGGTTATTTGAATACCTCTCAAGCTATTCGAATACTTCTACTTAAAAACAATTTTCTGTAATCAGGTATATTCGAATACCACATGGATTATTCGAATATCTCATTTTTGAAAACAAATTTTAAGAGATTCTGTATTCGAATGTCAGGTGTGCTATTTGAATAGCACTTTTGAAAACATGAAAAACGTATGGAAATTATAGCAGGTTATTCGAATACCTTGGGGGTTATTTGAATACCCCTATTGAAAACCATTTGAAAAACCTTTAGGTTGTATTTGGATAAGGTATTTTGAAATTTCAAGGTATGTAAAATTCAAAGAATTTTAATTGCATCAATTCAATTCCCTTCATTTGTAAAATATTTTGTTTGGATAAAGCAATTAAATTCCTTTCAAATTCTTTGTTTGGATAAAACAATTCAATTGCCTTCATTTGAAAAATTCATTTTTAAGATATTTTTGTAAAATTTGGATTTCAATACAAAATTTTATAAAACAAAATAAACATCATATAATATTATTTTTTATTCGTGATAAAAATAAAAATAAAATAAAATAAATTTAAAAAAATTGAAAAATTTGCATAAAATGAAAAGATTAATATACCATTTTTATAAAATAAAAATATTAATATACCATTTTTATAAATTCTCATTGAGATGAACTTCCTTGGCAACCATTTACAATACTTGCTTCATGATGGGTCTATGCTAAGTTTTATAAATTAACAAATCACACAATTTAATTGCAATGTAAACAAAATTAGATGATATGAACTTAAATATAACACCATCTAATATAAATTGGACCAGGTAAAAAAAAATAGTAACAAATATTGAAAAAACACCTCAAAACTAAGCCTAGGAGAATCAATATAATTGTGATATAAATTGAATACAATGTAAAAAAACAAAATAGAAACTAAATCTGTAATTTAATATCTCAACTAATGGTCTTTTTAAATCTGTAATTTCATATATATAACTAGTAACAAATATTTAAATTACACTAATAAATTTCCAACATATTTCCAACATATTTCCAACTCTACATCTAATAACTAGAAACAAAGATTGAAATGACACAAAGTAATATCAACTCTCAGTATGTTTTCAACTTGGCATTAAGACATAAAGCCAAGATGTAATCCTTCTTCTTCTCCAATGACACAAAGCTCCATCGCTCTTGTTGTCCAAATTCCTTTGATCTCTAAGTACATCAATCAGTACGCGTTCCATTTCCAAATTCCATGCGAAGTAACTTCTAGTATCTTCTTTTTTGTCCTCAATGTTACTTTCTATCATCTTTCTTTTCCCTTTGTCTTGCCTCTTCCTTTGGATGACTCCATAATAATTACAAAACCAGAAAATATACAACCTGACCACAACCATAACATAATTATAAGACTCAATTATAAGTTCCTATCTAAACAACCCATTTTTTCAGCTAGGTACATAAAATCTTCAGTGATTATTTGCCTCCTAAAACAAAAGGAAAAGCCAAAGATGAGAATAGGCAGAAAGAAGACTCCATGAGAAAAGAAGTGACAACAACATTTCAGATTTTACTACAATCACGACTCCTCCAATCTCCAAAATAACAACAAGCCCCAAATTAGTACTCAAATTAAAAATAAACAGCCATAATTGACAGACATGCCATAAGAAAACTGTTAATTTCAACAGGTTAATAAATCCATCCTATAGGACTAATCAAACCCAACAAACATCCCAAACAGACTCAATTAACATAGCATGGGTAGCCAGCCTGTACCACTAGCATCCAGCAAAGTGAAAGAACAACCTAAGTCCTACATCCCATGCCAATTCAAGCACCTTTATAGACTTCAAAAGATGGTTGGCTAGCCTGTAACTTGGAAAAATTATCACCATCATCAATGACACTAATAAAATACTTCTCATGATACCAAGCTATTACACCCATAAGCATAGCAATGACACTAACAACAATGATTTTTATTTTCTCCTCAAATTTTGCCTTCTCTTCTTCATTTCTTTTACATTTTCTTGAAATAACTGAGGTACCAACTGCACTAGTATCCATTTATTCACAATCCACAACATATAACACAACATTAATAATAATGGAGAATAAAGATTTTATACAGGAAGCACATAAAAATATCAAAGGCTACACGATACTAGAAAATCATTAATACTAGAAAACTTCCAGGGAGGACAATCTCCTTATAAAACTTAGAAGAAGACAATATAGTTCACTCATAAATCATAATGAAGATAATTGACAAAGCATGTAAATGCAGGTGGGCAATATAATGAAAAATCTGGTGGGGTTAGGATAAAGCTACTAAGTTCAATTTCCATAAAAAAAACCTGGGTTTATGAGTTGCTAAATTCAGATTTAACAAGTTTTCTATCTTTTATTCAAAAGGGAAATTGGGGATTAATCACCACAGTAAATTATTAGTACATATCTTTACCAAAGGGAAGAAAAACATAAGCATTTGAAAGTTTGGACAATTGAAGAAGAGAAGAGGGACATCCTTTCACTGTTAGGCCATTAGGAAAACCTCTAATGGAAGACCCTTTTGTGTATGAGGAAAAAATAAAAATGAAAATCAGTGACTTAAACCATCAAGTAGAAAATAAAAATCAGAGAAAGCGAATAGTCAACTTCTGCAATCAAATACAACTAACTAAAAAAAAATTAACACATAGAATTTAGCACATTCAAATCATTTCAGATTTATTCCATAAAGTATCCAAGTAAGCTGATATTTCCAAGTGCTCAGCATTTAGAATTGACATCAAACCAATGTAAGCTATACAAGTGATCAATAAGGGACTTCTCGAATAGCATACATCTTGGCTGAAAGATTAAAAGATGCCATTCGAGTAAGATTATTCAATATCTCATTCACAGCAAACTCAAATATCCCCGGTTCTGAAATATTCTGTGCATTATCTTTGCCAATGTTTCCTGTGACATTCAATTTGCTCAAGAAATTGTTATTAGAATAACGTAATTGGCAGACCTCCTCCCAAATAATTTTTTCTTCTACTTGGGGACATGGTTTGACAATGTCCTCTATTACAGTGGCTATTCATTTGAAACTTAGTCGAGGCACATATAGAGGCCATAAACTCTATCTTGGTCAATCCCAGAAGAGGCATTATAGGATTTGGATATTGAAGCATTGGAGGGTAGAGAAAGGAGGATGTTGTTTAGATTGACCTGAAAGGAACTTCCAATTACATGGAGTAAATTTTGTAAGGAGGGTCAGCAAAGGCAAAGTCTGAAAGGAAAGCTGAAAGAACAAAAAAGAAGCAGGAAGTGACTGGATTTGGAAAACATTGGAGAATGAACCATTTCTTCCTTGTGAGTGCTTACTCAGAATTAGAACTTAGCAATTCTATTTCTTCCCTCAGGCTTATTATTAAAAAATGTTATAATTAAACAGAAGCAACTAAGCTGGGGGTTGATTCAAACTAATCAAAGGAAAATAACTATGACCATGGCATTGTTGGACTAATGGATTTCAATACCATGACTGTAATATCCAGGAGCACGTATTCTGCTTGTACTTATTATTAACAATTATTGTGTTCGAATATTATGCTAAGCAAGCAAATAAATAAAGTTATTTAAGTTAGAAATGTTAAGTAAGTCGTATCCAAATTTTAGAGTTGAAAATTGAAATGAATTGTTTTCTTTGACTATAACCTCTAATCAATGTGCAGATGTCCAATGTTTACAACCCAATGTCTGAAAAACTAGACTAAGCATCAAATCAGAAAGGACACTAGCATTTACAGACATTTGTTTTAGCACAGAAGCAAAGAACTACATCTACAACATAACTGCTTAACTAGGATAGTGAATGGAAACAAAAAAAAAAGAGGCAAAACCAAGATTACAAAAGCACTGAAAATGCACAAAAAATAGAAAACTACATCACCTCCTACAAATGTACTAAAAATCACAAAAACAATCACATAATAGCAGAGAGAGCTTACTAGGAAATGATGTAAATCAAGCAAGAACCAAATGCAATAGCTGCCATACACAAAACCAAGAAGAAGATTCAAAATGAAAATCAACAAAATCAACAGATTCAAAGGTGATGAAAGTGTGATTTATGTACCTAGTGTTCGCACAAAGTGTACAAATCGTGTTCGCACAACACCAAAAGGGCAGCTCTGATTCTTAGGGACGACTGTGGATAGAGGTGCCGCGGTGGTGGGTTGGGTTCAAGATTGGTGGCATGCGGTGGATCTGGGTGCAGATGGAAGCAGCGATGGTGGTTGCGGTTGGAAGCAGCGCTTCGCAACTAAGATGGGAGAGAAGAGAGAGAACGTGGAAAGGGAGAGTGATGCTGGGAGATACGGAATTTTAGAAATTCCACCTATTTAGGTGGAAATTGAAATTCTTTAATTTTGACTAACAAAATTCCTCATTAAAATTTTTCAGAATTTTTAAAATTCTTTATTTAATTATCCAAACAAAGTATTTCATAATAAAAAATTTTAAATTCCTTCAAAAATTACATTACTCCCTTAAAATACTTTATCCAAACACAACTTTAGAAAAACTGCCCAGGTGATTTTTGAATTTTTAAAATATTTTTTGATTTTTCAAAATCCATATTAAAACTTTAGTTTAATTTATAAGGAACAGGCTTTTAGATCTTTTAAAACAAACAAAGAGATATCCAATAAAAGCTCCGTACAAAGAGACCCTAAGTCCTAAAGCTAATCTTTGAAGATCTTGGACTTGGTCTTCTCATCATCTTCATGTTTGTTATCATCAAAACTACTATCAAAGGCAGCTAGCCAATTACAATATAAAGATAATCAGTACTAGAGACGTCACTTTTACATACTACATAATAACATATATCCATAAGAATCTGAGTAATTATAGAAAGCCTTGAGAGATTGCAAAAAAACTTAAACTCATAAAGATATATACAACACTTATCACAAAATTGCATATTGTAATACATACTACTCAAAACATACAAAGCAAATATAAACTTATACATAAGCTTTGTCTACTAAAGCATATAAAATTGTATTAGTCTTCATGCTTCACATTCATTCCCTTAACATGGTCTATACTTGGATTTACATAGAAGAACAAACGGAGCGAGAATTACAATTCTCAATAAAAGTAATTTCAATACCAACAATCTATAACATTGTATAACAAATATAACAAATGCTATAACTACCAACTTAGGAGTTTCCTCCCTAATTCTCATAACTGCACACTACCAAGTAATGTGATCTAAACTGATAGCCTACATACTGACGAGCGCCGAACTCAGTCAAAATTATAACCGAAGTTATTACCTAAACTTGTAGTATAGTGAACAACACCGGATCGTCTCCTCAAGGATCGTAGATGCAATTTTATCAAATCAAGTGAAAGTTAGAAAAATGGGGGTTTTGATGGTTCAAGGATCGCAATGACAGGATTTAAAGAGAAATAACAATTAAAAGAACAGTCAATTCAGAAATCTATCCGAGATTGGGTGGATTCAATCATAGACCTTTCAACAAACACCTGAAATACATTTGAATGGTTAACTTGGATCTAACCGAGATCTCTGCATCGATCGATCCAGAATTCATACTAGACAATCGTCCGTAATTCAATTGACAAGTGATAAACACAAATCTGCAATCGCACCATTCATGTAAATATATGTCAATTTAAGCACCGAATTCAATTAACCTAGGCACAAATCAGTAACCTAACCTCTTCAATTACGTGATTAGTTTAGATCAATCAGTTCTAAATTTCATCACAATACTTAATCTTAAACCAAGATCAAATCGGATCAAACATAAACAGAATCACCATTCATGCATTCAAGATCAAGAGAACAAAAGAAGAAGAGAAGAGGAATTCAAATATAAATCAAATACATTACATAACCAAGGTCTCAAGAATCCAAGCCACAATCTCTTCAAGAGTCCCGAATTGACTAGAAGTGACTTAGCTCTCCATTACAATGAAGGAAAAATATACAAGAACTATGAAAAACTATCTTTAACTCTAAGTGTATGTTGTGTTTAGAGCTCTCCTCATGCTTCCTTTTATAGAGGATTCAGAGTAGTAGAAGATGGGTAGATGAGATTAGTAGGTGGAATTAGTAGGTGAGCTTGGTAGGTGAACTTGGTAGGTGAGCTTGGTAGGTGAGCTTCCTTGTCTCCGAAAGTATTCATTGCTGAACTCATTGATTTCGTCATTTTTGAGCCAAATGGTCTTCATGAAAGTTCTAGGAAATTGTCTAAGCTTTCCAATGGCTCTGGAAGCACCCAAAAATTCGTCCTACAGCCCAAGATATGACCCAATTACTACAGACTGCTCAGGACCAGTTTCAGCACCTCTGTTTTGACTTTCAGACCCAATATCTCCATCAAGGAGCCCGAATCAAGTTTTGTGTTTGTCATGAAAGTTGTACATATGGGTCTTAACTTTCAGATCACCAATTTTCAGCCCATTCTATAAACCCAAACTCGAATTATGTTCTGGTTACTACACACTGTTCGGGTTCCAGTTCACAAATCCCGTATTCTGATTTCCATGCCCAATTAGCTCCACTAGATGTCTGAATTTGACTTCGAGCTCTTCATCAAAGTTGTAGAGCTCTCTTTTATCTTTCCTACAAGGTAAAATTCATAATTATCAGACATTTAGAACTCAAGATATGGCCAAAATACAGAAACAGTGTAAGACTCGAATAATCTTTGAAAAATCAATTAAGTCGATTCGAGTTCAAACTTACAAAACATAATCAAATTCAGTCAATTAAGTACATGAAGAGTGTAAATGACTAATAATGAGGGTTTCTTAATGAATAAAATATGTGATTATCAAATTCTCCCACACTTAGCTTTTTGCACTCCTGGGCAAAACATATAAAACTAAAGTTAGAAGACAAAGACAAACGACACAAACTTAAAAGTTAAAAACTCTAAAGGACTCAATGAAGCAAGAAGAGCAACAAGAAATTCAAGGGATCAAAGCATAAATGAGGTAATATTTCTTCACATCTCAAACCGAAGTGCAAGGAAACTTCCGTTGAAAAGAATGAATTAAGAATGATGGATCTTCACAAGATTCCCTCTCAATCTCTCAAGTGTTTAAAAGGTAGGTATTTCACTCAATTCAACCCATGAAAATTGCACTACCATAAGCTTGCTTATCTTCTACTTCTCCACTACTCAAAACACATGCACACACAAATCATGAGGACTTTATTCAAGGTTGTAGTAAGGTCAAGGTAATGTGAGAAGAGGATAAAATGGATATGAGAAGATAAATACCAAAGAGAATAAAAGCAAATGAGAGTGAGTTCAAATAACGAGCATAAAAGTTCATCTCAACTCTATTGTATATCCCTTTACATATTCGTTTCCCAATCCTTTTCTTTTCTCTCTTTTTTTTTTTTTTATATATATGAACATAACTATATACATACATTTTTTTTTTTTTTTTTTTTTGGGCACTCTTTCTTTTCTTTTCTTTTTTTTTTTTTCAACAACCATTTTGTACACACACCCCCACACTTGTTCAAAAACTCATCCATTAACCAGGCTAATGTTCTTTTATTCCTAAGGTACAGTAAGAACACGATTTTTCATTTAAGGCACATAATGAGCTAGAAACAAGGAATGGTCAAATAAGCTCAAAGGGTTAAGCAAAGGAAAATATACAAGGTTGGCAGGAATTAGAGAATTTTCGAGAGGTCAAAAGAGTGCTTGATATCATATTGAAAACAAGGTTGGCTATTTGGTTAAACTGGCTAAGAAAGAGGGCCTCAATCATGTTCATGTATGCAAGTGAAATGTAGCCTCAAAAAGAATCAAAGCAAGTTCTAGAGTGGTCATTAACATGAGTGAAA
Organism: Ormosia emarginata; assembly: GCA_029884605.1. Taxonomy (NCBI): domain Eukaryota; kingdom Viridiplantae; phylum Streptophyta; class Magnoliopsida; order Fabales; family Fabaceae; genus Ormosia; species Ormosia emarginata. Next base: position 13,871,843 of record JAQQTP010000086.1, read on the forward strand.
ATCACACAAGAAAGAAGAGAATGACATAAATGTTGAATCCATCCATTAGGCTCAAAATCTCACAAGGTATGCATTCATCAAACTCAATTCATCAGTTCAATCATTCATCACCAAGCATATCAATTCAAGAAGGGAGAAAAATTATTCAATCATGCAATGAACCCCTTTTTTATTTTTTATTTTTTTTTTTTTTTTTTTTTTTGAATTTTTTTTTAAATTTTTTTTTTTTAACAAACGAAAAGAAACAGAAACATGCTAAAATCTCTCCCCCACACTTAATGTAACATTGTCCTCAATGTGAAAGAAAGAGATAGAAAAGAGCAACACAACCACGATAAGAAGTGAATCAACGCCTAGCGAAAAGAAACACACCTTGTCGGTCCGCATCGACACGAAAAGAAATCAAACAAGAAAACGTTAGTACTTCCACAAGTCAATACTAATTAATTACTACCTAAAAAACTCCTTACTCTGCCACCAATTAAGATGCGTCTCAAGAGTAAAATTACTCCTTACTCTGCCATCACTAATTGGTTTAATAAGTCCATAACAACCATATCATACTAAACAAAACAACAATAATTTTTTTTTTTTTTAAAATCAAACCCATTAAAGAGAAAGTTGCAGATCGGGCTCTTGTTTTCTTGTTACTTCCTTCGTTGCTTCCTGTTGACCAATCTATCTCGAGCTAATACGATCAGTACATACTCAAAAGCTTCTAATTTATCAATGAGCTCATCAATAGTGGAGGCAGAGATAAGAAGTTGTCTTCTTAGAAGGAGTGATAAATTTGTTCCATGCTTTGTCAAGAAAAATAATAAGAAGATCAAAGAAATTATTAACATTCAACAAACCAATGGGTTTATGGTGGATGTTCGATTCGGCCCAAGAGACAATTTGAAAAATTTCTTCCAAAGTACCAAAACCACCTGGTAAGGCAATGAATGCATCAGAGTTTTCAAGCATTATCTTCATGCATTCATGCATTGATGATACCTTAAGTTCCTCCCCAATTGTCTTTCCAGTGATGTTCGTTGAGCTAAAGTTTCGGGAATGATACCTAGAACCCGACTGTCTCTTACAAAGGCAAAGCAAGTGATACTGCCCCCATTAACCCACGACAACCTCCCCATATACAAGATGAATATTCCTCGCAGCAAGTGATCGACCAAGAGTGCTAGCTGCGTTTACAAACTCTAATCCCTTCCCATAACTCGACCCACAAAAAAACACAGACATTTTTGAGGTTACGAATAGAAGGCCCCATTCTATACTCTTCCTCCCTTTGAGTGTTTCTGAGTGTGAAGGAAAATGGAGAAAATGGAGTGTTTAAATAGGAAAAAGAATGGAAAGGGAATAATTGCACCTATGAGGGTAGGTTGGCGGTTGTCGAGAAAAAGGTTGAAATTAAGAGACACGAGAATCTTTTTTTTTTTTTTTTTGACTTCAAGAAAACCATCAAGGTAAAGAAGTCTAGAAACCCCTGAAGGACCCCTGCTCAAAGGATCGTCTCGTACAAAAATCAAAATACAACAAAATGATACAAAGATAAAAGAAATAGAAAATGATGACATACTGTATGTGCAGTCTCCATGGCGTATCTTTATACTGCGCGTCATGAGTGCGATGAGACATCACGTCCTTTTTTTTTTTTTTTTTTTGAAATTGTTAAAAAAAAAAAACTTGATGAAAGATGAGTGTATACTTACGTAAGATTGGGATGGAGGTAGTCTGCTCTTTCGGCTTTGTGCCAAAGCATTGTTGACCAGTATTCGATCCATTCAAGACCAGCGCAACATAGGGCTCCCAAAAGGGACAAGTGGCCATAATACGACTGGCTGCCTCACATGTGGGATACAATCTACCTTCTTTGTTTTTCAATTAAGAAAATTTGGATCAGGATGCATGCATTTCCCCATTCACGGTTTGTGTTACCAAAGCCAACCCTAAGAAGTATACATTTTTTTTTCATTTTTTTTTTTTTTTTGAATTTTTTTTTCTCATTTTTTTTCTCATTTTTTTTTTTCGTAAAATGCCATGAAGAAGAAGAAGAAGAAGATGATATGTACAGATTGTTTGTGGATATGGCTCACATCTGCCTCGGTTTAACGTCCGAACGGCTTAAACGTCTTCTATGAGTCGAGGATAAGCTTCCCATCCAATTTTCTTATAAATTGGCAAACGGGGTCTTTTAGAGTCGATTCCCAAGAGGCGTAGCGTTGTTGTTCATCCTTGAAGAGATTCCACAATTTAAGAATTTCTCGATGCACCAATCCACAAGAATGCGTCTCAAGAGTCAATAAGATATCATCTAATGACTCCTTACTCGGTCCATTCGTAATGAAGAAAATTTTATCTTCTCTATTTGCGGAAACCATCCCCTTAGTACGACATCGCTTGTTACAGTTCCATCGTCCACATTTGTGACGGACTTGTAACCTTTTTGCTCTTCTCCTTTTAGAATATGAACTTCTTCCAAGACCAGGGCATATATGAGTCAAATGAAATTGAGGACTCACCGCTAATCGGACCTTTGCTTCAATTATCCAGCGTACATCTTCGGCATACCCTTGTGCATTAACATTCTCAATCTCTCACATCGAACTTTGTAGATTTTTCTCGAGCATTTTGAGGAAGAGAAGGAAAATGTTTTCTCGGGTTTGAAAGAATGACATCCATTTTGAAGGAGAAGAAGGGTTCGGTTATTTTGGGAAAGCGAAGAATAAACCGACTCAAGAGTCACGAGTACCGTATCCGCCACTTAACCGCAACGCAAAGAACTCAAGAACTTGGTTTTCCGGGAATGATTGAGTCTTTGTCCATTAACCTTAAGCGCATTACCATTCCTAGGATCCTCGGTATCTGATCTTTGAGAGGATACGCGTGTCGACAACAAAAGAACCACGCCACCTAGATCTCAATTTTCCAAGGAGTAGGTGCAGATGATAATCTCAAAGCAGAACTTTTTGACCAATTTCCGCATGACTTTTGCAAAAGGTGTAACAGACCTTTAATAAAGTAGGCCAATAAAATCCATACTTTTGCAAGATTTTCGCAGTTGTTGTCGTGAAGAAAAAAATGACCTCCACATGCTTCGAGCGACTCTACCTACCTCGTTGTCGGAGCACACACTTTTTTTTTTTTTTTTTTTTTTTTTTTTTTTTTTTTTTTTTTTTTTTTTTTTTTTTTTTTTTTTTTTTTTTTTATTCATAATGCGGATGGAGAAGGTTCATCACCTCCACTTCGCATTCTCGGAAGTTCATGATACTGTTTGAGGCGGTGTCCATTTACGATGAAAGCTTTGGCAGTGACCTCACTTTTAATCTGAACAGCACCAGAAGGAAAAACATTAGTAACAATAAATGGTCCATCCCATCTAGACCTTAATTTACCAGGCATGAGTCGGAGGCGGGAGTTATAGAGGAGAACTTTTTGACCAATCTCAAATGTTTTCCTCAGAATCAACTTATCATGGAAGGCTTTGGTCTTCTCCTTATAAAGTTTGGAATTTTCATATGCCTCCAAGCGGATCTCCTCCAATTGCTGCAGCTGCAGCTTCCTCTCCAAACCTGCTTGATCTAGGTCCAAGTTGCACCTTTTCACCGCCCAGAATGCTCGATGCTCGATTTCCACCGGTAGGTGGAGGCTTTTCCAAAAATAATCCGATACGGAGACATCCCGATTGGTGTCTTATAAGCGGTCCGGTAAGCCCATAAAGCATCCTCAAGCCTCTTGCTCCAGTCCTTTTGTTAGGTTGAACTGCCTCTTCGGAGTATCCGCTTAATTTCTCTGTTGGAGACCTCGGCTTGCCCATTGGTTTGGGGGTGGTAAGGTGTAGAAACCTTGTGTTGGACTCCATACTTCTTCATCAAAGCCTCCATGCTTCGATTGCAAAAATGTGAACCTTGATCACTAATGATGGATCTCGGGACTCCAAACCTACTGAGAAAATCGTGATCTAATAAAATCCACAACAACTTTAGAATCATCGGTCCGAGTGGCCTTAGCCTCCACCCATTTAGATACATAATCCACAGAAGCGAGAATGTAAACAAAACCAAATGATACAGGAAAAGGACCCATAAAGTCAATACCCCAAACATCAAAAATCTCACAAAATAATAAGGGTTTCGGGGCATTTCATTCCTACGAGAAGTATTCCCTGTTCTCTCGGCATTGATCACAAGATTTGCAAAACATATATGCATCATGAAATAGAGTGGGCCAATATAATCCGAGTCTAAAACTTTTCTAGCAGTTCGTTGAGGACCGAAGTGGCCGCCACATGCAAGTTTATGACAAAAGCTAAGTATGGAATGGAATTCATCATCAGGCACACACCTCCTAATTACTTGGTCACTGCAAAATCTCCATAAGTAAGGATCATCCCACACATAATACTTTGACTCACTTTTCAATTTATCAATCTTAGCCTTAGTGAAATGTGCAGGTATTGCTTTAGCAACCAAGAAATTAATCAAATCAGCAAACCAAGGGATGTTGCCTTGCAGCTTGAAAAGCTGCTCATCAGGGAAAACATCATGGATGGGAAAAACATCTGCCTCCCTTTCAATTCGACTCAAGTGATCGGCCACCAAATTCTCCGCTCCACTCTTGTCACGGATCTCAATATCAAACTCTGGAGGAGCAACATCCACCTAATCAACCGGGGCTTGGCATTGGGCTTTTTCGGGAGAAACTTCAATGCTTTGCATGATCTGAAAACACAACCACTGGAACCAAGCAAATATGATCGAAATTTATCTAAAGCAAAAACAATTGCTAAAAGTTCCTTTTCGGTTGTGGTGTAGTTGATTTGTGCAGGATCTAAAGTTCTCGAAGCATAGGAAATGACATGAGATACTTTACCGACCCTTTGTGCAAAACGACTCCCAATGCATAATTAGAGGCATCACACATCAGCTCAATGGAAGTGTCCAATCCGGCGGTTGGATGATAGGTGTCTTGGTCAATACTGCTTCAATTGATTGAAGGCATCCTGGCACTTCTTGTCAAAGTGAAACTCCACATCTTTTTGCAAGTAAGTTGGATAGCGGAAGTGCAATTTTTTTGAAATCCTTTATGAACCGCCGATAGAAACCGCATGACCAAGGAAAGAACGAATCTCCCGCACGCATGTGGGGTAAGATAGGCATGAAATAACATCTATTTTTGCAGGATCTACCTCAATACCCTCACGAGATATCACATGCCCTAAGACTATACCTTGTTCTACCATGAAATGACATTTCTCAAAATTTAGAACGAGGTTAGTCTTAATGCATCTATGCAAGACACGAGCGGACTATCTAAACATGCATCAAAGGAAGATCCATAGACAGTAAAATCATCCATAAATACGTCCATGCAATTTTCTAAAAAATCAGAAAAGATACTTACCATACACCTCTGAAAGGTGCCTGGAGCATTGCATAGACCAAAGGGCATCCTCCTGTATGCAAATGTGCCAAATGGACAAGTGAAAGTAGTCTTCTCTTGGTCTTCTGGGGCTATATGAATCTGAAAATACCCCGAATATCCATCCAGGAAACAATAATGTGACTTGCCAGCTAACCGCTCCAACATCTGATCAATGAATGGCAGCGGGAAATGATCCTTTCTGGTAGCCTGGTTGAGCGCCTATAATCAATGCAAACTCGCCAACTGTTTTGAACTCGTGTGGGCACAAGCTCATTGTTACGATTCGCAACCACGCGTGACCCTGATTTCTTGGGAACCACTTGCACAGGGCTCACCCATTGGTATCGGATATGGGATAAATAATGCCAGCTTGAAGTAGCTTTGTAACTTCCTTCTTCACCACATCTAGAATCAGGGGATTTAGTCTCCTTTGGGGCTGTCTAACTGGTTTGATCCCTTCTTCCAATAAAATCTTATGCATGCATGTGGAGGGACTAATACCGGGAATATCTGCAAGAGTCCATCCGATGGCTTGCCTATTTTGCCTCAAAATCTGCGGTAATTTTTCTTCTTGATCGGGTTGTAGGTTTTTAGCAATGATCACCATAGGAAGTGTCTCACCATCTCCCAAATATGCATATTTAAGATGGTGCGGTAAAGTCTTCAACTCCAAGGATGGAGGTTGTACAATAGAAGGTAACAAGTGATCTGAAGCTTGACTAACTCAAGAACATTAATTTCGGCATGGTGCGACTCTCATTCTCAATTGTTGCATCATCGGCGGTGTATCATTACTCATATGAGAATAAATCTCAACATACGCAAAGACATGGTTCAACATCACAAGTGGCACATGTATCACAAGAAACAGAACCAAGATAGTCAACAATATCAGGGAATTCAGCATATAAATCAAGTATAGACATCATCAACCAAGATCTCAATCATATCAACATGGAAAACAGAATGCTCCTCTAGGGGTGTCTCATGGCATCAAAAATGTTAAATTGTACCAAATCGTCGCCAAACTCCATAGAAAGGGTGCCGACGCACGTCTATCTTGGTCTTGGCGGTCTTGAGGAATGGTCGCCTAGAATCAATGGAGCATGGTTTGTTGGAGACTCATCTTCCATGTCCGAATGTAGAAATCTGCTTTGGAAAAATCAACTCATTCACCCGAACTAACACATCTTCCAAAGACACTGCAGGATGAGCGGTGGCTCTATTCGCCAACCGAATCACGATACCGGTGGGTTGCAAAGTACCGATGTTTAAACACTTATACACCGACATGGGCATGACATTGATCGAAGCACCCAAATCTAGCATTGCATGCTCAAATCTAGAGTTGCCAATTGTGCAAGAAATTGTGAAGGTTCCAGGATCTTTGCATTTTCGTGGCATGCTTGGCGAGAATCATTGCGAAACATTTCTTCCCATGCGATCTTCTCATCCCCTTTCAACCTTCTCTTATGAGTGCACAACTCCTTGAGAAATTTAGCATATTTTGGAATTTGCTTGATTGCATCTAGGAGGGGAATATTGATTTCCACTTTCCCGAATGTCTCCATGACTTCTTTTTCCATTTCGCTTGCATTGTTCTCTTGGATTGTGTGATCCTATTTGGAAAAGGTAATGGAATGGCAACATCTGAATTCTCGTAATTTTCTTCAAGTGGTACGATTTGGACTGAATTATCCATTTCGCCGTTTTTGGTCAATTTCGATTCTTTGTAAGGTTGGAACATCAACTTTTTGCCACTTCTCAAGGTAATTGCACTTACGTTGCCTCTTGGATTATTGATTATTTTTGTGAAGGCAATTGGCTAGAACCTTGACTCTTTAGCTCGCTCACGGTGGTTGCGGTACTTGCCCAATTTGAGTTTGTAAATTGAATGTTGGCACCGACGTTCTGCTTTGGAACCGAATGTTATTTGTGGCCATTTGTTTCATCGGGTCTTCCAATGATGGCTCACTAGAGTGGATTGGATGAGACTTCTTGAGCAATTCTTTGTTGTCCGAATGCAGGGGGTATTTGTTGGTATTTGTTGCTTGGACCTGCACTTGGTATCTAAATTGTTGTTCGCTTTGGTGGGGCATTGTTGTTGCTTCTTCTTGGTGGAAATTTGTTGTTGTTGCTTTGGTGGGGCTGTTGTTGTTCTTGGCTAGGATTCCCATATCTCAAATTGGGATGGTCTCGCCAACCAGGATTATAAGTACTAGAAAATGGATCATATCTAGATTGTTCTTTGTTGTTGCGATATTGGGGTACCAGGAAAAACACCACCGCAAAGAACACATTGATCTGGAAAGGCGGGACCATCTTCCCGAAGTGTAGGGCATGAATCGGTAGGATGAGATGAATTAGAGCAAATTCCACACACCGATGCGGTCATCCGCATGGGTGGTTGTTGACCCACTGCTATCTGTCTTACCAAAGAAGTCAATTCATCTAGTACGTGTTCCATTCTTTGTTGGTCCATATGAGATGCTTGAATTTCATTAACTCCTCTGGTTGCGGTGATGATCCGCGAGCCAAGCTGTTGGGTATTGGTGCCATGTTTGCTATCGATCTCTTGCGGCGGTAGGAGTTTTGTCTACTAAGGCTCCTCCAGAGGCAGATCGATCATGCTTCTATCATTTGGCAAAGAAGCCCTCATAAAAGTATTGAATCAAGAGTTGGTCACTAATTTGGTGATGAGGCGGCTCGAACACAACTTCTTGAATCTCTCCCAAGTATTCATGCAAAGTCTCACCGGACATCCGTCGATGCCACATATATCCTTCCTAATTGCGGCGGCTCTCGAGGCGGGGAAGAATCTCTCCAGGAACAACCTCTTCATGTCATTCCAACTTCGGTGAACCTGGTGAAAGATAAAACAACCAATCTTTGGTGCATCGACAAGTGAGAAGGAAATGCCCTTAACTTGATGTGTTCCTCGGAGATGCCTTGTGGCTTCATGGTTGAACACACAACATGGAACTCTTTCAGGTGCTTATGAGGATCTTCACCCGCAAGACCATGAAACTTTGGTAACAAGTGTATCAAACCAGATTTCAACTCAAAATCTGCATCAAGATCGGGATATTGAATGCACAAAGATTGGTAAGATACATCGGGAGCAAAGCAAGTTCCTTAAGGGTTCTATTATGCATGTTATCACCATGATTTCGGGATTACTTAAGTTATCGGGTTCACTCCCAAAATTAGGTTCGAGAATTAACTCTGGAATTTATCACACGAGCTCTAATTAATCTATGCAAGGTCCTATCAATCTCGGGATCAAGATCAAGCAAGATATCGAGATTGGACCTAGTCATGCATCAACTAAAGCGCAAAAACACAAAAACGCAACTAAGCAAAATACACTAAACAACACTCAAAATATGCAAAAATAAATCTAGTTAATATGTCTAAACATTTTTAAAAATTATGGAATCAACACAGAACAAAATCTACATAAAAATGAAACTAGAAAATGCAATAAAAAATATTAAAAAATTGAAAAAGTGGTCTAAATGATAGAATTTCGAAAAACCAGGGGTGACCTCACAGTTTACTGTGAGTCTTGTTTATCAGGCTGTTTTCCTTCAACCGACCATGTTTCAGCTCATTCTGGGCATGTTGTAGTTCGAAAATTGCAATAGTTACCTGTAATCACCTGTTTTCCGTCTTTCCTAAATCAGAAAAATTCAAAAGCTAGGATAAAAATATTAGTATGGTATGAACAATGTTAGTAAATGAAAAATAACTGTTAGAATAGGTAAGAAAGAACAAAAATTAGTAAGGTTACTCAAAATGAAAAGATTACACCTACGAGTTCCTAAGACAGCAAGGCGCCAAAATTTTTTTGACGCCGAACTCAATCAAAATTATAACCGAAGTTATTACCTAAACTTGTAGTATAGTGAACAACACCGGATCGTCTCCTCAAGGATCGTAGATGCAATTTGATCAAATCAAGTGAAAGTTAGAAAAAGGGGGGTTTTGATGGTTCAAGGATCGCAGTGACAGGATTTAAAGAGAAATAACAATTAAAAGAACAGTCAATTCAGAAATCTATCCGAGATTGGGTGGATTCAATCATAGACCTTTCAACAAACACCTGAAATACATTTGAATGGTTAACTTGGATCTAACCGAGATCTCTGCATCAGATCAGAATTCATACTAGACAATCGTCAGAATTCAATTGACAAGTGATAAACACAAATCTGCAATCGCACCATTCATGTAAATATATGTCAATTTAAGCACCGAATTCAATTAACCTAGGCACAAATCAGTAACCTAACCTCTTCAATTACGTGATTAGTTTAGATCAATCAGTTCTAAATTTCATCACAATACTTAATCTTAAACCAAGATCAAATCAGATCAAACATAAACAGAATCACCATTCATGCATTCAAGATCAAGAGAACAAAAGAAGAAGAGAAGAGGAATTCAAATATAAATCAAATACATTACATAACCAAGGTCTCAAGAATCCAAGCCACAATCTCTTCAAGAGTCCCGAATTGACTAGAAGTGACTTAGCTCTCCATTACAATGAAGGAAAAATATACAAGAACTATGAAAAACTATCTTTAACTCTAAGTGTATGTTGTGTTTAGAGCTCTCCTCATGCTTCCTTTTATAGAGGATTCAGAGTAGTAGAAGATGGGTAGATGAGATTAGTAGGTGGAATTAGTAGGTGAGCTTGGTAGGTGAACTTGGTAGGTGAGCTTGGTAGGTGAGCTTCCTTGTCTCCGAAAGTATTCATTGCTGAACTCATTGATTTCGTCATTTTTGAGCCAAATGGTCTTCATGAAAGTTCTAGGAAATTGTCTAAGCTTTCCAATGGCTCTGGAAGCACCCAAAAATTCGTCCTACAGCCCAAGATATGACCCAATTACTACAGACTGCTCAGGACCAGTTTCAGCACCTCTGTTTTGACTTTCAGACCCAATATCTCCATCAAGGAGCCCGAATCAAGTTTTGTGTTTGTCATGAAAGTTGTACATATGGGTCTTAACTTTCAGATCACCAATTTTCAGCCCATTCTATAAACCCAAACTCGAATTATGTTCTGGTTACTACACACTGTTCGGGTTCCAGTTCACAAATCCCGTATTCTGATTTCCATGCCCAATTAGCTCCACTAGATGTCTGAATTTGACTTCGAGCTCTTCATCAAAGTTGTAGAGCTCTCTTTTATCTTTCCTACAAGGTAAAATTCATAATTATCAGACATTTAGAACTCAAGATATGGCCAAAATACAGAAACAGTGTAAGACTCGAATAATGCTGAAAAATCAATTAAGTCTGATTCGAGTTCAAACTTACAAAACATAATCAAATTCAGTCAATTAAGTACATGAAGAGTGTAAATGACTAATAATGAGGGTTTCTTAATGAATAAAATATGTGATTATCACATACCGTTAATTATAAACAACTGTCCATACAATTGTAAATACCAGCAGCAACAGACAATGCTCATACAATTACCTGTAATTGCAATGTAGATAATACACAATATGATTATAGCTAAAAAAGATCCTAAATATATGCTTGTGCAATGCTTCGTTTTGAAATACATGCACAATTTTATTTGGAAGACTAAGAAGTTCATAAGGAATTGGTTCAGTATATTATCCTGTGGTAAATAAAGGGAAAGCTCATCCTCACATCACACTTATCTTGTCGTTATCGAGAAACTAGGGCATGAATCCAGGCTCCATGGAACCTCTATGAACTTCCTAATTATCTCCCTTGGCCTTGGCACTATCGAGATATTAGGATTGAATCCTTGTTCAAAGGACCTTTCAAATTTCTTATCATCTCCCTTGGCCTTCATGATTGTGCACAACATCAAAGGATACTCACCAAGATCAATACTACTAGACCATTTCCATAGATATACATACATACTTATATACTTAGTTCATTTAAGACCCAAACATATTCTACTAGGAACTTTAGTTTCTTATGTTTACCCTTTGTAGAGAGGATAATCTGTAACCTCATACTACACATAACCCTAACACTTGGTTAAGAATACTTGTCCCCTTAGGAACTTCTGATTCCTTTCCTTATGGCTAAATGACCTTTCGTCATACAAAGTCACATTCTTAAGTAAACACTACCAATCTCTCCTAGTTCATTGTATCTAATACACTCCATCATCATTCATTACATGTTAAGTGATATAAACACCACATAAAGTGGCCTAAGGTGCTAGATACTTACCTAAGGCAAATCATTACTCTAGAATGCTCAAAGGTTCTCATAACTTTCCTATAGATTCAACTTAATCTAATGAAAGAGTCTATCTTAGCTAATACCTCATTCAACCTTGTTTAAGGAAATAAATGAGCATTTCTCTAGAACTTTGCATACTTAATGAATGTAACAAGCTTACAAGTCAACATTCATCCTTTTGTGTATTTTATAATGCATAAGGTCCCGTTTAACTAAAGACTTAGTACATTCCCTTTTCAGAACTAAATACACAACCTTATCTCCACTCAAGTGAATCTAATGTAAGAGTGGTTCTTACTTACAACTCTTTGTTACTTAAGGTTTAGGTACCTTCCCAAGGTAATCCACTACTCTTGGATCTCCTAAGGTTCATACATTTCTCATACTTACTAAAGTGATTACTATTAATCCATCGTAGTATACTTGTATCTAACACCATTCATCATCACATCTCTAGTAAAGCTAAGTAGCAACAAATCATCATAGGTGAAAGACATTTTTCTATAACAAACCCCCTTGCTCTGAGATGCTTTAAAGTTCATTCATAACATATGCATACCAAAAGATCATCCTCTTGTTGGATTAATTTTAGTAGCATACTAGACATACACTAAGTACAACCATAGTTCTTAGAGGTCTAAAGCTTAGACATTTTCCTCAACTCTAGGTGATAATTTTCCTATTGAAAAATACTCTTATTTGTGCCTCAACACACTTAGGAAACATATATCAAAGATCCCATCTAGTGCAACACTTCAAATTGTTGAATAAACAATTTTTTTTATTCAGGGCTCCACGCCGTGGGGGCCACACTCCCCACGCCGTGGCGCCCATAGCAGAAACTTGGTTCTGCATAATTCTGCAGGTCGTGATACTGTTCCATTGGTCCAATTCACGATTTTTGACTATTCTAAATCAGTTTCTAGGTGATTCTAAGTCCCTAAGTAGTTCATTAACATATAGGAATCATTAATTAACAATAAAATCACTCAATTTGGATTATGAACCAAAATCACATAACTTTGACCTAAAACCCCAAAAATGAGCATCAATGGTCTAAATGAGATGTTCAAAGCTTCTACTTCAACTTATGCCATGAACAAGTCATAAATAACCAAAGAAATATATTCATGCAAGCCAAACACATCAAACACCTCTAGAACTCAATTTGGCCTATTAAGCACCAAGGATGCCTCAATGGTGAAAAGAATGGAAGAAGATGAATATGGACATAAAACCCCTACCTTTAGCAGCCGAGATGATCAATCTACAAGCTTGAGCTTGGCTCTTGGATCTTCCCTTGATGTCCTTCTCTTTCTTCTCTTCTTCTTCCTTGGTCTTTGCTTCCTCTTCTTTCCTTTCTCTTCTCACGTTTTCTATTTCTGCTGATAAAACAAAGAAGCCATGAACAAGGCTTATAAAAGGGAAGCAAAAGACCCTTAAGGCCTTTAAGTCATAACTGATAAATCCTGATATGTTAAAAACACTCAGATTTAGCTAATTTAAGATTTTCAACTTCTAATAACTTTAAAATAAATACTAAGATTTATTAAAAATGTTGTTTCTCCATTATCATCAATTTCCATATCTACTAGTAGTCAATTAGGCATTAAAAACATAACCAATATGTCAAAAAACATTAAACTAACTCTAATTATTTTCAAACTTTAACAGCATCTTACTTAGCTCATTTATGACCTAGAAACAAGTTATCCATACCTGTTTCCCTTGACTTAGTCTTTAAAGTCATTTTCTGAGTAATTTTAAGCTACTTTTCAATTTCTGTGTTGTAACTATGTGCCTAAACAAACTCAGATCGTCACAAAACTTCTCAGGCATGTTAAGTAAGTAATATGCTATCTTTGTAACTATATATAAGCCTAATCATGTTACTAAGGGTATTACAACCCTATAGTGGTAAGGGTAGATCAACCTATCCGACAAGTACTGCACAATCCAGATCTCGCAAGGAGAATGATTGCTTGGTTCGTGGAACTCTCTAAGTTCGAAATCATCTGTGAGCCTAGACCAACCATCAAAGCTCAGGTACTATCCGACTTCTTGATCGAACTCACACCAGACTCCAATAACCCTAGAGCGCATTCTTAGACCATCTATGTCGATGGATTTTTGAATCCCAGAGGGAGTGGAGCCAGAGTCATGTTAGAAAATGAAGCCAGTCATGTGCTAGAACATTCTTTGATATTTGAGTTTCTTATCTCTAACAACCAAGCCGAGTACGAAACGTGCATAACAGGTATTACTATGGTAAAGGAAATGGGGGCTAAAGACGTGGTCCTATACAGTGACTCACAACTGGCAACGTCTCAGATAAAAAGAGAATATCAAGCAAAGGAACCCTTATTGCAGAAATACCTAGCCAAGGTTAAAAAGCTAATGGAGAGCTTTAACAGCGTCAGGGTGTAGCACATCCCCAAGGATCAAAACTCTAGAGCTAACATCTTGTCAAAACTGGTGCTCACCAAGAGCTCGGGCAATAACAAGTCCGTAATCCAGGACACACTCTTCACTCTCAGTATCATGGGCGATGAAGTCCTCTTGCTGGAGGTTGAGGATTCTTGGATGACACCCATTTTAGCCTACCTCCGCGACAGCTCACTCTCTGAGGACCAAAAAGAAGCCCATAAAATAATGCGAACGGCAGCTTGGTATACCACTTACGATAACCAGTTATATCATTGAGGTTTCTCTTGTCCTCTCCTCTAGTGCTTCGGTCTTGGGCAGACAAAATATGTCCTGGCAGCTATGAAGCACAGATACGAACATGAGACACGACACAGATATGGACACGGGGACACACAAAATTTTAAAAATTGTAGGACACGGACACAGCATATATATAAATATATATATATATATATATATATATATATATATATATATATAAGTAAATTAAAGAACTTGGTTTATGTATATATATAATTACAAAATTTAAGAAAAAAGATTCATAATTCATTAATATCATTTTTATAAGTTTGAAGATTTACAATATCTTAATATATGCCATATATGTTAATATTTGCTACCTAGTAAGCCCATCCCAAAAAATATGAAGCACAATTTCTATTGATATTTCTTAAAAAATCTCTTAAACTAACTTCTCCTAATAGAGCTAGCCATGTACAAGTGCATATGCATCCAAAAAAATTAACTAGAGGGAACAGTGGTGTGAGATAAACTTCGGTAACGATGAAGTAGATGGCTTTGTACTAGCAGAGGTAGAAGGAGCAAATCAAAATAGTGGTGTGTAAAAAGATAAAACTTAAAAGCTTAATAGTGACGTGTGAAAAAATAAAACTTAAAATACTGGTAAGAGAAAATAATGACTTGAGACGTCAGTCATGTGATTAGACTTGAGTGGATTACGGGTTTATTAATTAAATGTTAGTCATAAAAACTATTTTTTTAAAATATTAATGGGTCGTGTCCAAGTGGTGTCTTAGACCTGTCCAAGTATACCCAAGACGTGTCTAAGCCGAAAAAATAATCGTTTTAATCAGACACATTCGGACATGCAGGTCACGTGTGTCGTACGTGCGTCCCCATGTGTCTGATACTCGGACACGCCTAAAAAATGGCATGTCCATGCTTTATAGCCTGGAATAAATCCAAGAAGAAAGTTCAGGCCACCACCTCGGCAGAAAATCCCAAGCAAGGAAAGCGCTGAGAGCAAGATATTATTGGCTTACTATGGAAGCTGACAACATAAAACACATGTACAAATGTGATAGATGTCAGGGCCACTCTGACATCTATATTGCTCCACCCAAAGAGTTGCCAACAATATTCGTCCCTTAGTTGTTCTACCAGTAGGGAATGAACATCTTAGGCCCTTTTCCACAAGCTCCTAGGTAGGTCAAGTACCTCGTAGTTGCCATCGATTATTTCACAAAGTGGATGGAAGCAGAGTTGTTGTCCATAATCTCATCAACGTGAATCTAGAAGTTCACTTACTGGAATATCATAAGTAAATTCAAAGTCCCAGAGTCGATTGTAGACAATGAAACTCAATTCATTGACAAAAAAATTAAAGATCTCTTGGGGGGCTTAAAGATCAAGCAGCATTTCACCTCGGTGAAGCACTCAAAAACCAATGGACAAACTGAGGTCGCCAACTGAGTTATAATAAGGGGGATAAAGAAAAGACTTGATGATGCTGAAGGAAATTGGGTGAAATAACTCGATCATATATTATAGGCATATCAAACCACTCCACAACAGAAACCCCCTTTAAGTTAACTTATGGTGTGAAGCCATGATCCCAGTGGAGATAGAAAAATCAAATTGGAGGAAGTAAAGCTTTTCCAAAGAGACCAACCCAGACCTCATCTGCCATGAACTTAACCTCCTAGCAGAATGGCATCACAATTGCCCATGTCTGAGAAATAGCCCTAAAGCAAAAAATTGTCGTACGATACAATTCTAAAGTGATCCTACAGTGATTCAACCTTAGCAATCTCGTACTACGAGGAGTAGACATCAGAGGGAAAAATGCAAGAGAGGGGAAACTAGTGCCTAATTGGGAAGGACCATATAGGATTACGTCCACAACCAGTAAGGGAGTATACACCTTGGAAACCCTCTCGGACAAGCCAATTAAAAATTTATTAAATGTAGACAAATTGAGAAAGTACTATAGTTGAACGCTTTGTGATGGAAATTAAAAGTTGCAAACTCAAGTGCAGGTTGTTTCAAGTAGTAAATTCTTGAGAGATCGAGGTCGATCTACATGGAATTGATGAAGAAAAAATTATTTGAGGTAAGGAGAAGATTTATCATAATACTAAAGGTGATACAAGTTATTCACAGATGAAAATGATTTACTTGGGTTAGGAGATCCATTCTTGGCAATAAATTAAAGACAAAATTATTTCTTTTTATAACTCAATTGAAATCACACATAATGGAGGTTCTAATCAGAAAATACAACATTCAAAGTTCAATTTAGATTATATATGTAATCATATTATGGTTCCTTTAATTATTCACCAATACTTGTAAATGGTCTCAAGCATCCACTGTGTCAACGTCTTGTTTACAATGAATCAAGTTCTTTATTATACAAGAAGGGTTTCTAAATTGATTGGAAACAACATACAACATATATAATGTTCACTTAAAAATATATCATTTAAGCACAAAAAGGAAATTAATCTAATCTCAACTTATTACCAAAACCTTCACCCTTTCACCCAAGTAAAATAAAAATTAGTTACTCATAGATAAGAAGAAAGAAAGAAAGAAGAAGAAAGAGATAAACATAACTTTAATTTAGAACAAAGAAAACTACAACAAGAAAAACAAATAACACAAAAGCATAATCTAAACTAAAATAAAAAATAATCTGAATGAGCACCCAAGCTCCCTTTTATAGAGCTCAAGGAGTACAAGAAGACAATAGAGTTGTTTGATAATCAGAAGTAAATGCCAAAATAGTTGCATGATGATTTTGAATGAGCTGAAATTATAAAGATTCTTGTCTCTGAAATGTTTCTGCTCTGAGCTCATGACATGCGTCATTTCCAGATCAAGTGGTCTTATGAAAGTTCCAGGAAATTATCTTAGCTTTCCATAGCCGCCGGTTTCAGCTCATTCGACTACCTACAACCTAAGATATGACCTAATTACTGCACATAAGTCAGGCTTAACTTTAGCTCCTTTATTCTAACTTCCAAGCCCAATATCACCTTTAAGACTTCCGATCCAGCTTTTGTATTCTTCAAGAAAGTTGTAGATTTAAGTCTTAACTTTCAAATGGCACCAGTTTCATTCCCAAAGCTATCTTATAACTAAAAATATGATTTGATGAGTATGCATAGGTCAAGTTATTAGGTTCAGAACTCTAGATTTTACTTCAACTCCGATTTGAGTTATCCAAATGTGTATTCTAGGTCTTGAGGTCTTCATGGAAGTTGTAGAAATTTGTCTTAACTTTAAAACAAGACCACAATCACATCCATCAGATATCTGTAACTCAAACTACAGCTAATTTACTGAAAAAGCCAAGTGAAAAAATTATACAATAAATGAAATATATTGCTATCAATGTGGCTTTTGCTATCAAGTAAATAGTTATTAGAAAATTATCTTCACTTTTCAACAAGACCAGAATCACATTAATCTAATAATTGCAACTCAAATTGTAGTCAGTTTACTTAAGAATGTTGTAACACCCCAAATTTCTGTATCTCTTAAACAATAATTTTGACAGTTAACAGAATTTTACTGTTTAGTAATTTCTGAATACTGTAAAATTATTTTGTTTATTCCGTCAGCGTATTTGATCTTTTTGAGTGATTTACTCCTTGTCAGGAAAATAAAAATTTTCAGGCCGGGGAAAACTTTACGTAATTTAATTTTTACCGTTAGGTAATTATTTTGCGTAATCTGATTTGATATTTATGCGTTTTCTAATATTTGTGATTTTTGTAGATGATTATGAAATTTTTTTTATGTATGTGGGCCCAGGTGGTCCTATGTGGGCCAGGTGACCTTACGTGGGCCCAGGTGGGTCCGGCAAAGAAAAAAAAAATTTACGCATAGAAAAATTTATCTTGTTTAGTTTAGACGGAGACAGGATCTTACTAAACTTGAATCAGGAAACAGTTTTAGAAAATTTTATATCTTGTGTTTTATCTTGTATTTGATTATCGGGTGATAAAAATACAAGATAAATATATTCTTTCGTGGGGTTTTAGCAGATAATAATATAAATTATATTGCTTAAGTCAATATTGGTGGTTTGGATATCCACCATTGATTTAATTAATGATGGAGACTTGATCTTGATTTAATCAACGGTGGAGATTTGATCTTAAAAATGAATAAGATCATTTATAACCATTAGATGGAGATTAAATCAAGGGTAGAGATTTAGTCATGTAAAGTGGCTATGACCATTTACAACTATTGGAATTGATCAAATGTTGAGATTTGGTCAGAAAGAATGTGGACCATTTATAACCAATTGGATGTTAATTTAATCAATGGTGAAGATTTAGTCTTAAAAAGTGACAAAGAAATTATGACCCTTGGATTAAAAGTAAGAAGGAGTAATCTTGACCCTTCATTTTGGAGACACATCTAATGGCTAGAATTTAAAGGAGAAAGATCCGATGGCTACAGATTAAGTCTTCTAAAATCAAAAGTCTACTTAAATCCTAACCATTGAATTAATCAATGGCTAGAAATGCTTCAAATGGTGGCTAATTATTATGACAAATAATTAAATGCACAAGGAGAAGCATGTATGGAAAGGGATGGATTTGGATTGTTTAGGAGACAAAGAAACAAAACTTTATGACCATTATTACATGTCATGGTCAATTATGGTGTATCATTATTGATCATTATTGATCAATTTGCATTCAAGGAGAATGCATTGGAGGAGGGCTACGGTTTTGGTGACTTAAGTGAGTAGCAAAGTTGAAGACCACCAATTATTTG
The DNA here is from genome assembly GCA_029884605.1 of Ormosia emarginata. NCBI lineage: Eukaryota > Viridiplantae > Streptophyta > Magnoliopsida > Fabales > Fabaceae > Ormosia > Ormosia emarginata. Next base: position 13,890,977 of record JAQQTP010000086.1, read on the forward strand.
TTGTCTTGGTCATTATTGGTCATTGTTGATTCATTTTCAAGAAACTAAACTTAGCAAATTTTCTCTCCATTTCTCTCCTTCTCCAAGTTTCAGCCAAGCACCTACACTCCATCTTCCATCACTCTTTAATTTCATCCAACCTAGTTTCTTGAATCCTTACCTTATTCTAAACAACTTTCATGTTGAAGATTTCTTCAAAATCCAACATCTAGTACTTCAAATCCAAGCTTCAAGATTCTACCAAAAATGGTAAATTTCATATTTCTTCTTCTAATCTTCTAGTTTTGATTTTCTAAGCCATGATTGAACCATGGTTTACCTATTTCTACACTTGTTATTGATTTTAACATTTGTTTGTAATTTTTTTAGGAATTTTCCATGGAGATCCACGAAATTGGTGGAAGGAAAACTAAGTGTTTTCACTTCATCCTTTGTCTTAACCAAATCTAAGAAGCTTTTCTCTCACAAAAATAAAAAATTTCATCTTTGTTCTTCAAGAGGAATTTCAGCCATAGCACCTAAAACCACTCTCCAATCTCTTTTATTTTCATCCAACCATAGATCTTGAATCTACATGATATTCTAAGCAACTTTCATGTTGAAGATTTTCTCTAAATCATTCATCTTCATGGACTTTATTCAAGATCAAAGTTATTGGGTTTTTGAGGTGAAGTATAAGGAAACTTCATTTCTTCTTTCTTTTTCATGATCTAAACCATGTTTGATCCATGGTTCCTCTTAATCAAGCTTAGTATACTAATTTTTATGTATTTTGTTTTGAATTTGAGAAGCTCTTGGTGATGAAGGACTTGGAAAAAGAAGCAAAACAAAGAGCTTTTGAAGATCTTCAAGAGGTAAGAGGAAGATCCATCTCACCAACCAAGCATGGTGGTGAGAGATGGTCTTATATTTGATGAATGGTGAATCCATGTGAGGATTCATATCCATGGTCATGTAATAATTTATAGGTGTTTATGAGCTTTGATTAATTGCCTATGCTTAATATGCTTTGCATGAGTTTATGATTTTGATGGTATGCTTATACTATGCATGATGATAATATGGCATGCTTTTGATATATATATATATATATATATATATATATATATGATGTGTATGTATATGTATGCCATGATTTGATGATGGAAAGAAAATTAATTTTTGGTCCCAATAGCCAAGGAAGAGCTACGGTTTTGATGCCATTGATTAGGGTTCATGTTGAAAATTTTCAAGAACAAGGGAATTAATTTTTGGGTCCCTAGAACTTAGTGAATTTTGGTCAAGACACCTCAACATAGGTGTTTATAACTTAATATTTTCATGGAAGAATAAAATTGGATTGATTTGAAAAGCATGGAAAATGAACAAAGGATATGTTTTTTTCAAGAGAACAAGAACATGGTTTTGAAGGATCTTTATTGATTTATTTTGTGTAAAAAGATCCTAAGTGTTTTTCTAAACATGAGTTTTGAATGAAACAGGCAAACGTTGATTTTAAGGATTTGCAAAGAAAGTGAAAAAGAATTTGTAAAGAAAGTAAAAATGAATTTGAACAAATGGGTTTGGTTTTATAACCATTGGTATTTCAGTTTGAAAATAAAATTTTAATGGTTTTGTTTGTGTAAAACCATATCAATTTAGAAGAAAAAATATTTGATGGTTTCAAAAGTCATTTCCATGTTTTTGAAGGCTTGTAATGCCTTAATTTTTATGAACAAAGTGATTTTCAAAGTGGAAACGTAACTTCGATTTAATACAAGGAATTTGGAAAGGGAATCAGAGTGTTTTATCACTTAAGAGAATAGAAATTTTTGTAACGGAAAACAAAGAGGGGTTGAAAACGTTTGAACTTCAATTTATTTTAAAGAAGGTTGTGTTTGGAAATGATTTGGGAAAAATAAAGAATATAATGGTATTTTAAAAATTTACTAACGTATAACTTATTTTCAAGTTTTGAAATATGTTAGAAAATGTTAAGTTTTGAAACGTTGATTTATATCAATGAAAAAGTGATTTTTGTGGATTATATTTTGGAAAAAAGATTTTCTTGAGTAAGAAAATGTGAAAAAATGAAATACAAAGTTATAATATTTTGAGAAAAGTTGAAAGGAATTTTTGATGGTTAAGAAATATTTTACGTAATGAAATTGTGATGAAAAATGTTTTACATATCTTAAAAATGTGATTTTTAAAAATTTCTACGATTTGAAAAAAAAGCGTATTGAAAATGTTATTGATTTATTTGAGTCCAAAATAGTATTTTGGAATATTGAGGAATATTTTACGTGATTATAAAATGTTGAAAAATATTTTACGTATATTAAAAATGATTTGAAATACAGTAAAATATTTCTACACGATTTGAAAAATGTTTAAATATTTCTACGTGATTTGGAAAGCGTTTAAATATTTTACGCGACTGAAATATTGTTGAACAATCACTACGTGATTTGAATAGTGATAGAATATTTTTACGTGATTGTGAAAATGACAGAAAATCGTTATGTGATTTGGAAAGTGTTTTAAATATTTTGAGAATGATGGAAAATGATTTACGCGACTTAAAAGAATGATTTTTAAGTTACGCGATTTTGAAATAGTGGAAAAATACTATGCAATTTAAGAAACGTATATTTTTACGCAATTGAGAAAAATGTTGAAAAATTAGTACGTGGTTTAAAAGTGTAACAGAAGAGTTGCAGTATTTTGAAAATGTAATAAAAACGTTTTGAAATTTTAAAAACATAACAAAAGTGTTACGGTATTGTGAAAATATAACTAAAATGCTTTGGAATTGTAAAAACGTAATAAAAATGTTACGCGATTGTGAAAACACGACAAAAGTGTTTTATGACCATAAGAACATAATAACATGATGATTACTGTTGAACCAAGGTGTCCATTCATACACTTGTTTGTGAAAAACAACGAGTTTTACTGTTATTGGCATGTGGTGCATTTTAGATGCATTGGAAATATATATATATATATATATATATATATATATATATATATATATATATATATATATATATATATATATATACGTTTGAGGCATATGATTTAATTGAACAAATGAATTTGAAAAGAAGGGATTGTGGTTGACTTGACCGATATATTCGTGCATTGTATAAACTATATATGAGAAATTATAAGATATACTGTGATTGGTATTTGATGCATTATACATGCATTGGAATGGTCCGATGAGGACTGGATATGGCTGATTGCCTAGGAGAAACACACCTCTTGAGTGGGTGCGATATGCGTAGTGTAAGTCACTTGTTGACCTTGGGGGCATCGGGGTGCGGGTTACTTACACGGGTGGTTGGTCGCGCTTCTTCCCGTAGGTTAGACCGATGCAACATACCGATGATCCTGACCGAGACACTATTCTTAATCAAGATTTGATAAAGATTGTCGTGTATGTGCTAGATGTGCAAAAATTGAAATGAGAATTAAAGCACGTGGTCTGAGGCACATGGTACCGGCGGGTCTTTTCGATCATTTCTCCGACCTGAGTTTTAGCTCCATGGAGTAGGAAATCGAGTCTTGTGTACATGCATAATCTGAACACTTATATTTGTATGATATATTAATTGAGGAATATTGGCTATGACAACTGTTTTGAATACTTAGATTGATATATGATTGGATGATGATAGTTGATTAATATTGAATATATTATTGGAAGTCTGGTATGATATCCCTGTATGATATTGTTGTTTGTGTTATCTCTGTGCTGCCATGTTGGTATTGGCATAGGTGATCTCACCTCTTTGTTATGTTGTTTTGCTGTGTCTGTACTGTTAAAATCAAATAATAGAAGGATCGAGTTGTCTTAGACATAACGAGCGATGAATACTCTGAGATGAGTGACAACAATAAGGAGTGGACATTCAGGACTCGAAGGTGTGCAGTGTTGACAAAGGAACAGATGTCTGATGCATCAAGATGGACAGAAAAATGAATAAGTATGTTAAAGTTTTTTATTAGTGTTGTATCGTGCTATTAAGTAGGAGCCGTCATGGGGTTTGCTACTGTTAAAAAAAAGAGTCTGTTAGTTTTATATTTCTCTTTAAATTGTTAAATATTAAGTGATGTATTGTTATATGATTTTAAATCAGTTAAATCTATTTTTCCGTATTACTTATGAATTTCAGAAAGTTTATATTTCAGCAAGAAAGAAATTTTAAAACCCATATTTTATAACTTAAACTTTGTGCGAACTTCTTTTCAGATTATGAGTCGGGAGTCAGACATGTGATACCCTAGGGAGGGTGTTACAAATGTAATCACCCAAATTAATGATAATTCAAGAAATAATTGCAATGTATGATCCAATTAAGCTTAATTTCATAAAATATGATAAAAATAACTTAATTAAGCCAAATTGAACCTTAAGAAGCCTAGTGAGACGATTATAAATTAAATAAAATGTATTGTTATCAAATTCCCTCACACTAAACTTTTTCACTCCTAGGTAAAACACATAAGACAAAAACTAGGGAATAAAGAAAAATGACACATACTCAAAAGCTAAAAACTCTAAAGGATTCAATGAATCAGGAAGAGCAACCATTCATTCGAAGGATCAAAGCATTAATGAGATAACATTTCTTCACATCTCAAACCAATAAGTAAGGAAACTTCAGTTAAAAAGAACAAATCAAGAATGATAGATCCTCACAAGATTCACTCTCAATCTTGCAAGCATTCAAAAGATAAGTATTTCACTCAATTCAACTCATGAAAAATTGTACTACCATAAGCTTGCTTATCTTCTACTTCTCCACTACTTAGAACACATGCACACACAAATCATAAGAACTTTATTCAAGGTTATAATGAGGTTAAGGTAAAAGAAAGTGGTAATATGGATTTGAAAGTTAAAAACCAAAGAGAATAAAAGAGCGTGAGAGCTGAATTCAATTAATAAGCATGAATGTTCATCCTAACTTTACCTAATACAAATTCCCTTTACATATTCTTTTCCCTTCTATTTTTTACACATTTGTTTTTTTTTCATAAATATACGCACTTTTTTTTTTAATAAACCAATATTTCTTTTTTTCACCAACTATTTTGCACACACACCCCCACACTTGTTCAATAACTCATCCAATGACAAAGCTAATGTTCTCTTATTCTCCAAGGTCGGGTAAGAACATAGTTTTTCATTTAAGGCATATAATGAGCTAGAAACAAGGAATAATCAAATAAGCTTAAAGGGGTCAAGTAAAGGAAAATATACAAGGTTGACTATTTAATTAAAGTACCTATTTTAAGAAAAATGCCTCAATCATGTTTATATATACATATAAAAATGTAGCCTAAAAAAGAATCAAAGAAAGTTCTAGAGTAATAATTTCATGAGTGAAAATCACACAAGAAAGAAGATAATGGTACAAATGTTCAATCCATTCATCAATAGGCTCGAAATCTCACAAGGAATATTTCTATCATTCTCAATCCATCAATTCAATATTCATATCCAAGCATGTGATTTTTAAGAAAGAAGAAAATTTATGCTATGACCCAAGATATGCTTTTTGCTACTTCTAAAACAATTATTTCCTTAACTAAAATACGTCTCAAGAGTAAAATTACCTCCAGGGCAAAATTTACTCCTTAATCTGACATCCTTAATTAGTTTTACTATGAATAAGTTTCTGACAATCATATCAATAAACATACTTCCTCAGTTAAATTGTGTCTCAAGAGCAAAATTTACTCTTTACTCTGCCATCATTAATTAATTTAGTAAGTTGTTGACAATCATATCATGCTTCCTGATTTTTTTTAACTATCCTTCCCCCCCAACTAGATCATGCCATTGTCCACAATGTTAAAATATAGATGAGTAAAGGATAGAAGATAGTACCTGTTAGAGAAATCTGACATAAATTTAAACAGAAACAAAATACGATAAATAAAATCAAAGGTAAAGGAATGTTATAGATGAAGTGTCAGATTTGGCTTTCTTTGCATGCTGTTTCCCTCACTGTTTCTTCCTGACCAATCTATCTGAACTATTGCTGGATCAGGTTTATAAACAAAAGTTTCTAATTTATCAATCAACTCATCAATAGTGGAGGCATAGATAAGAAGTTGTCTTGTCGAAGGTGTGATAAATTTCTGTTCCACAGCTTTGTCAAGAAAAAATAACAAAAGATCAAAGAAATTATTTACATTCAACAAACCAATGGGTTTATGGTGGATGTTCAGTTGGGCTCAAGAGATAATTTGAAAAATTTCTTCCAAAGTACCAAAACCACCTGGTAAGGCAATGAATGCATCAGAGTTGTCAAGCATTGTCTTCATTCATGCATACATAGATGATACTTGAAGTTCTTCTCCAATTGTCTTTCCAGTAATGTTCTTTTGAGTTAAAGGGTTCAGGAATGACACCTAAAACCTGATTGTCTCCTATAAATACAGATAGTGATACAACCCCCATTAACCCACGGTAACCTTCCCCATATACAACATGAATATTTCTCGTAGCAAGTATTCGACCAAGAGTGCTTAATGCGTTTACAAACTCTAAACCCTTCCCATACATAGACCCATAAAATACACAAATATTTTTAAGACAACAAACAGAAACTCTTTCCATTTCTATACTCACCCTCTCTTTGAATGATTATGAGTTAGAGAAAAGTGGAGAAAATGAAGAGTTTAAATAAGGAAAAGAATCCAAAAGGTAATGATAACACCTATAAGGATAGGTTGGCTGTTGGCAGAAAAATTTGAAATTAAAAAACACATAATCTTTTTTTTTTATGTTTTTTTTGTTTTGTTTTTTTTTTACTTCAAAAAAATCATCAGGGTAAAGAAGTCTAGAAACCCTTGAAGGATCCTGCTCAAAGGATCGTCTGTCCAAAACTAAAATATAACAAAATTATTCAAAGATAAAAGAAATATAATTACAAATAAAGACATATCTTTATGTATAGTTTTCATGGCGTATCTTTATACTGCGCATCATGAGTACAGTAGTGGCATATCTTTGAGTTACGTGTCACCGATGCAACATAAGAACTCCATAAGGATTATTGAATCGATAACAAGAACCTTTGAGTCCTTTCCATCCTGTTTACGGAATAACAACCCTATATCTTCTTGCAAACCTAATTAAAAATATGTATTCTAAGAAGATGGCACCTGATCGTAGCCAGACAGAACTCTCCATAGAGGCCTACTAATTAAAGTAGGTATACAGCTCAGTTAACAGTTCTATTCACTGTAAAGACGGGATGCTTCTATCTGTCCATATGCGCTAAAGAGCCTTGGTTCCAAGAACTGAGAATGTCGCACATGGCTCTCTACAGAGCATGGCACACGAACCTTATTTACATACTGACGTGTGAAGGTCTCCTCATGAGTCTATGACAAGACGTACATCCGTCCGGGGCTCCTAATCTAATTAAAGACTAAGTACAACTGTAGTTTCACCCTCTTTTTTTGTCTCTTTTTTTTTCATCAAGTTGTTAGTAACCTGATGAAAGGTGAGTGTATACTCACTTGAGATTGGGATGGAGGTAGTCTGCTCTTTCAGCTTTGTGCCAAAGCATCGTTGACCAGTATTAGACCCATTCAAGACCAGCGCAACATAAAGCTCCTAAAAAGACAAGTGGCCATAATGTGACTGGTTACCTCACATACTTTGTTTTTCAATTAAGAAGGCTGGATCAGGATGCATGTATTTTCCCATTCACATTTGTGTTACTACGGCCAAACCCAAGATGTGTACATACTTTATCTTTTTTTTTTTAAGAAGAAGAAGAAGAAGAAGAAGAAGGAGTTTAGAGTCAAATTCCCAAGACTGTAATGCTTTTGTTCTTCCTTGAAGAGATTCCACAAGTTAAGAAGTTCATAATGCACATATCCACAAGAATGCGTGTCAAGAGTCCATACGATATCATCTAATGACTCCTTACTCAGTCCATTCTTAATAAAGAAAATTTTATCTTCTTAGTTTGCAAAAACTATCCTCAAAGAACGACATCGCTTGTTACAATTCCATCATGTACATTTTTTACAGACTTGTAATCTTTTTGCTCTTCTTCTTTTAGAATATAAACTTCTACCAAGACCTGGCATGCATGAGTCAAATGAAATTGAAGACTCACATACTAGTCGGACCTTTGCTTCGATTATCCAGCTTAAATCTTCTAACACACCCTTGTGCATTAACAATCTCAATCTTTCTCATCTAGCTTCATAAATTTTTGTTAGAGCATTTTGAGGAAGAGAAGGAAAATGCTTTCTCATATTTGAAAGAATGACATCCATTTTAAAAGAGAAGGAATCAGTTATTTTGGGAAACTGAACAAATAAACCGACTTGAAAGTCACGGAGTACCATTATCCGCCATTCAACTGGGAACACAAAGAACTACAAAACAAAATAAAGCTTCAAAATTAGAGTAAATTTTTCTCATAACAAGGATTAGAAAAGGAAATGAATTCTACCTCAGCAACTTGATTTTTCAGAAATGCTTTAAGTCTTTATCCATTGACCTTAAACACATTATCATTCCTAGGATTCTCAATGTCTATGGCCCCATAAGGATACATATGTTTGACAATGAAAGGGCCAATCCACCAAGATCTCAATTTTCCAGGGAATAGGTGAAGGCGAGAATTATAGAGCAGAACTTTTTGAGCAATTTCAAAAGATTTTCTCAAAATTGATTTGTCATGAAAAGTTTTTGTTCTATCTGTATAAATTTTTGAATTTTCATATGCATCATTTCTCAATTCCTCAAGTTCATTTATTTGTAATTTGCGTAACCTGCAAGCATCATCAAGACTTAAATTGAAAGCTTTAATGGCTCAAAATGCTTTATGCTCCAGTTCTACAGGCAAGTGACAAGGTTTTCCATAGACTAACTGATAAGGTGACATGCCTAAAGATGTTTTGAAAGTAGTACGGTAAGTCCAAAGTGCATCATTTAGTCTTAAAGACCAATCTTTATGATTTGGGTTAACTATTTTTTCTAAAATTTGTTTAATTTTCCTATTTGCTAATTCTACTTGTCCACTTATCTGAGGGTGATAAGGGTGGCAACTTTATGGGTAATACTATATTTCTTCATTAAAGATTCAAATAGTTTATTGCAAAAATGTGTTCTCCCATCATTGATGATAGCTCGAAGGATTCCAAATCGACTCAAGACATTTTCTTTTAAAAATTTAAGAACAGTTTTATGATCATTGTGTCGACATGAAATCATTTCAATCCATTTTGAGATATAATCAACTGCAACCAAAATATACACAAATCCCCAACAATAAAAAATTTCAATGATAACGATAGCGTTCAGAGGCATCATATTTCTTTTAGAAAGGGAACCTAATTTCTGACATTTTTCGTAACTTTGCAAATTGTATAGTTGTCCTTAAATAAAGTGGGCTAATAAAATCCACACTGCAAGATTTTAGCAGCTGTTTTCTTTGAAGAAAAAGGACCTCCACATGCTTCTAAGTGACAAAATTTAATGACACTACCTACCTCACTGTCGGGTATACATCCCTAAAAGATTTGATCAGGACAATATTTAAACAAATATAGGTCATCCCAATAAAAAAATTTCACCTTAGTTAAAAACTTTTTTTTGTCTTGATATGACCACTGAGGCGGCATCTTTCCTGTTACAAGAAAATTGACTATGTTAGCAAACCAAGGTATAGAATTGACAGAAAATAAAATTCACCAAGAAAAGAATCATTGATAGGTGTGCTATCAAAAGGTGAGCCTGTTGTAAGTCTAGACAAATGATCTGCAACAACATTTTTGGCTCCTTTATTATCTTTTATTGTGATATTGAATTCTTGAAGCAACAAGATCTACCGTATCAATCCAGGTTTGGCATCCTGCTTAGACATTAAATATCTAACAACAGCATAATCAGTGAAAACAGTAGAAGAACCAATTAAATGAGCTTAACATTTGTCCAATGCAAAAATTACAGCAAGTAGTTCTTTTTCAGTAGTGGTGTAATTCATTTGTGCACTATTTAAAGTTCTACTTGCGTAACAAATCACATGAGGCTTACATTCCTTTCTTTGGCCTAAAACAACGCCAAAAACAAAATCACTTGCATCACACATTAATTCAAAAGGCAAAGACCAGTCAGGGGATTGCATGATAGGAGCCAATGTCAAAAGACCAATTAAATTTTCAAAACATTTTTGACATTCTTGAGTCCAATCAAATGGTGCATCTTTTATTAGAAGATTGCATAATGGTCTAGATATGGTACTAAAGTCCTTAATAACTTCAGCCCTAACTACCTCTTTCATATGTGGATTTAATCTTCTTTAATGTTGTTGTAATGTTTTAGCATTATCTGCTAAATGTATTCTATGTGTACAAATTAATGGATTAATGCATTTTATGTCCTTTAATGTCTATCTAATTGTACTTTTATGCCTTTTAAGTACTTCTATCAATATACTTTTTTGTTCTCCAGTAAGGATTGATGAAATTACAACTGAAAAACTTTATTTTTCTCCTAAAAATGTGTACTTCAACCCAGCAAGTAATGACTTTAGTTCCAGTGTGGGTACTTCTTCATGAGTATTATCATTCATGGGTTTTAGCTCTTCAAATCTCAGCTTTCATCCCTTGTATTCCATTACCTGTGTACAATGAAGTAAAGAACATATTTCAGAAATATCGTCGTCTACTTACGTACCTGAATCAAATGAATTACTTAAAAAAAATTCTAATGGGTCAGAAGAACTCCCTTTTAGAAGATGATCATCTACAATGGCCTCAATCCCATCAGCTTCCTCATTTTCATCATGGACTTCATGTGGTTGCTTACATATGTTGAAAACATTAAGCTCCAGTGTCATGTTTCTAAATATTAGCTTCATCACTTCATTTCTGCAATTTATCAAAGCATTAGATGTTGCTAAAAATTAGCGACCTAAAATAATAGGAATTGACTTAGAACTATTGACCATAGGTTCAGTTTCCAAGACAATAAAATCCACAGGATAAATGAATTTATCAACTTGTACTAACACATCTTCCACTACCACCAAGGTTGAGTTGTTGATAAACTGAATATGGAAACAAATTAACACTAGCACCAAGATCAAGTAAAGCTTGATCAATTTTATGTTCTCTAATAATCTATGAAACCGTAGAACAACTAGGGCCTTTATGTTTCAAAACATTATTGCTTTGAATAATGGAACTTACCTATTCGATCAAAAAGATATTCCTTTTCACATTTAATTTCCTTTTAACAGTGCATAAGTCCTTCAAAAATTTAGCATAAGAAGGAACCTGCTTGATAACATCTAACAACGAAATATTGACCTTCACTTGTTTAAAAATTTCAGTGTGGCAGTTCAATTTCCTTGGTTTGCTTAATGCTTTAGGAAATGGGAATGGAGGAGACGAGAGTTTGGTCTCATTTTGGCTAGATGGCTTATCAACCTCTTCCTTATATTGGGGAATTGATTCATCATCTTTCTCACAAGGTTCAAAAATTTCTTTTTCAACAACTCTTCTACTCCTAAGAGTTATCACAAAATTGACTTGATTTATTTGTTGGTTTTCTGAATTACCCTCATTTAGACCATATTGACCTTTGAGATTCGGTTGAGGTTGAGAAGGAAATTTTCCTTTCTCGTGAATGGTGAGTGCAGAAGTAAGTTTGGAAAGAGTGTCTTTTATGTCAATCATGGTTTGAGTGTTTTGTTTATTGATGACCTCTTACTTTTCTATGAATGCATTCAATGTTCCTTCAAAGTTTTTCCTATATGGTAGGATATAAGGTGCATATCCTTGAGAATTTTGAGAATCCTAATATTCTTGAGGAGGCAATGGTTGCATGAATTGTACTTGATTATTATTCCTCCAACTGAAGTTCAGGTGATTTCTCCATCTCGGATTGTAAGAATTTGAAAAAGAAGAGGTGAATGGCTTTTTAAATTTGTTCATTGCATTTAATTGCTCATGCACAACTTCTTTAAAAATAGGAATATTTGGACATTCATTTGTCGAGTGTCCTAATTCATCATAAATGTCATAAATTTCTTCATTTTGCACAGATTTGACTTCTTATACATTCCCTAATTCTATGGATTCAATCTTTTTACCCAAACTAGTGTACCTAGGATTTAGATCTTCTTATTGACTAAGATGATATTTTCCTTTACCAACATTTGCAAGGTTATATCTAATTGAATTTTTAGAAGGATTAGTACTATGCCAAGATTGAGAATTTTCAGCTAAATGGTTTAAATAATCTAAAGCTTCTTCGGGTTCTTTATCAAGAAACTTGCCATTGCACATTGTTTCCACAAATTATTTAGTTTCAGGTGTTAAACCTACATAAAAGAAGCTTATAGTCCGCCATTTTTCAAAACCATGATGTGGGTAAAAATTTAACAAATCTTTAAAACGTTCCTAACTTTGAAAATGCGCTTCATTTGAATTTTGGGAAAAAATTTGGATTTGTCTTTTCAAAGCGTTGGTTTTATGTGTTGGAAAAAATTCTTTAAAAACTCACATTGCATTTCTTGCCATGTGCCAATTGATCTTGGTTTCAAAGCATTAAGCCAAGTTTTTGCTTTATCTTTCAAAGAAAAAGGAAACAATTTAAGCTTAACAATTTCTTCAGTGTAATTTTGATCATTGAAAGCAATGCAGACTTAAATTCTTTTAGATATAAATATGGGATTTTAGATTCTAAACCATAGAAATTAGGAAGTAAAGAAATTATAACCGGCTTAAATAAAAAATTATTAGCAATAAGTGGAGAGATAAAACATGATGGACTAGAATTTTGAGGAGGTTGCAAATATGCACACATAGTTCACAACGGTTGATTTTCCTGTTCATCATATACACTTTCATTTTCAGCTCGTTGTGGTTGATTTTCATGTTCAACATGTGCACCTTCAATTTCAGTCATTATATCAATTATGTGTGATTATGATTCAAACAAATCAATATATAAAGTACTAGAATTAATTTTAACCAAATGACCAGAATTTGAATCATGATACTAATTAAGTATAAATAAGTGACTTAAAATAAAAAAAATTAATAATGTACAAGTTAGTAAGTTAGAAAACAAAAATAAATGACATAAGTAAATAAGTCAGAAAATAAAAATAAATGACATAAATTAAAAAGTTAGATAAGCGTAAATAAATGACATAAATATAAAGTTAGTAAGTTAGAAAGCATAAATAGAAAAAATAAAATAAAAATAAAAAGCATAAATAAATGACGTAAATAAATTAAAAAAAATTAAAAAGCATAAATAAATGACATAAATATAAAAGTTAGGAAGTTAGAAAGCATAAATAAATGACATAAATATAAAAGTTAGTTAATAAATTAGTAATTTAGTAAGTTAATTAGTAAGTTAGTTAGTAAATTAAAAAAAAATTAAAAGAATAGAGGAAGAATATACCTGTTAGTGAAGTTTACTTACAGAAAGAGAACCTCAATAAATTAAAACGTCTCCAACAACGACGTCAAAAACTTGATGGGAATTAAAAGTTGCAAACCCAAGTGCAGGTTGTTTCAAGTAGTAAATTCTCAGGAGTCCGAGGTCGATCTACAGGGAATTGATGAAGAAAAAATTATTTGAGATAAGGAGAAGATTTGTCACAATACTAAAAGTGATAAAAGTTGTTCATAGATGAAAATGATTTACTTGGGTTAGGAGATCCACTCTTGGCAATAAATTAAAAACAAGATTATTACTTTTTATAACTCAGTTGAAATCACACATAATAGAGGTTTCAATCGGAAAATACAACATTCAAAGTTCAATTTAGATTATATAAGTAATCATATTATGGTTCTTTTAATTATCCACCAACACTTATAAATAGTTTTAAGCATCCGCTATGCCAACGTCTTGTATACAATGAATCAAGTTCTTTATTATACAAGAAAGGTTTCTAAATTAATTAGAAATAACATACAACACATATAATGATCACTTTAAAATATATCATTTAAGCACAAGAAGGAAATTAATCTAACTTTAACTTATTACCAAAAATTTCACCCTTTCACCCAAGCAAAATGAAAATTAGTTACTCATAGATAAGAAATAAGAAGAAAGAGATAAACATAACTTCAATTTAGAACAAAGAAAACTATAACAAGAGAAACAAATAACACAAAAACATAATCTAAACTAAAATTAAAGATGATCTGAATGAGCACCCAAGCTCCCTTTTATAAAGCTCAAGGAGTACAAGAAGACAATGGAGTTGTTTGATGATGAGAAGTAAATGTCAAAATAGTTGCTTGATGATGATGAATGAGCTAAAATTATAGAGATTCTTGTCTCTAAAATGTTTCTGCTCTGAGCTCATGACATGCGTCATTTCCAGATCAAGTAGTTTTCATGAAAGTTCTAGGAAATTGTCTTAGCTTTCCATAGCCGCTGGTTTCAACTCATTTGACTACCTACAGCCCGAGATATGACCCAATTACTGCACATAGGTCAGACCCAACTTCAGCTCCTCTGTTCTGACTTCCAAGCTCAATATCACCTTCAAGACTTCCGTTCTAGATTTTGTGTTATTCATGAAAGTTGTAGATTTAGGTCTTAACTTTCAAATGGAGCTAGTTTTATTTCCAAAGCCCTCCTATAACTAAAAATTTGATATGACGAGTACACATAGATGAAGCTGTCAGATTCAGAACTCTAGATTTTACTTCAACTCCGATTTGAGTTATCCAAACGATTGTTCCAGGTCTTAAGGTCTGTATGAAAGTTGTAGAAATTTGTCTTATCTTTAAAACAAGACTAAAATCACATCCATCAGATATTTGTAACTCAAATTATAACTAATTTACTGAAAAAGCTAAGTGAGAAGATTATACAATGAATGAAATATATTGCTATCAATGTGACTCTTGCTATCAAGTGAAGAGTTATTAGAGAATTATCTTAACTTTTCAACAAGACCAGAATCACATTAATCAGATAATTGCAACTCAAATTTTAGTCAGATTACTTAAGAATCCAATCACCCAAATTAATGATAATTCAAGCAATAATTTCAATGTATGATTCAATTAAGCTTAATTTTATAAAATGTGACAAAATCAACTTAATTAAGCCAAATTGAACCTTAAGAAGCCTAGTGAGAGGATTATAAATTGAATAAAATATATTATTATCACTTTGTTTATGTAAATTCCTTCCGATATCAATAAATCAGCTTTCTCCAACTGCTATCCCATTTGAAGTCGGTACTTCGGCCGCAAGTTCATGAATAACTCAGCGCCCTATATCTCAGAAGGCCACCATGCCTTGGCGAAGTCCAAGGAATACAAGGTTCGAAAAGGATAAGTTATTCCAACATCTACGTAAGATGACCAAACTGGGGGGAACCACTTGAACACCCTCTGGGGTCAAGCAACGCGATCAAGGGTCATAACCCGAGTCCATTTGAGTCGCACCTTAGCCACCAACCAATGTGGTTTGCAATGGTTAAGGATAATCGACCGTAGCTTGAGACAGTGGACTCCACGCCATAAGGTTGCCGCATCCAATCAAACGAACCCTACCACCGAGGCCGAGTTTCGTATTCATCTCGTATGGTATTCACCTCAGATGGTGAAGTGAATGTTCTTCCAATCAAACGAATCCTACCACTGAGGTCGAGTTTTATATTCATCTCAGATGGTGAAGTGAATGTTTGTCCAATCAGACGAACCCTACCACTGAGTCGAGTTTCGTATTCACCTCGGATGGTGAAGTGAATGTTCGTCCAATCAAACGAACCCTACCACTAAGGTCGAGTTTCGTATTCACCTCAGATGGTGAAATGAATGTTCGTCAAAACAAAAAACTCTATCATCGAAGTCGAGTTTCGTATTCATCTTGGATGGTTCGTCCGATCAAACGAACCCTACCACTGAGGTCGAGTTTTGCATTCACGAGCGTTCAATATGCAAGCGTACATTGAGACTTAGCAATTGGACCAATCTCAGAACTATGAGAAGAAGAATATTCGAAAAAATAAGTCTTTATTCTTATTCCAAACGTCGGCTAATTTACAAGGAACTTTACAAAAAGGACCTATAAAACTACTTTAAGTTTAAGGTGCCCACTGGAAGAAGTTGAAAAGGAAGCTAGACGTGACGATGATGATGACTGAACACTAACCAAGACCACCTCCATGGTTCTTCCATAAACCAGCACCCACGCCTTTCCTCTTGGCCAACATGAGGAGAATGCTTCACTCCAAAAGATTGTTCCACCCCAAGAGCCTTCTGCACATCCGACTGGACACCCATAATGCGACAAGCACCATGGAAAATAGTCAGGAGAGCAGAGGAGGGACATGAGTGAAACACCTCCACGTCTCACAAGAATTACGACAGAAACAACGAACCTTCTTGGCAAGTGCAGAAAGGTTGCACACTCCTATGTACGCCAGGAAAGAAAGGCTTCTGCCACCCAGAGATGTGTTGACCAAGTCATATAGAGCAGTTACTTGGTCCTCACTGAGCCATTAAGCCTGGAAAGAAATGCCTCCATAAGAGGAACATGTAGGGGAAAAAGAAATACATTTAAGAATTTTGAAAAAAATAAGAAAATGACTTTAGAGGGAGATACGACCCTCCATACATACACAAGAGGCACGAAAGAGACCATTCTCTAGAAAAGAATCACTTTCAAGCACGATCAAAGAATGAAAGGAATAGATGATAGCCCCATCGCAAACATTCCCAATTTACAGAGGGAATGAGACATTCTAATTGGCGCCTAGAAAAGTGAGTTAGCTGCACTCCCAAAGCCACATTTTAATGCTCCCCCTTGTGATTGGCCATGAGGGCAACAAGCAGGTTGGAAGCTACAGAAAACTACTATTGTCATCAAAATGATTTAATTCCCCGTAAATGCTAAGTAGCGGTTCCTGAGCAAGCGTAGTCTATTATGAATCACTATCATTAATGGGGGTGAATACTTCGTTGCTCTACAGATACGCCGTTTCAAAGTGGCTCATTATGGCAATATGAAGCTCAAGTAATACTTCGTTGTCTCTTGGGCCTAATTGAACATCCACCATAAACCCATAGGTTTGTTGAATGTTAATAATTTCTTTGATCTTTTGTTATTTTTTCTTGACCATGATGTGGAATAGAAATTTATCACACCTTCGACAAGACGACTCCTTATCTATGCTTCTATTAGTGATGAGTTGATTGATAAATTGAAAGCTTTTGTTTATGAACCTGATCCAGTAATAGCTCAAATAAATTAGTCAAAAGAAAGCGGTCTGGGAAGCAGTATGCAACGCAAGCCCAATCAGACACTCCAGCTATTTAAATAATTTCAAGCTTTGGTTTTATTTTTCATACTTTATTTTTGTTTAAATTTGTGTCAGGTCCCTCTTTTCAGTAATTGCAACACCAGGTAATGTCTTCTATCCTTTACTCATCTATATTTTAATATTGCAGACAATGTTGTGATCTGGTTGGGGGGAAGGATAGTTGATTAAAAAAAATTATGAAGTATGATATGATTGTCAGTAACTTATTAAACCAATTAGGGATGACAGAGTAAGGAGTTAATTTTGCTCTTGAGACGCATGTAACTTAGGAAGTTTGTTTATTGATATGATTGTCAGAAACCTACTCACAGTAAACCAATTAGTGATAGTAGAGTAAAGAGTAAATTTTGGAAACAATTTATTACTCTTGAGACGCATCTTAGTTGGGGTAGTAACTATTTAGTGTTGATTTGCGGAAGTAACAAAGTTTTGTTGTTTGATTTCCTTTGAAAGATTCAAGTGAATGCACTCTCACATCCTTTGAAGCAATTGAAATTCAAGGATCATAGCATGATTGAATAAATTGTCTTCTTTCTTAAATTTCACATGCTTGGTTATGGATGTTTAATTGGTGGATTGAGAATGATAGAAATATGCCTTGTGAGATTTTGAGCTTGTAACACCCCAAATTTCTGTATCTCTTAAACAGTAATTTTGACAGTTAACAGAATTTTACTGTTTAGTAATTTCTGTGCACTGTAAAATTATTTTGTTTATTCCGTCAGTGTATTTGATCGTTTTGAGTGATTTACTCCGTGTCAGGAAAATAAAAATTTTCGGGCTGGAGAAAACTTTACGTAATTTAATTTTTACCGTTAGGTAATTAATTTACGTAATCTGATTTGATATTTGTGCATTTTCTAATATTTGTGATTTTTGTGGATGATTATGAAATTTTTTTACTGTTTGTGGGCCCAGGGTGTATGTGGGCCCAGGTGGCCATACGTGGGCCCAAGTGGGTCCTGCAAAGTAAAAATTTTTCTATGCATAAAAAAATTAGTACTGTTTAGACGGAGACAGGGGATCTTACTAAACCTGAATCCGGAAACAGTTTTAGAAATTTTATTGTACTGTGTTTTGTATTGTATTTAATTATCGGATGATAAAAATACAGTAAAAATATTATTTGTAGGATACAAGAATAAATATTATACTGCGTAGTCAACAAAGAGAGCTTGACTTGATTTATACCCTTGGATGAGAATACTTAGTTTGAATATTAACCATTGATTTAATCAAAGGTTAAGAAACAAACTTAATAAAAAGCGCTTGGATAATAACCATTGATTTAATCAATGGTATGAGAATAAGCTTAGTTAGGAAGGCTTTGATATCAACCATAGATGTAATCAAAGGTGTAGAATTAGTCTTGAAAAATGACAAAGACCATTTATAACCATTGGATTTAGATTAAATCAAAGGTGGAGATTTAATCTTAAAAAGTAACAAAGACCATTTATGACCATTGGATGAAGAATCAATCAATGGTGGAGATTTGGTCTTCTAAAGTAGCAAAGACTAATTAGGACCCTTAGATTTAAAGTTTGAAGAAGCAATCTTGACCCTTAATTTTAGAGACACATCTAAAATTTAGAATTTAAAGGAGAAAAATCCAATGGTTAGGATTTAGTCTTCTAAAATTAAAAATCTACCTAAATCCTAACCATTGGATTAATCAATGGCTAGAAATGCTTCAAATGGTGGCAAATAATGAAGACAACTTTATTGAATACATTATGAAGAGAAGGTGATGGTTTTGGAGTGTTTAGAAGACAAAGAGACAAGCTTTATGTCATTTTTGCATGTCTTGGTCAATGTTTCATCATAATTGATCATTATTGATCAATTTGCACTCAAGGAGAATGCATTGGAGGGGAGCCACGAAATTGAGAAGCTTTAGGACATAGGAAAAAGTTTGAAGACCATTATTGCCATCCTTGGTCATCATTAGACATTTTCAAGAAGCTAAGTTACCAAGTTTTCTCTCCATTTCTCTCATTCTTCATGTTTTGGCCAAGCACTCCAAGAGCACCTTCCATCACTCAAAAAAATTTCATCCAACTTGATTTTCTAAACCTAAACATCATTCTAAGAACATCTCTAGTTATGAGTTTTTCCAAAATCATTCATCTTGGGCTTCAAATCCAAGCTTCAAGTTTCTATCAAAAATCAAAAATTCTATCTTTGTTCTTCAAGAGAAACCATTCGGTCAAGACCCTCAAAACCACCATCCAAGCTCTTTTAATTTCATCCAACCTTAGATCTTGAATCTCCATGATATTCTAAGCAACTTTCATGTTGAAGACTTCTTCTAAATCATTCATCTTCAAGGAGTTTCTTCAAGATCAAAGTTATTGGGTTTTTGAGGTGAAGTATAAGGAAACTTCATTTTCTTCTCTCTTTTTCATGATTTAAACCATGTTTGATCCATGGTTCCTCTTAATCAAGCTTGATATGTTAATTAACTTGTGTTTTGTTTTGTATTTGAGAAGCCCTTGGTGGTGAAGGACTTGGAAAAAGAAACAAATCAAGAAGCTTTGGAGGATCTTCAAGAGGTAAGAGGAGATCCATCTCACCAACCAAGCATGGTGGTGAGAGATGGTATTTTATTTGATGGATGTGGAATCCATGTGAGGATTCATATCCATGGTCATGTAATTAATTTGTGGGTGTTTATGAGCTTTGATTAATTTTCTATGCTTGATATGCTTTGCATGATTTTATAGCTTTGATGATATGCTTGATATGCTATACATGCTTTTATGGCTCTGATGGTATGCTTATATTATTTATGATGAAATATATATGTATATGCCATGACTTGATGGTGGAAAGGAAATTGATTTTTGGCTCCAATAGCCAATGAAGAGCTACGGTTTTGATGCCCTTGATTAGGGTTCATGTTGAAAATTTTCAAGAACAAAAGAATTGATTTTTGAGTACTTAGAACATGGTGGATTTCGAACAAGACACCTCAAAATAGGTGTTCACAAATTAATATTTTCATGAAAGATGAAAATGGATGATTTGAAGAGTATGGAAAATAAACAAAGGATTTGTTTTTCAAGAGAACAAGAATATGATTTTTGGAGGAAATTTTATTGATTTATTTTGTGTAAAAAGATGCTAAGTGTTTTTCTAAACATGAGTTTTGAATGAAAACGGGCAAACGTTGATTTTAAGGATTTGCAAAGAAAGTGAAAAAGAATTTGTAAAGAAAGTAAAAATGAATTTGAACAAATGGGTTTGGTTTTATAACCATTGATATTTCGGTTTTGAAAAACAAAATTTCAATGATTTTGTTTGTGTAAAACCATATCAATTTGAAAGGAAAAGTATTTGATGGCTTTAATGGTTTTGTTTGTGTAAAACCATATTGATTTACAAGGAAAAAAAATGTTTTGATTATTTCAATAGTCATGTCCACATTTTTTTTAAGGCTTGTAATGCCTTGATTTTTATGAACAAAGTGAATTTCAAAGTGGAAACGTAACTGGATTTAATATAAGAATTTTGGAAAGGGAATCAGAGCGTTTATCACTTGAGAAAATCAAGTTTTTGTAAACGAAAATGTTTTCGAACTTCAATTTATTTTGAAGAAGGTTGTGTTTGGAAATGATTTGGGAAAAATGGAGAATATAATGATGTTTTGAAAATTTACTAACGTATAACTTATTTTCAAGTTTTGAAATACGTTAAAAAAATGTTACATTTTGAAACGTTGATTTACATCAATGGAAAAGTGATTTTTGTAAAGTATATTTTGAAAAAGAATTTCTTGAGTAAAGAATCTGTGAAAAATATTTTTGAGTAAGAAAATATATTAAATGAAATATAAAGTTATATTATTTTGAGAAAAGTTGAAGAGGAATTTTTGAAGGTTAAGAAGTATTTTCTGTAATGAAATTGTGATGAAAAATGTTTTACGTATCTTAAAAACGTGATTTTTAAGCTACGTAATTTTGAACAATGTGTTAAAAATGATATTAATTTATTTAAGTCCAAAATAATGTTTGGAATATTGAGGAATATTTCATGTGATTGAAAAATGTTGAAAAATATTTTACGTATCTTAAAAACAATTTGAAATACAGTAAAATATTTCTACGCAATTTTAAATACGTTGAAATATTTCTACGCGATTTGAATTATGTTTAAATATTTTACGTAATTTCAATTACTATTGAAAAATCACTACGTGATTGAAAAGTGATGAATTATTTTTACGTGATTGTGAAAATGAAGGAAAATCGTTATGTGATTTGGAAAGTGTTTTAAATATTTTGAGAATGATGAAAAATGATTTACGTGACGTAAAAGAATGATTTTTAAGTTACGCGATTTTGAAACAGTGGAAAAATACTATGCGATTTGAGAAACGTATGTTTTTACGCGATTGAGAAAAACGTTAAAAATTAGTACGTGGTTTAAAAGTGCAACAGAAGAGTTGCAACATTTTGAAAACGTAACAGAAATGTTACAAAATTTTAAAAAAAAATGTAACAGTAGTGTTACGGTATTGTAAAAACGTAATAAAAACGTTTTGGAATTTTAAAAAAAACGTAACAAAAGTGTTACGATATTGTGAAAATATAAAAGAAGTGTTATGGTATTGTGAAAACATACGAAACGTTTTGGATTGTGAAAACGTAATGAAATGTTACGCGATTGTGAAAATACGGTAAAAGTGTTTTACAACTATGAAAACGTGATAATATGATTACTGTTGAACCAGTGTCCATACACTGTTTGTGAGAAAATGACATATTTGTCTATGATTGAATTTGGTGCATTATACATGCATTGGAATGGTCAGATGAGAGGATTGGATATGGTGATTGCTAGGAGAAACACACCTCTTGAGTGGGTGCGATATGCGTAGTGTAGGTCACTTGTTGACCTTGGGGGCATCGGGGTGCGGGTTGCCTACACGGGTGGTTGGTCGCGCTTCTTCCCGTAGGTTAGACCGATGCAACACACCGATGATCCGGACCGAGACACTATTCTTAATCAAGATCTGATAAAGACTGTCGTGTATGTGCTAGATGTGCAAAAATTGAAATGAGAATTAAAGCACGTGGTCGAGGCAGGCACGTAGTACGCCAAGCAGATCTTTTCGATCATTTCTCCGACCTGAGTTTTAGCTCCATGGAGTAGGAAATCGAGTCTTGTGTACATGCATAATTTGAACATTTATATCTGTGTGATATATTAATTGAGGAATACTGGCTATGACAATTGTTTTGAATACTTGGATGATGATGATGATAATTAGGACATTATCGTAATTGTTGTTTATGATAATTGAATTGATAAATGATTTGATGATGATAGTTGATTAATATTGAATATATTATTGAAAATTTGATATGATATCCCTGTATGATATTGCTGCTTGTGTTATCTCTGTGCTGCCATGTTGGTATTGGCGTAGGTGATCTCACCTCTTTGTTATGTTGTCTTGCTGTGTCTGTATTGTTAAAATTAAATAGTAGAAAGAATGAGTTGTCTTAGACATAACGGGCGATGGACACTCAGAGATTGATGAAAACATTGAAGAGTGGCTGTCTCAAGTTCGAAGGTGTTCTAAGTAGACAAGGAGTAGAGTTCTGATGCAACAAGCTGGATACAAGATAAGGAATGAGTATGTTAAGTTTTATCGTTAGTGTTATACCGTGCTATTTAGTAGGACCCATCATGGGGTTTGCTACTGTTAAAAAAAAAGAAGAGTCTGTTAGTTTTATATTTCTCTTCAAATTGTTAAATATTAATTGGTGTCAATGGTTGTATATGAATTAGTTTCAATATATGTCTTTTTCAGTATTACATATAAATTTCAGTAAGTTTATATTTCAACAAGAAAGAAATTTTTAAACCCACGTTTTTAACTCAAACCTTTTATGAAAACATTTTCAGATTATGAGTCGGGAGTTAGAAATGTGATGCCCTAGGGAGGGTGTTACATGTTGTAATGTGTTGATTCCCAATTTTGTCCATAAATTTTTTTATTTTTATTTATTTTATCAAGGTATCTAGGTCATTCAAACCTTTTGTTAAAGTGAATTTTATTTTGCCTAATCTTTTGCTCCCAAACATATGATTCACCTTAGTCTGATTAAAAAAAAATGAGGATGAATTTGTTTTTAAGAATAAATAAAGAGAAAATAAATTAATTTGCATAAAAAAATAAAAAATTAATTAAAAAATTTGGATGCGATTTTTGATGAGATGTTAAATGAAATTTGAAGAAGAAAAATCTCAATATTAATTTAAAAATATTCAATTTGAATTTTAACAACAAAAAGGTTAACAAGAATTATTAATAATTTTTAGACCAGATACATGCTAAATTTTTCGCAATATCAAATCTTTAAATTATTGATTTATTCTTGATTTAAAGAATTTTAATAAGGAGATACATGTTAAGATTTTTAATACTATTAAATCAATTTCTAAATCACTTGAGATTGCTTTTTGACTTACAAGCAATAAATGAGAGAAAATTTAGAAAGATTTGGTGGCTAAATTAATTGAGACATCACTTTGCCTATAAATAAGAAAGCATCAAAGGCATTGGGGGACACCTTTCTTTTTCATATATAACAGGATTCTTTTAAAGCACGCATTGTTGTTGAAGCAAATAACAAAGAAGTGTTGAGAGTATTTCGTTATTCATATATCAGATTCTTTGTCATCTTTGGAGGTAGGCGACTCCTTCATAGTTTTCCATCTTCACTGTAGTTGCTTATTTACATGCTTTACTTTGACAGGTTCGACTTCATCTTTTTGAATAAAAACTCTTTTTTTTCATTTGTGCTTTGACAATCATGTCATGGTGATGTCATTGCTTTTTCTTTTCTTTATTTATTTTTATTATTTGTCAATTACATATAACATAAATATATTCTCTCTACGCATCTAAAAAAATTAATTAACATTCAAACTTTGGTTGATGACGAAAAAATTAGGAGAGGATTGGAGTACCAATCATATACACTCTTCCAATACTCTTGAGACTTTATTTTGGATCTTATCAGGAGCGCTGGTGAGATCTAATCTCCACATTAAAATTACAATATTTTCGTAAATTAAAATAAGATCTTTTATAAAAATATAAGAAAAATCACAAATAAAAGTGAACAATTTCATATAGTTTCAACATTATGATTGTGGTGAATTAAAGTTTTATTTTTCATGAAAACATTTTTTTGAAAATTACTACAAAAATCTCATTATACCCAAAAATATTTTTCTTGATTGTGAATGAGATTTTATTTGGCCATTTGCTTTAGAAAAATATTTTCTTAACTAAAACATATTTTCTTGAACTAAAATTTTCTTCACTAAAAATAATATTTTATTTGGCCATTTATTTTGAAAATTATTTTTCTTCAAAAATATAAAATTTTGATTCACCACTTTTATATAATATGTTGCAGGCTTAGAATTTGTTCCAAAATAATGACTATTTAGCCACCCATTTCATATATTAGTCATTTATCATTTTTGATATTATGCTTGACAAAATGGGACATGTCAAAATAAAAAAAAAAAGAAAAATAATTCTTTTCTTTTTAAGGACCAATTTAATTAATCTTGCACATAGCATTAGATTAAATAACCGTTCTTAGAACGGACGACGTAGGGTGCTAATACCTTCTCTACCCGTAATCAACCCCCGAAGCTCGAACTTTGAAACATAGACCATCTTTTAGGTATCCAATTGCACCATTCTATTTAATGGATAAAGTGATTGGTGGTGACTCTCAACTCTTTGAGGTCTTTCCTCATCTTTTTAATTTCGCGGTGCCCCTTCGAGATGGTTGCGACTCAATGTTTCTGCATAAAGGCAATCGAAAGAACAAGAGTCAGAATACTCAAAACTGAAGTGACACATGGCACCATGAAGGGACACGTAAGTCAAACACCTGACCTTCAACAAAACTCTGCGATGAAACAACACCTTGGATCTCGACCTAAGAGAGAATTGTAGCAGACCCCCTACAACATTGGGATCAAACAATTGCACACCCCAGACCACGAGATGATAACTGTAAATAAAATGATCCAACTAGGATCCCGATCTTACTCGCTTATCCCAGACTAGTCTTGGTACGTTACAGACCTCGACCCTATAAAAGAACATCATGAGATCTAGTATAGAACATCATAACTCGGATCCCTTTGTCCATTACATGTCGAGTTCTTTAGTTAAACACGTACCTCAATACTTAGATGTCATCTAAGCACTAAGTTAGGAGCAACTATTCTAGATCGGATATAGGCCCATAAAGCTAGAGCAACCCGACTCGCTAAGCTAGTCCTAAGACGTGCAATGCGCAAGCTTGTTTCCTTCCTGACAGAAAAGAGGTGACACCGCTTCACTTGGATAGAGGAAACAAACCATACGAAATAATGTTTTTCCGCACCACATGGGGACAGTGCACGATACATATTGAATCGCTCAGACCTCCTACATTTTTTACACACTCATATGTTTCTATATAAAGGCTAAACTAGAGGACAAAGATACGCATTAATTCTATTGCACACTATTCTCCTTAAGCAACCACTGACTTGAGTGTCGGAGTGTCTTTTGTAGATACTGACTCCCTCACTCCTCACACTATTGTAGCTGTGCTATGGAGGAATCTATCATTGCTTACATTTTCAAGTAACTCTCATAACTCAATTCTAAACAACTTCAAAATGCGAGTTATATAGTAGGCTCATTCAAATTAGTGAAAAGATAAAGAAGAAAGAGAAACATAGATCGTGCAGTCTACATATAGCAAGCCGATTTTCAAAGTCCAAGCAAAACATAGCGTGCTTGACAAACGAAAGGTGATATTCATTATTCATGTTGTTATTCATAGCGTGCAAGGCGAAGTTTGTAATGATAATTTCTAGTTCAAGTTTGGACGTTTGAAGTCTGTTTTACTTCCTTCAATGAAACCGCAATGAAAACTATTATTATTTAATGGCGTTGATATATTAGCTTAATTTCTGGCATACTTAACGTGGTTGCGTGTTGGGAATGTCACGAGACATTAGTTCTGGTTTTGTGTCAAAACAAAACTCTTCCAAGAGGCAAATGGAATATTGACCATTTTTATTTATGCGTGTTACACAATATTTTTATAAATTACATAAAACACTAAAACGTCTTCTAACTTAGGTCAGTGTGCATTACTTTGTAGTAGAATCAAGTTGTTTTTTTTTTCAAATATATATATATATATATATATATATATATATATATATATATATATATATATATATATATATATATATATAAAGATTTCTTGTAAGAAGGTTCTATTTGATTTAATAAGAAATAGAAAATAGAAATGTGGGAAATATGGGGTATTTGGTTTATTTTTTGTTTTCATTTTTAATTGATGTATTTTCACTAATAATTATAAAAATATCACATTATTTTTAGGGAAAATTCCAAAACCCACCTTGAATTATACGCGATGTGTATTTTAGTTCTGTTACTTCCAAAACATGTAAAATGGACCCGTTATTTTTCAAGTTGTGCATTTCACTACAAAATGCTAACAAACCTTAAAAATTTGATGAAAAATTACATGTGTCTCTCACGTGCATGTTTAAAGGTTTGATACACAAAGAAGGTGCAAATGAGATGAGAGTAATTTGGGAATAAAACTCATTAAAATAAATGCACATGATGTGCACATGTTCTTTTTCTTTCTCTTAGCCACTTCTTTGCTCAAGCATGTGAGAAAATGGAACAAAAATTTAGTTTTTAGGGTTTCTTTTTTTTTTTCCCAATTTGTTTTAGCAATGAAAAAATGATGATAATTGACAAGAAATAACAGACCCAAGGTGATTTTGGGAGTAGGGCCAGTGTCGGTGGAGCACTACAACAAAATTGACCTATGACCACATTTTTTAAGTTACACTTGAAAAATGTACTCTTAAGTCTTCTTAGGAAACACTTTTACAATGGTAGTATTTTTTGAGAGGTTTTGGCAATTATTTTTTGGAAACACTTGAAAAGCGTACCCTTAAAGTGTAAAGGGTACGCTTTTTAAGTGTTATTATATCATACTATATTGGGCACACCATATAATTAAGTGTACAATTTAAGTGTTACCTTTAAAGCGTACCCAACGATTTGACATAAGGGAACGCTTTACAAGTGTACTCATAGGAGTTGACATAAGGGAACACTTTTTATATGTTGTCAAATGAGCAACACTTTAGAAGCGTACACATAGAATGAAGGAGATAACGTTGCTTTTGTACCCATCAAAGGCTATGCTTTTGAGCATTGTGGCTTTTGATGCAGAAAAAACGTAATCTTAGATAATAGGTCATGCTCGAATAGGCCACCACTCTAAAAATGTTGCCTTGGTGCCAAAAAGCGTAGCATTTATCAAATGCAACACTTCAGTGTACTTTATAGTACATTTTTGAAGGGTTATCCTAAGTTAATTTTGT
Organism: Ormosia emarginata; assembly: GCA_029884605.1. Taxonomy (NCBI): domain Eukaryota; kingdom Viridiplantae; phylum Streptophyta; class Magnoliopsida; order Fabales; family Fabaceae; genus Ormosia; species Ormosia emarginata. The sequence continues at coordinate 13,918,792 of JAQQTP010000086.1, forward strand.
TTTAATGAGAGAGTTTTGGCTTCTTGGAGGAGTTGCTGAACTTAGAGAGGTGAGCCGATACTTTGTTAGTGCCAACATTTGAGGAAGTGCATTAAATTGAAATGAAGGTAGCGGTAGAACACGAGCGTGGTAATTGAAGAGCAACATTCCCATGAGGTGAGAGTAAAGGATAAATAAAAGGAAAAGGAATGGTGGAAGAGAGGTGCAACATCTCCTTCATCAGCACTCTACTGGTGATGGTACCCATAAATGAACAAAGTATGATATTAATCACAACTAGGATGTCCAAAACCTGAACCATTGAACACTTCCCCTTTTGTTTTGGCCTTTTTTAGTTTTTTTATTTCATTATTTTTCTTTTTCTTGATTGCTCTTGAATTCCCATTTCCTCGTTGCTCTTTTTAGAATTGGCTGAGGGGAAGAAGAACTCCCCATGTGCACATGATATGCATCTCCTTAATGAGTTTTATCCCTAAATTACCTTTATCTTAGTTGCACCTCCTTTAGGTATTAGACCTTTAAACGTGCACCTGAGTGGCACATGCGATTTTCCATCCAATTTTTAACGTTTATTAGCATTTTGTAGTAAAGTGCACAACTCAAAAAGTAAGAGGTCCATTTTGAAAGTAATATAATCAAAGTACACATTGCGTATAGTTCAGAATTTTTTTAGAGTTTTTCTTTATTTTTATTTTGTTTCTTGTTTTCAAACTTTTGTTAATGAAATAGTAAAAACAACTATATTTTGTTTTCACCATTTTCTCCACAAAAATTTGAGAACAGTAAACAAAATGAAAACAAAATAACATTTTTATAATTATTAGTAAAAATAGATCGATTAAAAATAAAAAACAGAAAACAAACTAAACAAGCACTTAAACTCCCACAACATAAGCATATATAGTTCTATGATAAGGTATCAGGTAAGCTACCTTTTACAAATGATAAATAAAAACTGAGAACAGATACATACACAAAGTAGTTACTATTTTTTTACGAATTATTTTTTTTATCTTTTTTGCTTGAACTAAGATAGAGAGAGAAATGAAAGAGAAAGTTTTCCACGAAAAAAAAAAAAGAAATGAGAGAAACAATTCTTAAAAAATTCTAAACACACCTATGAAACTTGTGTAAAATCTTCGTCTGAACATGTAACACTTCTCATAAAGATTTTATCAAAGACCATGTATACGATGGACCCATTATGTTTGGGTTCATAGATGGATTCATTGACAAAATGGGCGATTTGGATGGAAGATGGGCTACTTGTTTAGCCAGTTATGAAATATGAAAACTTTGTTTGCTGAGGGGATCCTTTTTCGTTTTTGGTTTGGTTAAATTTTTTATTGGTAATCTATTAATCTTGCCCACCGGAGAAGGGCAGACTTGACTGGCGGCTAACTGGAGAAAGGCGAAGAGGTTCAGTATTCTAGTCAATGCTTTCCTCAAACCCCAACCATCACACAACGTATAGGATCCATCAAGATGGCCATGGAAGACTGCCGCATGAACCTAGAGTGACAAGCCAACAACGTGCACTACCAGCCTCGGTTTGCGTATATGGTCGGAGCTTTGTCTCACCAAATCACCCACAACAGCCGATTGACGACCAAGAATGACTTCTAAAACCACCACCATCTAGCGCTGAAATTATTACAGTAAGGTTCCTAGAATGCTATAGGAGTTGATTTTGAGTTTAAGAAATGGACAGTTCGTGAGACTTGATTTTGAATTTATTAGTATTTATTATGCCATGAATTGATCATTGTGGAAGTTCTTAGCTGATTTGGTGCTCTTGTGTAAGGGAGGCGTTAGTTGGCTACAATTTTGAATTGAAAGAACTAGAAAATTGGATATGGTTTGATAAACCCATTGGTATCCCAGTTGTAGGTTGTGATCATTAGTTGGTTTTGGATAATTTATTTTGATTTGTTGGAATATTTCAGCTCACTTTGCAACTCGTCCAATTTCGTTTCTGCCCCCCTCGGCTGAAGTTGTGATGCCTCAATACACTTACCACTTTTCATCAAAGCTATACCCAATTCATTCATTGGGATTAAGTTCATTCACCCTTTTTCGGTTCGTCTAATAGTCAAAACAACAAGATCTAATTTTAATTGAAAGACTTAGCTGCAATAAATAAATTTCACAGTACCACCTCATAAATTATAAAAAACTGGTTATAAATGGTTAACTTAGTGAGTTCATTGATAGAGCCAAAGGCCACTGTTATCAAAATAGAATAAACTTAACTAAGGCAATTAATTCAATGATGCACTCGTCAAAGAGTGAAACAAAATCTACAATAACCATTCATATTTGATAATTAGGTCTTTAGATCCAGTAATGAACGTATAGATCTAAAGATCTAATTATAAATTTTTAGAACATTAAGGATTCAATTACAAACTTTTTAATTTAAGAATTTATTTGAATTATTTCAAAAAAATTGAATACTTACAAAGTAATTAAACCTAAATTCTTACATCTTTTTTATGTAAGGATTTGTTTTTTCCACTTAAAATGACAATCGTTCAATTTACGTGAATCTTACACAATCTTTGAAATATATGTCACCTAGTAGAGTCTATGCAAATCAGAAGGTTATCATCTTCTCAACAGAGGGAAAATTATTTCAGTCTCATTATTATTTGTCTAACCAAAATATATCTAACTTTATCCAATCAACTCACAAAATTATTCTATATATCACAAGAATACTACACTAACATACAATATAATTTAATATCTTTCTCATATTAATATATGGTGTAAATATGATATGCGTATCGATGTATATAAAATATTTCTTAAACTATTTTACTGGGAAAATATATGAATTTATCTTCACGTTCATCTCATAAATGAATAAAATAATATAACTACAAAGTACAGAAGACAAAAATATTTCTTTTTTGAAATGATAAAAAGAATAGAAGGATTAACAATAGATTTTTTGTAAGGGAAAAAATAATAAATGCTCTCAGAATAATCACACAATTGTGTAAATTATAAGTTTTAGTACAAATATTATTTGTGTACATCTACTAAAACTTTATAGTAATAATTTTTGGAGTGAGTTTACAAAATATTATTTAAGGATGAATAAAGTTTTCTTATTGCATGTACAACTCTTATTATTATAAATTTATAAAAATAAGAAATTTAAATTGTGCCAAGAAGCATAAGTAAATTTGTTTGGAGCTTAAATTGCATCGATTTTAAAGGAAAAATTCAACAGATTTAATCTACTCAATTTTTTCATATTATTATCCGATTGGTTTAGGTCAAAATGTAAAATCAATTCAATCCAATCTAATATAAAACAGTTTGGATTGTATATGTTTTTCGATTTTTTGTTAGTCCATTTTTTTAATATACAAATTCAGCAAAGTTTATCAAAATATATAAACCCAAATTGATAAAAATACAACAAATACAAGTTCAAGTTAATTTATCAAAATACAAATTCAAATTCCAAATACAAGTCCAAACTAATTACTAATTTTACCATACATGTCCAAATTATGAAAATAGAGACAGAATTAGTTTTGACTTAAAATATAATGGTAAAGTTTTTAAATAAGTATGAGTAACAAAGCAATTTCATATGTAAAATATTATTTTAAAACATATATATAAATTTTTGGTTTGGATGACAATCGACTCAATCCAATTAATTTTTTTGAATTTTATCTTTTCAATTTATTTGTTATTCGATTTATTTGATTTTCAATATTTTTACTTTAATTTTTTTATTTAATTGAATTGATTTGATTTGATTTTAAACACTCTTAAAAGATGTAATTATATTATACAACTAGCACAAGGAGAGTAATCTACGATCTCTTTACTATTAATACAATTGAAAGGTTTCACTAAAGGACAAAATTACATGTGTCATCCTTTCCTTTAAAGATAGCTTCCAATGACAAGTGTCATCATCTCTTTCTGCATATCATCCTATCCTTTAATTTAACTTTATTTTAAATTTTTAAATATTTTGATCATTTTAAATTTATGTAATCTTTAATAATTAAATATATTTTTAGTATTTTATATTTAATAAATAAATATAAATATTTTATAATAATTTAGTATTTAGTATTTATAATAAAAAATATTAAAAATCTCCTAATCTATTTCAACTAATCTACTTTTACTAATAATACATTTCAAAGTTCTTATTGCAAGATAAAATTACAAATGTCTTCTTATTAAAAGGGATATATGTCATCTTTTCATTCAAAATGTCATATGTCATATTTTTATGCAAACGACCACTAATATTTATTTCACATATCAAGTTTTTATAAAATGTTTTCTATTCCACATGTGTGGCATATGTGGGTTAAGAAATAATTAAAAATATTTTATAATAAAAATATTTAATAATTATAATATATTTTTATTTGTAAAAAAAGTATTTTAATATTTTAATATTAAGATATTTAATAATTAATAATAGTAATTAATAATTAAATACATTTTTAATATTGATATTTAATAATTAAATAAAAATATTTTATAAAAAAGATTCAAGAATTAAATACATTATTATTTACATATAATATTATAATATTTGTATTTTAATATTAAAATATATTTTAATATTTATATTTTCCTTGGTAATTACATTTTTATTATGTTTTTAATATTGATATAAGCACTTCAATACACTTATTTTAATCTGTATTTCAATACACTTATTTTAATCTGTATTTCAATACACGTGGTGGTTTTATTGTCATTATTGTTGCATATTAAAAATAAATTTATTGATAGAACAAAATAAGATAATTTTATACTATTCATTCCACATGTTGGGTTCACACACAATTATTTTCACTTTCACATGTGTCATGTGTGAATGCAAAGAAGATTGTGGTAGAAGCCAATTACATAGGTAAGTGATTTAAAACTAGTAATTTTTGTTGTTAAATAATTATTTTCAAATGAAGTAGTAGTTCTGTTAATGTTTCAAAAGGTTTGTTAAGTGATAAATCATTAATACTCAAATTATATTGTTATATCTCAAGTTGGTAATATTAGTGATATTTTCAGACAAATAAAAAAGAAAGTGGCTATAAATGATGATAACATTTTTACATTAGTAATAAGTTTGATATAACCTTTAAAAGAAGGTGAAAATTTATGAGATAACTATTTATTTTTATGATAATATATGTTTCTTTGATATATATATATATATAGAGGGAGGATCAATTTATATCGGTGTAAGTTTTTTTCTCTTACACTCATTTTTAGTTGTTAGATTTACTTTCATTTAATAGTTACTTTTAATGAAATAATCTCAACAATTAGATGAAAGTAAAACTAATAGTAAAAAATGAGCGCAAGAAAAAAAAAGATGTCAAAATATATATATTTTTTATCTATGTACTCTAATTATTAAATAAAATTATTATTTTTTTGCTAGAAATAAAGATGTCAAAATAGATCAATTCATTTAACCCGCAAAAAATAGTCAGTTGGTTATATTTTGCAACCTATTTTTAGGCAAATAATTTTAACTCGACTTGTATAACCTGTGAATAATGGTGGGGGTAGGCCAAGTTGATCCATTGGTCACTTTTTTTTTTTACGGTAGATTAGATAGGTCAACACTAATCCAACATTTTTTTTTACTTTTTTATTTAATAATTGTCTGATTGAGCTGTCTAACCTGTCAACCCATTATTTTCTTTTTCTTTTTTATTATTTTAAGCTAGTTAACATGTTAACTCGCCATAATTTTTACATTAGTGATAAATTTGATATATAACCTTAAAAATAAGGTAAGGATTTAAAAGATAAATATTTATTTTTATGATAATATAAGTTTCTTATTTGTGCGAGTATATTATATATACTTTTTAAAGACATACCTTTTATTGTTAAACAATTATTCTTCATTATAGGAAATAGTATTCCTATTAAAACTTGCATAATTTGTATAAGATTTGTTGAATGGTAAATTGTTAACTCTTAAATTATATTGTTATATTTGAAGTTGATATTATTGACGGTATCTTTTAGAGAAAAAAAGTAATATGAAGATAATTTTTGTAATAAAAAAACTAGAATAAAAAGATAAGAATCATTAACTTTTACTTATGAAGATAGTAAAAAACTAGAGAGTCATCTTTCTTATATATAAGTAATGTTAATGAAGTTGAAAAAAAGGAAAATGCTTACTATTGGACAAGAGTCATGTTCTTTTGTTTATGTTAATTTTTTCATATATTTATATTTAAAATGGTATTTTAACTTTGAAAAAAAATTGTCCAAAATAAACGATGAGTTTATGATAATTATAATTATAATAAATAAGAAATGATTAATTGTTAAGTTTTTAATTTAATTTATAATAATTTACTATTACATTTTTTAAAATGGTAAAAAAAATAGTTGTATTTAATTAAAAAAATGTTATTACTTAAATGCTACTAATACTGGAGTTCATTATTTTAATTTAAAAAAATAGTTATATTTAATTAGAAGAAATATATGATGTATACTTTTTTGGTTTTCTAAATTAAATAATTAATTGAACGAAAAATGTTGAAATTGAATAAAACTTGGTTAGTTTTGTTGTATATTATTTATTGTTGGATAAATGTTTTTATATTTTTTATTTGGAGTTGAATTTTTTTTATAAACAAGTGAAGTTAAATTAGACGCTTATTAAATGTTTAGATTTTTTTTCTTTCTAGAGTATCTTCACTCGATAGATAAGAGACTAATCTCTCAGAATTTAATCATACGGCTAAAATATAAAATTTAAAACAACCATTGTAATGCATAAAAAGAGATTTTGAATAATATATATTACAATTGTTAAATACATTTTTGAAATTTCGTTTCATTAGTTTTTATACTTTATTAATTTTTATTTAATAGTTATATTCTTTGAATTTCTAATTTTATTAGATAATGATCAATTAGATTACTTTTTATATAATAATTTGGACTCTTAATTAAAGGTTTTGTTTTGAATAAAATAATAATTGTGTATGAAAATAAATAAATTTATATAACAGAATTAAATTAAATCACTATATATAATAATAATTTGATATGAGTTGTTATCCTTTCATTGCACCGGTCAAAACGCCTGTTCAATATGAAGCGAAAGAAAAATGGGTTGGATTTGGATGTTGTATGTTATGTGGTTTTGACTAAACGTTGCACAAACATCACTATTATAGAAGTCACACGTAAAACTAAAAAGTCCTCGATTGAACAAGTTTTAATTCTTCACGGAAAGCGTCACTACCGAAAGGATTTTTCCTGCATTTTTTTTTTCTTTCGTCTTAAGAATTTAGTATAAAGCTGTTTGACATTCAAACCCACGAGTCATGTTAGTTTTCTTCAGAATCAATGGAAGTTTGTAACTTAGTCATGCATCAAAATGTTGACGCATCTTCTTTCCCTCAAAAACTTGGAAGTTGTAACTTGTACAGCCTATAGAGTCATATTTTTGGGTTTCCGAAGTAAGAAAGTATCACGTGGAGGAAAGATCACACGGTAAAATCCAAGAAGCAATAGCACAAGCCACTAAGGATGAGAACTTTAATAAAAGAGTTTATCACTTCTAAAGCAACGTGTCTTTATCTATCTCTGTTGAGAAATAGTTCTATAAATATAAATTATATAGATTAAATTAATTAATAAATAATATATTATTTTTTTAATATAAATAATTATATAACACAAAAATTTATATAATTATATAAATAATAATTAATTTAGTCTATACAACTAAATAAATATCGCTTACCTAAGTATTTCTCTCCTTTGAAAAGAAAGGAGATCTAATTTGATGTTAATGATGGGAATAGATAATGTTTGGTGTTTACAAAAATACGTTTATTATAAGTTTACGTGAAAAAGATATTAAATTATATTGTATGTAATTATAATATTTTTATAAAAAATATAATAAATTTGTTTTTGAGTTAAAAAAAATTAGATGTATAAAAATTAAATATATAACGAGACAAGATGAGAATTAACTATTCGTGAGAATCGTAAAGCCCAAGAAAAGATACCTTAAAATGTTGCACTGAGCTGTTTTCTAACTAGAACACAGATTATATTAGTATTATAGTACCATTATACCCGCTGCAATTTCTGGGCTTGTATGTTTGCATCAAATTTCAACAACTCTGCTCATATTTTTTGGGTGATTTTTTAAGATGCTCCAACTAATTTTACATTTTATAAGTGATTAATTATTTTTTTAAAATTTTATTATTATGTGTAAATATTATTAATTAAAATTTATAAAAAAATTATATGTATAATTATTTATAATATAAAAAAAAATAGTTCAAATTCTTTGTGTGTGAATTTATGTATGTGTTAATAATTAAAATTTGTAAATTTTTTTATATATATACAGTAAGAATTATGTTTATTATCTATTATATAAGTTACAGATAATAAGTTAAGATAATTAATTTATTATTAATTTATTTTAATAATAAATCTATGAAATTTAACCAGGGAGCACATGTACTCTCAAAAAAATCCCAAAAAATCAAGAGCACCATAAAGGTTTCCATTTTTCTATGATCTCAAAGCTCCTTCACACTATTTGCCTAGTGATTGAGACTTCTGGGTATTGCCGTCTTAATTTGAAAATCCCAGACAAACAGTTCAGGGGAAGAAGCCATATTGCATATTACAATGCCAAGATCACGTATTCGCATGCTCCTTTCACACACGGTCCAACGAAAGGGCTGCCTGGTGGTGCAACCACTATATTAAAAGATAAATATATCACATCAGATTTTTTTTTCACTTTTTTATTCTGTACGTTTTTGTCATTAATTTAATACAAATAAATAGTATATTTAAGCGAAGACTTAATATTTAAAAAAAAAAATTGTTTGAGAGCTTACAAAAAAGTGATTTAAAGAGGGCGATATACAAATATATTTAATTGAGTATTTTTGTTAAAAGATTGTTTTTGATTGGGTTAGGTAGCTACTGTTTGCTAGTCGATACAAATTTAATTTTTACATTTTTATATCAAATAATATATATATATTTTTTATTATTTTATTTCACTTAATCACATCTATTAAGAATAATATAAATAATATTTATACTTTTAAAAAATATAACATGATTATTTTCTATACAAATTAGTATACAAACTTCAAACTAAAATTGACGTGGTATATATTTAATTGTTAAAAGAAGAATGAGATTATTGGTACTCTAATTTACTTATTCATACTTCTCATAATTGGTTAAAACTTTAATTATTTAAAATATCTTTTATTAACTTGTGTTTTTAATAAGTCAAATTTTTTCATATATACTTGACTATTTATTCATTTGAATTTTTAATATTTATTTATTTTTGCAAATAATTTTTTATTAATATAAATAAAAATTTCTTAATCAATATTATCATTATGTGAATAAAAAGTAAAGAGGAAAAAAAAATTATCTTCTCTCTTCATCCTTGTATTTATTTATTTATTTTTTAATTTTATGACGTGCCATATGTTTATTTAAACTTAGTTTACACAAATTATGTAAACTAAATAAAGAAAAAGATTAATGTGTTGCCATTTATATTAGATAAATAAAAAAATTTACATGAATTTATTAGCAATATAAAAAATAATAATGTGTCCTATTTTTATTGTATGTAAACTAAGTTTATAAATATATATTTTTTGTGATTACGATAGTCAAATTTCTTTAATAATTCAATGTTATATAATTTAGGGTTACTTGAATTAAGAATTTTGAATATTTTAATTTTTTTATAAATACATATTAGTTTTAGGCTTTTTTATGTTTATTGTGTTTTTAACTCTGTTAAATATAGTTGACATAGTATTATCCACCTTTTTTAAAAACACGTGGTGTTGTGGTAGACAGTTTCCATTTAAAACATAGGATTTGAGTTCAAATCCTTTGTTTTTTCAACAAGTTAACAAAATTTTAATATTTATTAATGTTTTTTAATCTAAGTAAAAAAGTTTAAATCTTTTAAATATATAATTTTAGGTTTAATATTAAAATTTATATATACAATAATAATATTTTTGATAAAAATTCTCAATTATGCATCTCTCACTTATCAAATTGAGAATACTCTTAAAAAAATTTATTCACCTTTTCAAAATCTCAATTTTAACGCAAAAGAAATTATCGACAATGAACTCAAACACATGAATCACTTTGACTTGTTGCCTTCGTATAATTCTCCTCTACTTTCCAGCGCGTAAATGTGGCTCCCTTAAAAAAAAAATTAACAATTGCTTTTCGTTATTTAAAAGAAAATATTTTATATTTAATTTTTATATGCATATCATATTTATATTATATATTAATGTAAAAAAAATATTAAATTATTTTACAATTATAATATTTTTACAAAATACAGAATAAAATTATAAATGAATTAAAAAAAAATTAAATATATAAAAATTAAACAAATAACAAAAATATTATTTAAATCACAAAAATGGATTTATCTTTCCCCATCTTCCATTCAGTAGTAAGGAAGACTGGTTCAAAAACTCTGACCAGCGACCAGAGAATTGTACTTTTACAAATGGGTGACAAAGTGATTTTGTTTTTTGGGTCTTAAGTAACAAAGAGCTTTTGACTTTTTGTAGTTGGAAGAGGCAAGCTTGGTAAGAGTAAAATCTGTGACACGATTGTAAGCCAATGAAGCAGGAACCTGAGAGGAAAATCCCCTGTAAGAACAAGACCAGGTATTAGTATTATTCATTAATACTGGCCATTAAAAATGATTTTTAAGTCTCTTGAAACTCTATTATTATTACTGATAATATTAAAGATTAACACTTTATTACTCTATATTCACTTCAAAAAAACTTTAATATTGTGAATCAAACCGCGTTTTTGGGCAGTGCCCTTTGACATTTGGCTTCCGACTGTTTCTCATTCCTTGTTACTAATAAAGTCACACAACTCAAAGCTCAGAATCGCCTTCTTCCTTTTCTTTATTTCTCTCTTCCTTCTCTCTGCCATTTTTTCCTCCAAAAATAATTTTCCATCTTCCAAACACAAGTTTGTCTCCAAAGTTCACATTTTTTTTAAAAAAAAAATTCCCATCATTTTTTCCTCTTTGCTGAGCTCAGAAATTTGGACAAAGTTTTACTCTTTCTGGGTTTTGTGTACCAGATTTTTCTCCCTGAAATTCTGTAAGGTGCTTGATGTTTGGATTTTCATTGGGTCCAACAAAGAAGATATCATTACTATGGTTTTGAATGTTTCTCTCATTCTGGTTCTCCTTGTGATATGCTCCTGTGCTGTGGAAGCCATCTCTGGGAATCACAATCATAATAGTCTCAATAAGAATGGATCTTCTCTTGCTGCCATAAAGTTCCCTGATCATCCAAGTTTGAATGCTGTCTCTTCTTCTGGGGACACTGGATGTAGCTTCTCAAATTCAGAGAAATTTGGGCATTCTGGAGCTACCATGACATCAGGTGAAGAGACTGATGATGATGATGATGGTGGTGAAGATGAAAAGGGTGAGGCTTTTCTAGCAGCAAAATCACACAAGCAACCTGTGAAACTCCACTTGAAACACCGGTCAGTGAGCAAAGATATTGAGCCTAAAAAATCTGTGACTGATTTCACAGTAAGGGACTTGACCAGAATACAGATCCTTCATAGAAGGGTCATAGAAAAGAAGAACCAAAACACCATTTCAAGGTTGCAAAAAGCACAGGAGCAATCAAAGCAGCTCTACAAGCCTGTAGTTGCTCCGGCAGCTTCGCCGGAATATTCTGCAAGCGGGTATTCTAGCCAGCTTGTGGCAACCTTGGAATCTGGGGTCAGTCTTGGCTCTGGGGAGTACTTCATGGATGTGTTTGTGGGTACACCTCCTAAGCATTTTTCTCTGATACTTGATACTGGTAGTGACCTTAATTGGATTCAATGTGTTCCTTGTTTTGTTTGTTTTGAACAAAATGGGCCATATTATGATCCTAAAGACTCTGATTCTTATAAGAATATAAGCTGTCATGATCCCCGGTGCAAATTAGTTTCATCCCGAGAAGATCCTTCTAACCCTTGCAAGGCTGAGAATCAGAGTTGTCCCTACTTCTATTGGTATGGAGATAGTTCCAATACAACAGGAGATTTTGCATTGGAAACGTTTACAGTTAATCTTACCACGCCTACCGGGAAGTCTGAGCTCAAGCGTGTGGAGAATGTGATGTTTGGTTGTGGTCATTGGAATAGAGGTTTATTTCATGGGGCTGCTGGGTTGCTAGGATTGGGGAGAGGGCCATTGTCATTTGCTTCTCAGTTGCAAGCTCTTTATGGCCATTCCTTTTCCTATTGTCTTGTGGATAGAAATAGCAACACAAGTGTCAGCAGCAAACTTATATTTGGCGAGGACAAGGAGCTGCTTAGCCACCCCAATTTGAATTTCACTTCTTTTGTTGGTGGGAAAGAGAATCCAGTTGATAAAACATTTTACTATGTCCAGATAAAATCTGTCATGGTTGGGGGTGAGGTACTAGAGATACCAGAGGAGACTTGGCATGTGTCAGCAGAAGGTGCTGGTGGTACAATCATTGATTCTGGTACCACACTAACTTATTTTGCTGAACCTGCTTATCAGATTATCAAGGAGGCATTTATGAAGAAGATTAAGGGCTATCGAGTTGTTGAAGGCTTTCCTCCTCTAAAGCCATGTTATAATGTGTCTGGAATTGAAAACATGGAGCTGCCTGACTTTGGGATCGTATTTGCTGATGGGGCAGTGTGGAATTTCCCCGTAGAGAATTACTTTATCCAGATTGAGCCAGATGATGTTGTTTGTTTGGCTATTTTGGGAACTCCTAGGTCTGCCTTTTCAATTATTGGAAACTATCAGCAGCAGAATTTTCATATCCTGTATGATATGAAGAAATCCAGACTTGGGTATGCACCAATGAAGTGTGCTGATGTTTAACATTTTGTTAGGGTTGAAAGGTGTATAGGAGAACAACTGTAAACATGGCGATTAGGGGGGGTAGGTTTTTGGGTTTTCCCTTAGTTGGAAAGTGATAGACACAGAAAAAGAAAGAAATAAAGAAAAGATCAGGTTATGTTTTTTCAGGTGATTATAGAACTAGGTTTCAGGTAATTACAGAAATTGGGTCATGACAATCACAAACATTTCATTGTTTTGTACACATTTTATTTTAACTGCTTCAATTTAGAGTTTTTTTTAGTCTCTTTTAATTCTAATAATTTGTTCCTTTGATTATATATGATGTTGTCTCTGACTATCATGCTGGACCTGCTTTTGCTTTATATATTCTCAAAGCCTCAAAGGAAATTTGCTCCATATATACAATAAATGAAGAAACTTGGCTTCCCTAACTGGCAATGGCATGCTGTGTCCTGAGGCTCTCAACTCTAAATCAAGGGCGCGCTGACAGTGTTTGATTTGCTGCAACGTTTGTTACTATTCTACTTTCTTGTGTACCATTCCCTTTAAAATTTATACTTTTCTTTTTTTTGAATCTTTTAAAATCCTCCTCTTTTGATTGAATAAATGATCAAAAGGCATATGGTTGTTTCCTAGATGTCGCATCAATATATTATTCAATGGCTCATCTGTTAGGTATACTTCAAACTTTTTTAATACAAATAAAGAACAAATGAGCAGATTAAAAAGTTAAAAAAAAAAAAGTATGCCAACATAGAATAAGTCAACTATGTTGTTAGGTGTCTCTATATCATACTTTTTGCCATCTTTTCCGATTGTTTTTGGTAATTTGACAGTAATCTAAAATGATAACCCATTCATTCTTTGAATTTTTTTTTGGTACAATCATTCTTTGAAATTTTACTTAATAGTATCTTGCTCTTCATTTTTGTTTTGTTTTTTCTTTTCTTGTCTTCGCGAGAGACATTTCTTATTATTATGGGATTCTAGTAAATAGCAATGCTAACAGGAAGCTCCAAAGAAGGAAATAGCTCTATGTATATAAATTTTGTTGAAAGCTTCTATTTAGACGACTACAAGTATATGAATGTTGTCCTTTGGTGGATTGGTATACATACCTACTTAAACATAAAATATGCAGTTTGCCTCCACCCATAAATGCTTTGGTATATTTATTTTTTCATTTATCATTGTCATCGTTCTGTATCAGTATGAAGCCTATATTTAAGTTGTACATTGAATTGGTCTTGTCTGTATAAGGTCAATAATCTTGTTTGACTACCAGCATATGTTTATTTTCCTCCTCCAAACAAAAGCAGGATTATGGTTGATCAAACGTAGACCCAAGATATGAAGCAAATATTATTTTTCAAGTCGAGACCCATGTTTCATCAAATTGAGTTGAGCGAGACATCAATTAAAAAAGTTTGGATTAACACATTTTTAATTGCATGTAAAATATATGTGCGTAGCAGTCTAAGCATAGTGGATGCGAGGTTAGCAAGTCCATAAAATAATTTTTTAGGTGCCCGATTCAAAGCGCGTTGTTTGCATATACGTTGGCGGAAGTGTGGACTCTCCCGTGTCCATCGAAGTTGAACAATGAATAGGATCACCGCTTTGAACGTAGTTGTTTAGTCGTATGTCTCATACAATAATAATTCATATACAAGTTAACATTTTGTGTGGTACAAATTTTACTTTAAAAGTATTTCAATAGTGCATATTAAATTGGAAAACTTATATTTAACTACCAACCTAACAAATTTATTATAATTAGAAATTAAAAAATTATTTATTGAGATTTTTTTTTTAAGTTCTAACTATAACAAATGTGTTAGATTGATCTTTGATTATTAATAGTGTGTTTGAATATCAGTTGAACTATGCAAACTGACGTTTGTATTTCTTGAACTTGGTGAAATTATGTTTGGGTGTTTTCAACCTCAGTTTGCTTCAACGTAATTTAGAACCAAACGTACGTTGGTTAAGAAGTAAGAAATTTTTGTTTTTGTATTAAAATTGTAATTTCAATTCACTTTTGAGGTAAAATTTTTCAAACATAAATTACGTTAATGCAAACTCATTTTTAATTAAACTTAAATTTACAAACACATTTTCAATCAAACTTAAGTTTATCAACTCTAATCCAAACACACACTAATTCTTAAGGTATAAGTTTGACAACAGAGAAGATAAAGAAAACATTCAAGAGAGAATGAACGTGAGTCTCATTATGAGCATATATGTGAGATTACAGTATATACAGGCAATGGTTAGTTCAACTAATTGAGCTTAAGCACTAACTAATTATAATTGATTTCTTAACTGAATTACATGTTAGCAACAGTTCTCTAACTGTTATAAATGAATTTCCTTTGATGCCCCTGCAAACTCGAGGTATAGAAGTCTTCAACCTTGAGTTTGTATCTCAGTATTGGGAATTGAGTACTAGAAATTGGTTTGGTAAGTAGATCAGTTATTTGGCCTTGGGAAGGAATATCCTTCGCCACAATTTGTTGCTGTATTGCCTTCTCCCTTTAAAAGTACAAATCAAGGTCGAAGTGCTTGGTTCTTAAGTGCAATATTGGATTGGCAATAAGCATTATTGCACTGTGATTATGACAGTAAATCCCTGGTGTTCTAGCGAGGGAAATTCTGAGTTCACTCAGCAATGACTTAAGCCACAAAATTTCAACAATTACTGAGGCTATATTTCAATATCCTGCCTCAGTACTTGACTTGTACACTACAGGTTGTTTCTTGGATGTCTAAGACCCCAGATTTTCTCCAAGGAACACATTGTCTTGAAGTGGATCTCCTGTCATCTATGTCTACCCCCAGTCAAAATCACAATAAGCTATTATATTGAGATCAGAAGATACACAAAGACGAGAGCATGTCTGGGAATGCTTTTTTTTACAATGGAAACAACTTTTTTCTTGTAATAAAAAAGTTATTTTAACGGTGTTATAATATATTTGGTAAAATTAATTTTAATTTTTACACGAAATTTAACATATTATAATTTTTTATAATATTGAAATTTCAGTTTATAATTATAAATTATAAATTATTCTTTATACTTTGAAATATAAATACTATTTTGTCTTTAATCAATTAACTTTTTTAATCATTCTATACTTATTTTGGTAATTTAATGCATAAAAACGATTTTTTTTATATGATCTAAACGAAACAAATTAGCTTAAAGTCACTTTTCAGCTAATATATCTAAACATAAAAAGATAAAACTTAGATTTATTTCTTTATGTCCATTACATCTATTCTACTAATCAAGTTATGACATGTAGTCATTAATATTCTCTCTCTTACTTTATATTTTAAAAAAATACACACATACCATAATTTGATTGAAGAAATAAATGTAATAAATATAAAAAAATAGACTTAAGTTTTATTCAACATAAAACCGATTCTATTATAATTGATTATAATAAAAAACTTTTATATAACAATTAATTATTAAAATAATTAAATTTTTATAATTATTCTAAATACACACTTAACTATCTCATAATTCGTTTCACTGCACACCAATGAGATGTTATGGGATTGTGCATGAACTAGGGCACTTCACTCACATAGAAGGCTATCTCTAGCCGAGTCACAATAGCATATTAAAGTCCACCAACTATGAATTTGAACAAGCTAGCATCAGGAATTTCTTCATTGTCATTGGCAGAGATTTTAAGGCCACTAGTCATGGGGTCCTCATAGGTTTTGCGTTAGATAGCAAGTCAGTGATATATATTTGAAGTGAGAAAGGTAAATTCCTCCACTGGCATTTTCTTTAGCTTCGATACCTAAGAAGTAAATGAAGCTTACCTAGGTCTTCCCACTGAATTCCCTTTACAAGTTCCTCTCTTTAATTTCCAAGAATATGTACTCTCAATAGCTCTTAGGTCATTTTAAAAGTTTGTACATCAGTTCATCTACTGTATACAAATTTATATGATATTATTAATTATTAATTATTAAATATTTCAATTTCTTGTTTTTAGGCCTTCTTTTGTACGAGAAACAGCCTGCTTTTCCCGGGCCTTGAATTGGGCCGATTTAAGTGGGTTTTGGATGGCCCGATACTTCACCCGTTAGGGTTTTACATTTGGTTCCTTCAACTTCTTATTCGTTTATTGGTAATAGCAGTGGCTGCTTGAAGCCACAACTGGTGGTGGCAATCGGAATCGGTGCTTCTCTTTCTTCCTCTGCCGCTGTTCGAAATGGTTACATTCAGGGTGGGTAGTTGTAATGGATTTTCTCTTTCCTTTTCTAGTTTGGTTTTGAGAGTTAGTTTGTGAATTTTAATGGTTGTGGTTGTGGATGAAGCAGTTTCACCAGTACCAGGTGGTAGGGAGGGCTCTTCCCACCGAAACCGATGTGCACCCGAAGATCTACCGGATGAAGCTGTGGGCCACCAATGAGGTCCGTGCCAAATCCAAGTTCTGGTAACATTCTCTATCTCTATTTCATTTCATTCCATCATCACAATATATACGCAACCAAACTTAAGGTTATATTTCAATTCAATGGATGGTTATATCAGAGCATATATAAAAAAACTCTGATAATTATATTTGGCATCACTTGGAAATCTATTCTATTGAAGATAAACATTTATGCTTTAACTATGTTCCTTTTCCTGCTAGCTTTGTATGTACTTCACCCACACGTCAATACAGGAAAACTTTTACCAGAATGTCATGCTTCCTCAACTTTTAAGCTTAATTTTTTTTTTCCGGTTGACATGAAAATGTTGTTTATTTCTATTTCTATTAATTCATTAAATAATTGCAATATTTTCTATTTATGAAAAGCATGACCATTGACCACATTTTTTCTTCATTTTAATTTTTGCAGGTATTTCTTGAGAAAGCTAAAGAAGGTCAAGAAAAGCAATGGGCAAGTGCTAGCCATCAACGAGGTATGCATCTCAATTGTCCTACTCTCTTGATGTCATGCTGATTATTGCAGTAAAATGAATTACTTTGAGCATTAGTTAGTTGTTAAAAGGGTTGCAATAAAGCTACATTTCTTCTTAGAAGCATTTTGGAGCTTCTGTTAAGACCTTTTTTTTTTTCTAGATTTATTTTTACACGGTATAACTTCTTGATCCTGATCATCCGGGGGGACAAATAAATTTATTAGGTTATATAAACATTGTAAGGAGGGGAAAAAATAATGGCATGCAGAGACCAACATTCTTGGTAGTTGAAAATTATGACTGACATTTATTCACACTGCCTCCGGGGTTTGCAATTGTTATACTTATGTAGGTTTTAGGAAATGTAGGTAAGGCTAATTGAGGTGAAAGACATTCAAGTTTGGACGTTGGTTGAATCATGGTCTTATCTCTTATGTGATATTTACTTGGAGAAGGATTTGTCCTGTTTGTTAGCTTCAGTTGTATTCTAGAATCTAGATTCCAATTGCAGTCTCATTGAACATTGAGGTATAATTTTTTTTCTTTTTTTACTGATTGCAGATTTTTGAGAAAAATCCTACCAAGATTAAAAATTATGGAATTTGGCTGCGATATCAGAGCCGAACTGGTTATCACAATATGTACAAGGAATACCGAGATACTACTCTAAATGGTGCTGTTGAACAAATGTACAATGAAATGGCATCTCGACATAGGGTCAGGTATCCATGCATCCAGATTATTAAGACTGCCACCATCCCAGCTAAGCTTTGCAAAAGGGAGAGCACCAAGCAGTTCCACAACTCTAAAATCAAGTTCCCATTGGTGTTCAAGAAGGTTAGGCCCCCAACTAGGAAGCTGAAGACAACATACAAGGCATCCAGGCCCAACCTGTTTATGTAGTTCTCAGTTAATCACATTTCCTTCTTGTCATCTAGAGGCTGCTTGATTCATTAGTAAACATAGGAAGATCTTAGAGAAGGTAATCGCATAGTAGCAAACTTCATTTCCTGCTACTGCAGACAGTTTGCATTCTTTCAAGCTTTGAATATTGAGTTTTTGGAAAGTTGATGTCTTATTTTGATTGTTTTTTTCTCTCATTCTAATGTCAAGGTTGGTTTTGAATTTAGTGACTATTTCTTGTTTCGAATATGATTTTATCATTTCTTATTTGATATGTTCTCTCTGATAACCGGAAATAAGTATTTTCAGAAAAAGGGCTTGACAAACAAACTTGATTTCTCGAAAGAAAGAATGTAGAAGGCAGTGTTGTAAATTGCGTAAATCAGTCTGATTTATTTATTTGCTCTTCATTCATTGCTTGTTCGACCTATATTTTTTGAGAACATATTTTCAAAATTCAGACGTTAGTTTCAATTTTCGATACAGCAAAATACAATCATATTATGAGTTACAAATAAAAAACATAGAGCAAATTATGTTAATCTCTCCTGAAATTGAAGTTTGATAGAATTACACTGATCTCTAAATATTCTTAACCTTAAACACCATAAATTGTAAATTGATGTAATCAGGAATGTTTATAATATAAAGAGTAATAAAAGTTTTTTTTTTGACAGTTAAAGAGTAATAAAAGTTAAACATCATTTACACTCTCTTCACCTGTATATTATTATTATATAGTGTAACTTCATTTGATCGAGTCTACGTTGTGCGTACTCCTCACGGATTATGTACAACAATCATTATGTAAGCTAAATTAAATAATTGCTTGTTTAACTTTAGGTTTTTTTTTTTAATAAAAAGAAAAGCTCACTTGGGTAACATAACTTGAACCAAACATGTTTATTACTCGCTCTGCTGGATTTATCCCCGTTGCTAATAAGGCAAATTTACATTTGCAACAGAAATGATAATAGATTGAAAGAATGTTGTAATAGTAATAAACTAATAACAAGCAATGGAGAATCACATGCAAAATAGAGCAATGGACTATACCCTGTCTCTGTAAGCACATTTACCAAATGAATAACATCAACACGTATACCTTCCAATTTATAATGAAGTTCGGTTTTTCATGAAGGAGGACCACATCTGCTTTGTTCAAGGCAATATTGGATCTACTCATAAAGAAAGTTGCATTGGTTATTCTGTCTTGGTCCACCTGCCTTACATGGTTCTACATTCGCCCTTGTCCATTCTCTACTTATTCTATTCTCTACATTCTACATAGGTTATGGGTTATGACTGTCTGCTGTATTTTCCATACCCTATCATCATTTTTCTTACCCACCATTGTCACGCAAAAATAACTCTTAAAATGAGCCGAACTCAATGAGTCGACTTAAATAATTTTATAAAAAGTATGAGTTGAGTTAAAAAAATTCAAATTCAAATTTAATTTTATTCGACTTAGCACGGCCTGCAAGCTGACATGTTGTTTTGAATTTTAATTATTTTTTTAATCTAATAATATACACTTAATAGAACTTTTTTTTGTTTGAAAAATTAAAACTCAATTGATAACTAGATTGATTATTTAATTTATTTATCATTAACTCAAAACTAAATAATTCAAATTTCTTATTTTTCATTAATTTATTTTTTTAAAGGTTATATTCATTATTTTTTTTAAAAAAATAAAAGAATCGTTAGGCTGGTGGCCGACTTACCCAACCAGCAACGTGGCCAGGTCCGAAGTGGCCAGAGCCATTTTGCCGGCTCTACACGAAGACACGCACAGGATAAAAAAATATAGGAAAAAGAATACTGATAAACTTCTATTTGCAGGTCTGGTAATAATTAGCACGACACTATTTACAAGATTTGGCTCAAAAATTCAATATAACGTGAAATATCAAGTGTAATAATATAAAGTAACACCAACAAAGAAAGTTTAACCTATAGTTTCCTTGAGTTGAGACAGATTAGTATGCTTACCTAATACTTGGTCGTTTAAGATTCTGGCAAAACATTAACTACAAAGCAGCATGAAAGGAATATGATTTCATATGAAGTAGAATTTTATGTCTACAAGATAACGTTTTTATCCAGAAGGAGAAAAGCTTGGTAGAATGTGATTTTATTGACTCGCTTTTAATAAAAAAAATTGTGTTCCCTTTGTATTTGGTTGGTGAGTGAGTCTGTTCAAGCATGTTATGATAATGTGTATTCAGCAGTGGGAAGCAGAAGATAATGTTTACCAGCGAACTGTACTACGACCCACTTTGCCTTTCAGTATATATTTAACCCTCCATCGAAATCTGACTTACTTTTGTTCTGAAAGTCCACATTTTCCTCCATAAAATCAAAAAGCCTGTAAAAGTTAACCCCACAAGTTTGAAATATCATTTCATGCCATATCCCCACACCCCACTTTTAACCATCAATTTCCATGAACAACCACTGCTATTATATTAGCCTATTGCATTCAAAAAATCTCTCACCTTAAGCTGAAATATATAAATTTGAAGGTTAAACTCTATCTATCTTCGGATTACTGACGAGTTCTCTCTTGCCTCAAATTGATGTCATTCTGTCCTGAATTGGCAACAACTGTTTAGTTGTGCTATCTGACAAGGAAGATAATAGTGCTTTGAATCCTCATACACATTGAGAGAGAAGGATAAGCACATACAATTTTCAGAATGGCCTAGTTTTGCTGCCTTAAGTCTTCACTAGCATTGGAGATTGATTTGGCCAATGATCATATTTTCAACAAAAGAAGGGAGAATGGGAGTTCAACAAAAGCTCACTGCTTTCCTCTTTCAAGCAAGTCTTGTTTTTATCATGTCTCCTCTTGTTAGTGCATCCCAAGAGCACAAGAAAATTACAGGCAGTCATTCAAGCAACAAAGACAACAACATTAAGGTATTCCATTCATGCTGCATATTCTTCGTAATTTTGATCAATCAAGTTGGCAGCATCATCTGTTCATTCTGCTCCTTGTCTGCATTGCCATTCTTATAATCCCCTATTTCATAAATAACAAGTTTTCTCTGTGAAGCTAACCTTTTTTTTGGTGGCTGTTTTATATATGAAGATGAATCCTAGACTTCTGTTCGAAATTACACTACATGGGTTTCTCCTGTGGGCGTCAATGGGGTTCTTGATGCCTGTTGGTATACTAGCAATTAGACTGTCCAACAGAGAGGGGAATCGAAGAAGGCTTAGAATAATATTCTATGTTCATGCAATTTTGCAGGCAAGTGTATCTGAACCTCTGTTACATCATAATTTTTTTTTGTTTGGTGCATGCATCATAATTTTTAATCAAATGTAAGATTTTTTTGTGTATTTTATTAGTTTCTTTTCCCTTTACTTGACGACCAATATTTGTAGAGGAAAAGAACAACTATTTTTATGGTTCTAAATTAGTTTTAAAGGGTCAGTTGTCCCACTGATTAACTTTTAATGATGGTGAAATGGAGATAGAGTAGCAAGATTCCAGATTTCCTGTTAATTTATTTGTCCTAAAGCTTGTTAGTTACTACATAAGATCCAGTGAGGGCTATTGCCTCCTTTTTTATTGACAAGGGCTATAATGAATACTTTGAAGACAAGAAAGGAACTTTAAGAAATAATCTTCTTTGTTATTAGAAGTTTCAACCTTTCTGTATCTCATTTTTTTAATAGAGCATGTGAAGAGAACAACGCAATTATGCTGTTGGCTGTAGTATTAACCAAGTCTCAGCTCAAGTTAAATGAATGACAGAAGTGAATATAGATCCACTATTAACAAAAATAACTAATTTTTGCAAAAACTTTCTTGCATTTATGACCCTTGCCTTTTTAAATTATATGTACTTCTTTTGTATTTCTGTTCAACAGAAGCTTGCTGTACTTCTTGCCACGGCAGGAGCAATCATGTCCATAAAAAATTTTAACAACTCCTTCAACAATAATCATCAAAGATTAGGGGTGGCATTATATGGTATCATCTGGCTGCAAGTCCTAGTTGGTATTTTTCGACCACAAAGGTAAACCAATGTATTGCCTTTTATTAAGAAAATGTGTATCTACATGATCTATTGGATTAGGCCATTTAGCCCTGCTCAGCTAAAATCCCTAGTTTAGACAAATCAATGACACTCTTATGTTCTTTTAAATTTATTTACAGATTTTTCATGTTCTATCTTCATACCTTTAAGAGAGCCAGTACATTTAACATTTTTTTTTAAAAAAAAATTCTTTTCAATTCATGTCTTTATCAACACTTCCAAATTTCTGTTTATAGAGCATGATGATTAGGGTACAATTATTTTCTTGTTCTTCACAGGGGATCCAAAAGAAGAAGTCCGTGGTTCTTTGCACACTGGATAATTGGAACTGCAGTGTCATTACTGGGTGTCCTGAATGTATATATTGGTTTACAAGCCTACCATGCAAAAACATCAAAAAGCATAGGAACTTGGAATATACTTTTCACTGTTCAAATATCTTTGATTGTGATCTTCTACCTTTTTCAAGAAAAATGGTCTTACATACAAAACCAAGGAGTGGTTTTAGGCAATGAACTACTGACTCCAACTTGTCAAGAAATTTGTTCAGATGACAAGGAGATCGCATTGAAGGCCGAGTCTTGTTAAGGAAGATGAATCAATGCCTTACCATTATTGACCCTCACTTCTACAAAGGTTACAGGTGCTTGAAACATGTAGAGTATTGATGGATGTGAATTTCTTTCCATGAGATAAAATATATTTATATTAGTTTCTTTTTTCAGAAAAGGCACAGCCATTGAAAGATTGTAATTTCTTTCCATGAGATAAATTATTTGTTGTATTCCCCTAGCAATCAATTCTGAATTTAGAATATGGTGAAACAATAAAACAAACTTATAACATATCTGCAGTAATAAAGCATGTGTTAAGAATAAGTTTTAGAGAATCACCTGAATAAGGTTGATGAAGGTAGTTTTTTTCCGATACACAATGGTTGCAACGGTAGTACAAGGAGTGAGTACTTACAAAAGACACTTCAACGTTCAAGTTAGACCGTACACAAAATAAGTAGTGTTTTGAATTAAATGCATACTTTTGTTATGTGTGATATTTATAAGAACATCTTGATTGATAAAAATCATGTTTAAATCTGCATTAAATACTATTAATTAAGATAAAAATCTAATAAGATTATTATCTCTTATAACTGTCTACTCTATTTATTAGAGATATAATTAATTTATTTATTTATGAAAGATTCTATTATAAATTTACTCTTTATAAATAGGTAAATTTACTTCTTATCTAATAACTCGCATAAATATCTAAAATCCTATTCCAACAGAACGAATTGTTCCTGAATTGCTAATCCGGAACCTAATCCAGAAAACCACATATAGAACCCTGTGGTGGCGTGGAATTGTTCAAGTTTTATCTTACAATTTTTTTGAACAATATCGCAGAACGGATTTCAAAAGCAGAATCTTGAATTCTGGTTTTAAACCTTGAATTGTAATGTATTCACAGGAATCCTTCATGGACATAATATCAATATATTATCCATGATGTTTTTCCCATTGTTTGTAGACAATATGTGTCAGTGTTTAAAATTGAAAAGCATTTCAAAATAAAAAGAATTCTATTACCCAAAAATCCCCACTTAGCATTCCATTAAAAACATGCAAAGAAGATATTTATACATACTTAACATAAATTTTGAGGTACATGAGAATGTTGTTTTTTGTGTGTGTGTGTGTGGGGGGGGGGGCTGCTGTAGACGAACAAGTGTTATCTCCTAAGATAACTAAAAACAAAATTCTTTCTCTTGCTAACCAAAAGGGAAAAGACAGACAGCATAGCAGTAAAAAGGGAGAAAATAAGTCATAAGCTAAGAAATTCTAGTAAATGTCATTAAGTATATCATATATCAAGGAAAAAGCTGTACATAGCCGGTTAATATTGCAATTCCTAGTATTATAATAGGTGGAAGAACCACAAATGCTCCTATGGTTGCAAAGAACACTGAATCATTCCTTTGAGACACTTCGTCTAGGTAAGCTTGTCTCCTTATATTTCTCCTTTGTGAAATGGTTAAGAACTTTGCACTCACTTTCTTCAAGTTTTTACCTAGGGGTAGGCTGAAGTCATCATCCCTTTCTCCAACCAATTGTGCAAGCTGCTCACGGATTATAAGTTTGCCAGAGCTGCCATCACTTTCATAGCCTAGAAACCAGAAATGTTCCCATAGTTGTTATCCTTTTCCCAAAACTAAAGAAAGAAGAAGAACCAAATCGAAGAAAGAGGTTATAAAGAGAGATAGCTATAAAATTTCTATTCCTTTTATGAAGAAATTTGTTTCATCTCATGAATCATTAAGACAGACGTGCATATCAGGAGTGATACATTAACATAGAGATAAAGGCATGGGTGAATTTCAGAAGTTAGACAATGCAAGATGGAGAGAAACAGGCATATTATCATACCAAAAATATAGGCTTCCCTTTTCACTCAATTTTTGAACTTCCATGCTAGCTATTTTCCTACCATACTACTACTGAACACATTACCATGAATGAACAAATCATATAGCTATAGCCAAATATTACTATGGAGTTTGGTCTATATTACATGATTGGAACATTATTTTTTCTACTCTAAATTGTATACTATGCAGTTATAACGGGAAAGGTATAGGTAGCATCAAAGTCAAGCTCCTACATTTATATTTTAATTATGTGGCAGCAACATAGTCACTTTGGACCTTATGATTTCAACGGCACTAATCTTGTTCTTCAACTTTTTCCTTTAATATTTTTATCAATAATATCAGAACATGTACCTTCTCAAGGCACGTGTATGTCTTTTGCATATATTTTATTTAAACTAACAACAAAACAGAGAAGGGCTATTTGACAAGGATAAAGTGGCATTACAAAACCAGAGGACAATTACTTTTTCTCCCCTATACATATCATTGATTTAAATAGAATGAGATGTTAACTTACATACCATTGATGGGTGAGCTTGTAGATGTAAGTTGCTCCAAAAGATCCAGCTGTGCCCGAGAAGAAGATAAAGATCCTAACAATAAAAGTCCTCAAAAGCAAGTCAGGGATTTCCCCTAATTAGGCATGAACAAGAACATTTATTATTGATCAATATACGAAGAAGCTCATATTGGACCAGTCAGAAGTATTTTATAGAAATTTAGACTAGTATGGTAAAAAATCAAATGAAAAATTTGAAGCATAATGAAGAAAATAGGCTATTTTTTTTATGCACTCAAACTCCTTTCTTTTTTCCTACTATTTATTATTTTTATTCTTTCACTGAAATTAAAAAAATTGCAATTTCCTGCAAATAATTCAAATTTAATAAAAGTTCTGATTCATTTTTCTACTTCTATTTAGAAACAAGCCTCGTGGATCCTGACATGCAACAATAAAAACAAGAATTATTAAAATACAACTAACATAAATTCTTCCCCTTTTCTGTCCTTAAAATGTTTGTGTTAACTTTGCTAAATGCATTATTTTTTTTTTGTCCACATATCACAAAAAAAAAAAACACTAATAGGTGTCTCAATTCATCCTTGTGCCAATGATCTAAGAAAGCAGAAGTTTATTCTGTAATTCAGCAGCTACCATGGAAATTCATGCTTATATCCCCTTAAACCATATATTTGAATTCAATCCAAAAAAAGAAAGAGTGGGTTAGGAATTGTTAGCATACCAGCAGAAGAATCCTCCTCACTAACTCCAGTGTCAGTCCCTTGTGATTGAACACATGTTCTGGTTAAAGAAGAAGCATGGTAGAATTTGAGGAGGTTGTTATGTTTCCGGGTGAGAAAGGAAGGCTTTGGGTGAAGAAGAGAAGCAGTGCTGAGATTGACAGCCATGGAGTTTTGCTTCATGAGAACTCAATAACAGTGAGTTTTGGAATTGTTAATGCCATTGATTTTAGTTTGAGGTTTGCATTTTCAATTTGGCATTGTATGATCTTATTTAATTGGACAAAGGGAGTGGCTCACCGCCACAAATATTTTTTATGGACTTAAATGGAGGATTCTAGTCCCTTGTATTGTATTGCAGGACCCGACTTGAACGTGTGTCCAAAAAATCAAAGTCTTCTTGAAAGGACTAGCGTTCTTTTCCTGAACTATAGCTTTTAACCGAGTTTTTCGGTTTGTTTTCCATAACACAAAATCTCAGGAAAAAAACAAAAATACACAAACACAATTTTTTTTTCTCTTTAATCAGGTATCTTTATAATCATTACTGCGAGATTGAAACTTTGGCCACTGTAAGAGAGCCTCTTACAAAACACATTACAGTGTGCAAAAAAAAAAATTGGATGAAATAAAGTAAGTAATGGAGTTTTTTGTTTTCACGGCTAGTGTAAAATTTTTATATTATTATTTAATGATGTATTGATATATTGTTTAAAAAAAATATTCTTAAATAATGACGATGATAGTTAAATTTATTTAATAATTGAATACTATATAATTAAATGATAGAATAAAAAAGATTTACCTTAAAAATAGATAAAAATTTAAAAGCATCATGTCTGGGAGTTACAAAAAATATATTTAAATAAGAGAAATATTAATAATATATTTTTTAATATTTATTTTATTATTAATTTACTTATTATATTTAAAAAATTATTAAAAAATATATTAATAATATTTATTTTTAAATTAATAATAAAATAAATATTAAAAAATCTAAAAAATTATGTTTCAAATATTTCTCTTTAAATAAAATAAATGGTACGCGTTAAGTGCTTTGAAAACTGACCGTTAGTTACGTAGGGATTGGGGAGGCATTCGAATTCTGAAATCAAACCCCAAATTTTTTATATCAATTTCTTCTTACATTATTTTTTATATAATTTAAATATATCATTTTTTTCATAAATATATGAAAAATAAAGATTATTTTATATTTTTTTAAAATATATATATTATTTATATTATTTTTAAAAAATATAATTAAATGAAAAAAATAATAAAATATATATATATAAAATAAATAATATTAAATAAAACATAAAATAAGTATATACACAATTTTAAATAAGAATATAAGAATTGATATATGAATGGTTCTTTTTAAAGTCCCTTTTTTGATTCTTTAAGAAAACTGTAGTGCCATGCCTAGTCGTCGAATAGGATGCTGAATGCCAAGCTTCCACATTGGCAAGCTTCGCTAACTTTCCATAAAAGGGGCACGTCTTTATCTGCACCATCACCGTGCAATGCAAACAACCCAACTAAGAAACCAATAACAACAAGGGTTGTCTTGTGTTCTTTGCCGCGTTGATGGCAAAACGCAGTGCCCAGGAGATCGCAAACCAGGTGGTTCCACGTGAAGCTCACCCATATGCCTTTCATGTATCTGGCCCTCGCAACTTGACTACCCTTAATTGGAGAGACCTTATCAGTTCTAGTTGGTCAGTACCCTTTTCAATTCTCCCTCTAATCTCAATGAATCTCAGATGAATTTAGCTTTTCACTCATGGATTTGATGATTTCTTTATTACACTTTGTCAATGCTTGACCTTTGATGTGAAAAGTTTGCTACTTGTTATTGGAGTGTTGAAAGAGAGCAATATTAGTAGTGTGTACATGATTTCTTGTGTATCCCTGTTTACTGACCCATTTTGAAGATGTTCGAACAATGGGTTGTTGCTGTGCCAGTATAAAGTTGCAAACTTTACCAAATGGGTTTGCAGGATTTCTTAATTTACTGTTTCTAGGTTTCCCTACAATATCCTTCCGCCTGGAAGACGGAGTACTAATCTGCTGCAGAACTGTTAATTTACTGTTTCTGATTGAAGAAACCAGCATCAAATGGAAAATGATGGCAAATTTTATCAACTGGGTTTTATCTATCGTAATAAATTAGAGATGGGTTGCTTGGATATGAGACATCTAACCAAATGATAGAATTAAGGGGCTTTCTAAAACTGCAGAGGTCAATGATATGTATCTTGTTTTAGTTGCCTTATATATAATCATTTAGTTTCCTTATGGCTCTTGGCCTTGTGCTGTCAATCAGGGACTGTATTTATAACTTCAAAGTTATAATTTTGGTAATTCTTGAATTAGTAGTATGTCTATCTGTTGGAATCTCCAATCTGATACTCAATTTCTTAGTTACCTTAATTATTAAGCATTTGTAATGGAATTTTGAAGACTGTAATTTACAGCATTTCGTTTACTATTGTCAGTAATATTAACATGATTGTTTTCTACTGGGATTTGGCTAGCATAAAAGATTTGACTAGTTGACTTGGATATATAAATTACTAAAATTAGCTTAACTTGCGGCACCAGTCTTAGTCAGAACCGTGATAGAGAAAAAAAAGTGTTACCATATTTATATTGTGGATTTTCTTAATCTTAATTAAAATCAGTTCACTGCTTGGATTGCTGTGGAAGACTTTGTTAGGGAAAAAAAATCTGTTTCAGGTCATTTTAATTTTGATTTATATCATGGATATTTTGTTGTATGAATTTCATTGTAGGCATGTGAACCTTAGAGTAGGCATTAACTCTAGCAAGATCCCTTTACTCTTCATTTGCCATCTTAAAAGCATCCACAGTTTTGGTGATGTTTACATTCTCTTATAACATATGTGCACATTGATAATTATTTTGTTGTGTACAGGAATGATGCAAATTATAAACGAACTGTCATTGCCTGCTTTATACAGGCAGTTTACTTGCTTGAACTTGATAGACAAGAGAAGAGAACCCAAGAAAATGCTCTAGCTCCAAATTGGTGGATTCCCTTCAAGTACAAGCTCACAAAAACATTGATTGATGAAAGAGATGGATCCATTTTTGGCGCAATACTTGAATGGGATCGATCTGCTGCATTGGCTGACTTAGTACTAATTAGGCCAAGTGGTGCCCCCAGAGCTGTTTTAGCACTAAGAGGAACATTACTCAAAAGTCCTACAATGAGAAGAGATATTGAAGATGACCTTCGTTTTCTTGCTTGGGAAAGCTTGAAGGGTTCTGTTAGGTTCAAAGTAGCTTTGGAGGTACTAAAATCAGTTTCTGATACATATGGAAGCAGTAATGTGTGTGTTGCAGGGCATTCCTTGGGGGCCGGGTTTGCTCTTCAAGTGGGAAAGGTACTAGCAAAAGAAGGGATTTATGTGGAGGCGCATTTATTTAATCCACCTTCTGTTTCACTAGCCACGAGTCTCAAAAACATTGGAGAAAAGGCAGAATTTGTGTGGTATAGACTTAAATCTATGCTTCCTTCAAGTAGCGAAACTCAAGTCAGCAATGATGGAGACAAGACTTCGGGTGAAGGATTGAAGAGCTGGATGCCTAGATTATCAGGTTCTGGTTTGAAGGATGCAGGTTTTGGGGTGACAAAATGGGTTCCTCATCTGTATGTTAACAACAGTGACTATATCTGTTGCTCTTATACTGATCCTGATGGCATAGGAGTAGAGAAGATCGCCAGCAAGGAGAATATGGGTCGTACAAATGGGCAAATTGCAGCAAAGTTTTTTGTTGTCTCCAAGGAGAAACAGAAATTTTTGGAGGCTCATGGCCTGGAACAATGGTGGTCAAGTGATGCAGAACTTCAACAGGTTATCCATAATAGCAAACTCTTAAGCAAGCAGCTTCGATCTTTATACACCACTACTCCTTCACAATTAACGCATGGAAAGCGAGGGTAACAATGGATTTACTCTGATACATCGCAAAATGACTCGTTTTCAATCTTAATAATGCAGCCTGTTTTTGCTTGTATTCAAGTCTTGTAACTTCTTGTTTTCTTTTATTATTTTAGAACAAATTGTATCATTTTACCCGAGGATATATGAAGTCATTCTTCTTCAGTTGTACTGCTAGTGTCTTGAACACAGATCTAAATACGTCATCTCTTGAGTCTAAGAATTGAACATCTTAAAGGGAGATACTAGGATGATTTCTTCAGTCCACTAGGGAGGGTCCCTTATGATAATTGCAATTTGCTTCTATTATCAAATTCAGTGAATTTTGAGTGCCCCAAGCAAAAACCTGCGGTTCGTAAGAGGCGATCTTTACAAATGAAACTAGTTTAAATCATAATATTTGCATTCTGCATTGCATACCATTTCCGCACCACCACCCCCCCCCCCCCAAAAATTTTTTTTATGTCATTTTAATCTAGCTTTGGAATTGATCCAATTCTTGCATAAGAGATCCACTATGTGTGAAAGTATGCAACTATGCAGGATTTGTTTCCCTTAATACAATATTACATTGTAAAGAACATTTTGAGTGTACCTTGGGACTCCGTTGAGATTACTGAAGATCATCTTGATTAGAAAAATGAAATGTGCAAAAGAAGCTGAAGCTAATATTTGATAAAGGTTATTAGGTTTCACTAAATTCCGGCAGCAGATGAATAAACTTATTCTTTAAAGCTATGGAATGAGTTTGTCTGGATGATCAGAAGAGTGCAACGGATTGAGAATATGTTGAGACGAATTTCCTATTCTATATAAAGAATTTTAAATAAAAAAATGAAGTAACTTGAGGAAGAAAATATTTAGTTATAGATTACTCATAGGAAACAATCTTCTCAGGATTTAAAAGGTACAAGTATATATAGTTCATGTTCCAAAAAGCATATCTGTTTCAGCTGTTATAACAAAAGTTACATGCTTCAATAATGTATCCAAAAAAATAAAAATTTACCGAGCAGTGTTATTTGCACACTTCATTTACATTGGATTAGAATTATATTTTTTTAAAATTGTAAATGATCTCAGCCCTTAAAATTATTTGTTTTTTGTGATAAAATATTGAAATCAAACACATTCATACGAGTGGCAACTGTTAGATTATCATTTGCACCTCATGCAATTATTTATAAAACTGCATAGGATCCAAATTTACTTATATTGCATTACGATCCTCTAAATTTTTTTAAACTACAGAGGATCTTAGCCTTTAAGATTATTTTTGATAAAATTAGAATTCAGTTCTTTCTTTAATGATAAGATTTTGAAACCAAATATAATCTAACGAGTGCCAACCGTTAGATTATTAACTACTCTTCCTGCAATTCTTTTTAAGATTATAATGAATTGCACCTTAGTATCCAGGTTGATTTACATGAGAAATTACTAAGTACTCTTCGAGCTTTTTGTTTTATACAAAATAATGTATATTATATCAATTTTGTGAATTATTATTATTTTTTATTTTAATTATATTTTTAATATTATAGTGGATGCGATATATACAAAATACTATTCAATGCTACGTAGCAAAAGAAATTTTTTACTCGGGAACACGCAAGAATCTCACCGATTTACATCTGCCCACGTTGGCATCATTTGCTTTAACTTCACGCACTTAAACACTTGTTGTATGTATAGCTTGGAATCTTTACACCTTTCACACCTAGTGGCTACTGGCTAATATGTAAGTGATTATTTCCGAAGATAAATAACCACTTCCTTTATCATTTGTGCATTCAAAGTATACCCATTAACAAATATCCGAAATGAAAGGTTTATAGAAGTCAATTTATGGAGGTTCTTTTAGACGTTGAAATTGTATAAAATATTATAGCATGAATTGCTATATGTTTGCTGGCATCAATGATTCAAGTATTTGTCTGCTTTCTGCCTCTTATTAGGTTTACTCGTGAGTCTAAATCAATGCTTCATCATAAGCAGTCCTTAATACTCTTCGCATCACTCCATGATGAAGCTCATGATAGATATCAGTACATTTTGCGAGTTACCAGTGATGAGACTCATTTAATATAGAATGTTATGTGAATTATGAAGTAATATTGAAATTTTGTTTTATTTTGACTAATATGTTAATTAATGTACCCTTGATTCAAATGGGTAGAACTTAGGTGTCACAAAGTAAGCTATAGTATAAAGGTATATCATATAAAACTAGGATTTTCCATTAAGTGAAAACTACTTCAGAGTTGGCATGAATGAAGAATGAAAATGACGATTGTGGGATGGCTTGTTTCGTCTAGTTATATGGTTGCTAAATTCATCAATATATATATAGTTGCTAAATTTCATCTCATAAAACATAATTTGTAATCAACAAAACTTGTATCAACATTTTTCCTTCAACCCTTCTCTTTAACCTTTTTAATCACTCTTTATTTATTACTTTCAACCTCACTTAATTGAATTAAAATACATATGAAGGGTGATTAAAGAAGTTTGAAAGAGTTAAAGAAAAAGAATTGGAATTAAATTTTATTCATTTGTAATACAAAGAAAGAGAGAGAGAGTCATCGGAACAATGGTAATATTAATTTTTTTAATAAAAAATTAGAGTACATTGATTAAATATAATTCTTATATTTTTACTTCACTTTTTAATATTATTTTTTACACTTGATTAATGATGTATAAATTTATAATTAATTATGAACACCCAATTTTGACCGGGCTCAAAAGTCAATATAATAAAAAAAAATTTGAAAATAAAAAATAAAAATAAGAAATTCAGCTAATTCAAGGCCACATTCCTACCTATTTTCTTAGCCCAAATATAGGCCCACTTTAGCTTCGTAAAAAATTAAAAATTAAAAAAGGGAAAACAAAAATGAATAAAAAATGCAGATGTGCTGCTTTGTTTGTTTTTTTTTTAGTTTGGGAAGGAAACATTTTTCTTTTCTTACATTATGTTGCTTTTTCTCTTTTTGGGCATGCATTATGCCTTGCACGTACTGCTGCAGCACACCCAACAGAGGAGACAAAGTAGCTTTGCTCCCCACTCACTTCACTCACTCGTTCCACAGGCACTCACTCAGGCAGACACACAACACACACCTCAGCACACACACATTCATGTTAACCACTACATAACAGCCCTCCATCCCCATTTTATGGAGGGGGGACCGTGACCTTCTCCAAGAGAAGAGGACTCCAACCTTCATTCATCCATTTTTCCATCACTATTATTTTCATCATCCACGGCTCCAGACTCGTCTCCCCCATAATCACACTCTCAACCAAGCTCCAACACCATTTTACCAACCAAGTTGACTCACCCCTACCACCATCAACTCACTCCAAAACCAACCCACCATCTCATCCTCACCATCTCCCTCCACTATACACAACCACCCAAAAGCCTCCATAATCACCTCCATTCTCACGTACCGACGGCTACAGCATACAGATTTTTTCAAGCCTTTTGATTTTGGTTTTCTCTCCACCCACGAATAGGAACAGGGGGGTTTTCTTCTTATTTTTTGATTCTACCTCACCACCTCCAGGGAGAATTCTCAGGCGATCTCCACCATTCACCTTCACTAACCATCTTCCTTCTCCCTCCCCCTTTTATCTGAAACTCATCTTCATCCATTCCTCATCACCCACTACCTTAACCTCTTAACCACCACCATAACCTTACGCATAACAGCCATTTTTCACTACAAACCACCTTCCATTTCTATCTTCCTCAACCCCTTTCACCATCAAACAACCACCTAAGACAAGCCTTCATCACTTTCCTCCATTTTGGCCACACACAAACCTTCTGCCCCTGTCAATATATTCACCATAGAATCACGCCCAACCTTCCCTCCATAACCGCATCACCACCCCCTTCCATCACCAAACAGCCACCCAAGCAGAGCCCAAACAACCAGAAACCAGAATCACCACAGAACCAGAGCCAACCAGATCTGCTTGTGCAGCCCAGACGTGGACTCTGCACCGCACCCTCGGAGCTCCGCTGCGAACAGCCGCTCCGAGCCTTCATCGCCGCTAGCCACCTCCCTACCCAACGACCATCACCACGCGACCTCCGGAGCACAGCCCAGCAGCCACCGTCCCAAGCCTCCATTTGAAACCCCTGTTGTGACCTCTGTTCGCCCGTTTCAGAGACTGAACGTCTCCTTCCAGCTAATTGTTGGGCTTATTATGGTTAGAAAAGAAGTAAAGCTAGAATTAGGATATTTCTGATGCCTTTTTGTTTTGTTATTTTGGCTTTTGGGTTAGCTATCATTTTGGGCTTTTATCTTGGGTATGGGCTGGTCATTTTTTTTTTTGAGTTTTACTTTTTTGGGTTGCTATTCCTTTTTTATTATTATCTTATCATTTTGGGTCTTTAGTTGCTTATACAAAAAAAATTAAGATCTTGTTTTTCTTTTATTGATTTTTTTTTATTGACATGTTTATTATCTTATTGATATTTGTTTTAAATAATAACCTTGTAATAATTTTTTTTTTAAAAAAAATGAAAGTCTTCTTTTTACAAAATGAGATTAATCGAGTTAAGGACAATTGTTAATCCGCGATTTCTTTAATCATTTGAAATTGTGTACGGTTTGATGGTTCATTTTTCCAAAAGAAAATCAAATGTTTGAATCTTATTAAAAAAAAAGATAAAATTGGATTAACTGAGCTGCGACAGCTTGTTAATCCTATACCCTTCAGAATTGTTTGAGTTGCGACAGTTTGACGATTCTTTCTCTTCTAAAATAATAATAAAAAAAAAATCAAATGAATTTTCAAAACAAATTTTTTTTTAAAAAAAAAAATTAAAAATAAACAACCCACAATCGTTTTTAAAAAACACGCGTTTTTAATTCGCATTTCATTGAGAAGTGACGTAGGAGCAGAATCATTATTCTGTCAAGCCAAAATTAAATTTTAATTTATTTGTTTGTTTAGTTTTCTTTTTTTTAATAAAATGGGTAAAATAATTTTTTTTAAAAAGTTATACAAATTGCACAACTGATTTAAGGTAACTGTCTTAGGATGGATGTATCAGGGGTGCTGTGGGGTTAAGTCCCCACCCTTCCCTGTGCATAATTAGACTCCCGAACTTGAGTTTTTGAACGTAGACCATCATTTTTGGTTTTTCAATTTTTCTTAATAAAAATAAAATTAGTGACGACTCCTTTAAATTTTTGTTAATTAAGTCGTTATTCGGCCGCGATCCCGGTCGCGACATTAATCATATGTATTAATTAGTTAATAAATAAAATTTAAGCTTCAAAATTAAATTATAAATTTATTTATTAATTAACTAATTCGTATGATTAATTATGAATTTATATATCATTAACTAAATATAAAAAATGATATAAAAAATAATGTAAAATAATTATTTTTGGGTTAAATAATAGATTAATGCAAGGATGACATGTTCAAGTAACAATTAATGCAAATTCCAAGAAGTTCTCCACCATTGGCATTAAGTTGGTATGTCCAAGATTTATGTGTGTGTGCCTGCATCAATGGTTGATATTATCTTCAACTTCAAGCATGCATTAATTGTTGCACTATGACGAAGCAATAATTTCTGAGCACGGTAACATGCTTTAAACTTTAAAGCATGCCTTTTGAGTTCTGAATACAAGCTAACCAACGAATAAATATGTACGCCCTCTGAAGAACAATGCATGGAAACAAACTCATTTGGCAATTAAAGGATCACGTATATAGTATATACAGAAGAATACACATAGGAATGAATACGTTTTCTGCAATACATTATACAATGTATGAACAGGAAAAGTACAATCAATAAACAAAAAGTCATCATTGACTTCTTCCCCTTCTTTCCAATTTCATCCCATCTCATCAAGCTTCCATAATGGAAAGCTTAGCACACGCTCTTTTTCTGCAGCAACCCAACTAAGAAACGAACAAGGCTTGGTTTCTTTGCTACGTTGATGGCAAACCATGAGGTTCCACCTGAAGCTCACCCATATGCCTTTAATATTTGTGGCCCTAGCAACTTGACCACTTTTAATTTGAGAAACCTCATCAGTTCTAGTTGGTTAGTACCCATTTCAGTTCTAGCTCCAATCTAACTGAATCTCAGATGAGCTTAGTCCTTCACTCATGGACTTGATGAAAAGTTTAATGCTTGACCGTAGATGTGAAAAGTTTGCTACTGCTTATTGAGGTGTAGAGACAGAGCAATATTAGTAGCATGCATGATTTCTTGTTTCAAATCTCAGTTTTGTTGATCGATTTTGAAGATATTAGTACAATGGTCTGTAACATATGAGTATAAAGTTGCAAACTTCACCAAATTTAACTTCTTGTCTTTGAATTATGAGTTAGCTTAACTTGCTGGCACCTGGGTTTAGACAGAGCCATGATAAAGAAAAGAAAGTGTTTACATATTTGTATTGTGGATTTTCTTAATTAAAATCACTTCTATTGCTTGGATTGCCTTAGAAGATTTTTTTTTCTTTTTTTTTTTTTAATTTAAATCTGTTTCTAGTCATTTTTTATTTTAATTTATATTATGGATCTTTTACTGTATGAATTTCATTGTAGGCATGTGAACCTGAGAGTAATATGTTGGCATTAGCTCTAGTAAAGAGCCCTTTACTCTTCATTTGTCATCATAAATCTGATGGAAAAACACTCACAAGGCCACAGAGTTGGTGACATTTACATTCTTTTATAATATATGTCCATGTTGATAATTATTTTGTTGTATGCAGGAAGGATGCAAATTATAAAAGAACTGTCATTGCCTGCCTTATACAGGCAGTTTACTTGCTTGAACTTGATAGACAGGAGAAGAGAACACAAGAAAATGCTCTAGCTCCAAATTGGTGGACTCCCTTTAAGTACAAGCTCACACAAACATTGATTGATGAAAGAGATGGATCCATTTTTGGTGCAATATTTGAATGGGATCGATCAGCAGCATGGGATGACTTAGTACCAATCAGACCTAGTGGTGCCCCCAGAGCTGTTTTAGCACTCAGAGG
Source organism: Ormosia emarginata (assembly GCA_029884605.1). Taxonomy (NCBI): domain Eukaryota; kingdom Viridiplantae; phylum Streptophyta; class Magnoliopsida; order Fabales; family Fabaceae; genus Ormosia; species Ormosia emarginata. The sequence continues at coordinate 13,956,343 of JAQQTP010000086.1, forward strand.
AACATTACTCGAAAGCCCTACAATGCGAAGAGATATTGAAGATGATCTTCGTTTTTTTGCTTGGGAAAGCTTGAAGGGATCTGTCAGGTTTGAAGTAGCTTTGGAGGTGGTAAAATCAGTTTCTGATACATATGGAAACAGTAATGTATGTATTGTAGGGCATTCCTTGGGAGCTGGGTTTGCTTTTCAAGTGGGAAAGGTACTAGCAAAGGAAGGGATTTATGTGGAGACACATTTATTTAATCCACCTTCTGTTTCACTAGCCATGAGTATGGGAAATATTGGAGACAAGGCACATTATGTCTGGAATAGACTTAAATATGTGCTTCCTTCAAGTAGCAAAGCTCAAGTCAGCAATGATGAAGACAAGACTTCGGGTGTACGATTGAAGAGTTGGATACATCGGTTATCTGGCTTGAAGGATACTGGTTTTGGGGTAGGCAAATGGGTTCCTCATCTGTATCTTAACAACAATGACTATATATGTTGGTATTATATTGATCCTGTTGCCACAGGAGATAAGATAGCTGACAAGGAGAATCTGAATCCTAGAAATGGGCAAATTGAAGCAAAGTTGTTTGTTGTCTCCAAGGAAAAACAGAAGTTTCTTGAGGCTCATAGCTTGGAACAATGGTGGTCAAGTGATGCAGAGCTTCAGCAGGCTATCCATAATAGCAAACTCATAAGCAGGCAACTTAGATCTTTATACTCTGGTACACCTTCAGAAGCAACACATTTATTTAATCCACCTTCTGTTTCACTAGCCATGAGTCTCGGAAATATTGGAGAAACCGCAGAATTTGTCTGGAATAGACTTATATCTGTGCTTCCTTCAAGTATTGAAGCTCAAGTCAGCAATGATGTAGACAAGACTTCAGTTGTAGGTTTGAAGAGTTGGATACCTCAATTATCTGGCTTGAAGTATGCTGGTTTTGGGGTGTGCAAATGGGTTCATCATCTGTATGTTAACAAAAGTGACTATATCTGTTGCTTTTATACTAATCCTAATGCCACTGGAGGGAAGATCGTTGACAAGGAGAATATGGGTCCTGCAAATGGGCCAATTGCAGCACAGTTGTTTGTTGTCTCCAAGGGAAAACAGAAATTTCTTCTGGCTCATGGCCTGGAGCAATGGTGGTCAAGTGATGCAGAACTTCAGCAGGCTATCCATAATAGCAAACTCTTTAGCAGGCAGCTTAGGTCTTTGTACACCAATACGCCTTGGCAAGTGACTCATTTACTTAATCCACCTACTGTTTCACTTGCCATGAGTCTCAGTAATATTGGAGAAAGGACAGAATTTGTCTGGAAATGGAATATACTTAAATCTATGCTTCCTTCAAATTACGAAGCTCAAGTCAGCAATGATGGAGACAAGACTTCAAGTGTACTATTTAAGGGTTGGATACCTAAATTATCTGGCTTGAAGGATGCTGGTTTTGGTGTGGGCAAATGGGTTCCTCATCCGTATATTAACACCAGTGACCATATAAGCTGGCTGCTTAGATCTTTATACACTGGTACACCTTCACAAGTGACATATTTATTATCTGGCTTGAAGGATGCTGGTTTTGGTGCTGGCAAATGGGTTCCTCATCTATATATTAACACCAGTGACTATGTAAGCAGGCAACTTAGATCTTTATACACTGGAACTCCTTGGCAAGTAACACATTTATTGAATCCATCTTTTGTTTCACTAGCCATGAGTTTCAGAAAGGCTCATTGCCTGGAACATTGGTGGTCAAGTGAAGCAGAACTTCAGCAGGCTATCCATAATAGCAAACTCATAAGCAGGCAACTTAGATCTTTATACACCGTTACACCTTCGCAAGTAACCAGCGAAAGCCAAGGTAACAATGGATTTACTCTGATAGTTTGCAAAATGACTTGTTTCCATTCTTAATAATACAGCCTGCTTTTGCTTGTATTTAAGTCTAGTAACTTCTCGTTATATATATATATATATATATAGGGAGCATATTTAGTGAGAGGAGTGGTTTATTGTAAGAGGTGAGATGAGCAAATTTTTGTCATTAAACTATACATTGATGGTCAAGAATAAAAGTTAGTTTAGGGTCACATGATCACTTAAAGTTTCATGACTTTATGTTTTAATCTTGACCATTCATGTAAGATCTAATTGTCAATATTTTCTTCTCTCACTCTCATAATAAATCACTCCTCTCACTTAATATTCTCCCTCCCTATATATATATATATATATATATATATATATATATATATATATATATATATATATATATATATATATTACAAATTGTACCTGAGGAAATATATAGTCATTCTTCTTCTATTTTACTGTTGGTGTCTTGAACTCAGATCTAAATGAGACTAAATCCGACATCTTGCTTCCTAACCATGAGTTTAAGAATTGAATCATCTTAAAAATATCAAGGGCTGAGAGGGAGATGCGTGTATTGTAACATCCTACATCTACCTTATATAAATTCTATCTTTAATTTAGATATATGTGTATGTGTTACATTAAAATTTTTATGAGATAGTATAAAACTATGAGTATTAATAATTGGAAAACATAGGTGAATTGGTATTTAATGTGATAGTGTAAATAAATAATTAAAGGAAACCATTTCGGCATTTGAGACACATAATCTAGTGGCATGAGATAGTATAATTTCATAGAAGATTAACAAAAAAATATAATGATAATAATAAAGAGATAAATTGAACTTAGGTTGTATAGTAAATTACCATGCAACCACTCCACTCACCTCACTTAGCGGGATACGGGCAGAACAGCCCCAAATTTATTCTCATCACCGCATGAGAAAAATAGAACAGAAGGAAAGAAAGAGTATGAGAGAATGGATAGGAGAGTTGAGCAGATAGAGAATTGAAGGGAAGTGTGGGATCATGTAACAGCAAAATGGTTAGAATCTTAAAGAATTTCTCTACCCGATTACTTTCTTGGGAAGGTATTGGCGAAGTCTCAAGCCTTGGGACAGTTAGGGTGGAGTAAAGGGCTAGAAGGGAACCAGAAATTGTGTTGATTGTTGAATTCTGTATGCATGCATGTATACAATCTTTGTTATTATTCATGTTAATGTATCTTATGATGCCAAAAGTTGAGATAACTGGCCAGAAGGGGAGTGTGGACTCCTTGGATCCCCTCTCAAGTTCCCTAGTTAGTTGGAGGCATGAATTAAGTGAAAGAAGGTGTAATCACAGTAGATTCACCATATACCCCCTAACCGGATGATAAAGTTTGACAAGAAAGTCTAGTTTCAATTATAATGATGTTATGATTGTTCTTTGTATGTTCATGGAATTCTGTTAACATATTCTTGGTTATTTATTGGGATTGTAAAATCTCATAAGTTAATAATTTATCCAGCCATAGATGGAGCTCAGGTTGAGAAGGAGACCAGCTACTGAAATTGCTGCATAATTACTTGTCTTGAAACATATGTAGTTAATACATAGTAAATGCTCTAGACTGTATTTTGTATCTCTATCGTATATATAGGAGTTACGATATGAGACTAAAATATCACGCTTTCACTGTGTATATGGTGGTGTATACGCTTAGGACATTTTGGCTGACAGTACTACTATTTATATGCGTCTACGATACTGTCATCACAGCTGTCTACTGCTGTATACAGTTTTCTGATGTGAAATTTGGTGAAGTTTCTACAAAAAATTGTTCTGTTAATACCATACAGGTAAATGCATAGGTGAATGGTTATGGTTTCTGTGTTACCTTTGTAAAAGTACTCTTTACAGCCTATAAAGTTCCCATTGATCATAATACAGGACACTTGGCAAAACAATATCCACTGTCCTCTCAAAAGCAGTTCTGATTGTACCATCAATTGGAAGTCTGTAAGTTTTTCTCTAACTTAGCCTTAAATTAATTCAAACTGTAAATACAGAGAAATTCTTATAATCACAGAGGCTACATACTCCTTATATCATAATGTTTATTCTTGGTACTGCCTTAAGTTGTAATTAAATCAGTAGTATTTTGTAAGATTCACTCCTAACTCTAATTTATTGAGTTTATGCTCTGTTACCTTTACTAATTGGGGGACAATTATAGTGTAATAGGACTAATGTTATTATAGATTTTCTATATGATGTGTTAAATAAAGCCGGACAGCTTTTAAAATTATATCGATGAGATTATTCTAGCACAATGTGTTCACAATATGCTGCCATTTCATGTTCTACTCCTGAATTGATGCTATATCAGATGCAATGAGCCTTCTAGGAACCACCTAAAAATATGTCCTTTTTACCCCAAAAAGAGGTGCATCTTAGCTATTATTTACAATTGGAATCAGGTTAAATAGACCTCTATAGCCCAAGTTCTACAGCTTAGAACAGGGCTGTTAGGATTCAACTATTGCAGAAATTAAACTATTTTCATATTAAAACTGGTACCAAAATAGATAATTAAAAGTTCTGAAAGTTTTAACCTAATTAGTCTCATCTATTAGCTTTCTAATGGGACCAACAGCATGTCATTTGGTAACCTAGAACTCATTCTGCACATTTCAATGCTTGCTGTTCAGGTTGGGACAGCAAATTCTGCTCAAAACCCTTTTTCTCTTGTATCATTTTCTTTGGTATAAATACCGTATCTTTTTTTTAATAACCCTTACATGACATCTACTCTTTTGCTATAATAACTATTGCACAAATGACCTTATATTACAAATATCCTTCAAGTGAACTCAAAGGATGGATCTAACTGTACTCAAAGAGTTACGGGCTTCCTCTTAGTAAGGGTGTTATAAGGATGATTTCTTCAGTCTACTAGAGAGGGTCCCTAATAATATCAAATTCAGTGAGTTTTGAGTCCCCCAAGCAAGAACCTGCAGTTCATAAGAGGCGATCATTTGATTCATTACATGTGAGCACCTCTTTAAAACAAGTGCCTTGATATTTGCATATTTTTTTTAAACGAATTTTATAGCATTTTAATCCTAGCTGGAGCTTGGGACACTGTTTTTAGTTTTTAACCAATTGTTCATACAATTTCGGGTTAGGAATGATGGTTAGGTAAACTTGGGACACCGTTGAGATTATTGAAAATTATCTCGATTAGAAAAATAAAATGTACAAAAGAAACTGGAGCTAATATTTGATAAACGTTATGAGGTTTCACTAAGCTCTGGCAGCAGATGAATAAAGTTATGGAATGAGTTTGGCTGGATGCTTAGAAGAGTACAACGGATTGGGAATATGTGGAAGCGAATTTCCTATTCTATATAAAGAATTTTAAATGAAAAAAATGAAGTAACTTGATGAAGAAAATTTTTAGTTATAGATGCTGTAACTGATCCTTCACTTAGTTACTCAGTTATGGGAAACACTCTGTTCAGGATTCAAAAAGGTTCAAGTATATATAGTTCATGTTCCAAAAAAACATCTGTTAAGCTGTTATAACAAAAATTAAGAAGCTACAAATGATGTATCCACAAAGAAAAAATTAATCACAGACAAATGAGCAGTGCTATTTGCACACTTCATTTACATTTGCCCATAGTGGCATCATTTGATTTTTTTTTTCTTTGTTTGTGTTAGAAATTCAAATATGAGTTTTAAGTATATATATGTGTAAAAAAAGTCTCATATTGTTAAGGAATGAACAAAGTAAGGATTTTATAAGTAGATAGACATATAAACCTATAACCTTAAAGTTTTGAATTGAGATATGACGTCGACTCACTTTATTGTTCTTCTTTAAATTTATTGATTTCAGATCTATCTCCTCAATAGAGCTGACCGCGCACTTGAGGAGGGAGATTGTTGCTTTATAAGTGAATGGACTCATAAATTTAATGTCTTACGGCTCACTTTGGTGTTCCACTTTTAAGTCTATTGATTTCAGATCTCCTCTTTCTCTAATACTTCCATCATTTGACTTTAACTTGACACACTTAAACACTTGTATAGCTGTTGACCCAAAAAAAAAAAAAACAATAGTATAGCTTAGAATTTTTGCACTTTGCACATCGAGTGGCTACTGGCTAACATAAATACCCACTTCCTTTATCATTTGTGCATTCAAAGTATACGCATTAACATGTTGGGTACCAGAGTTATAGAAAACAATATCACGCAACTAAAATAGAGTTGAGAAAAGAGGAACTGACACAAAATATTTAACGTGGAAAACCCTCTAATGATGATGAGGGAAAAACCACGGACAAGAGTAGAAAAGTTTTTACTATGAGGAAGAAATTACAAGACCTCTCTCTTTATACAAGGAGAGAACTATACAAGAGAAATAAGAGGAAATTTTGGGATATTTGAAACTAATGGAGGAGGTCCTTATTTATAGGAAAACCTCCTCCACAAATACCAACTCCCACCAATGTGGGACTTTTAGTTCAACAATTCTCCCACTTGAAGATTTGACTGAGTCAATCATATCTTCACACCACTCTTTCTACCTTGTCATTCCATGTTGCTTACGTTTCTGATAGGCCATAGGAGGATCGACACCAAATAAACTTGTCAGTGTTAATTGGTTTTGTCATAACATCTGCTAGGTTGTCTTTGGTGTGAATCTTCTGCATATCCACACTCCCTTCTTCTACTACTTCTCGAACAAAGTGATACTGGATATCTATGTGTTTTGTCCTTGAATGAAAAGTGGATTTCTTGCAATATGCAAGGCACGACATTGTCACAATACACGGTAATTATCTGCTTTGCTTGTGCCCGAGTTCTTCCATTAACCTTTTAATCCAAATAGCTTCCTTACAAGCTTGGGTAGCTGCCATGTATTCGAACACGTAGTAGACATGAGCTACTGTGATCTGTAACTTGGATAACCACGGTGACCGCTCTTCTGTAAGTGTGAACACATAACCGGTAGTAGATTTTCTTTTATCAAGATCACCGCAAAATCTGAATCAACATATCCCTTGACAACAAACTCGATCCTCCAAAACATAATGCGACTCGAGGTCCCTTTAATATATCTTAGGATCCTCTTAATAGTATTCCAATGCTCTTTACTAGGATCTGCCATAAAACGACTGACCGCTCCCACTGCTTGTGCAATGTCTGGTCTTGTACATATCATAGCATACATAAGGCTTCCCACTACTGATGCATACGGTACTCGAGACATTTCCATCCTCTCTGCTTCCTTTGCTAGGACTCATACTTGAGGATAATTTGTAATTGACAGGAAGTGGGGTAGAGACTGGCTTACAATCTTGCATATTGAAGCGCCGCAAGATTTTCTTCAAATAGTTCTTTTGAAAAAGCCAAATCTTCCTATCTTTTCTGTCTCGGTGAATTTGCATCCCTAAAATCTTGTTTCTTTGGTCCCAAGTCCTTCATATCAAACTCCCTAGCCAACTGTGCCTTCAATTCTTGGACTCGAACTTTGTTGGGGCCTACCACCAATATGTCATCCACGTACAACAACAAAATGATAAAATCATCATCACCAAACCTCTTGTAATATGTACAATGGTCTAAACTCAGTCTGTTGTATTTGAGGCTAATAATGAAGGAATCAAATCTCTTGTACCAACACCTTGGCGCTGCTTTAGACCGTCTCAGAGATTTGGTTAACCTGCAAACCAAGTTTTCTTTTCCTTGTTCTTTAAAACCTTCTGGTTGGAGCATATATATCTCCTCTTCAAGTTCTCCATGAAGAAAAGCTGTTTTCACATCTAATTGTTCAAGATGTAAATCAAATGCAGCACACATAGCCAGGACTACTCTGATAGTAGTAAGTCTGACAACCGGAGAGAATATTTCATTGAAATCAATTCCTTCTTTTTGAGCATACCCTTTGACCACCAGCCTTGCACGATATCGTTCCACTTGATCGTTGTCATCTCTTTTGATCTTATAGACCCATTTGTTACCAATGGCCTTCCGTCCCTTTGGAAGTTCAACAAGTTCCCATGTCTTGTTTCTATGTAGGGCTTCCATTTCTTCTTGCATTGCTGCCATCCATAGAGAAGTTTCTGAGCTACTCACAGCCTCCTGAAAGGTTGACGGCTCTCCTTCTTCTGTTAGAAGGCAATATGCATCGTGGCTTGCCATAACATAGTCTGAGTGCCATGAAGGTGCTCGTATCTGACGAGTTGATCGCCGAACTTCTGTATCATTGGCCTCATATGGTTCTTGTTCTTCGTGCTCTGGTTCTTGTTCTGCTTCAAAGGAATCTTCTTCTCCGACTTTTCTATCTATCTCGTACCGTAGTAGTCTCTTTCAAGTCTTGTCATCTTCTTGTTCTCTTGCAGTTCATTTTACGCAAATATCACATCTCTGCGACAATAACCTTGTGGGCGGTGGGATCCCTGGCGATACCCCTTAACACCGTCGGCATAACCCAAGAATATGCATTTCCTGGATTTTGGATCCACTTCGTTCTTTCTTGGGAATTGTACATCACATATATGCAGGACATCCGAACACATGAAGATAAGAATAATCTGCTTTGGTTTTCCATTCCACATCTCCATTGGTGTCTTTAAACCAATTGCGAGTTGATGGCGACCGATTTATCACGTAATGTGCGGTTTTTGGCTTACGCCCCGAGAAAGACTTGGCTAGACTGCAGATTCGCAACATAGCTCTTGTTCTTTCTAGGAGAGTTCTATTCATCCGCTCTGCTACACCATTTCTTGAGGTGTGTATGCAACGATAAAGCGCCTTTTAATACCCTCTTGCTTGCAAAATGTGAGAAAATTACCATCGTATATTCTCCTCCATTGTACGTCCTCAAGCACTTGATCCTCTTTCAGGATTCAAGTTCTACTTTTGCTTTAAAGTCTTTGAAGATTGGAAACACATCGACTTCTTCTTGATTGGGTACACCCATAATCTCCTAGAGAAATCATCAATGAATGATACAAAGTATTTTGCTCCTCCTAGGGACATTTCGATGACTCCCACACATCGAGAATGAATCAAGTCTAGTATGCGCTTGCTTCTAGCAATTGATCTATCAAACTTTAATCTATCTTTGCTTGCTTGTACACACAGTGCTCACAAAGAGGTAAGTTTACCGATTTGAGCCCGGGAAGGAGATCACGTTCCGTGAGAATCTTCAAACCACGTTCCGACATATGGCCTAATTTGCGATGCCACATTATCGTTGATTCTTCTTGGCCTGCTAATGCAACTGATGCATCTGCCTTTTGTAGTGTATCTCCCACAAGTATGTATAGATTTGTCGCAATTTTTTCTGCTTTCATCACCACTAGAGCACCTTTAACAACCTTCAAGATCACATCTTCAATATGAGTCTTGCACCCGAGGCCATCCAATTGCCCAATAGACAATAAATTCTTCTTTAAACCTTTCACATGTCGTACCCCTTGAATTGTGCGAACAGTACCATCGTGTAATTTTATTTTGACAGTACCAACTCCAGCAATCTCCAAGGCATGATCATTTCCCATGAATACAGATCCTTACGAGATAGGTTCATAAGTACTAAACCAATCTCGTTGTGAAGTCATGTGCCATGTTGCTCCTGAATCCATAATCCAAACATCATTGAGCTGTTTTCCGCCTTTGGAACCAATTGCTACTTCGCTGTAAAGGATTTCTCCATCATCAGAGGTACTCACAACACATCCTTGAGATGTTGTTGCTTCAGGAGCTTTATCTGAATTTTTCTTGTTGTGCCAACAATCTTTCTTCAAGTGTCCTCTCATGCCACAAAGGTAGCATTTGAAGTTCTTCCTTCTTCGTGACTTTGATCTACTCTGATTTCGGCTCCCATTAGAGCCACGTTCTGTTGATCTTCCTCTCATCATCGACAAAGCCTCTGCTTGCTGTGAGCTTTCCAATCTGTCTTCCTTGTTCTTCCGCCTGGATTCTTCTTCAAGAATAGCAGCAGCAACGTCATCAAATCGAAGATTATCAGCAACATTATTATTTGTTATGTTGATGATGAGTTGATCATAAGAGTCATGTAGACTTTGAAGTAGAAGCTCTGCACGTTCATTTTTCACCATGTTGTATTCTGATGCTGTAAGCTGAGAAAATAACGTGTTCAGATTGTTGATGTGATCCGGTACTGTCATGGATTCACTCATTCGAAGTGTATAAAGCCTCCTTTTTAAGAATATTCGATTGTGAAGTGACTTGACCTCGTACAATTTGGTGAGAGCATCCCAAATCTCCTTCGCCGTCCTTTTTTATGCAACACTTGACAAACCGAATCGCTAAAGCTAGATGCAGGTTGCCAACAAGACATTGTCATCCATCTCCTTCCACTTGTCATCGGGTATCCCCGGTGGAGTGCCGCCAATTCAATTGCTAAGCAATTGTCCTTCCTCAAGATTGTCTTTATCTTCAGTTTCCATAAGGAGAAATTACTCCCATTGAACCTCTCAATCTCATATTTTGTCGCTATGGTTTTACACCAAATAATTTTCAACTAAACCGGTTTGTACTATTTCACCGTGAATAGTATCGTATACGTGAACAGTATTGTACGTATTATTCGTATACTAGAACAAATCCAGTATGCGTTAACAATCTTTGTAAAAGTATACAACTACACGTATGAATAGTCACCGTGAATAGTACCATGGCGTGAATAGTGCCGTATTCGAAATAGTGACGAAGTAGGCGAGAGTGAATAGTATACCAGGCAAGTTCCCAGGAAAGAGATGTGAGTCACTAATGGACACGCTTAAATATCAAATCTTTCTAAGGAACTTTTCTAGACATACACTCCCACACTACCACACTTTAATTCCAAACAACAAGAATAATTCTTTTCGATGTGGAAGATCGATCAATCGCAACCACAGAAGCATACTAAGAATTTTCTTCCGACCTTGCACCGTAGTAATCGAGAGCTACGATACCACTTGTTAGGTACCACGAGTTATAGAAAACAATATCACGCAACTAAAATAGAATTGAGAAAAGAGGAACTGACACAAAATATTTAACGTGGAAAACCCTCTAATGATGATGAGGAAAAAACCACGGACAAAAGTAGAAAAATTTTTACTATGAAGAAGAAATTATAAGACCTCTCTCTTTATACAAGGAGAGAACTATACAAGAAAAATAAGAAAAAATTTTGGGATATTTGAAACTAATGGAGGAGGTCCTTATTTATAGGAAAACCTCCTCCACAAATACCAACTCCCACCAATGTGGGACTTTTAGTTCAACATAACAAATATCCGATGGTTTGTACTACTGCCATGAAAGGTTTATAGAAGTCAGTTTATAAAGGTCCTTTTGAACGTGGAAGTTTGTATAAAATATTATAGCATGAATTGCTATTTGTTTGCTGGCATCAAGGGGGCAGGGAGAAGAAAAAGATAAGGAAAATATATACGAGGCAGAAGGACTTTGTGGGCACGCTATCAATGATTCAAGCATTTGTCTGCTTTTTGCCTCTTTTTGGTTTACTCGCGAGTCTAAATCAATGTTTAAAAGATAGAACAAATATTAAACTAAGAATGTGACACCATAAGCAGTCCTTAATCCTCTTCGCATCAATCCAAGCTGAAGCTCGGGATAGATATCAGTAAACTTTGCAAGTTACCAGCTACTGATAAATTTGATGAGAAACATTTAATGTAGATTGTTACAAGAAGCAATATTGAAAATTTGTTTTATTTTGTAAACATTAATATGTTAATGAATGCACTCTTCATTGAAATGGTTAGAACTTAAAAGTCAGCCATAGTATACAGTATACAGTAATATATCATATAAAATTAGTTATTTTCTATAGTGAAAACTGCTACAGAGATGGCATGAATGAAGAATAAAAATGACGTTGTGGGAACTCTTGCTTTGTCTGTATATATGGTTGCTAAATTTCATCTTCAAAACATAATTTGGAATATGAAGAGTGAGAGTCATCTGAATAATTGTAACATTGATTTTTTTTCCCAGAAAATTGGAGCACATTGGTTAATAGGTTAAATCAAGCAATGTGACATTTAAAGCATGCCTTCTTAATCAACGTGTGTTGGTCCAATTTTTTTTCCCAGAAAATTGGAGCACATTGGTTAATAGGTTAAATCAAGCAATGTGACATTTAAAGCATGCCTTCTTAATCAACGTGTGTTAGTCCAAGTAGAAGGAGCTTTGGTCTTTTAAAAATGTAGTCCTAAGTTCGATATCTAAATTCATGTATATGAAAATATCATTGTTTTGTCGCTTAGGCATAGACCGTATCCCGAGAGATTAGTCTCTCGTCTATTTATCGGATAAGAAAATATTCTAAAACCAAAAAAAACATGGCTTCTGAATCCAATCTAACCAACTAGAATAACGAATAAATATTTAGGCCCTCTGAAGATCAATCCATGGAGACAAAGTTACAATTAAAAAGTGCAAAATCATGTGCATCAATGAACAAAAGGACCGGCTATGAATATACAAAAGATTACACATAGGAATGAATACATTTTCTACTATACACTATACATGGTATGAACAGGAAAAGTAAATCCAGAAACAAAAACTGATCATTGAAGCCTTTTGGGTTGATCTTCCATAAAGGAGACATTTTCAAAGCAGTCCAGACAACTCGTAGTCATATATGCTGACCTCTTGCTCAATCTGTGCATAGCAATTGAAGAAGGGATTTGGTTCAACATCAAAAAGTAATGATTCAAGATCCCGATATGCCCACAAATGATCTAGAGGTTGGCTTGCCACTGAGTCTTCTAAGAGTATATCTTCCAAACATATCTGGTTGCATACTTGATTAAATTCATCATTCATCAATGCAGCATAGCATGACTCTGATGAACTGGTTGTTGCTTCAGTGGAAACTGAAACTTCAACACTAGTTTCAGGGTGGTCCCTTTGAACATCTGCTCCTATAAGAGGGCAGTTCTCAGCCATATTGGGTTCCAAAGGAGTTGGAGATGAAGTAGTTGAGCTTCCACTGCCAGTTAGCTCTTGAACTAACTTCTTGAAGCTTGAGCTATCAGTGATGTAGACCTTTGGCCTCAAAACCTTAATCAAGCTGTTGAATTGTTGTTCCTCATTCTTAGATATTTTCAGTGATGCTTGATTTAATTTCTTTCCCATGATGATGATTTCAATGTGTATACAACTGGCACTTTGTAATCAACTCCCACCTCTCGGAGGATACAAGGTGCTATGTATAAATATTAATTTGTAGAGAAGATATATATGAGGGAGATGGAAACAGAAGAAGCAGCAAGACATAAAACATTAGATGCTGAAAGGATATTGATTGATTTAAAAAAAAAGCTTGTTTTAATAGGAATCCATACCAACCTGCCTGCCTCTCCATTTTAAATTCACTCTCTCTCTTTCCCTGTCATTTCTAAAGTATACCAGGAACCATCAAAGGAAAAAATGCTGAGTTTTGTTTTTACATGGAGATGTGGATGTTGGTCTATTCAATAAGATGGTTTTCAGGAATAAAAATGATTTGTAATAATGGGAGATATAGCGTATGAAGTAGAAGGGCATTGAGGGCACGCAACTTACTATTCAAGTAACATAAAATAAGGCAATGATTTATTAATTATTGCTTGAACTTCTGCCTCTAGTAGCATCTGTGCAGTGGCAGAATTAGACAAAAGGAAATTAATTAAATATAAAAAGAGGTTATTGTCTCACTGAAATCAAGCTCTGACTGCTAACATTCTCCTTTCTCAGTTTCTCTAATGCTTTTTTTTTTTTTGCCTTTTTGCCAGACAATAATGAATTCAAATAATTCTCTGAAATATTATTGGTACCCTATATATTTGGATATTGACATCCATATCTAAGTCTAATAGACATTCTACTTGATAGCTAGGGATAGCTTGCAAAAGTACTCTGTTCATTTCTTTTTTTACATCTTTTTTTTAATTTATGCTAAAAACTGAGTGGATGAGTAATTCTCAGGTTAGCAATGTCTACTTTAAGCACTCCATTAATATTAATTATGTGTAAAGTTGTGGATTTATGTTAAGAATACACCTACCTTTAAAAAATGCATTTATAAATATCAATTATTAAATGAAGTATCTAAGAGATGATTTCGTAGGTATTATTTATCCAATTTGTGAGTGCACCCTCTTCTATTTATCTTCCTTCTATAAAATATAGTGGAAATGATTGCTTGTTATGCATAAATCAGTTTGAAAATGAAACATTCTTTGTATCACTGCGCCGTATGAATGCTCGCGCACACCATGTCATTGTCATGCTCATCAAAATCTGTAATTTTGGCATTGGCTGTCGATGGTGCAATTGAAAGATACCACTAATTGCTATGAAATGAAATTGAAATTGTTGAAAGAGCATCTTGCTCATGATTCAATAATTCAAGCAAAGTAACAAGCACTGAGGGTTAAAAACTTAAAATGCTTTAGACCCCATTAAAATTCATAGCTCGGACCAAACCTCAGTTTAAGTCATGTTCTGTCATTCCTTACGATGCCTTGCCTTGATTTTCAAAATCGAGGGAAAGGGGGATCATATATAGCGATTTAATCTTCTACACAAACGTTTTTGGTAGCATTTTTCAAAAGCATATTATTTGAAACTTCTATACTTCCGTTAAAAAAATTTCAACCGACTACTTTCAGTCAGAACCAATTGTCAAAATTATACTATCTGAATAAAAGAATTCAATCTAATTAACATGGAAAGGGATGAATTATTATTAATCAGATAGGAAATCCTATATCTAAAAATAAGGGTGTTTGCTGGTTGGTTTAATGGGTTTTGTGATATTTTAGTCTCGACCCGTTTATTAAATCAATAGTTTGAAACGAGTGAATTTTTCTTTTCAATCCGACCAGTTCAAGAGTGAGTTAAGTCAAGTCAAACCTATGAATACAACGTACTTAAAAAAAAAATCAGCTAAAATAAATGTCACAATATAAAATCGAAAATTTGTTAAATAAAATATATCGTAATTAAAAATAATATAAGGCCCGTTTGGTATAAAAAAATAAAATAAGACCTGATAGTATAAGACTTAAAAGCCTATTTGACATGTCGTATTAAACCTGATAGGATAAACTAATACAATACATTATGATCTTATCAGTTGTTTGATGTAAACATTGTATTGTACAAGTTTGTCCATAAGATCTCTCTTATACATTAAAATGATAGATAACTTAATCAAACCTTATGAGGTGGGGTTAGGCTTGATTGGATTTTCATGTATAAGTTTCTATAAAGACTTTTTCATTATAATTCTAAACATCATGATATCTCCAACCTTATACTATCAAGTCTAATACTATCAGGTCTTATCATATACTTCATACCAAACGAGCCCTAATAGTATAAAAGACTTTATAATATAAAGCCTAATACTTAATGGTTGAGGATATTAGGATGTTTAGAATTGCAATAAAAAAGTTTTTATAGGAACTTATACATCAAAATCCAATTAGGTATAATCTCACCCCGTAAGACTTGATTAAGTTATCCATCATTTTAATACATAAGAAGAGTTTGATGGATAAATTTATTAAATACAATGTTTGCACCAAACAACTGATAAAATCATAATGTATTATATTAACTTATCCTATCAAGCCTTATACGACATGTCATGCAGGCCTATATGTTCCAAATTAACTAAAAAGTCACATAATCAGTCATAAACATAATAAGTCTCAAACAAACTAAATAAAAATAACAAATTTTACTTAAGTTAACATAAATATGAAATAAACTAAAGTAAACAAACTAATCCTAAAAGTCAAATAACAAACTACATTAGCTAATTGAAGTCTATGTCATCATATATAACATATAGATTGACATAATCATTTATTTCATTCTTAATTTGCTCAAGATACTCTTTGATATCCAAACGATCCAATTTTCATCGTAATGATTTGTTAGATATTTCATGAATTTCTCATCTTTATTTCCTTGATCACATTGAAAATGTGACCACAGTACTTATACTTAAACTTAATTAAAACTACAAAAAAATCAAGAGAACGCAACCTGAAATATCACCATAGCTAAATGACTTTTATTAAAATAAGTACAAAAAAAAAACCTTTTCAATGTGTTAGTTTTATGTAAATTAATACTTTCCAAACCTGCTACCCTACATACCTTGCGAGTTAGAACGTTTTTCAATCTAATCTAACTTGCAAACCCATTCAACCTGCATTTTATAAGTTGGATTAGGTCAAAACTCACGACCATGCGTTCTTGATTTAACCCAGCCACCCGGACACCCCAAAACACAGGTAAGCCTCGTGATTATGAATCCCCTCCCAAAGATACACTAGAATTTAGAGGGAAAAAAAGATCCATCCAAATGCCTTGTAGTCCTACTCAGTATAGAGTATTCTTGGCTTTTTTTTTTTTTTTTGGAAAAACCATTCTTGGCAATTTTGCTATTAAACATTCAATTCATTTGCCTTCATTTTTAGACAGCATAACAGTTATATCTTTCACCTATACTTCGATAGTTCTACTAGTTTACTTTAAATATTATAAAGTAATTTGTTACATGAAGCTACCACTTACATATTGGAGAAAATTAAATTGATGAATGATTAGATAAATATAGTTTACATAAATATAAATATATTTGTGGACAATAACGCTGTAGATAAGACATGATGAAACGATCGATTAGATGTTCATTAATCTTAGGGCGTATACTACAGCACTTGTTTAGTCTTCCAACAAAAACCTATATTTCTCTACATTGAATATAACAACAACTAACCAGGAAATTCGAGATTAGCCAATAACAGTAATTCCACAAAAAGATTTAAAAAAAAGAATAAAAATTAAAAAGTAAACTGTTAAATCATTTAAAACTTTTGTACCTCATTCTTGCTAGCAGAACTAGCAAGCCTTTTCCTCATGTTTCCGCAACTAAAACCTTTTCAACAACTTTCAAGAAGCAATCTGGGAAGTCACTGATGTGGTTCAATTTGCTAGACTACAAATTATTTACTGGTTCAAGACTTTGGCGAAGCCTGAATCTTTTCGGTCAATGATGAACCCAATTGGAGCATAAGAGGATAAACAGGGCTAAACTCCTTATCTCCTCTGCTCCTCACATGTGCAGCATAATCATCAAGTGTTGCTTTGATGCCCTTCCAGATTTGATCCTCCCCTTGAGAATCTAGCCACAATGAATACTGCAATGGTGTTAATTTGTTTCTTTGCAGTGGTGACTGCAATCCTTCAGGACCACGGGTATACAGATGATGAAGTATGACATTTGGTGGCAGATCTTGAAGAAGAGGAGATGATGCAAGCTGGGATGTTTCCAAGAAAATAAGTGGACGAAATGCTCTAAGTGCCCGATACGGTGCACCAAGTTGCTCAACAGGGAACAAATTTTGGCCCACAGCTAACTCCAATTCAGCCATATCCCTAGCCATCCTCAACTTGCCTGATTCTGAAAGTGGTCTGACAAGAGAAGCATGTCGGATGAAGAATACTAGAACACGTGAAGCCATGCTCTGGACAAGCCTGGTGCATATGTTCTCTGTTCCTGGAGCGGTAGTATTTCTGGAAGGCAACAACCTAGATAGAAACTCACTGCGGAAGTGAAGAATACACTTCTGAAGCTCCTCCATGTAAGGTGACGCGTTGTTGTCCATAGCAGCATCCATCCCGAGCACTCCAAAGTTCTGATCATGTATTTGCAATATGCAAGACTCAAGACGATCAAGCATTGCCTGGAATAAAGATGTTACTGAGTCACAGGCAACACCGTATAATGCACCTAATGAAGCAGACAACACATCTGCAGCAATACTGGGCATTCCTTTAATCATAGATGATATTCGTGTATGAACATCTTGCAGATGCTGACACAATGTAAAGTTCTTAAGCTGTGCCGGTGTTGCAGGACCAGTTACTTGACGTGATTCAGGGCCAGTGGATATCTGCCATAACAATGAAAATTAATAATTAAAAGATTAGAAACTATGCTTCTACAATAGTCCTTCCTTCTCATGAACAAAATGGCCTTTGCGTTTCTAAAGATTAAAAAACTCATACACAAACAAGAAAGAAAATCATACGCCTTTAGGTTCCAGCGAAAACATACAGCTACAGCACTTTTTATATAACAAAACCCACAAACAGAAATTAAAAAGGAAAAAAAAATCATGACTCTCCCCCTCAAGAACAAAAGTGGTTGCGACATTGCATGTTCAAGAGCCATGAAGTGTGCATCACTTAAAATCAACCCCTCAAAGCTAAAACGTGGACAAAGCACTGGGTTAACCACTACCTTCTGCTGAAACTTAATACATCTTTAGATATAGAAATTTAATCACAAGACTAAGGGCTACAAGGCCCAGCTGACTCACTAGACCACTTGATCAACTGAGTTCAGATATCACATCAAAGAAACAAATGAAAAACCACTATACCCTTCAAGTTTCTACCATTTAAACATGACTAGGCCTTGGTAAATACCTATCCTCAGTCATTACGTCTCACCATATTGTGACAACACTTTAGGTAGTAATATCTGTAAAATGTTTGATAAGTCTAGCGAAAACATTAATAATTTAATATACTGAAAGAAAAGTAACTAAGTTAAATAATTGAATGGTTGCTAATCACTACAATGTGATACAGTAGGAGACCAACAACACCATACACACATGAATCCTCAATGAAAGAACACACAACCGTTATCCACTGATATATTGACAATGTCATGATTAAATTTAACTGTAGTTAACATTACTTTCCTTCTTCTGTGTATCCCTTCTTTCCTTGTAATAAAATATTCTTTTATCCAAAAGAAAAAAAAAGATGTAACAGTTAACATGATAGCAGTCCTGGAAAACCATGAGCTAGTGTTGAATTCCTTCCTGAGCCAATAAATGTAGTTCTTAAAACATCTTACAAATAGCATACAACACCTTAAATACAATAACATTTTTTTCTGTTTACCTGGTATTCAGCTCGTTCTGCAAGAAGAAGCAAAACCTTGCCAATTTCACGCAAAACAAGAAGAGTCAAGCGTGCATCCACCTGAACAGCTTCTATCTCTTCCTGAATGCGTGATATAATTTTTGATATTTGTTCCTTGGAGGGAACACTTCCACGACTGGACATTGGAAATACAGAATTCACTAGATCTGAAAGGCGACTCAAGCAGTGAGCCAAAAATGCAGTCTGGAATATTTCGACAGATGAAACTATCTGGTCTTTTCCAGCTGAATTAATAGCTGGTAACACTCCTTTGACATCTGTGTCACGTGAAATTCTTTCAAGAAGATTCTCTATCATGGAGTAAAGCTTTGGATATCCCATTGTAAAAATCTCTTTAACAAAACTTGATGCAGAAAAAGCAGACTTCATTTGGCTTGCAAAAGCCTTTGCTATGGCCTCCCAGACTCGATCTGTTAGCATGGGATCACCTTCCTATGCAGTAGCAGTCAATGTTAGAAAATGATTTTTAAAAAAAATCCAATTACAAAATAAGGAAGTGCTAAGCCTGACAGTATCCGCTAATAAGTACAATCAACATTCCTCAATAAGAACTCCATAAGGTCAAACTATAATTGATCCTGAAGATTCCAAACCCCCTAGGAAGACCATTCAAGCAGTTTCTTCGCAAATGCCATATGATAATGTATTTTTGAGAAACCTTAGACGAAAGATATTATGAAAAACACATCATGCAACTTGTTGGTGCATCTAACATATTGATCACTTTATTCCACAATAAGAACATACAGAGGAGTACAGTTTCAAAAGATTGCATATTGAACTTCATCAAATTCAATGCAATTCATCTAGAGGTGCTTGATGCATCAGAAGCAAGCAAAAGGACAGACATGAATTTTTGCAATTTTTCTACCCTGCATCCTAAACACAGCATATTCTAAGAAAAAAAAGTCCTTCATCACTGTATAAATATTGCTTAAAGCCATCAGTCTATTTTGAATAATTCTACAGAAAAGAGAAACATCAAACAATTGACCTTGATCTCCTTTGTCTCTCTTCACATATAGTACAGTAAGGCACAAGTCACCCCACCCCATCCATTAACCATGACGTTACAGCATACTAGGGGAAAGAAGACCAAAAAAAAAAGGAAAGATTTAGAAGGCTGGTAAATTATTTGTATCACACAGTGAATTCTTGCTTTTAAAAAACTGATATATTACAATTTTGGGATCTCTAACATTTATAGATCTATTACACCGTTGCAATAGATTTATAAATTCTTTGTCATGTCAGTTTCTTCAGAACAAAATGAACATATATGTACAGAAATTAATAATAATTAACCCACTTCAAAGTTCAAACTTTTAGTGTAACCCTCCATTTCTTCTATTTAGGAAGAGAAACACACAAAAGAATAGCTCACGCTCCCGTACACTAAACTTCACATCAAATGATCAAATCAGGTGCGAAAAACTGAAAATACAGTAACTTCATTGTGCTAACAATTGACCTTGATCTCCTTTCTCTCTCTTCACACATTGTACAGTAAGGCACAAGTCATCCCACCCCATCCATTAACCATGACCTTACAGCATACTTGGGGAAAAGAAGACCAAAAAAAGGAAATATTTAGAAGCCTGACAAATGTTTGTACCACACAGTGAATTCTTGCTTTTAAAAAGCTGAAATATGACACTTTCGGGATCTCTAACATTTATAGATGTATTACACTGTTGCAACAGGTTTATAGGCCTTTGCCATGTCAGTTTCTTCAGAATAAAATGAACATATATATACAGAAATGTCTTCAATCAAAAATAAATATATATTATTAACTCACTTCAAACATTTTAGTGTAATCCTCCATTTCTTCCAGTTAGGAAGAGAAACACACAAGAATAGCTCTAGCTCCCGTACACTAAACTTCACATCAAAGCAGGTGTGAAAAACTGAAAATACAGTAACTTCATTGTGCTAACAATTTCTGCAAGTTCCAAACTTCAATTCAACCCCGAAATTTGGCTACTTTAACACGATGAAATTTCAAAATTTTATGTAAGGCACAGGGTATTTGTCACATAACTATATTGGTAAATCCATTTCACGAGAGGGCTACCCAGTTTAATTAATCACAGTAGTATTTTCCATGTAAACTTGGCCATTCAGAGAACAAACACATACTTCAGTTCAGTCATGCACTTCAGCATATATAAAAGGTATCAATCCAAGTAACATATAATTTTATCAATGCCCCTACTCCATAATAACACCCCAGAAGATAAGATTTTACTTTCATATAAACAGACTACGATTAAAAATCTCACAAAAATTTTCATCACCCTTTACCTGAATGACCTCTTCAAGCAGCAAAACATGGGTAAACGGATCGCGTTTCTTGGACAGCACCCTCTGCAAATGCCACACAGCCACAGCAATGGAATGCAACTGATCCATACAATTCCCCAACCTCTGCCACAAAGCTTCCCTAGCCTTAGCCCCTCCTCCAATCTGTGGCGTCCCACTACCCCTAATTCCACCAGGACCAAACCCACTTCCACTAGATCCCGAAATTGCCTTCATATCCAACGCCACACTCACACTCTTCGCACCCAAACCCTTGTACTTGTTGATCACTTGCTCCACAGTGACCTTCAATTCACCCAGATTGTAGAAAACCTGCAACCCTGTACCAACCTCAGCTTGATTCAACCCTTCCATTCCTCGTTCCAGAACCTTCATCGCTTCGTTCCTCAACCTATCCCCGGTTTCCCTCACCCAATTGAGCTCCTCATCGACGACATCGATGCCGGCGAGGTCGTATTCATCGCAGAGGGTCAAGATCTCGGAATACAGCTGCGCGGCCTTGGCGAGATCGAGTTTTTCGGGCTCGGCATTGGCGGCGGAGGTGAGATCGCGGAGCTTCTTAGAGAGGCGGAGGAGGCGGATGGAATGGTTGAGGAGCTCGGTGCTGCGGTGGAGGTTGGAGAGAGTGGTGGTGTTGGTGGAGATCTGGCGGAGGGGATGGGAGAGCTCGGATCGGAGGCGGCGGAGGGAGGATTGGAGGGAGGAGAGGGAGGAGCGGAGGGTGGAGAGGGCGTGGTCGGCGTGATGGAGGGAGGAGAGCTGGGAGAGTAGGTCGTGGTGGCGGGAGAGGACCTCGGAGCGGAGCTGGTTCTCAAGGAGGCGGATGGCATGGTGGAGCTTCTCGGCGGTGGAGGCGGGGGAGCCGGAGGAGAGTGCGGCGGAGGAGAAGGAGGTTGAGGAGAAGGAAGGCGAGAGGAAGGCAGAGAAGATGGGATCGGAGGCGAAGGAGTCGAGTGCTGACGTGGCGGTGGCGGAGGAAGGGAGTGGAGGGGAAGTGGGAGTGGATGCGGTGGCGGAGGAAGGAGTTTTGAAGGTGGAGAGGCGTTGAAGGGGAGAAGCAGTGGAGGAGAGCGGTGTCCTTTGAAGTGGCGTTGCCGCTGCTGGTGAGGCCATTGTTATGGACTCGCCCTCTTCGGTTCGGGCGGGTAAGTGGTTTTTGATGATCTAGTGTAGTGTCTTTTCTTGTGTCGTGTGTTTTATTAACCAATTTTGTTTGTGCCACGATTATTTTTTTTATTATTATTTTGGGGTACAGGTGTTATTGTGAGTTCTTTAATTTAGGTCGTTGTGTATTGTTTAAGCTAAGTTGTTGGTGAATATTTTGTGTTTCTGTTTTTTAGTTTTTATTTTGTATTTTGTTTTTGGCTTTGAATGAAAGTTTTTCTTTTTACTCCGATTTAAAAAATCATAGATATACATATTTTACACACAATACTTTATATTTACATAATTATCCTTATCATTTGATAACATTTTATTTACTTCATTTTCTAAGTAGTTATACTCAAATGTTATCACCTCAACAAATACCAAGAAATGTAATTCATTAGAAATATGTAACATTCTTTTTTTGTGTTAAGGTCATTTGGTGTTTAGATTAACTTGTGCACACTAAGACTAATACATTTTCAATAACCAACAACAATCCATTAATGTTGAGAACCATGTCGAGATTGAGATTAAAAAATTCATAAGAATAAGTCAATAAATTAATCTACTTGAAATTTGAACTTGTTATATGTATTTTACTCATATATCATATATTCATTTATGGCAAAATCAACTTGTGCAGTTTAAACTTTTTTTCTGATTTTGCTAAAATGTTATTACTTTTTTTATCCTTTTTATAATTTATTTTAACATAAAAAAACCTTCTATGAATTTGTTTTGAAAAGTGAAGTTGTAACTTCATAATTTCTCGTTTTATTTTGATTTTTTTTCTCAAGATGAATGTGTTACAATAACTCTTTTTTTTTTTATGATGGGTAAATGGGCTTGAAGATGAATGTATTGAAATAATTTTTTAAAAAAAAAAAGATCTGCAGATGAGCTTACTAAGCATGGCTATGCTCTGGAATCTGGATATAAGAGCTCATCTCTTCTATCGAGTGACTCCGTTCTTATCTAGATTTCCTAATACACGCGTCTGGTCCTTGTTTGATAGGGTTATTGTTGTTTATTTAGTTTGCGTTTGTGGTTTAGGCCTTTGGCCCCAAGATCTAAATTTAGGACTGTTGCTCCATTCTAGAGTCAGGGTAAGCTCCAGAACTATGGTTATCTCAATTGATACAGTCTGCTCATATCACTTTATGCCAACAGTTGCCCTTTGGCCCCAATTTGCCAACAAGTAAATAATTTAAAAATATGTTAAAAAAATGTATTAAGAATTAAATTTTGAGCTTCAATAAAAATAGGAGATTAAGGTGAATCACATATCTAATGTGACACATGCTTAATAATACAATCACATAATCTAAGAAAAAAAGTGCACTAACAATTTCTTTATCATTAAAAACCCTAGTTGCCCCTTCCTCTTTTCGATTTTTCTCTTCTTCATTTTCATATTATCTTTGTTTTCTCCACAACTTGTTGAAGCACTAGGGTTGTCATTTTTCTCTTTCGATGGTATCCTTTATTGTCTTTCTCTTTATATTTTTATACTTTTTCTTTTACTAATTTGCTTAGATTTGTTATATCTTAGTTGTTTTTATTGTCTTTTTATTTGTCATTTTCTAGATGTTTTTTGTTCTCTTTGATTTGGTGGTTTTTAAGAGTTTTTTTATGACTCTTTCTATTTCTATCATATTGTAAGTAAATGAGATATTCAAATAAAGGGACAAGATACAATCTTCAAATTGTAACATTGTTGAGAAAGAAGTTTAGTTATGATAATCTTTGAGTAAGGTTTATAACTTTTTTCCAAATTTTAGTTCAAATATATTTATTTTTTTTTCTTTTGTTAAATATGATGTTTCTTATTTAATTTGTAAGTATTACTAGATTTTATTAACGTAATGATTCATCTTCCTCATCAAAAAAGAAAACAATATCTTTATCATTTGTTGTAATAATGTTGCGGTCACTCGTGTACGTATCTTAATTAATTCATTTTTTTGATCTGATAAAAAATAAAACATACATATTAAAATTAAAAAATTTATAAAAATATTTTTTATAATATGACTCTAATATCTTCTTTTTATTTGTTTCCTATAATATCCTTATACCCTTAGCTGTGAGGCTAATTTTTAAATGAAATTAATTCTTCAGACACAAAGCGATTTAGTTAGACCCTATTCACTAGTGATGTCTGCTCCAACCTTTGTCCTTTAATGAGAGCACAATTTACATATCACTGTACCTAATTTCTTTCTATCTTTTGTTAAAAAAATAAAAAAAAATAAGAGATTACCTCACTCTTAAAATAAAAAAGTAGAGAAAAAAGTTATCCGTTTCCACGGTCATCATCACCGAATAAAAGTTGGACCAACGGTTATGGTTTTGATAGAAATGATAACTTTTCTATCTTTTGTTAAAAAAATAATAAAATAATAAAAAAAGATTTCCTCACTCTTAAAATCTTTCTATTTTAAAAATAAAAAGTAGAGAAAAAAGTTATCATTTTCCACATAGTCATCATCACCTAATAAAAGTTGGACCAACGGTTATAGTTTTGATTTGGTCAGCAAAGTTTAGATAGCACATTTTAATTTTCTATTATGTTTTACTAATTTGCATTTTTCTAATTGGAGAAGACACGACAGGAGTAGTCTATGAGCTTCTCACAAATTTCACCACATCCGTTCTTAATAAGATTTGGGCCATGAACTTTTTTTTTTATTTTGCTGAAAGAATTGGGTCAAAGACCCAAAAAAGAACTACACAGCTAAACGGTCCAAACTTCTACAGAAAAAGGTACCACATAAAACAAAATACAAAGGTACCTGGTCAAAAACATGGATACCAGGCTCAAGATCATGAAGATAAGAGGCAAAAATGAATCCAATCCTCCATATTTAAGGAGAAAAAAAATCAGGATGCATATCAGAGGAACGTTTCACCCTATTACAATCCTTCAAAGCATGGAGGATCGTTTCTAGAGCCTGACCACAAATAGAGCAAACATCTGTCTCCGTTAAGTGCCGTCGCATCCTCTGAGCATTAGTTAGCAGAGCACCATTCACTATAAGCCAGAGGAACGATTTCACTCTTTGAGGCCCTGGCCATCGCCAAACAACTCTAAATAATTGCCGATTATTACAGTTTCCAGCATCACAAAGAGACTGATATGTAGATAAAAACTCTACGAGCTTGTTAAATCGTCGTTTTGAATGTTAAATTTTGATATTAAAATTCATCAATTAATGAACCTTTTTTCTTTATAAAATTGGTAGTTCCACAAACCAATTTCACTCAAAGTGATAATATTTTCATATAATTATAATAGTAACCAGTCAAATCACTCCAAGATATTTGTTCACCAAACAGTTCTCATATTATTTTACAAAAATCCAAGTTGCAAAAAGAGGCAAATAGAAAGTTGTTGCTCAGAATTCATTGTTTCTGCTTGGCCAGTTATTTTATTCCAAACTAAAAACCTGGAAATATATCAAACTAGAATATCATTCATTCATCATCTCATGTCTCCCAATCTCGTGTGAAAAAGCTTTAAAATTACAGAACAGAGCAAAGAATCATGGACTAGCTTGTTAAGCAAAAGATGAAATCTATATCTCTTATATCTCCATATATAATAAAAGCAGAAAAGATGTCATTATAATTCACAATCTTTCTGTACCCATTGTGTTGTTATTGATCAGAAACCCATCAACATCAACTACCCCAAAAAGCAGAAGAAGCAACTAGTTAACTTGTGAAAAATGAATAAATGAAATCTAAGGTGGTCAGAACTCATAATATTCAGAAGTGGCAGCCACAGCAAAGGTAGAAGAAGCACAGGATGGAGACAAGGATTACAGCCTCAACAGCAGAGAGTATCTTGAAAACGACGGTGTCCATGATGGTCGTTTGAAGATGCAGTCGCTTCCACCGAAACGCAGAGAGCCTCCACGGCCACAACTCCTTCCTCATCACCTTCTTCGACCACCAGCTGCTCTTCTTCTCCATCAATCAAACACTTCTCAAAGTGTCTCTCTCTCTCTCTCTGGTAGCTTCTATGGAATTTGGACACAGAGAAAAGGGTGTATGAGGTAGGCTTTATATATAGAATTAAAGGGATGTGATGCTTTGGATGCTTCTGAGACAAGGAATGTGGTTGCTGGCTGGCACTGGCTGGCCTAGGAATTGGTTTAACCGTAGAAAAATAACACTTTATTTAGTGTGTATTAGTTCAGTAATAAAAATTTTGATAATTAATTATTATATAAATTTTTTTTGTTATAATTGATTATAATCGATTTATTTTTATATTTGGATATTTTAATTAAAAATTAATTTTAAATTAATCTATTTTATTTGATTGACGTAAAAAGAATTATTTTTATGTATTAAATTATCAAAATAGATATAAAATAATTAAAAAATTATTTAATTGAGGATAAAATAGTATTTATATATCAAAATATAAAGAATAATCTATAAACTAAATTTATAAGTTTAAATCTTCAAGTATTATAAAAATTAATTTAAATTTTTTTATTTTATATTAAATTTCGTGTAATAACTAAAGTTAATTTTATTAAACGTGATTAAATACCGTTAAAATAATTTTTTTTTTAAAAAACTAATTTAAACTAAAATAATCTTACCCAAACATACACTTATACAGCTTGCTTGTCATATTTTTTCATCAATTATGATATTTTTATTACAATTAATACATACATCTATTTTCATATCTCATCTAATATAATTTATTATACTTATTTTTTTATCATTTTTTTCTTAATTATATACTCTTAAAAAAAATATATAACACTCACACCTCTAAAAAAATATGAGATAATTTTTTTCCTTTCTTCACCGTTCCTCAATTATAAAAAAGAAAAAAAATTACACTAATCCCACTTCAAATTAAGTGACAGAATGTTGTCTACATAAATCTATAAATATTGCCTTTGTAAAATTTATACCTAATTTATTTAGACACGTAACCTCTCAATACAATATTTTGAGTAAATTAGATTTCATTATTAAAGAAGATATATATAAGGACAAAAATAATGAATTTCAACTATCAAAACTAAAACCAAATCAAATTTACTCAATTCTAACAAAATTTGAGAAGATTTTTGTTTGTACATAACTAAAATTAATGAAAAAGAATTTCCAGATCACATCAATTCCTATTTTATAACTGTCCAAACAAAAAGTATCATTCATAAAGTAAATTCTTAAAATAACTGATTTTAAA
This sequence comes from Ormosia emarginata, assembly GCA_029884605.1. NCBI lineage: Eukaryota > Viridiplantae > Streptophyta > Magnoliopsida > Fabales > Fabaceae > Ormosia > Ormosia emarginata. Next base: position 13,983,980 of record JAQQTP010000086.1, read on the forward strand.
CATACTCTACTTTCATGAATTGATTTGATTTATAAATGAGATTTTTTGGTAAACAATTTCTAAAATACGAATTGATTTAATTCTAAATTCCTTTTTAATTTAAATTGTGTGTATTTAAAAATCCAATAGAAACCCACTCAATTTTGATTGGATTTAAGTATATTTAATTTAATTTTGGTTTTAATTATTTGAGTTGACAATTTTACACTTATTTATTTACTTATTCTACCTATTCTAAATAGAGATAAAAAATTTATTAAAATAGAATAAATTTCACTCTTTTTTAAAATATTTTAAATATAAAAATTAATTTATAATTCAATTAAGATTTTTTTTATAATAAGTTTTAAACATAAAAATCAAATTTATAAGTCAAACCACATCAATTCATTTAAAATTAATTCCAACTTTACGAACTCCAACTACCACTTAAGTAATGATTTCACCAGTAATTTTTTTTTTTTATGGGTTCACCAATCATGACTTCACCAGTAATGTTTTAGTCGAGCATCAGTTTTCCCCCAGTGTTGTCGTGCAAGATGATAAGACATGGCCTTAATTTTCGTTTTCTTGTCTTGAATCAAGACTTCATTATGTCGGGGTGAGAAAATGGCACTGCATTATGATATAGCCCGTTAGTATCATCATCAAATAAAGGCATAACCAGGCTTTCTTGAAGGGGAATACTATATACTAAAAGTGAAAGTTCTGTTTCACCGAAACTTCTAAATGACAACCCCACACACTGGACCGCTTCTCAATAACACTACTGAACCATTGACGTTCGTTTGTGTATTTTTCATACAGCTGCTCTTGAATTTCTACCCGATTCCTGCCATGTCGTCACTATTTGCTTTGGGTACCATTTCAGTTTTGGATACCTGTAGGGTGTGTAGCAAGTCTCAAACAAATATCCAAAAAATAGAAATAAAAATTAATAAAAAAAGATATCAACGTATAAAAAAGATATCAACGTATTTTGTTGGGATGGAAGATGTTTGAGTCTTTCAATAATATAATTTTAAGTTTAATATTGTGATATATGTGTATAAAAATAATATTATTAGAAAAAAATTATTTAAATGTTTAATCATACTATGAGATATTAGTGTTTCATTTATCGAGTAAGAACATATTTTAAAAAATCAAAAAAAAGAAAAAGGAAAGCAATCTTAATTTCATTTTTTTAGATAAAAAAGAGAAATGAAAGTGAAAAAAATTAGATAGTGTTCTGTCCTCTATTCGATGGAAAGTCGTTGAAGAAATCTAGGTCGGTCGTCTGACAATTACCCAAAAAAACAAGGTAAAATACTTGTCAAGGTTCTTCAACTGATCAATCTTAGAGTCAAGACTGTGATGAAGATATAAGTAGAAAAAAAGTGATTATGTCTGACCTAAATTGGCAGACTGATTTATATAAAACTCTTTGGATACTTTCCGTTCAGGTTATTTAAGATTTTAAACATTATGTTTGGTCATTATGACACAAAGACATTATATATAGTCATTATGATATAAGGCCGTTATGTATAGTTATTATAATACGAGATGTTATGTCTGGTTATTATAGCACGAAATCATTATGTCTGTTTATCGAACCGTTAATCATTCAAGTATAAGTCAGTCAGACTTTGTAAAAATAAACTTAACTTCTAATTGGATGTTAATTAGACTAAGATGGTCCAGATAAATTACATTTTATTATAATAAATAATCAAGCAATGTAATCCCGACACTTTAAAGCTCGAACGAGCCCGACTTTTCATTTATAAGTTTTCTTATTTAAATTTTAAATAAAATAAAAAATAAAATTAAAAATCCATTGTAGTTGGTTACAACACGTGCTGATCCGGGCAACTAATAGTCGGGACGGCTAGGATTTTCCTAAATAATCATACGATATAAGAAAACTGATTTATTTTGAAACTTCAGGTCTTTTACCAATTCATTATTTCTTACCCTAAAATGCATATCTTTCCTTGTTAAATTGCTCCTTCTACCCAATTAGATGTTAGTATAATTTAACATTTGAAAGGCACATGCGTAGAACCTGTTAATTTCATCATTGATAATTAAAATACTTCTCTGGAATCAATAATAGTTATTGCTGCAACAGCTCATATTCATCGTAACGGTCTTTTAGTTAACATTAAATTAAATATATTAACAAGAGTAAGTAGTCAAACCGGGCCTCGTCTTAAACATTGGACCGTAGATCAGTTTATTCTATTCTATGAGTAATTTTGAACTAAAGAAAGAGATCCTAATCGTGTAACTGCAATTTTTTTATTTGGGACTTGTTATATAACTGCCATTACAGTACAAAAAGGAGCAAATAAATTTACAAAACGTCTTTTTTCATTAAAACTATTATTGGTTATGAATAATCTTTCAAGGCACTAGTCAACAGAAAGTATATTATAATTAATAAATAATAATATTAGAATGAAGGAAATTATTTTTTTTAATATATAATTATGAAAAATCCAAAAATATCTTATTCTTAAGAAAAATCTTTAAGAAATATCTATGTAAAACATCTTTGATTTTTATTTTGATACACTAGTAATATAAAATTTTTTATACTATCATTTAATCATATATTATCATATTATCAAGAGAGTGTATTTTTAAAATAATTATTATAAGAATTAAACATTTTTAATAAAGCAGTACATAATAAAATAATTGATAGTGTAAATTTTTTTTACACATCCAATATCTTTTATTCATTAGTTTTACTTGTTATTCTTTTTTGAGATGACGTTAGTGTTATTTTCAATGAAACAACATCATGTGAGATACACGTTATGTATTGCACATCCTTTTCCACCTTTGTCTTTAACTTTATATTACAGATACCAAGTTTTTTTGTGTTGTGCTTCAGCATTCTTCTAATTGCAGTGTGTTGAAAAGACAAATTGACATTAGTTCATTCGTATCCTAATTTCACTTTGCTATGATCACTCCAATTGGGGTCAATCAAGTGGTCCCTGTGGTACTCATGTCCACTAGTGCTTAGACGTTACCTAATCGTTGATTTCTCCAAACTAGACAGGTCATTGTTTTTTTTTTTTTTGTGCAAACTAGACAGGTCAATTTGCAATTGCATAACGGATAGTATACCAGTAAATATATAAATATCGCTAAAGAAGAAATATAAAATCATAGAAATCCTTTGTGGAATGGCGGTTTCATATAAGTAGCTAGATATATGACATTTGGACTATTTATGGACAATAACAATAATAATGAGAATTTGTACCAAAAAAGTTTATACGACAAACTAGTCTGTAAATACGAAGGACTTAAACAAATGCACCTAAATCATCTAGCTTTTTTTTAAAAAAAAAAAATTAACTCCTCAATTTATACATTATGTAAAATTCCTAGATCTTATTCTAAACCATCTTCAATTTTATCAAAGTTTAAGAAAGCTTAATAAAATAGTTCAAGTTCGGAGAAGGCACCTCGGTCTTCTGGAATCAAAGCCTTGCTGTGTTCGCATGAAAGTGCCAAATGGCTAGCTTTCAGATTCCGTTCCCTTTATTTCAGTATGAACAACCCCAACTTAACTATTGTGCAAGCTGGACATCATTCATTTTTAGCCCATATTGTTCATGTTAAAGAGAGGGGAAAAGAGGGAGAGGTATATATTCCCTTGAAAGTTTCCACACACCAAATAACTTTACCACCACAGTCCATAGCTTAAAAGAAACCTATAGCTAAAGTGTGTGGGACAGAATCCCACATCATTTAGTTGATGTTGAGTTCTTTAGTTGTTTGTAACGGGGCAGCCTGTTCCTTTGAATTGGAACATATAAATTGACTGCTTAGTACTACTCACTGTAACCTCATTGTCTGATTGAACTGATATGTTATGAATGTCTGTTGTGCCAATGCATGATTTTATTTTATTATTATTATTTTTTGGTGAATGTCAATGCATGATTTGCCCTGGAGTCTACTACTCTAGAACTTTGGAGGATTTTCTAGATTATTTAGTTTTTCTACAAGAGAAAAGATGGGGTTCGAAGTCTTGGTATGTCCAAAATTTAAGTACACTTTAAAGATATTTGTCTATATACCTGTATATAAAATATATAGTGTTCGATTTTAAAAGGAGCAACCTCCTGTGTCCCCCAAAAAACTGATATAGCCATACATAGGAGTGGAATCAGAAATTTAGAATAAAAGACTCAGATTAAACATATATAATATGAAGATTTTTTTTTTCTTGTTACTTTCTTTAATTTTTTTTAATTTATATAGATAAATTTTGTATAATTACAAATATTATATCATTTATATAAAAATTTTAAATAACTAAAGAAGTTAAGTATAAATTTAACTTATTATATAGAAGACATCAACTAAATACATAAAAAATATATGAAAATAATAATAAATTAAAGTTGTAGAAGAGTATGACATATCCATATCTCTCCTCCCTCTTTCTCTGGCCGTACGTCACTCACAATAATTTTGTAGAAATATACAATTTCTTTTAATAAAGTTGCAAAAACAAATTAGAAAAAAAGTTACATATTCTTCAGTTAAGATAATTAAACTTTAGAGTATTTATTTTTTAACTTCAATATTTATAATTTTATTTAAAACTGTTTTAAGTGACGCACAGCTACGTCAACTTTTGGCGAGATACGGCAGAATGCACAACAAGTGATTTATTCATTTACTTTTCTTTTTTCTTTTTAATACCTAAAACTCTTATAGGTAATTGTGCTAAAACTACTTGTTTGGATATTTGCCCTTGGGTAGTATGGGAACATCCCCACCTCTCTCTCTCTTGTGAATTGAGATTCCCCTGATGTGGCTTCTAAATTCTAATTTTATCCATTGAGTCATTGACCCTGTTTCAAGAGAGAAAAAGTCATTATTCAGGATGAATTCTAGTGCATTCTCATGGGTTACTTTAATAATGAATATATTAGTTCAGCATGCTTCTGATGATACAGAATAACTGGGAATGTTTTCTATCATAAAGTATATTTTTAATTGTTTTAGAAGGGTAAAGTAGGGAATATAAGTTGAATGGTGAGATTTTGGGAGATATGAGAATCAACTTTACAATGAAAAAGCATATCTAATGGAGAAAATAGAATGAGTACTTTGTTAAGAATAGTACTATTTATACAATCTTTCTTCAGAGACTTTTCATGAACTGATATTACTTAACATAAATTTGACAAATTAAAGTTTAAATTAGGTACTTGAATTCAGATATAAAATTATTAGTAGTTATTTGTTAAAAGTTGTTTAGATAAATAACTTTTGTTTTTTTGGTGTCCTAAAGTATAAGCAACAAAGCACTACTAACGTAATTTCATTTTTGGTTATTTATCAATAAACGTGGACTTCACTAACGGGATGGGGCTGGGCTTCAGGAATAAAAGCTTATTGATGTGGGCTGTATGGTTTTTGTATTTAAAGTACATAGCAATATGAGTAACAGAAAAAATAGAGGACATGAGCAATATTAAATTATTAACCAAAAAGAAATGTATATTTTATTCATTGAAGTTTTTGTTTCTATAGTCGAGGCTCATTTTTAATTTAGCTCTTATAATTTTTTTAAAATAAATTTTTATATTTATAAAAATTTTTAAAATAGTTCTTACCGTTAAATTTTGTTCTATCATCATTAATTTAGTCCATATTAAATATTTTACAAAACAATAAAAAATATTTAAAAATGTACCTATTATATATATATATATATATATATATATATATATATATATATAGGCAGGATCAATTTACATCAGTGTAAGTCTTTTTTGACTTACACTCATTTTTCAATTTGTTAGATTTACTTTCATCTAATAGTTACTTTTAACGAAATAATCTTAATCATTAGATGAAAGTGAATCTAATCTGATTGAAAAAAGGAGTGTAAGTCAAAAAAAACTTATACTGGTGTAAACCGATCCCCCCTCTATATATATATATATATTTTCAGAAAAAATAAATACCTACTAGAATGAAGAAAGATCTATTGGGCAAAAGAATACACAATTAGAAGAAATAAACACATGTTAAAATAAAGGAGTACATATTTAACGTTTTAAAGAGAAAACGAGTATTTAAATGAGCTCATATTTTATAAAGAAACACTTACTTTGTTAACCAACATTTGATATTATAACATCATTATAACAAAATATAATGATATAGACTATTTTAAAAAAAATTATAAATGTAAAGACTGATTTAAAAAAAAATTATAATAACAAAATTGAAAATGAATGAAAAATATATAAACCAAAACTTTATTTTTTTTTAAAAAAAAGGTACCGTTTGAGCTTTTTTTAGGGGATTTGAGTGAGTTAAATATACGATTCGCAACAAAAAAAAATAATTGGGTAAGTCATAAGGAATTATTAACAAGTATGGGTATTTAAATAATTTACTAAATTTAATTTCATTCAGGTTTCAGAATTTTGGAATTGATCCAAATTTCTATTTTGTTAAGTATTGATAGTTTTTTATGTAATTGATAGATTTAAATTTAACTTGTAATTAATGTCAAGATATATGGAACGATATGTGAAAAATATGAGAGATTTATGATATTTTTTTTAAATAGGAAATTAAGAAAGTCATAAAATGTGTAAAAATGATAATTACTTATAAAGAAAGTTATTGTAGGTTATAAATATTTGTATTAAAAAATTGATAAAGGTATGAGAATGAAGGAGATGAAATTGTGAGTAATGTTGTGGCAGAAGATTTGCAATTTTGTTCACAAAAATTGTATCGACAAGAGTTTACGACATTGTCAAAAAAGTTGTAGTTGTTGGATTTTATCTATGCAAACGTTGTAATAGAATGGATTTATAATTTTATCCGTGTAAAAATTATATTATAATGTTATTCATAATAGATTTGATCTATTCTCATTTGTGAATGCATGAATGTTAAGTCGAACCATGTTAAACTTAAGCGTGATTATTTGTGATATTTTTTCTTAATTAATTGTATATATGCAAATATGTGTAGAAGGAGATGGGGTATTCCTCAACACAAAATATCTCAATTTTCAAATTTCTTGCCCATCTCATCTTAGAGAAGAAAAGCTTAAAATTTTAAAGAGTGATAAATACGAGTTGCACATATATAATTTCTCATATATGCCTCATCAAATATACTGAGGTAAAATTTTTTTTAAAGACTTAAATATGATTTTAATCTTTCAAAATATTACAACTTTTGGATTTAGTCCTTTCTTTTTAAAATTTTTGGTTCAAGTCCTCCAAAATAAAATTTCTTTCCCAAATGACCCTTCTATTAGTGCACCGTTAAAGTTAGCTGTTAAACACTTATGTGGAGGCCTAGTTGACCATCAACATCCTATGTGTAACAACCTGGATGCTTTCTTGGACATTTAGAGGGTCATCTACTTAATGAGTTTAAAATTCCAAAAATGGTTGAGTATTGAACCTTAATCCTAACATTTTCCTTGGTAAGAATCCTCTGCAAGTTAGTGGTAACAAAAAAAAATAGAGGTTGGCTAGCGGCAAGGATGATTGGGGCAACTTCTGTAGTTGATTATGTGGTCACAAAGGTCTGAGCTTAAAGTTTCAGGTGTTGTGCTCTGTGTTTCCAGGTTGTGTAAATTTAGCTTGGTAATGTTTTAGATGGGTTGATGGTGAGAGTGGATGTTAATAGAGTTGTCAAAATGAGTCGGGCCGGGCTAGCTCGCGCTGGACCAGTTTTGAGCCAAGCCAAATCAAGGCATGTGAATTTTAAGTCGACATTTTGTTAGCTCAGTCCGACCTTATGTGGGCTATGGCATAGCCTACTAGCCCACTATATATATTTTTTAAGATATAACAAAATATTAATACTGATAAATTTGTTGACAAAAATCTTTAAAACAACTTTAAATATCTCTCTTTTGGCAAAATAGTACATATGTTGTTATATATTTTAAATACCTTCAAGCTTCAATCCTAAACAACTCAAAAGTATAGGAGCTCTTATATACCTAAAAAAAATAAATATATCCAATAGTTCAACATAATAGCCAATTAGCTACATCTAGGTAACATTGCAAAAAGCCAAATACATACAATAGCTCCAACCATATCACTAAAAAAAAAAAAAAAAAGATAACAGCCCACCATATTACAAAATATAATTTCAAAATAAAGAAAATTCAAATCTTCATTCTATTTCTTCCTCTTCATAAAAAATAATGACATTAGAATCATGAATAGGAAGATTTTTGTCATAATATTTACTTGTGTCTTCAATCACCTTCTCATCTCCAAATAGAACAATTGCATCTACACGTTAACATGTACAACATAATTAATTATAACTAATGTTAATAAAAAAATATAATAATTATTTTTATGGACCAATATAATCGATGAAAGCTTGCAACAAAATTTATCATTAGGAGAAAACTCAAGTAATCAATTGCGAGTGCATATGAGAGCTTGCAAATTTTTGAACAATATACTACTTCTATACTTGTTCAAATGCGGCCACCAATCCTAAAAGCGAACTCAGATGCCACCATGATTATTGGAATGCTCAATATGTCACTAGTCATTCTTCCAAGATCAACAAATATAAGACTACGATCCTTCTAATATTCCAAAACATTTAAATCTTTGTGACCCACAAGCTTTGCCTCTTCTAGATAAAGATCAAGTTCATTCTTTGTAAGTAATAGAATACATATTTAAGTAGAAAGCAACAATAACAATAATTTTGAATATAAATAAAGAAATTTTAAATAATTTAAAGAATTAACTAAACAAAAACTTACATCATAATCGGTTGGTAAATTCGTTTTAACCTTCCTTCCATATATTGGAGTAGAAGTACTTGTATCCATCATAGAAGAGATTGATGCATTTTTGTTGACATATTGAGAAAAAAACTTATACAAAGCATTCTTTACTTTGCTCAACTTCTCATTAACTATGGACACATTAGTATGAAGTTTAAAATAAGCATACTTCAAGAATTGAAACTTCATTCGAGGATCAAAAGCACAACCAAATGCAAGAATAATGTTATACTCACTCCAATACTTGTCAAACTTGTTTATTATCTTTGAAGTCATATCTCTTATCACATCATCTTCACTCAACATATTATTTTTCAATAAAAGCTCTATCTTTCATATTTGTATGAAATACAAATTGGATGTAGGATATGTGGATCTAAAAATCATATTTGTAATTTCATAAAAAAGCTGCAAGAATTCACACATATTCTTTTATCTTGCCCATTCTTCATCAGATGGACAATGTTTGTAGTTTACATCATCCAAACTCAAGCTTACAAATGCACACTTATACTTGATTGCACTCTCAAGCATCAAATAAGTGGAGTTCTACCAAGTGAATACATCCAAACGCAAACCAACACTATTATCAATACCACCAACTTTTTCAACAACAACCAAGCCTTTTGCCACTAGGTGGGGTCGGTTATATGGATCAAACGACGCCATTGTACCTATCATAAACCAAGTCTTCAGAAATGTCATTCAAATCTAAATCTTTTTTAATAGTTTCACCTATAGTCTTTCTTGGTCTCCCTCCACCTCTAGTTATTGGACTATCCTCTACCTAATCTACTATTCTTACTGGGGCTTCTAAGGATCTTCTCCTTACATGTTCAAACCACCTAAGGCGAGATTCTACTATCTTTTCCACAATAGGTGTTACCCCTGCTTTCTCTCTAATGCATTCATTCCTAATCATATCTTGTCTTGTATGGTCACACATCCAGCGCAACATCCTCATCTCTGCGACACTGATCTTATGCTCTTGTTGGCTTTTTACCGTCTAACATTCAATACCATACAACATCACGAGCCTTATATTTGTGCGGTAAAATTTACCCTTAAGTTTGAGATGTACTTTTTTATCACAAATCACTCCTGAAGCACTCATCTATATATTTCATTAAATAAATTGTTTCATCCTTGATTCCGACACTCTCATATATTTCATACTCTCTCTTATTTTGTACAATGCATCACTTGCTACCTTTAGACCTTCTTGAACTATAAGGCTCAAAATATGTGCACAACATCTAATGTGAAAAAAGTCTCTATTACAAAACAAACTATTTGACAAGCAAAGTTGACTTTTCAAGACGTTTTGCATGCTATCATTAGAGGAAGCATTATCCAAAGTAATAGAGAAAACTTTTTTATTTGTTCCCCACTCGTTCAAAAATTCAAATACCTTTTCTTGATAGCTCATGACCGCTATGTGGAGGTTCCAAATGACAAAAGTTTAACAACTTGCTATTTAACTTTCAATTCTCATCAATAAAATGAGTTGTTAGAGTGATATAACCACGAGCAGTGCAAGTAGTCCAACAATTAGAAGTCAAACAGACTCTACTACAACTTCTAGCTAATTGAATTTTCAATTTCTCTTTTTCAAACAAGTAAATTTTCATGATATCAACAATAATAGTATTTCTAGAAATCATTGTATCCTCACCAAAAGAAAGATATTAACATAATGTTCTAAAACCACGCCGCTCAATACATTGAAAATGTAAGATCATGTAATATGATCATTTGAGCTGTTAACTCATGCACAACATTGTGGTCAAGTTTTATAGACCTCATTTTATCAGCATAGACAAGCATCATATCCCCCACATCCTCAAATCTTATAATCATCAAACACTTAGAGATGTGACGAATTAAATGAGATATCCCTCCTTTACTTACACAAGTATATTCTTTTCCATAAGCCTTGCATTTACACATTTCTTTTCCATCACTAGTAACATCAATTTTTTCAAAATATCTCTAAGCATTTGAGGTTTTACTTCTAGCCTTTTTCCTTTGTGGTTCAAAATTTTCATCAACTTTCGTAAGTACATTTGGATTATGTTGTTTCAAAATTTGACAATCATTATCCATATAGGTAGGTATATTACTCATCTTGACTAGTGAGAACATAAGAGCACAAATACAAATTCAGAGCTATAAAACAAACTACCGAAACAAATCATGCTTAAAATAATAAAAAAAGACAAAGAATAGAACCACCAAAACAAAACTACTAGCTTAGGTAGACAATACACCAACTTGGGTGAGTTTGGGTACACTAGATTCAATTAACTCGTTTTGTTCCTCTGCGAATATGTCACCCATAAATTCCAACCAAATCAAAGGAGCTGTTAGACAAAAATGAACAACAGAATGACCAAATAGGTAATCAGAGTCAAGGTACACTGGATTATCATAAAAAAACATGAGAAATTCAAATACATGTATACTGGACTTGTACATGAAGTCCCAAAAATATGATGTAAGCTTACCATGGGAGGATTCAACATCCAAAATTAAATCAAGAGCATAATCATAGTAAGGCACTTGACTGCTTAATCCACATAAGTTGGGGGTTTGGTATGGATGGGGGTTTGGTGATTCACGGGTCACAACATTTGGGAGGAAGTCAGGAAGAGGAAGAATGAGTGGGTTTGTGAGCGAGATGGAAGAGGAAGAGGAATAGAAGTGATCGGGAAGTGACCTTGGCTTGTGTCGTTGTGCGTGCTGTTGCCGAGAGCCCGAGACCCATCACCCAAGTAGCAGTAGCAGACTAGCGTCCAACAGGTAGTAGCAGCCAGCCACAATGGGTGAGACGAGTGAGTGAAGACGTGAAGTGACCTTGTCGTGCTAGGTGAGTGAAATGACCTTGTATGTCGTGCTGCAACATGTAGTAGGGTGAGTGGGAGTGGGTGACCATCAAAGTTTCTTTTTTTATTTATTTACTTTTAAAGTCAATCGGGTTACGGAGTCAATTCAGCTCAAAACGATCCAGTTCAAATTTGAATTAGACTAATTTGAGTTAAGTTTTATTAGATTTTTTTTATTTATTTTTGTTAACTCAACTCATATATTTTGTCAGATTATTCAAGTTGGTCCATTAAACTTTGACTATTTTGATGGCTATATTGATGGAAGTTTAGTGGTTTGATTTTGGTAAAAATTTGGTAATAGTTGCTGGGGGTACATGATTGGGTTCTAGATTTGGTTGTTTATGCTTACTAGGTTGAAGGGGATTTGATTTTGTTTTTTAGTTCGGTGTCTTGAGGAATTTATGGGTTTGAAAACAAGGCGAGACACTGTTGCTAGGTGTATAATGTTTGCAGAGTTTTGGTGCTAGGTTGTGTATGTAGAAAGAAGAATGAGGATTGATTGAAGGTAGTTTTTTCTATGGTGCTAAAAGAATCTTTTTGACTTGTTGGTTGAGAATTTTTGAGCTATGGTGAAGGGTTTTGTTTATGATGGATTACAATTTGTGATTTTTATGGATTTGTTTATAAGTTGTGTGTAGTGATGATGGTTGATTTTCGATTGCAAGAAGAATTTTTATTATGATTTTTATGATTTTTTTTTTGTAATTTTGTTTATTGAAATTAAGGTTTCAATAAGTTGAAGATGTGGATTTTGTTGGAGTCTTAATATATCATGATAATCAATGCCACCTCTCGTAATACCTGAGATCATTTAATCAACGTTGGTAGTTAATGTCTAATTTTAATGTTACACTAATTGAAGGACCATTTAAGAAGAATTTGTTTTTTGGAAGACTCGATTCAAAAAATTTAAAAAAGAGGAATTAAAACAAAAAAACCGTGATATTTTGAAAGATCAAAATTATATTTAAGTCATTTTTAAAATAAGAAATAACTATTGATACAACGAGATAACAAAATTTTATCACCTTAACATATGTGATATGTGATGTATATACAAATAACATTAAGTAAACTCTTAAATTAATCCTCTAAAGATTAACATGTTATTAAATTAATCTTTTAAAGATATAAAAGTATTATTAAATTTATCCTCGAGAGACTTATTTGATAGACAACATAAAAATAAATTTGATGACATAATTATATCTTTGATAAACTTATTTAAAAAAAATCTTTAAAAAGTTAATATGGTGACACACTGAAACTTAAAGAACCAATTTAACAGTTTACTGAATAATTCTCTTTCAAATTATTAGCTGGAATCGGGATCATTGAATCAGTCTGTAACAAACTAACGAATAAGTGTCACATGATGACCGATAGAAACCACAAAATGACACAAACATTAGGCTATCTACTTTTGCCAGCTCTCCCTCAAATAGCTACGTTCTTTGTCTGGTTGCCGATGACAGCATGTGTTGATGAAATCTCTTAGAACTAATAAGTGGTGCAACCAGTGACTATTTCTAGTTCGGAAGAGCACTTTTTTGTGTAAAAGGTTTGAAAACACTCATGTCAAGAGATAAAGTTTGCTTGATGGTGGTTACCTCTTGGTGGGATGATGGCTCACTTCCGCAAACTTTTGCATCAAACACATGTGGGGACACCTTGATTTTTAACCATTTTGTTCAACATCATAGGCATGATGGTGAGTGCCTGACAACAGTGACAACTTTTAAAATAAAATGGTTTAAACCTAACTATTTCATCTTAGCTATGTTAACTGATTTTGAAAAGCAAATAGGCAAATATTGCACAGTACGTTTATTGACATTTGTCAAATGAAAGGTAAATAACATTTTTTTTTATCTTGCAAGAAGCAAGTGGAGTTGCTTTAATTAAGTTGCATATTGACTTGGAGCAACAAAGAAGGTTGCTATGGAAACCTGTAAAACTAATGGTGCTAGTTAGTTAAGTGAACCTGTAGTTGATTTACAAAGTAAACATTAACATGCATGATCAAGCCTAGCTTAAGTTGGATTTATCAAGTCCTTTCTGGTTTCTTGTAAAGTGAAACTTGAATTAGGTTTCCTGGTGAATATATCTTTAACGTATTGAATTTGAATACTTGTTATTTTTTAAAATTAAAAAGAAATGAAGTTTTCAGTTTAATTTTAAAAGAGAAATTAAAAGTTTAAAAAATTGAGAAGATGAATGAAAGCAAAGATAGTATTTGTTTAGTTCAGTTATGAAAAATTTAATTATTTTAATAATTAATTATTATATAATTAATTATAATAAAATTAATTTCATATTTAAATATATTAGTTAAAAATAATTTTAAAATAATATGTCTTGTTTAAATAATATAAAAAAATTATTTTTATACATTAAATTATTAAAATATGTATAAAATAATTTAAAAAATTATTTAATTAAAAATAAAATAATATTTATGTCTCAATTTTTTTGAAATAATCTATATTTATAATCATAAATTTAAATTTCAAATTTATAAAAAAAATTATTATAATATATTAAATTTCATATAAAAAAAGTAAAACGAATTTACCTAAATATACATAAATAATATTTTTTTTTAAAAAAAACTATTAGATGATGGATAAAATCCTATCCAAAAACATGCTTACGAGAGAAAGAGGCACATGTGTGTATGCATAGGAAAACATGCTATGAGAGAAAGAGGCACGTGTATGCATAGGAACGAAGCATCAGCAATAACAATTGCAAGCGGCAGGGTCGCATTAGGAAGCGGAAAGCCTTGGAAAAGGTAAACAGTAGTACTCAACAATCCTTCCCTACGTAATCATCAGATCATTTCATATCAAATGGCAAATCCATGAAGAATAATGATTCTCTCCTCCTGATCTTATATACAGAAAAACTCTTGCATAAATTTATAATATTTAAGTTAAGTATATAACATCAATCATATTATGTATTATAATAAATTATGATAATTAATTATAAATATTATCTTATAATAAATGATGTAATTAAATTAGTATACTAAATTTAAATGTGTTAAATTTACGTAAGAATTTTTTTAAAAATAATAAAATTAAAGTATAAATATGTAAAAATTAGATAAGATTAGTTGTAAAATAAAAATTATAAAAATATAAATTGATATATATATATATATAAATATGTGTAAGTAGTATTACTCATCTAACAAAACATCATAATATTAATAACAATGTTATACACATATTTACATATATCACATCATATTAGCATAATTTTCACCATTTGTGTAATGAGTTCATATTATTTTATGCACATTTATATTTTAATTTTATCGTATAAATAAAAGTGAGAGATATATGTAAAAATAATGTGTAGTTAACATTTTTTTAATACTAATATGAATAATAATATTTACATATATTTACACACATCATTTTATATTTAAACTATTTTTATTATTCAATTATAACTTATTTCACTTTATTTTTAAATATTTTTTAACAAATGCCTTATTAAAAAATTAAAGTAAAAAATTTTACAGTAAAAATAAAACTTTTCAATTCCTAATATATATCAAATTAAACAATCTTTCTTTTACGGAAAATTTCCTATTTTACTATCGAAAACCCTTATTTTTAAAACGCGTACAAGTTTGGTATGTGGAGCATATCTTCGATGTGATATAAAGGTGATATGAAGCTTGTAATTGTGAATTCATCATTATTCTATTAATTAATATAGTAACACAAGTACACAACACACAGAGGTGAAGCCATCTATCTCGTCACTCCCTGGAAGAATGAAGAATGTGCGGGTGGCCCACCATTCCTTGCCATGTGGTTCTCTCACCTTGGACATCTCCTTCTCCTTCTCCTTCTCTCCTTTTAACATGTCCTACTTCCTAACTCTCCCAATCCAACACAACCAAAAACGCTTCCTTTCCCACCAAATCTCAAACACCCTTAATATTTTGCACCTTGAATACCATAATTCTCTGCCAGCATATTCTCATTATTATCAAATAAGCACGTAGCCATGTTCATGAATTCCCTGGCTTCCTTAATATTCAAGAAATATTGCACTATATAGTATATATTATTCACCACGTACGTTCTGACTATAAGATATTGAGTTGTGTTCTTGTGTTGCATAACAAAGAAACTTTGTTTTGTTTCCTAATGGCTGGCAATGAATGGATTAATGGGTACCTGGAGGCTATACTATCCACTGGGGCTTCCACCATTGATGAGCAAAAGCCTTCACCTGTGACTCTGAGAGATGGAGGGCATTTCAACCCCACAAAGTACTTTGTGGAAGAGGTGGTGACAAGTGTTGATGAGTCTGACCTTTACCGTACTTGGATCAAGGTGGTTGCCACCCGGAACACCAAGGAGAGAAGCTCAAGGCTGGAGAACATGTGCTGGCGCATTTGGCATCTTGCCCGCATGAAGAAGCAGGTTTTTTTTATTTTTATTTTTTTCTTTTCTTTTACATGATTGAATCTATGCCAATTGCCAACATTAAATCATATTCATAATGATACATGCATGCCTAGGCAAAATTATTTGTGTTTCTGTGATTGGGATTGGGATGAATTTTTGTTTTCAATGGGGGTTTTCTTATTGACTGAGGCTAGGATAAAAGATTTGTAGTAATTAGAACTGAAAGTAGAAATGTTAGTTATACACGTGTGTGTGTACATTAAGTTGACATTGCCCATTTGTTTGGAGATGCATTCTAATTTATTTATCATAGCTGCTTCACATTTTTCAATACTTAGCAATGCTTATTTATTTATTTGTTTTGTTTGGCTTTGTTGAAGATTAAGTTTAACCTTTTCTTTTTAAGATAGTTTAAATTGTTGTAGACATGGAATATAATCTAGAGTCACCAAACAGTTTGGTTTAAGTTTTAATTTCATTATACTTGGTCCTTCATCCAATGAATTTGGGGAAACTACCAGAGTTAGTGTATGCAAGACTAATGGGCCAAACTGGTGTGCTATGTGTAGTTGGAAGGGGAGGAACTCCAGAGGCTGGCGAACCGAAGATGGGAGAGAGAACAAGGACGCAGGGATGCAACAGAGGACATGTCTGAAGACTTGTCAGAAGGAGAAAAGGGGGATGGTGTTGTGGAGATGATACAAAGTGAGACACCAAGGAAAAAATTCCAGAGGCAGATTTCCAACTTGGAAGTATGGTCTGAAGACAAAAAGGAAAAGAAACTTTATATTATCCTCTTAAGGTATATTGTTCACATCCACAGAATCATTTTGAATTGACATCACTGCTAATAAATGGTGTAGCCAAATTTCTTAGGATGTCTCCATGCCTCAAGGAATGCTCATTATAGTGGAAGCTAGATTCATATTTATTTACTTAGTCAGTGATCAGCTACAAAATTAAGTTCTCTGTCTCAGGTGTATTTTATATACACTCTTAATGCAGCTGACATTAACAAATCATGATGTCATTCTTTCTCCCTTTCAATTTGTTTCCAGGTTTTTCATATTGGGAAATGGTCTTGGCATGGTTGGTGTCTGTCTGAAGATTAATCTAATTAATAAAAACAAGAAAAAAAAATGAAATTGCATTGCCAGGCTTGTACTATCAAGAAACCACATGTTTCCTAAGAAATTTTAACCATTGTTGTAATGTAAGTGTAGTCTCATTTTGTCATAACTCTTGTTGTGAACTGCTTCGGGTAATAAACTCTATAAACATGTGTAGATGCAATTTTTGGCTATATATAACCTTGTCCTTTCACAGTTTGCATGGATTGGTTCGAGGAGAAAACATGGAGCTTGGTCGAGATTCTGATACTGGTGGACAGGTATTTGACATTCTTACATGAATAAGTTCAGTTATATCCCTCCCATTTACTTGGAATTTAATGATTTAAGCAATGTATTTCCAGATTAAATATGTGGTAGAACTTGCTCGTGCACTTGCAAAAATGCCTGGAGTGTATAGAGTAGATCTGTTCACACGCCAAATCTCATCTCCTGAAATTGATTGGAGCTATGGAGAACCTACAGAAATGCTGACTGCAGGCTCAGATGATGATGAAAACATTGGGGAGAGCAGTGGTGCATATATCATAAGAATACCCTTTGGTCCGCGCAATAAATATCTCCAAAAAGAACTTCTTTGGCCCTATATTCAAGAATTTGTAGATGGAGCTTTAGCTCACATTCTCAATATGTCAAAAGTATTGGGTGAACAAGTTGGTGGGGGGCAACCTGTTTGGCCATATGTAATTCATGGACATTATGCTGATGCTGGAGACAGTGCTGCTCTTCTTTCAGGTGCTTTAAATGTGCCAATGGTGCTGACAGGTCATTCACTCGGAAGAAACAAGCTTGAACAACTTCTTAAGCAAGGGCGCCAATCAAAGGAGGATATCAATTCAACATATAAGATAATGAGGAGAATAGAAGCAGAAGAACTCTCCCTAGATGCTGCAGAACTTGTTATCACTAGTACAAAACAAGAAATTGAGGAGCAATGGGGACTTTATGATGGGTTTGATGTCAAGCTTGAGAAAGTTTTGCGTGCTCGTGCTAGACGTGGTGTCAATTGTCATGGTCGTTACATGCCAAGGATGGCGGTAAGAATGCAGTTGGTGTCACCTTCAATTTTGGAGGAGACAGAATGTTCAAATTGAAGTTATAATATTATTAGCTCTTTAACCTTGGTGAAACTTCTTTGGAAAAGGAAATCACTCTAAGTACCAACTTCTTTACGGGATAAATATATCAGTTACTTTCTTTGTTGTTCTTTTATGCACATTTGCATCACTTAAATTAACTATTTTTGTTGAGTGTCTTATGAAGTACTAGTGGTTCCAACTTTCTGCAGGTTATTCCACCTGGTATGGACTTTAGCAATGTTGTGATACAAGAAGATGGCCCTGAAGTTGATGGGGAGCTCACACAGCTTACTGGTGGTGCTGATGGGTCTTCACCCAAAGCATTACCTGCAATCTTGTCAGAAGTGAGTAACTGATATGTCTACATATGTGCTATTACACCTTAGTTACTGTTATTGACTTGTAACGAATAACTTTGCGCAGGTGATGCGTTTCTTCACAAATCCTCACAAGCCTATGATCTTGGCCTTATCAAGACCAGATCCAAAAAAGAACATAACCACTCTGTTAAAAGCTTTTGGAGAATGCCGTCCCTTAAGAGAACTAGCTAATCTTGTAAGTTGACATAAATCAACTGCTCACTTGGCGGAAACTATAGTTGAGCACTTGTAAAAGGACTAATATGTTTTCAAACAGACGCTCATAATGGGAAACAGGGATGACATAGATGAGATGTCTTCTGGGAATGCTAGTGTGCTCACAACAGTGTTGAAATTGATTGATAAGTATGATCTATATGGGCAAGTTGCATACCCTAAACATCACAAGCAATCTGATGTTCCAGAGATATATCGATTTGCAGCAAAAACAAAGGTATATTGAAGTTTACTATATATAGAACAAAATTTCTTATGTTTGAATGATGATGGGCGGCTAACTAGTTTGAAATATCTCTCAGGGAGTTTTCATAAATCCAGCTTTAGTGGAACCTTTTGGTCTTACTTTAATTGAGGTAGGTTTTAACTAACTTGCCACTTTGGTGATTATTCTCATTTTAATGCTAAAGTGATTATTATTTCTCTAAATATGTTTAAACTCATGCAGGCAGCTGCTCATGGGCTTCCAACGGTGGCCACTAAAAATGGGGGACCAGTGGACATTCATCGGGTAATTGATGATTTACCTTTATATATATATATCTTAGTTAGTTACATGGTGCATGCTGAGAAGTTCCTATATGTTACAGCATGAACTATTTTCTCAGATGGCATTGGAAAAAAATAAAATTTACATTTAATTGCAACAATCTGTAGTCATTAAGGTTGTTGGTAGATTCCAAATTTCTTTTTTCCTGTTTTGTATATTTTTTTGGGAAATCAAGCAGGATCAGCTATGCACAGGATCATTTTGATTTATAAATGACCTCGCAGCCTCTTATGTCTCCTTGTGATATGTTAGGCGCTCAACAATGGTTTGCTTGTGGACCCTCATGATCAGCAAGCAATTACTAATGCATTGCTCAAGTTGCTGACAGAGAAAAACCTGTGGCAGGAGTGCAGGAAAAATGGTTGGAAGAATATACACCTTTTCTCATGGCCTGAACACTGTCGTACTTATTTGACTAGGGTGGCTGCCTGCCGGATGAGGCATCCACAATGGCAAACTGATACTCCAGGGGATGATATAACTGGTGAAGAGTCTTTCAATGATTCACTTAAGGATGTGCAGGACATGTCCCTTAGACTCTCAATTGATGGTGACTTGGCTGCAGCAAGTGGTGGGCCTGAGATGCAAGACCAAGTGAAGCGGGTCCTAAGCAAGATGAGGATGTCAGATTCTGTTAAAAGTCATGATGGTGGAAATAAGATAAAGAAGCCAGATTCTGGTTCAAGTGGTGGGAATATGCTGCTTGACAATGTAACCAACAAATATCCTCTATTGAGGAGGAGGCGTAGGTTGATTGTTATAGCACTTGATTTCTATGACAATAATGGAGCTCCTGAGAAGAAGATGATGCAGATAGTGCAAAGTATAATTAAAGCTGTTCAACTAGACCCTCAAACCGCAAGAGTTTCAGGATTTGCATTATCAACTGCTATGCCAATGCAAGAAACAATAGATTTCCTTACATCAGGCAAGATTGCAGTAAATGAGTTTGATGCTTTAATTTGCAGTAGTGGGAGTGAAGTTTACTACCCTGGTATTCATACAGAAGATGGAAAGCTTCTGCCTGATCCAGATTATGAGGTGCATATAGACTACCGTTGGGGTTGTGAAGGTCTAAAGAAAACCATTTGGAAACTTATGAATACTTCTGAAGGTGAAGAAACTTCTGAAAAAACTTCCAGCCCCATCGAGGAAGATCTGAAATCAAGCAATGCTCATTGCATCTCATACAAAATAAAGGATCTTAGTAAGGTACGTGAAATTTACTATTGTATTTGCATAATGGCAGTAAGTAGCTAAGGCACTTAGAAATTGATTGAAATGATCATGTTATTTGTCTATTTCAGGCAAAGAAAGTTGATGACTTGAGACAGAAGCTTAGGATGCGAGGTCTACGTTGTCATCCTATGTACTGCAGGGGGTCGTCTAGAATGCATGTTATTCCACTTCTTGCATCAAGAGCACAGGCACTCAGGTAATAGTTCATAATAAAAAGTAAAGGGCATTCTGTAAGAACAAGATGGATATAGGTAGGTAGATGTAATGTTTAATCCTGCAGTTCCTACCATTAACGGGAGGGAAGTGCCTAGTGCCGTGCTTGTGCAGATCATAATAAGCTTGCTGAGAAATAATTGTATAGACCTAGTCTACACAATTCAACTTGTGTAGTATAAGCCAATAAATAACATACACATTATCATTTTACGTTAAATTATTGTCTAAATCTTTGTGTCATACAACTACTTTATATTTGAAATGATGATGTGTCAATTACTTAACCTAAATGGCCTATATGAAGATTTGGTTTTTGATAAAATACAGTGGCATCATTTGGTCCATGTAGCCAACCTCACATAGTGAAAAAATGTTTTGGTTGTTGTTGTTGAGTGTCAATTATGTATTAGCTTGCTATGGTGAATAATTGCAATCACTTCATAATATTTAGTAATGGACTGTTTATTAATTGCTTATGTTAGGTATCTCTTTGTCCGTTGGAGACTGAATGTTGCAAACATGTATGTCATCCTTGGAGAAACTGGGGACACTGATTATGAGGAAATGATTTCTGGAACTCACAAGACCATAATAATGAAGGAAGTCGTGTCCAAGGGTTCAGAAGAAGCACTTAGAGGTCCAGGAAGCTACCAAAGGGATGATGTCGTACCGAATGAGAGTCCTCTTGTTGCATACATTAGTGAAACAACAGAGGACAAGATTGCTAATGCTTTGAAGCAACTCTCCAAATCTGGAGGAATGTGAGGTGCTACACTACTAAGTACAGTTCTCTCTCTCTCTCTCTTTTTGAAAGCAAGTAATACATTTACCTTTCCAGAGTACAAAATGGAAATTGGATGTAATTCTCTGTTACCA
Organism: Ormosia emarginata; assembly: GCA_029884605.1. Classification (NCBI taxonomy): domain Eukaryota; kingdom Viridiplantae; phylum Streptophyta; class Magnoliopsida; order Fabales; family Fabaceae; genus Ormosia; species Ormosia emarginata. The sequence continues at coordinate 14,005,814 of JAQQTP010000086.1, forward strand.
TTAAGCACAGAATCTGGCCAAAATATAGATAGATTGCGGCTTCCTTTGTTACTAAATGCTTTTGTTGATAGAACTTATATAGAAGTCGGGTATGATTTCTCTGAAGTACAGGTACAGTTGACGAGTAATTATGAAACCTTATTTTTTGGTTTACATCAAAGAGTTGGGACTCATTTAAGGTTTAGAAATTGCTGTGTGATGAAAAAAAAAAAAAAAAAAAAGATATTAATGATAAATACATTCTTATTTGTTCACTCTAAAAATAAATTTATTTTAAATAAAATAAAACTTGACTCTAACCTTGAGAGAAGGGAACTCACTCCAATCCCATTTAATAGATACATAACAACAAATTAAATGGGATTAGAAGGAATTCTCTCTTCTCAGAGTTAAGAGTCAAGTTTTTTTCTTTTAGATGAGTCTTATTTATTCACTTTCATATAATAAATTAGAGTGTACTTGCGAGAGTAGCTTATTAAAATACTCTCTTTAAAAGAATGATACATTTCATTCTAAACTTTTTTAAATTTTAAATTTGAATTACCCTTTTTAATTAATTATATATATTCCCTTTACAATTTTAAATAATTTTTTAATTTATATTTTTAAATATTTTATCTGAATAAATTAATTATACATATCTTCTTTATAATTTTAAACATTTTTTTCTTTTAATTGATATTTATTTAAATTTTAAAAAATAGTGCAATACAAAGAATACTTACTATTGTAATACAAAAATCAAATAAAAACATAACATAACACACATACACTGATAATAAATGTGTGCTGTGAGATGAAGTTTATAATATAATATTAATGTATAATAAGTATTTATAATTTTATCTTTAAATTTTTAAATAAGTAATAAGATGTCTATATTTTTTATTTATCTTTAAATATTTAAACATAATTAATAATGAGTTTTAGAAATGCAAAAATTCATACCAAACTATATAATAGTATCGATAATAAAGTATAAATTATTGATAGCTTTACTATCAAAGTCCTAATTATTTCTCCTTCTTGATAGCGTAGAAATAGAAAAAAAAAAATTCCTCTGTAGGGTCAGCTGAGAGGACGGATGTGACTTGTCTCAAGGTTCATTCTTCATTTTGCACTTTTTCTTCAAACTTTAGAAAAAAAAAATTATTTTAGAAAAGAACACCTAGCTCTCATACTTAATTATGCTTTAAAATTTTAAATATCTAACTAATATGAACGTTTGATATCTGACAAGCTAAATATAGTAAGTTTTAATTTGTATATAAAATTTAATTTTAACTGTGAAAAATATGGTTAGTAAATATCGAGCTTTCTCATTTAATTAAAGAGATGATGATATTATGTTAAAATCAATTATTCAAAAATCTTATAATATTCTTATAAAAAAGTCTTATAATATTAGGTGAAAATACACAAATAATTTTAACATCTAAAAAAATTAAATAAAAAAGAGTAAAAATCAAATTCAGATCATAACAAAAATTATTAATTAAAAAAATTGTTCAGATCATATTCCTATAAAATTCTTTACAGAAGGAAACTTGTACTTGATTGTGGTGTGAGTACATTCTGGGTAGCTTGGGACCCATGAATAAACCAACCCAGCCATTCGTAAGTATGAAAACGTCAAACGTGTACAAACTTAGATGGTTTGCGTATCTCTGTAAACTCCATCAAACATAGAGGAATTGGAAAGGAACCATTGGAACGAAACGAAGGAGCTGTAACCAATATTGTGAACTATATAGTCTTGAAGGGCCAAGGACAAAGGAGGCAGCACATAGAATGGAATGACACAAGCATTATTTATTGCACAATGTAAGGGCAAGATGTTGAAGTGGTTCATTCCTCCGACATTTTCATGGGTCCAAGGTGGGACATCCACGGGGCTCCTTTCACATTCAACCAAAGTACAGGATTTTTGGTTTTCATATTGTTATGCTGTATGTATTATTTTAACACCCAATATCACATCATTATGGATGTGACCTAGTTCAGGGTTAGTTTCAATTTTCTTTTTTTCTTTTCGAACATGATTGTTATATATAAAAGGTAATGATGATTTGAACCAGTTAACATATTTGTGCGAATTAATACATCATTGAAAGCATATAAAAATTTGTAAATGTTGATGTATAGATCTTTCACCTCTAGAAGATATTTATCTCATTTTTTTACAAGATGATTATATCTACTTTATTTTTCTACTAATTCAAGGCACGTTTGCAAGAAAGAAGGATTGATTTCTTTCAAATCAAAGTGTTTTGATAAATCAAATTTTCACTTTTGTGATAAAAAAAAAATCTTAATCAAACAAGTTATAAATTGATTTGATTGTAAATGACTTGATACAAATTGTAATATTGAAAAACTTAGCTTTGTTAAGTATTAATTAACTTAGGAACATAATAAGAGCGGGGTCGTGTGAGTATTGTAATCTAATGTAATTCTTTTTGGTACATGGAAGAGGGAACAATCCTATAAAACTACATCACGAGGAAAAGCAACTCCAACAACATCCTCTAACAATATAGCACCACACCATATAGGAGGTTGATCAAACACATGTAGCCCAAATTGATAAAAATTGAGCATAGTTTGAAAACCAATATGCAATCATGTTGCTTTCACCATACCCTATCATCTAATGTAACTGATCATCTATCTCAACAAGCTAATAAATGATTTCATCAAAACCATCCTTGTTTAGTTTACATTCTCTAATTCTAGCTTAGTCATAATATCTGTTCCAAACTGGTTACGGACCCATAAAATTGGAGCAATCCGATCTGTTAAACTATCCTTTAGATATGCGATGCACAGAGAGTTACTCACCCATTAAACATGTCCCCTTCTCGACAAAAAAAATGAGATACCACTTCACTCGAAAGGAGGGGACAGACCGCACAGAATAGTAATTTCTTGCGTTGCAGGGGGACACAACGCAATACGCACTGATATGCTCAGACTCCCTACACCTTTTACACTCTCATACGTTCCTATACAAAGACTCAACAAGAGGACAAATGTAAGCATTAATTCCATTGCATAATATCTTCCTCAAACAAACTTGAGCGTCAAAGTACTTTTTGTAGGTACTCATTCCCTCGTTCCTCAAATCATTGCTGCTACGCTATAGAAGAATAAACCATTGCTTACTCAAGTAACTCTTAGAACCCTATTATGAATAATATCAATAATTTATTATTCTCTTTTTTCTCATATACTAATACACATTGAAGTCAAATTCTTCACTTTTTATTTTTTTAAAAATTGTTTTGTGGTTCAAATTAATTTTAGTTATGATATTTTAATTAAACATTATATAATATTTGATTGTATATTATGAGCAATCAACAAGCAATGCATTTTTTGGCTTAAAAGGGTATCAAGTGTAACACCCACCGTATGGTGTCACATTTATGTTACTTAATTACCCAAATACCCTCCAGATCATAAAAAGTGATGTTATGATAAAAATACGAATTGTAAATTATTTTCATCTTCTTTGATGACAATAAAATAAACTTAGCGGAAATTAAAAATATTATACATCATCATATATAATTTACATCATTATATATTATAGACGTACTGTCATGATTATTTATATTACAGACCATGTTCTCAAAGTAATTAAACATAATTTAAGACTCAACATATTGCCCAAGTCTGACTAAACAGCAGAACCTTCAGATGGGTCCTCCTCAGATTCCTCAGCAGATAGGAATCCGTTATTACTTGAAGCTCTACGGACAGGTGTCCGCGCAGACGACACGATACTTATCGCACTAGGAGTACGGTAGTAAGCTCCCCAGTACTGCCTAATGGATAGTGGAAACTCCAACTGTACATAAATATTGACACTAAAGTAGGGGTTCCCTTGATAAAACCTACTATAAGTAATGTTCAGGTCCCCTATATAAAATATACGCTGTCGATCCAAATGGACATGCCACGCCTCCGAACCTCCACAAAATTGTAACGTCACGTATCCTAGAAAGTTGGGCATCTTCATCTTCTCAAAATTCTGCGTTCCCAGACGTGAGAAGTAATTCTTCTTCTCCTTCTTGTACTATTTCTTTCTCAACGTCTTCGTAATTATAAATACGATACAAATATACATACAAAGAGGTGAGATCTCCTACGCCAATACCAACACAGAAGAGTAGATAACATAACAAATGAAGCTATATAAACACAACATATTACAAGTATGACATCAACATATTATCAATCAAAATTAATATTTAATAATTACAGGAAATACCAACTACACTAAGCAGATATTTTAAAAAGTATAATTGTCATAATCAATATTTCACAACTATTATATCTCACAGATGTAAGCATTTATGTTAATGCATGAACAGAGACTCGATTTCCTACTCCATTGAGCTAAACTCGGTCGTAGAAATTGATCGAAAAGAAGGTATCACGTGCCTCGGACCAAGTGCTATAATTATATCTTTGCACATCTAAGACATACACGAGTCTTTATCGATCTTGATTAAGAATAGTGTCTCGTCTGGATCATCGGTGTGTTGCATCAGACGGCCTAACCCAATGAAGAGCTACCAACCGCCCATTGTGAGCAACCCACACCCCGATGCCCCCAAGGTCAACGAGACCTACACTACGCGTATCGCACCCATTTCGAAGTGTACGTTTCTCCCAGGCAATTAGCCATTGTCCATCGGACCATTTTCAATGCATATGTAATGCACCAATTACAAAGGTAAATCACATAATTTCTCATACCAGGTTCAAATACTGTTTTACGTTCGTATATTAACTCCAATTACAGGCAAACTTTTTAATTTCTTGTACAGTATTCATATATTAATTTTAACTGTAAAGTTTACTGTATAATTAACAGCAAAATCACATTACCATATTTTTCCCATTCGTAAAATATTTTTGTCACATTTTCACGGTCACGTAATATTTTATTACGTAAACAGTGATTTGTAATATTTCTGTTACGTTTAAAAATTTGCGTAACAATTTTCTTCTGTATTAAAACGCGTAAAAATATTCTTTCATTTTTAAATCGCCCAGCGATATTTTTCTACAACATTTCGATCGTGTAAAATATGTAAACGCTTTAAAAATTGCGTAGAAACATTTTAACGTTTTTCAAATTGCGTAACTTAAAAATTACGTTTTTGAGTTACGTAAATCATTTTTCACCGTTTTTATCCTTCGTAAAATATTTCTTAACTTTAAAAATATTATTTTGGACTTTTCTTACAATAATATAATTTCTTACTTTATTTTCTTCCTATTTTTAGTCAAAAATTCTTTTCCGTAATATATTTTCTCAAAATCACTTTTTATTGATTTAATCTTATAAAATCACCTTTAATTGATTTAATCACTGTTTCTAACTTTAAATTTCCTAACATTTTCCAAAACTCAATAAATAAATTTAACGTTAGTAAATTTAAGTTACAAACGTTTTTATTTATATTTCTAAATTACTTCAAAAAAATTAATTTCTTTAAAATAATTTGAAGTTCAATACTTCCAATCTCCTTTTTCTTTTATTCATGAAAATTTCATTTCACGTAATTGATAACACTTTAATTCCTTTTCCAAAATCCTTATTTGAAAGAAAATTCTTGTATTTTATAACATCAAAACATTTTTTTCTAAATTATCAAAACCTTATAGATAATATTGAAACCATGAAATATTTTTCTTTAACTTAAATAAATTAATTCTTGTTTCTACACAAAATAAATTCATGAAAACTCCACTCCAAAAATCGGCATTCTTTTTACAAAACAAACCTTTTTGTTTCTTTTCTTTACTTCTCAAATCATTCAATTTTATCATTTATAAAAATATAATTTTTGTAATTTGGTTGATGTCTTAACCGAAATTTACTTTAGTTGGATTAAAATTAACTTCATAGTTCTTGAAAAATTTCAATAAAAACCTTAGTCTTGGAAGTTCAAAACCGTGACCTCCTCCATGGCCTTTGGAGCCAAAATTTTACTTATTTCAACATACATCCATCATAATATATTCAACATATATCATCATGCATATTATGAAGCATACCATATAAACAAATAAAAATCATACTAAGCATGCATACACAAGTAAATCATGCAAAACATATCAAGCATAGGCAAAAATAATCAAAACACATAATACACATAAATTATTACATGACCATGGATAGGAATCCTCACATGGATTCACCATCCATCAAATATAAAATCATCTCTCACCACCATGCTTGGTTAGTGAGATGAATCTCCCTCTTACCTCTTGAAGAACTACCAAAAAGCTTGTTGATTTGTGTTTTAACAAGATCTCTACCAACACAAGTTCTTAAACATGAAACAAATACAAGAAAATTAGTATATCAAGCTTGAATAAGAAGAACCATGGATCAAACATGGTTTAGAACATGAAAAAAAAAGAATAAATGAAGTTTTCTTACACTTCACCAACAAAAACTCTAGAACTTGATCTTAGTAAAAGTCCTTCAAGATGAAAGATTTAGAGAAAGTCTTCAACATGAAAGTTGTTTAGAATGAGGTAAAGATTCAAGAAACTAGGTTGTATGAAATTAAAGAGTGATGGAGAGAAAATTAGAGTGCTTGGCGAATGGTCTTCATTTGGGAGAGGAATAGAGTTTGCTTGGGTTTGTTTTTGAAACTTAAGTGAAAAAAGTGAAGAAGTGATAATATAAAGTGTAGAAATGAATTTTCTTGGTCTTCAAAGGGATGCATTGCCGTAGCATGCATTGGAGAGAATGGAAAGTGAAGTTTGACAAACATGATCATTAATGATCAATAGGAAATGGTCTCCGACATCAAATTCTTCATTCTTTTTTTTTGGACTAAAAAGCCTACACTAAGTTGTCTCCCTTCATCCTTGCTTCTTCAAACCGTCCCCCTCTCTTCATGACTCCAAATGTGACAAATTTCATAACTATCACTTTAAGTCATCCTAACCATTGATTAAAAGAATGGTTTGGATTTAAATTAGCTACTAGGTTTAGGTTATAGATAGAAGACTTCATTTGAGCCATTGGATCATTTTTGGCTTGTAATCCTAACCATTGAATGTGTTTCCAAAATGAATGGTCAAGATTACACCTTCAAACTTTACATCCAAGGGTCCAAAATGGTTGTAGTCATTTTTGATGACCAATTTTCCACCATTAATCTAAATCCAAATCCAATGGTCATTAATGATTCATTCTCCACCATTAATTAAGTCTACATCCAAGGGTTGATAATGGTCATAGCTATTTATAAGATTAAATCTCTACCCTTGATTTAATTTCCATCCAACGATTATAATTTATCATATTCACTTTTAAGATCAAATCTCCACCGTTGATTAAATCAAGATTAAATCTCCAACGGTAATTAAATCGATGGTGGATATCCAAACCACCAATATAGACTTAACAGTATAGAATTTTATTTTTATCTGTTATAACCTCATGAAAAAATATATCTACTGTATTTTTATCATTCGATAATTAAATACAAGTATAAAATACAAGAAAATTTTTTTCTAAAACTGCTTTTTAGGATTAGGTTTAGTAAGATCCACTGTCTCCGTCTAAAACAAATTTTTCTATTTAGAAAAATTTTTTTTTGAGACCCACTGTTTATGCCACCGGGCCCACATACACCTCGTGGGGCCTACGAACGACAGTAAAAATTTCAAAATCACACATAAAATCACAAAAATTAAAAACTCACAAATATCAAATCAGATTACATAAATTAATTAAGACTAAACGGTAAAAATTAACTTACGTAAATTCTTCCTACCGAAAATTATTATTTTCCGAGAAGAAATTACTCAAAACGATCAAATATACAGATAGAATATTCAAAATAATTTTGACACGTAAATCACTAAAAGTAGGGTCAAAATTACTGTTTGATAAATAGAAAGTTTGAGGTGTTACATCAAGGGTGTTCGCAAATTGGATTGAATCGATTTTGAGGAAAAAACCCATATGATTCAATCTAATCGGTTTTCTTATTTTATCATATGATCGGTTTAGTTGAAAAATATAAATTTGATCCAACCTAATCCAATCTAAATCGGTTTGGATTAGATCGGTTTTTCAGTTTTTTGTTATAATTTCTTTTATACACAAATTCATCAAATTCATTAAAAATATAAAAAATCAAATTCATTAAAATACATCAAGTATAAGTCTAAACTAATTTATCAAAGTACAACAAATATAAGTTTAAACTAATTCATCAAAATTTAAATCTAAATTATAAATATAAGTCTAAATTAATTGTTAATCGTACAATAAATGTCCAAATTCAAGAGAGATAATTAAGTTTAATTTAAGAATAGTAAAAAAATTCAAAATAAGTATAGGTTACATAGGAATTTTTTAGGTAAAACATTATTTTAAAAAATGTATATAAAATTGATTCTGTTTAGATTGGATCAGTTTTTAAATTTGGCTTCGAAATTCGATCCAATCCAATTATTTTTTTAGTTTTTTTTTTCAACTTTTTAGTTTTTCAATTTATTCATTGTTTTTTTATTTTTTGGCTCGATTTTTTCAGTTTTGATTGATTTGGTTTAGTTTTGAACACTCTAAAAGAGTATGTTTGGTTTAGGGGTGTAAATGGAACGAGTCAGGATGGGTCTGACTTGACTCAAAATCGGCCCGATATTTTGATCGAACCATTTTCCTATACCCGAATCCAACCCAGCCATGGCCCGATAATGACTGGAGCCAAACTGAGCTAACTTGGATATGTAAATATAATGTATAAATTTAAATATTATGCATAATTAAGTATAAAATTATAGAAGTGAGAAACTAAAATTAAGGTATATTTTATATTATATATTTTAAAATAAATAATGTCAATATAAATATATTATCATGTTATGTAAATAAGTCAAGAAGTTTTATTATTTATAACTAATTGTAAAAAAAAAAAGTTTTTAAATAATTTTGGATTTAGGGTTGGGTTGGAACGACCCAAAGTATAACTCAAACACAACCTGAAAACACATCGAGTCTAATTTATAGAACTCGAATCCATCCTAATTAGTTTAGGGTCGGGCCATGTCTTGAGCACTCTTAGTTTGTTTCTTACCATTAAGGTTTTGGTCTCTCAAGGACCAATAACTTAATAAGTTAAATTATAAAAACCAATTTTTCATAAAGAATAAGGATCATTCACTTTTGATGAATGAAAACTATAAGAACTAAAATTTAAATAAGTAATAAATATATGGATCAATACTCAACGGTAGAGACCAAAAACTAAATAAATGAAAATATAGAGACTACAACTTAAAATATATTATAAAGACCAAAATCCTAATTGATGAAACCTGTAAGAACTAAAATTTACTTTAAACCAAGAAAAAATAAACCTTCATTTCCTTTTCGTCAAAAACCTTTCAAAGTTTCTCTATCCAAAGTAACAAACATACAATAATATTACCAGTGGCAAGTGTCTCGCACATTCTATATCACATTATATATATATATATATATATATATATATATATATATATATATATATATATATATATATATATATATATATATATATATATATATATTTAAGTCATATTATACATTAAAATATATATTTAATTTTAATTAGTATGTAATTAATTTAATTAACATATAATTAAATTTAAGTATATATTTTAATATATAACATGATTTAATAAAAAAAATGTTAAAAAAATATGATAAAGAATATATTTCTAATACTCTTCGTTATTATATTTTTTTTTAATGTGTTCTCTCTCACATTAATGAGTAAGCTTTTATTATATTAAAATGATCATTCTGAAATTTTTCAAACTTAGTTAGAACCTCCACTTATTTGCAAGTGAATAACATTTCAAATCACAGTTTTAATATTTCATCTCCCAACTGCATGATGGCAAAAGGAGAAGTAAAAAATAAAAAATAAAATCTCAACAGAATCATTCTCAAATCCCAATCCAGAGATTTTTATTTTCTCCTTATTTATTTCTCTTACCAATTGAGAATCTCGTTTAGATGTTTGATAAAGAAAGCTTTAGAACAAATATGTCCAAGCCAGGATCTTTTTAAATGCATAAGCAACTACCACACTATAAATTTATTATTATTATTATTATTATTATCAGAAAGTTGTTAACAAACGCACAATTACTTGAAGTTGTTAGTTCAGCTGATAAAAATATCTGCAATTAATTATGAGATTTTGGGATCAAATCTCACTTTTACTTTCTTCCTTCCCATGTGTTTTTATAACAAAAAAAAAAAAAAACTTATAAGTTGAAATCTACAAAAAAAATTATGGTTCATTATTTATGGCAAAAAAAAAAAACTCTCGATTACTTAATTGTAAAAAAATTTGACATAGAAATATATGTGTGTTAATTAAAAAAAAAATTAAAAAGTGAACAAGGGAGCACTTCTCTTATTATTATTATAAAGAATAGTGTTTAATGTACATCACTTCATTGTAAAGTGAGATGATAACATCATAATATAAGTGGGTAAACCATAATGTGGGATGAAGTATAATTAAATGATAAAAAATATATAAATATAAAATAATATGTATATAAAATGTATGTAACATTATTTTTATATAAGTAACCATAAACCTAAAGAGGGTCAATAAAGAAGGTGTTGTTTAATATTCGCTTTGTAAGCAAGGTGTGTGGTGTATCGCATGATCATAATTATTGATTGTGTTAAAAAATATATTAATAATTATGATAAATAATATGTAATTTAATTATTTAATTTTTTTCAAGTTGTATCGTTTTTTTTTATTTTAAGTTGTCTGATATTGTGTAAATATTATCAATTAAAATTTATAAAAATTTTAACATGTATAGTTATTTATAAAAAAATAATATTTTTAAAAATATTATTATGTGTAAATATTATTAATTAAAATCTGATAATATTTTTTTATAAGTTAAAATTTGTTAATATTTTTTATGAGTTAAAATTTAGTAATATTATTAGTTAAAAATATATATATATTTTTTAAAAACTCCTTATACACTTACATGAAAAAAAAATTGTAAGAATTTTTTTTAAAAAAATATTTATATATAAAATTATTAGTTAAAATTTATAAAATTTTTAATATGCACAATTATTTATATATAATTAAAATTTATAAGTTTTTTTTTTTAAAAAAACTATATATATATTTTTTAAAAATATATTATTAAGAATCTTAAAGATTTTAACTAATATTATTTATATAATTATATAATCTAAAAAAATAAACAGTGGAACTAAGAAAAAGAAACCAAATGACTTACAATAGTAAATTATCATATACCCAAACTTAAATAGTATAGATTAGCATCCACCCAATGAATAAAGTCTTCGTCGTTAAGAAAGTCTTCATTGTTAAATGTTGATTATGGTGCCTGCTTGGTGCCACAAAGAAAGAGTTGCAGTCCCAGGACCCAGATTATAAAATCAAGTCCTGTTTGACCCCACACAAACACACACGCTTGAGAAAGAGCATCTTGTGCAATACATAGTCCTCCACGAACTAACAAACCTGTCTCTCTGTCTCTGCTTCATTTCTCTGGGTTTCTCCACCCACAACACAGCATTTGGCAAGGTGAACAAGTCGTTGTAATCTATGACTGAGAACTGGAATTGCTTCACTGTGGACTTGATCATCCTCAATGTAGCTCTGGCTTGCATCGATGGCCTTCTTGCCATCATTGCATTTGCTCAGGTTTGGATCTTCATTTCTTTGTTCCTAACCTGTGACTCTGAGCTTTCCATGGCAATGTCTTGTGCTTTTTCATGTTCAATGTGCTGAATGGCTTCAAATATTTTGATCAGTATATTGTGAATGATTTGGTGTTCTAGTAGTATCTGGGGAGGGGGAATAGTTTTTTTCTTTTTTCTTTTTCAAAATCCTATTTTTTTTAGTGGTACATCTTTAGATGCTGGAACTTGGAAATGGTAAGGCAGAAAGGATTTTTCTTTTTCTTTGGGGATGAAAAAATAAAAATGGAAAACTCAATGAGAGAGAGGAAAATATTACAAGTAAGAGGATAACTGGAAGTAATCCTCAAAGACAAAATGAAGAGAATAATCACAGGAGATAATATAATGGAAGAGTACGAGGAAAACCCCAAATATCAATACATTTTCATCATTTCTTATTTCCTTCTCTTCTCTGCCTCTTAAGTCTTAATTGATAGACGTAGTTCTATTGCCATTATTTTTCAATTTTAGCAGATCACTTGATTTTTGTTAGGATTTTAGAATCTTGTAGCAATTCGTTCAGGTCTTGATAGCCTTGAATAAGTCTTCAAAGTTAAAAATGTCATCCTTTAACTGTGTAATATTCACATGTATAAAATTCTATCCGTTCTGCATTATAATCTTGTTGCCCATGTGTTTCTCCCAAGAAACAAGGGGAGGTTATAAAATTTCTACTTATTATGTGAATGTGATACATGCAGTCCCTTGATTACTAGTTGAAGTATTTGGATAAGCAATTTTGTGGTCTTACTTACATCTATAAATAAATATACGGTAAAACATTTTTGCACAATTCTGTTTGAAGTGCTGATTTTACTCCAGCTGTTCATCAGCTTGATTAGTCGATGAAATACAAAATATGAATATAATTTTTTTTTTTTCTAGTTCCAAATATGGTTGCTTGTAGTATAATGATATTATGTCTACTCGTCTGGGGTTTTCTTCTTTTCCTTTCTTTTTCCTGTTGAAATAGCATAAAAGGATGAATGCTTAGCTAACTGAAACTAAGCATGGAGTTTTCGTTTTAATTTTCTTATTTGCGTGCCCTAACTAAAGCAATGTTACAATTACTCTTGCTTCTGTTGTTGCCACTATGTTCTGTGACATACAAGCCAAGTAAATAACACTCAAGAATAATTAATGATCCAAAAGACCAAAATTTTTTCTTGTTTCATTTGTGTGTGTGTGACATATTTTAGCACTATCATATGGCAGGTCCTCAGGATGAATATGCGAAGTCAACAAAATGGTTGGGCACGCCAAAAAGTAAGTGGCATCTTATCAACCTTTTTCAAGTTGTCTTTATTGATGCTGATGCTTGAAGTACATTCTAATGATTTGCTGTCATAATATATTATATTAGCATTTAAAGATGGAGAGCTTATTTTGAGTAGCTTATTTGGTGTCTTTGGTGAATCATGGCTGTGTCCTTTCGACTTGGAGTAATTTCTTTTGATTAGCTTAAGAGGATTTAGTAGATCTAAGGAGAGAAGGGCTTTACTTCATTTTGCTGTCTATGCTACTTTTTGGTGTATTTGGCTTGAGCAAATGCTCATATGTTCAAGAATTCTACTCAGCCTTACATCTGAATATGGGAAAAGATGGCTTTTATAGCTTCTCCCTTGTACTTGGACTGTCATCTCTTTAAGAGAGTTCCCTAACAGATATACAAAGGGATTGGAAAGGTTTATAGTTTTGATGTCTTTATTTGTCTTTCCTTTGTTTCTTTCTTGTGCCTTGCTCAGGAGGATTCCTCACTCTCCTCTTTCTTCATAATATTTCTTTCGTCTTTCTAATACTGTTCCTTACATCCAAAAAATAGGCTCTTTAACAATATTGACTGCTATTTTTCAGGTACTCCATCTCATGGTTGGCGCTTCCAACTTGGGTACGGTTGAGGTTCTCTGTTTGATGCCATGAGCAATTTCCCTTGTATCACATTTCATGAGAATTGAACTCACCATTCTGACAAATTTTTGGCAAAAGTGGATCATCTTAAAGTTGGAATTATTTTTTTTAGTATTAAAAGTTATTGAAATTTAGTTTTATGAGACACTTCACTTTAGTGTGTTCGTAGCTTGCATCATAATGCAATATATGTAAAGTTAATAAATAGGAAAGTCTACATGTTAGCTTACTCTATTCATTCAACTCCATTTTATTTTTATCAAATTTACAAATTTTCTTTGGCAGTTCTATTGAATTTGTTTACTGAGGTACATCAAGTTGATCTCAAAGAAACATGTAGAGATTCTCATGTTCTATCTCCCTGTCGTGCTACTAAACTATTGAAGTAGATGCAATAGAATTTTTCTAATGACATTGTTCTTGTTACCAACAACAACTACAAGAATATTTGATAATAATTTGCTACTTTTCTAATGACATTTTCTCCTTATTTTTTAGAATGCTAGGTCGTTTGTGTGAGATCTATTTTTGCTTTTACTTTCACTCAACAAAGACATCTATTATTCTGCTAATAAAAATAACCACAGTACAAAGGTTGTTATATGTCATTATTTGCATTTTCTTCTTTCCTTTTGCTTTCAATTTGGATCCTTAGTTGTTTCAAACAACTTAGCCACTGGAAGCCATTGATTCTGACTTTAATATCCAGTGCTAGATTGACTCTAACTGTTTCAGTATTTGTGTTGTAAAATAGAGATTGAGTATAAAAGATTGACATTTGACTGCCATAGTTGACTGAATTTTTTTTGTCTTTTCTCTATATGCAGGGTACTTTATCTATTTTGCAACTACTGTTTTTGCTACTTGTAATGGGTGGCATTGCTGGTCTGGTGCATGTGGTTTTATTCTTATGGGTATGCTAACATGCTTTACGTAATCATGAATATATGTGCAGCCAAAATTTCTGTTTCTAAAGTCTGTTTGTTGAGACGTGATTGTCTGCCATTCATTCTTACTGATGAAATATTGCCGCAGCCTCCCCCAAAGTTCTGTTTTTGGCAGCATTTCTCCTCCTGCTATCATTCTGGTATGTCACAGTATCATTTTGGTATGCTCATATATATAGTCATGAGTTTCCAATGGTCCATGCCCATATTACTAGTAGCAGTAAGATATGTGATCAACAAAAAGTATGACTTAGGACAACTTTACAATATAAAAAAGATTGATTTTATGGATCCTTTACAATACGGTATCTGGTGGCATGAAAGAAATTAGGATTCGTTAAGCTTGATTCAGGGACACATGGATGCTAATGGGGTCAGAAGATAGATGGTTTGAAAATCTATATTGGTAAAAATGGGCTAGGGATGGCTTGGGAATTTAAGCAAGGAGGAAAAAGATCAAGACTAGACCTGGAAGTGGAAGTATGTTTGGAACTTATATTATGTCTTAGAAAAATATATATTCTAGACTATGATCCAACTTTATGTGCTGATGATTAGAGATTAGATATTTCACTTTTTTAAGGATTTGAAAAGGTCAGGAAGCAGATCTTTTGACAAGGTTTGGGAGGATATGAAAGGAGCAAAAGATTCGGTAAAAAAAGGCAACTCTGTAGGTAGAGAAAACAAAATGAAGGCAAAAGAAAAAATTAATAGCGTCTCATGTTAGTAAATATGGTTTGCATTCGAATGGGTGGGACACCAACTCTGTAGGTAGAGCGATTCATGTTAGTCCTTGGAAATTTATTTCTTAGGGATTGCCTTCTTTTTCTTCTCTTTTTTCCTTGCATCTGGGTGATGGTTCTCATATAAAGTTTTGGGAAAATGTTTGGGTTGGTAATGTCCCTCTTTCTGAGGCTTTTCCGAGGCTTTGTCGCCTTTCTTCTTTACACAATGCCCCTGTTTGTCAATTTTATTCTCAGATTAATCTCTCTTGGAATTTTCATTTTTTTAGATACTTGCTTGATAGAGAGGTTACTAAGCTTCAGACTCTTTTCTTTGATTGAACCTGTCCATTTTTCTTCTCTTCATGATACTAGAATCTGGACTCTTAAGTCTTTTGGATCTTTCTCTTGTAAATCTTATATTCAGTTCTTGACTCATTCTCCTAATAGAGAAAGATTCCTTTTGGAAAAGCCTATTTGGAAGTCCAAAGCTCCCTTAAAGGTTAAAGCTTTTGTCTGGACTGTTGTTCTTAATAGAATTAACACTAACGACATGCTTCAGAAGCGCAGACCTCTGACTGCTTTGTCTCCTTATATGTGTTTAATATGCTGCTCTGCTTTGGAATCAATGGATCACCTCTTTTTGCATTATTCTGCAACAAATTATCTCTGGAACAAGTTGTTTGGGTTTTTTGGAGAGGCATGGGTCTGCCCTAAAGATTTGCATCATTTTATTCTAACTAAGTTTAGAGTTTTGGCTCCCATAAAGAAGCAAAGATCCTTTGGAAGTGCTCTATCTTTGCTATTTTGTGGTGTATATGGTTGGAAAGGAATGCTATAATTTTTAAGGGGCTTTCCTCAAGTTTAGACTTTATTTGGGATAGGGTTCTCCTTTTGGATTCTCTTTGGTGTTCATCTCATGGTTTCTTTGATGGTGTTTCTTTGTTAGACATGCAGATAGATTGACTTGCTTTGTTGCATGATACAATCTCATAGGTTTTAGCTGTGTTTTTTTTAGAGGATTACTTATCCTCCTTCTTTGTACTTTTCTTCGCTCGTCTAATAATATTTCTTTTTCTATCATAAAAAAGAAAAGATTAATAGCTCTGTAATATAGATATTGCTTTGCTTTGTAATTAGTTTTATAATGTTTCCTTTTAAGTGTTTTCTCATTTGACCCACTGAATTTGAATTTTGTTATATAAGTGTTGTACTTAGGATATACTAAATTTTGTTTTAGAAGTTTTGATTACTTAGGACTTCTATTATTCCAATATTATTACCAAAAAGCCCATCTTATTTATCTTGTTGATGACAATGATAATTTTATTTCTAAATTTATATGTTTAAATGTATTATTTTTGCTCCAAGTTTTTCTTCAAAATATCAATGAAATAAAAAATATATAGTACTGCACATAACACTTGTTTGATGCTTTGCAAAATGTGCAAGATTTATACCTCATATGAAACTCCTATAATTAAACAGTGTAATTCATGAAGTGTATATATGCTTCTATGGCCAATAATTTTGTAGGGTCGACCTTTGCCATCAGGCAAATGAAGAAGAAGAGGAAGAGGAGGATAATGTTGAGAATAGGACCCAACAGGCCTTGTTGGAAGGTATCAAGAGGGAAAATGCTTCAGCTCCCATGAGAGACCACTGGAGATGCTGCTCAATCCAAGGCATTCACATTGGTAGCCGACAAAAATATGTTATTATGGTAGACAGGATGGATCTAGGCACTTGCCATGTATGACTTAGTTTAATCACTAAATTCTTCATGTCATGTGATTTTGAACCTTTTCTTCCTACAGATTGTGGTTCTGATCTTCATTGTTATGATGTCATTTGCTGTGCTGATCTGGATTGGAGATGGCAAAAATTCAATAAATCCTTCAGTTGTTGCTCGGGTATGGAACACTTCTCCTTCTTGCATCATCTAGCTTTTTATCTTGTGGGAGATATCTATAATTTCTTTCATGAGTTTGTCTCTGTTGTCGTGAATTCTGAACATGTCATACTAAGGTTGCCTATCCTAGCATATGATTTCTGATAGAGAATAAAGAAGGGTGTTGGCACATTAACATTTAAAAATTAGGGAACTTGAACTTTCACCATAGAAGAAAGAACTTGGGTCCAACTGGTTTCATGGTTTTATCTAAAATCATCTTTTGATGTACATATTTTGCTGTACTGCTTGGATTTAGGAGCAACTTGTGCCATATCACCTGCCTAATTGATACTATGAGAGTCATAACAATGTATTGGTGTATTAGGGATTAAATTCTTTACCTCATAGAACTGTTCTGATGATATGGAAGCAGTGCAATAGTAGGCTTTGAGTTTAGACAACAGCTATGATTTTGCATTCAATTTTGAGACTCAATGCTGGTAGAAGTTATCTGTAACCATATATGGTGAAGAGAGAATTCAATCAACCATAGGAAACTGATATTTATTTGGTGCTCAAGAGCTTGGATTAGGGAAGACACTTTTAACATACATATGAATACTTTTGGTGTTTGTTTAATCACTGAGGGTTCTGTTGTCGAATAATGAATGTTTTTACTGATATCCGAAACAATAGATAGTATTCAATGCATTTTATATCTGGAGAAAACAGCTTCCACTAGAAAATTTTTATAGATAGTGCTAAAAACTCAATCTACTAGAAAAGCATAAAACAGTTTCTTTTGCACTTCGTCAGAAGCTAAAATTTTTATCTTCTCCAAAAGTGTTTTTTCAGAAAAACATTCTTGTAGACACAAAATTCCATTTAGACCTTTTTTGAGAAAGCACGTTGTCAATATGATGTTAGTTGAATTACTGAGAATTCTCACAAGTATTTTACAAATAACCAAACCTCTTTGCAGATATATATATATATATATTCATTACAATACACTCAGTATTAATATTATCAATTCTGATTTGAGACAAGTAAATTGTCTTTTTTCAGTATATAGCCTGTTATTTCTCTTTCTTATAGTCAATTTACGAATTATTGTGCATAAAAATCAACTTGAAAGATGATTCTCAGGGCTTATGAAGAAGGACTTCATTTTTATGTTTTGTTGGTGAAATTATTTGAAAATTTATATTCTATTATGTTATGTTTATTTTGCTTAAATAATCAGATTTATATGTAGAACCATAATGTTGGAAAGCCCTAGTGTATGCCAGTTATTCTATCAGTAATTGCAATTTTTGCAGGTATATGAAACGTTTCTTGCAGTAACAATACTTATATTGGCTGGAGCATTAGGCTTCTATGGTAAGCAACTAAGCGTTCTTGCTCTCCCTTACAACCATTTTATAGCTTATGATCCATTGAGTCAGCAATTTTCTTTTCCATCCATCTTTTCCCTCTATAGGTCTCCTTCTATTCTTCAGATTAAGGAAAGTACGATCTGAAAAAGCTTCATCAGAAATGTGGAAGGTTTGTTGCAGAACTCATGATTGTTAACCTCATTTGCACTTACTCTATATCTATATAGATATTCCACTCCTTCTTTTGAAATTATAATCACTTAATGTATGTTTAGCCCCTTGTATAGACCACCTTGTGACAAATTTGCTGCCACATGCAGGTTGTCAGTTTAGCAATTATTTCTGTTCTATGTTTTTCAACAAGTGCATTAGTAGCTCTGAACACAGATTTTCCTGTAAGTAGTTAGTTGCCTTCAGTCCTTTTATTTCCCCTAACGGTTTCACTTATAAGTATCTGTACTTATGCTGTTTAAACTTCGTGCCTTTTGACAGCTTTTCTATCATTGGCATTTGAAGATCATATATGGAGTTAAAGCTCTAGTTTTCTTGATCTTGTACTATTTTATAGGTAATCCCTCTGCCTTTCGTAATCATTCTGAATGTAAGTAGTATGAAACATTCTACTAAATTTTATGGTAACGTTATTGAAACTTTACTCTGCCTTTCATTGTCCTTTGTTCTTACACCTTGTCTTCTACTAAATTCTTCTATCATAATAATGATAATAATAATCAAGGGTCGCCCTCAAATCCTTTTTCAATTCTTAAGTTTATTTTGTTTAGAAGCTGCATTTCACACTCAAATTTTGAAAGGTTTTTAAAATTATGCAACTATAAGACTGCTGTAATATCAACTTGTGTATGATTAATTCAAGTTTTAACCCATTCTTTGCCTGACTGAAATCTACCTCTCCTCAATTACTTGGTTTGTGGAGCAATGAGATAACTGTAATCTACAGAGTATTGCCAGGCCATGAAATATCTAAACTGAACCCACTATCATGGTGTCAGTGACTGCTATATTTCCTCACATTCTCTTTGTGATGTTTTACAGCGTCTTTAACAATATACTATAATAATAACAAATAATAAATAAGAAACTGCGCTCCTTCAGGTTTCATATAACTTCCTTCATAGTTGCACCAAACTATATAGGATTTTCAGGTTCTTACTTCTTACTGATTATGGCAAGTGACTTTTTTGTTAAAATTGTTAGGTTCTTCTTTGCCGTCAGCTTATTTGTTATGGATCATTAGAGAATTGCCACCTCCAATCACTGATAGTATACAAGAACAACCAAGAAGAGTTACTTTTATCAGCCACGGGGCAGCTGGCTCAAATCAACCATGGTTATGGGCTGCTGCAACAAGTTCAAAGAATCAGGTTCCTTCATTATTTATTGCCTTCTTAAAATATACTATCTGAAGTGAAGTTTCCAAAATATTAAATATCATTTTGAGCATGTTAAGAGAAAAGAGAGATGGAGAAGGAGAAAAGCATGAAAGGTAAAACAGAAAAAGAGAGTAGCTAACTTGTTACTATTAGCCACCCTAACATTATATTTATATTAAACTATTAGAGCTATTGATATACAAAAGCAAGGCCCAGCTCAATAGATCAAACCTAATTATATTTCACTAACACTCCCACTCAAGCTGGAGCATAGATATTGATTATGCTCAGCTTGTTACAAATATAGTCAACTCTACTTCGATTGAGTGCTTTGGTAAAGATATCTGCAAGTTGTTCTCCTGTCCGTACATGTCCAGTAACAACAAGACCTTGTTGAATCTTTTCTCGCACAAAGTGACAGTCAGCTTCAATGTGCTTTGTCCGTTCATGAAAAATGAGATTAGAGGCAATATAGAGAGCAGCTTGATTGTCACACCACAACTTCATAGGCATTACACTCTTAACTCCAATCTCACTAAGAAGATGATGAATCCACACCAATTCACAAGTAGATTAGGCCATGGCCCTATATTCTGACTCGACACTAGAACAAGCAACAACACTCTGTTTCTTACTCCTCCAAGAAACAAGGTTACCTCCAACAAGAACACAATAACTTGAAATAAATCTCCTATCTATGGGAGAACCTGCCCAATCAGCATCGGAGAACCCCTCGATCATATTATGTCCATGATCTCTATACAAGACACCATAACCTGGAGCCCTTTTTAGATACCTCAATATATGAAGAACAACCTCCCAATGAGTGGTTCGTGGAGATGACATGAATTGACTAACCACACTGACAGAGAAGGCAATATCAGGACGAGTAACCGTGAGGTAGTTAAGTTTGCCAACTAACTTTCTATATTGTTTAAGGTTAGGCATAACACCTCCATCATCTGATAAGAGTTTGACATTAGGGACCATAGGTGCTTCAACAGGTTTGGCTCCAAGCATACCTGTTTCTCTAAGTAAATCAAGCACATACTTCCTCTGAGTAAGAAAAATACCCTTCGAACTCTGCATCACTTAAATGCCTAAGAAGTATTTCAAAGCACCCAAGTCCTTAGTTTGAAATTGTGTTTGAAGAAAGCCTTTAAGCTTTTTGATCCCAATCTCATCGCTCCCAGTAATGATAATGTCATCCACATAAACCACCAAGAAAAGACAACCACCCTGAGAGCATCAAAAGAATACCGAATGATCAAAAGTACTTCTCTGTAGCCCAAACTGAAGAACAACTTGACTAAAGCGCCCAAACCATGCCCGTGGAGCTTGTTTGAGACCATATAATGACTTCTTTAGTCTGCAAACTTTACCATTCTCTCCCTGAGCAACAAATCCAGGAGGTTGTTCCATATATACCTCCTCCTGCAAGTCGCCATGGAGAAAGGCATTCTTGGCATCAAGTTGGTGCAAGGGCCAATGATGACTAGCTGCAAGAGAGATAAAGATACGAATAGAGGCAAGTTTAGCAATAGGAGAGAATGTATCAGAATAATCAATGCCATAAACCTGAGCATAACCGTTAGCAACAAGACGAGCTTTTAAATGAGCCACAGAGCCATCAAGATTAACCTTCACAACATACACTCACTTACAACCAATTGCCTGTTTACCAGTAGGTAGAGAAACTAATTCCCAAGTGTCATTGTGTTCAAGGGCATGCATCTCATCCAACATAGCCTGACGCCACCCCTCAGTAGACAAGGCCTCAGCAACAGTATTAGGAAGGGTAAGAGAATCAAGAGAAGTAACAAAAGATTGACCAGAACGAGATAAACCAGCATAAGAAACAAAAGAAGAAATGGGATAAGTACAATTACGTTTACTTTTTCGGAGAGCAATTGGGAGATCAAGACTCGAATCAGGAGGGGCAGGATTCGGAGAGGAAGTAGGAACTGGAACAGGCAATGAATCCGTAGCGTTTGGAGTAGTAGGACTGACCACAGTAGGTTGCTGATTTCGTCGATCATAATGGTGGAGCACAGGAGGAAGAGGGAAGGGACGAGACCAAGAAGAAGGAGAAGAGGAAGTACCTGGAGTAGGAAAAGAGTATACCAAAAAGTCCTCATCATTATCTGGGGGAGAGGAAGGGGTAGACTCAAAAGACAAAGCAGTGGTTTCAAAGAATGTCACATCTGCGGAAACAAGATACCGACGTAAATCAGGAAAGTAACGCCGATACGTTTTTTGACTTCGAGAATAACCAAGGAAGATACATTTGAGGGAGGGAGGATCCAACTTGGAGACCTGAGAGCGAACATCCTGCACAAAACAAGTGCAACCAAAAATTCTAGGAGGGAGAGCAAATAGAGATTGAGAGGGATAGAGCAAGGAATGAGGGATTTGGCCATTAAGAACAGATGAAGGAAGACGATTAATTAAATAATATGCAGTAGACACAACATCAACCCAAAAGTGTTTAGAAACTTTCATTTCAAATAAAAGAGCACAAGCAACTTCAAGTAAATGTCGATTCTTTCTTTCCGCTACCCCATTTTGTTGAGGGGTGACAATGCATGAGGTTTCATAAATAATGCCATGTTCTTGCAAAAAAGATAGAAAAGAGCAGACAAGTATTCTTTAGCATTATCACTACGAGAAGTGCGAATAGTAATATTAAATTGAGTTTGAACTTTAGCACAAAAGGAACGAAATATATTAAACACCTCTGAACGATTTTTCATTAAATAAAGAAAAGTAACACGAGAGTAATCATCGACAAAAGTAACAAAATAACGAAAACCAGCTTTAGACTCAACGGGACAAGGCCCCCAAATATTTGAATGAACTAAAGTAAAAGGAGAAGCAACACGCTTATTGACTCTAGGAGGAAAAGATCCTCAATAGTGTTTAGCAAACTGACAAGACTCAATTCAAAACAAATGAAGACTCTAAACTAGGACACAACTTCTTCAATGTTTGCAAGGGTAGATGTCCAAGCCGGCAATGAAGACGAAACAAAGAAATGGAAGCAGAACAAGCAACCGACAATGGTCTCAGATTGGCGGACTCCAAAACATATAAGCCATTGGATTCCCGACCTCTACCAATCACCTTCTTCATCCCAAGATCTTGAAATAAACAATATATAGGAAATAAGTGAACACTACAATTCAGACTATTGGTAATTTTACTGACAGACAAAAGATTAAAAGGAAAATGCGGTAAACATAAGACAAAATGTAAGGGAAGAGAGGATGAAGGATTGGCAACTCCACTACCTATAACAGGGGTTGAGGAACCATTAGCAAGAGTGACATTTGGTAAGGAAGAAGTGGGAAGAAAAGAGGAGAGAATACCAGTATTACCTGTCATATGGTTTGTTGCACCAGAATCAATGACCCATGTACGAGAGGAAGAAGTGAGACAAGCAGTGAGATTACTTGACTGGACAAGAGTAGCAGTGGAAGAAGGACCAATACCCTGTGAGGCCTGGAACTGAGTGTAAGCCTCAAATTCAGTACCAAACATGGTAATGGTTCTGAGACCCTGTGTTTGAGGAGCAGTGACAAGTGTGGGCAAGAGAGCCTCTTGAGTTGCGGCATGAGCATAACGCTGACCTTGGGAGGAACTAGGTTTCGCATTCAACTTCCAACAATTCTTCTTAATATGGCCTTCCTCCCCATAGTAATAACAAAGATAAGAACCACCATCACGACTACCATCACGACCACCATCACGGCCACCGAAACGACCACCTTTTCTACCACAACCTCCACCTCTACCTGTTCTACCACCACCACGACCAACCAAAGCAGCTGGTGATCCAGAAGAAGAATCATAATGCAACTCATGATGAATGCGCATGAGGCGGCTATAAACATCAGCAAGGGTCATATGATCAGAATCAATCAATAGCTTATCACAAGCGGCACTAAACTCGGAGGATAATCCAGACAAGAAACTCACAACTGCCAATTGTTCCCGCTGTAAGCGCATCTATTTAACATTAGTAGAGATAGGTTGGAGGTCATTCAATTCCTCATAGGTACACTTAAAGTCAGTAAAATACCTATGAAGAGACTTATCCTACTGTGTTGGTCTATGAAATGCCTGTGACACCTCATAAAGACGAGTTAAGTTGGCTTGCCCAGAATAAAGAAAATCCACATACTCCCATAATTCTTTCACAGTATCACAGTGAGAAATAACATGCTTAATGGAAGTATCAAGGAGTTTGTTGATCATACCAAAGAGGTAGTTATCTTCCCGTAACCACCGATCACGGCTGGTTGTGGATGTCGGTGGGTCATTTGTCAGATGATCTTCTTTCTCAATCCCAGTGAGAAACATGGTAATAGTTTTACGCCATTCCGCATAGTGTTTCCCATCAAACTTATCATCAGTAATGCGAACAGAAGCAGATATGACCTCAGGCATAATGATAGGTTTCGTCGACTTCTTAGATTCATCAGAACTGGTGGAACTGGAATTATGATCAGGATCAGCCATCAGAGAAAAAGAAAAGAGGCGCTAACGTACACTGCAAACAACACGAAAATCGCTGGGCTCAAAGAAAAACACCCAAATTGCACTGGAAACACCCAAACATCACCGAAAAATGCATCAACTGAACTGAAAACACCCAAATGGCACCCAAAAATGCAGCAACAGGACTGGGTACAAAAGAAAACTTCAGAGCACGCTTGAAAATGCCCAAATCACGGACTAGGCTCACCGGAAAACTCCAAACCACGACTGAAAACACAAAAAACGCAGCACCCCTGCCCGACAGCGACACCCCTGGTCTCCGAAAACAGTACGCGCGGCACCTACCTAGCCGCAACGTGAAACCCTCACGCCTAAACACCCATGAAAACCTCCGATCTGGACCTCAGCAGTGCTGGAAAAATCAACCAACCCTAGGGAAGGGTAGATTGGCAGATTCTAAGCACAAAGGTATTTTTCGTTTTTTTGTCTTTCTTTTTTTTTTGGAAAAAGGCAGACTAGGGTTTGGAAGGCTAGGGTTTGTTTTTGGCTCTAGATACCATGTTAAGAGAAAAGAGAGATGGAGAAGGAGAAAAGCATGAGAGGTAAAACAGAAAAAGAGAGTAGCTAACTTGTTACTATTAGCC
The DNA here is from genome assembly GCA_029884605.1 of Ormosia emarginata. NCBI lineage: Eukaryota > Viridiplantae > Streptophyta > Magnoliopsida > Fabales > Fabaceae > Ormosia > Ormosia emarginata. The sequence continues at coordinate 14,030,987 of JAQQTP010000086.1, forward strand.
ACCCTAACATTATATTTATATTAAACTATTAGAGCTATTGATATACAAAAGCAAGGCCCAACCCAATAGATCAAACCTAATTATATTTCACTAACAGTGCAGTTTCTTTAATACATTCTGCTATGTATTTTGCTAAAGCCACTTAATTGCTTGAATTAGAATCTAACATAACCTTTTCTTGCGTATTTTAATTCTCACTGGCTCTGATTCACATAATGAAGTAAAATAACGATAAACATTTTTCACTGCCTGGTATTGATAGTGTTACTCATCTTTTTATGTATTCTTAGTTTCTTAATTACCTCTTGTTTCCTTCCTGCTTATGAGGGGTTGCTTCAATTCAAATTCTTCATGAAGTGTCTGCAACACTTTTTTTTTCCTTTTTGTAATTTAAATATTAAAACCTGTTTTTCTAAATAATCTAGAGTTTGGTCCTTGTCACCTTCAACTTTAGACTTAAATTTCAGTAGGAGGTAGTGGTGAATTGAAGATGCGCTAGTTGTGAGACTTTGTGAGCTGCTTTGTCCACATTACAAGTCCAGTGGCCTTCTGACTTGAAAGGGCTATTTGCCAGTTATTACTCACTGTTATTAGAGAATGTCTAAACACACCCTTTTCTTAGGGGTGTGTGCACAACCAATGGTAGAGCCATTGGATTATATATGGGTCTGTGCAGAAAAGTGCTGATGAGACTCCTGCACAGATCTATAGATGTCATTCCAATGGTGCAGAAAGGAGTGTGGAAAAGAAAAATAATTGTAGATGTAGAATTACTCTTGTTATTATCATAATCTCTTGCAAATCTTGCAGATTACATGTAGTCATGCTGAAGATATCACATGACTATCTTTCGTTGCAGATGTCAAGAGCAAGCCCAATATGAGTGAACTATGTGAATGAACTGCTGTACAAATATTCTAATGAAGTGCCTTGAGTACGTGATGAATTGTGATTCTGACAGGGCACTTGATGCAGTATCTATTCACTGGCTTCCTACGGTCATTCTAGTGATGCATGGGTGCCTTACACATCCTGATATGTTCCATCGTGCATGGGTATATATATATGGCTGCCATTTCTACTTACTTGTTATAAGCTCCTATGATTCTATGCATGCCCACATTGTAAATATATGCATGTAATCAAAAGAAAATGCAATGTAAATTGACAATGAAGAACATGGGAGAACATACAAGAGGCCTGCAGTTGGTTAGTACAATGACACGTTCTTTCATGTCCATGGTTCTACAGCCAATATATCGAAGACCACGTTTGACATGTTAGTATATAACCCACGTTTAACAGAATTACTGATTTAGGATTTATCAGTAATATTTATAACTCTACGATCTTGTCATCTTTTGGAATTAGGATTTCTTTGAAATCTTCAAATAAAATTATTGGCGGAATCATGCTAGTTGTAGCACTAAATCCCAGCACTTTTGCACCTGCAGTACCTTTCTTCAAAAAGTTTTTCCCGTGTGTCAAGGACTAAATTTCTTGAAAGTTATTTGTATCTAATACCGTAAACCGCTATTTTGTAATAGAATAAGAGTAACCCTACAGTAAGACTGATTATATTTAGAGTATGGAGTTTGCTTTTTGTTTTTTTTCAAGTGTTTTGCTATATATGGACTAAAATACCTAACATTGCAAGAGGTTTCTCTGTTGAGTTATTCTAGATTTATAATTCTCTAATTACAAAATTTCATTTTTATATTACTAAATTTTTAAAATGAAAAATACAGAGTAAGAGAGAGTATGTGAATGAAAATGGTGTAATGGGATGATGATGTGCTTTTAGTTATACATTTTTGTGCCTTCAAGGTGGCGCATGTGGAATTTTGTAGAGTACCAAAAAAGGAATATGGAATTTTATACCTATTCTTTTTGAGGTGCGTTGAACTTTTCTGTCCTGGGGGACATTCGTATGCAATTTTAATTGACAATTGAGTATTGACAATTATGGTAATAGATTAACCAATAGAAAAGAAACCAAAAATACAAGTTATTGCTGATATCATAGAAGTTATAATAAAGGCAATGCTTGGGTTGTGGTTCTACACAACTTAGAATAATTATGTTCACCCATAAACAACTAGGGAAGGAGAAAAGTTGCTTAATCACGTGACGTGCACATGATGCACGTGAAGGGCAGCATCTTGCTGAGTAGAATACAATAAGGAAATTATAGTCTTCATTTTATTTGAAGTTTGGAATTTTCAGACCATTGATGTTGTAATTTAGGTTTGAATTAATTTGTTTAGTTAAGCAAAGGATTCTTTTACCCTTTTTGTGTCAAAATGTCATGAGCATCTTGAATATATTTTAGATGAATTTTCATGGACCTCAAACCACAAGCAAAGATGTGATGTTGTGTATTATGTTTCTTAGTCTCACGATTATACTATTTATTATTTTATTTTTATGTTAACACTTGCATGATTTCAAAACCTTTAATGATATATTTGTTTAAACTTCTCATTGTTAATTATAAAAAACAGCAATGCTATGTTTCACAATTTTTCTTTCACGAAAATGTTACCAAGTGCTGAATAACTATTAAGGTTGAGGTAAAGATAGAGGAAGATATAGATAATAAATTGTCGTGAATACAATTGCATGCCATGTATATTTCGTTGAGATTTTGTGAAAAAATTACCGTGATATTTAACATTATTCTTATAAAAAAAAGGATAAATGAAAGTTTTGGTCTATATAATGTACATTTATTTTCAATTTGATCCTTATATTTTTTTTTTCAAATCATTCTTCAAACTTAAAAAAGTTTTCAAAATAATCTTCAAAATTAATTTACGTTGTAACATTATTATAATATCGTCAATTGATTAATAAAATAATTGTTCTTTTATTCAATAAAGACTTATTTAAATGCTCATTTTCCTTATAAAACGTCAAATAATATATTTATTCATCCTAATAAGTGTTTATTTCTTCTCAATAAATATTTTTTTATCTAATAAGTATTTTTTAGATGTTTTTTTTCTTATAAGATGTCTAATAGAGATTAAATTAATAGTGTTAAATAAAAATTAATAGCAAGAACTATTTTAAAAACATTTATATAGTGTGAGATCTAATTTAAAAAAAAAAAATTATAAAAATTATATTAAAAATGAGTGTAAACTATAGATACTAAAACTTTAATTTAACCTATAAAAATAATCATTCCAGTTATTGCTGGAGAAATAATTACTTCTGTCTTTGTGAAATTAAGATTGAGTAAAAATTGCTAGTTTATACACTTTTAGATTATATAAAAACTAGAGTTTAAGACTCTAATATATATATATATATACATTATATATTTTTTTCTGTTTTCAATATACTTTTATACTAATATAGAAATGTTATTCCCTATATAAAAAAAAAAAGTTACCAAAAAATAAATTAGAGTCTCCTTGAAGTTAAGACTTAATCACTTTACCCAAAGTTTGAGCCCCGTCGGATTTCACAAATGTGGATAAAAAAATAAAAACAATTATTTCACCACTTTTTTTTATATTACTTTTGATATTAGTTAATAAAATATAAATTTATGATTAATCGTGTGTATTAATTAATTAACGGGAATCATATATTGATTGATTAGTAAAATATTCATTAACTAATTTATATACATGATTAACTACAAATTTGTATTTTATTAATTAGTATAAAAAGTAATATAAAAAAATATATAAGAAAATTGGAATTGATAAAAAAATACCACAGCAAATTTCGGACAAAGTTCAAAATTACACACTCGTCTAATAATAGATAATTAAAAATAAGGAAAAGTGTATTAAACTCCTTAAATTTTGACCTGTTGACAACCTGGTACCATGAACTTCAAAATCATTTTAATTGGTTCATAAACTATAACAATTACATTAATAGATCATTCTATCCATTTCATTAAGTTGCTAAAGAAATGTTATGGCCAAATCTGAACCGTCTATCTATGCAATATCCTAATCATTTGTCATTAAATTCTAATTTTCTTTATTTTTATTCCTTCTTAAATTAAAAAAATTATATTTAAAACTAATAAAATAATATTTTTATTTTTGTAGAAGCTTTTCATAGAGAGTAATCTTCACTTTCTTTCTCCTACCGTCGTTCACCACCATTTTTCCATTGACAACCACCTTTGATGCCGCCACTGTTTTTCCTTCTTATTCTCTTTTACTATCGTTGTCACCAATTCATAGATCGCTGCCATCAGAGACGAATTTAAGGGGGACAAGCATTGGCCTTGGCCCCCTCTTCTCATCATTTTTTTAGGTATCAATAATTTAATTTAATTTACTAAAAAATAAAGAGATAATTTATTGATTTTCATAAAATTAATATTTATTACGTTGACACTATTATTTAAAAATTATTATACTCACATTTCTAATTTTATACATTATTATTACACTTTAATACCCTTCTTTATTTATAAAATTGCACATATCTCTCATATTTTATGTAGGGGTGTCCAAATAATTATCGGATTGACCCATAAACTCATGTATTTAACATTAATTTACAACCTAACCCATAAAGTATGGGTTAGGTTGGGTTCACGGGTTGGGTCGAGTTGAAAAATATTCAACTCACAATGTGTGGATCGGGTAACGAGTTGGAACACTTTCAACCCGCACAACCCGACCCACCCACGGCCCATTATATATTTTTGTTAATTCAATTTCGACACATGGCCAGGCGGCCCAACTCACCATTTTATCCCATTTAAAAAGCATTTCTAATAACTAAAAATATAACACGGTAACAACACGGTCAACACCCATTCCCATTTACTTCAATTCCTAATTCCATTCATATATTCCACCCATTATCGAGTTCCACCCATACGCACGGAGTCACAGGCTCACAGCTATACCCATTACTCACCGTTTCCTTGCCTGACTGTTTGCTCATCGTTTTCGTGCCTCACCATTTCCGTGCCTCATCGTTTTTGTGCCTCACTGTTTCCTTGCCTCGCCATTTGCTCACCGTACAACTCCAGATCTGGTTTCCGGTGCCAATGTCAAAGTTCCTCACCGTTTGCTCACCGTACGACTCCCGAGATCCGGTTTATTGGTTAAATTAAAATCTGCCGATGTCCAACTTCCTCACCGTTAAATTTAATTTTTGTGTCGTTTCTTGATCGTCTTCACGAGTTGTGGGCAAACGAGTTTCTCTTCAGTTGATAAGTGCTGTCAACGTTGATTCGTACTCCACCCACACGGCCACACCCATCAGTGCCTCATTGTCCTCTGTTCGTATGCTAGTTTCTACTCTCTGTTTTTGTATTATTCTGTGATTAGGATTTGCCCATTTGGTAGTTATATGCTAGGCAGTAGTTAATTTAGTTCTTTTCTCTAATAACTAATTGAATTATTGTGACTTTTCCCTCATATTCTCTCATTGTTCTGCCCAATTGGTAGTTATATAGCTATGTTTTTTTTTCCTAACCAGGTTTTCTATATGTTGGTTTGCCCGTCAAAGTGACACATAATAATAATCTGAATAGTAAATATATAAGAAATCTAACAAACCAACTCCAATTCCATGCGCAACTCTCTTTCCCGACATTGTTCATCACCGTAGAAAATAAAAGAACAATTTAGATTAGCTAAAATGTTTGTCTAGACAATAGAGTATTAAATACAACAAAGCAGAAGGGAAAGCCAATGAAGCTAAAAACAACTCACGACCAAAATATAGATGAATAATGGGTTGAATAAATGATGACATGCATAGTTCTTACTCTTCAATTTGCTTCATGTACCCAAAATCACGCAAAACGCAGAAAAAGACACTAGAGATGAGATGATTTCTCTCTAATCACTAGGTTTTAGAGAGTAGGGTTTGACCTTAACCGTAAAAAGCCTCTTCTTTTTCAAGGTGGGATTGTCGATGGTGAGCAATAATTTAGCTTCTAAAGTTTTCACCAACTTTAAAGCTATTGAATTTTTATTTGTTTTTGTGGTTCATCATCGGGGACATCTTTGTAGCCTTGTGTATAATAAGCGTATATCCATCTTTAGCATCCTTATCGCTTGAATTCTAAAATAACTATAGCTAACCTCCCAAATGTTTGATGTGACCCACCACCCGCATTAAGTGTTTGACTCCTAAACAATAATGCATTTACGCAAATCATACACCTCAATTTACTTGAGATCTTTAATTTAGATACTAATGACATGATAGAGAATAGTTAAAAGAAAAGCAAAAGAATCCAAATAGACGATGCAAAGGGACCATTGCAATCACACCTCATAAATAGCAATTTCCACAGTTTGCTTTGTGGTTGGCTTTGTAGGAATTTCCATGATAGGAGAGAAATAACTAACATTTGAAATCGACTTGACGGGTTCCTACGATCACAAAAATCTACACTTAGGCCACCATACTGAACTGGCACTAGCTCAGGAGAAATATACCTATTTTGAATGGTGGTTGCTTTTCATATGACTAATATGATTTGTGAGGTATTTGCTTTTGATGTGTGATTATTTTCCATCATTTGTTTATATTTTTTATTTTTTATCTTAGAGTTACTCTTTTTATCTAGTGCATTAATTGTAGATGTTTTAATTTTTATATTAGACTTTTGGTACTCCTATTTATGTTTTGATATTGGACACCAACATTATTTACTTATTGATGATTGAAAATGCCCATTCAAACATTTGATGAATGGCAACAACATCTTGATCATGCACTAGGCTGGAGAAGAGCGGGTGGAAGTACTCATACACCCCTAAGTTGTATGGAACCTTCCCAACCTTCCCAACATGTTGAGTGTTTAGCTACTGAACCAAGAGGAGAATCATCGGCTGGTAAAGAGGTATCCATACTTCCGAAAAAGCCTTCAAGACCAAGTTCACATGTGTGGGAACATTTTACTCAAACTGGGAGGTTGAAAAAAGATAATGGTGAAAAAGTGAATGCAATTATTGTGAAAAAATATATGCATGTGGTTCTAGAAATTATGACACAACTAATTTGTGTAGGCACTTGTTAATGTGTAAAAAAAATCCCAATATACATGTTGACAAGAGGCAAAAAACTCTTGCATTTCTAAAGAAATGTGAAGAAGAAAATGATGGTAATGCAAAGCTCAAGGTGTTGTCTTTTAATCAAGAAGAGTGTAGGATTACACTTGCTAAAATGATTATCATTGATGAGCTTCCATTTAAATTTGCTGAAAATGAAGGCTTTAAAAGTTTTGCTCAAGTTATGCAACCTCAATTCCAAGTTCCTTCTAGACAAACTGTTGGTAGAGATATTATGCAATTGTATGTGTTTGAGAAAGCAAAGTTGAAGTCTATTTTATCATCTAATTCTCAAATGATTTCACTCACTACCGATACTTGGACATCAATCCAAAACTTGAATTACATGTGTGTGATATTTGAAAAGATTTTACTTTATTTCATTATATTGATGATGGATGGCATTTGAATAAGAAGATATTGGGATTTTTTATTGTAAGTGATCACAAAGGTGAGACCATAGGAAAGGCTTTAGAGAAATGCATTAGAAAGTGGGGGATTGAAAAGGTTTGCACTATCACGGTTGATAATGCTAGTCTTAATAATGTGGCTATAGCCTATTTGAAAAATAGGTTGAGTGATTGGAATGGTACAACTATCTTGAAAGGAGAATTCATGCATTTAAGGTATTGTGCTCATATTCTTAATTTGATTGTCAATGATGGATTGAAGGAAATAGATTCTTCAATTCTTAAGATTAGAAATGCGTGCAAATTTGTGAAATCTTCTCCTTCAAGAAAGACATCTTTCCTAAGGTGTGTGGTAGATGTCAAACTATAGTGTAAGCAAGGGTTGTGTCTTGATGTGCCAACAAGGTGGAACTCAACTTATTTAATGTTAGATGCATAGAAGTGGGTTGAGAAGTATGAGAAAACATTTAAACTATGAATATGAAGAGCCTTATGAATATGAAGAGCAAAGCTTCTTTTGAGATCATTGAAGGAGGAACTCCATCATCATATGATTGGTTGCGTGCTCGTGTGTTTGTTAATTTTTTGAAGGTTTTTTATGATGCTACTTTTTCTTTTTTTGGATCATTGTATGTTACTTCAAATATTTTCTTCCATAAATTGTGTGATATCAATAAGCTTATAAAGAAGTGGATTAGAGGAAATGATCCAATTTTGAAGGAGATGGCCTTTTCCATGAAAATGAAGTTAGATAAATATTGGGATGACATTGATGGTCATCTAAATTACTTATTGCTTGTGACTATTGTCCTTGATCCAAGGTATAAAATGGATTATGTTGAGTTTTGCTTGGAAAAGATGTATGACTTAGAATTGAGTGTGAAAATTATGAAGAGGTTAGACGATGTTATGAAGACATTGCTTGAACATTATCAACAAATACATCCTATTCCTCTTGATGTTAGTGATTGTAGTTGCATGTCATCCGATGTTCCTTCCTCTACACTTGATGATGACATTGATGATGTTCATGATAGTTATAAATCCGAGTTTAGATTGAAAGTGAAGAAAAAATTACATACGGTAAAAAAGAATGAGTTTGAGAGGTACAAGGAGGAGGATGTGGAAGATGATGTTGATGGTTTTGATATTCTGACATGGTGGAGAGGAAAGACCAAGAAGTATCGTTTTCTTTCATTCATTGCTAAGGATATCTTAACAATTCCTGTTTTATTTATTTTTTTTATTTTTATTTTTTTCCGAGTCAAGCATTTAGTATTGGAGAAAGCGAAAATTTATTTTTTGACCCTTCGAAGTAGCTCTTTTACAACCCACTACTGTTGAGGCATTGATTTGTACTCAAAATTAGTTGAGGAGTCTTTAGAAACCCATTGATTTACGGGCTCAGATGGATGAGATTGAGAAACTTGAAGCTGGTAATGTGTTATATAGAACTCATTCAATTTGTTTAATAAATTACTAATTGTCTATACGTAAAAGCAAACCAAATTTGAGTTAAACTTCTCGGACTCAAACCCAAAACAAAGTTTTTTTTTATATCTTATTACTTTTCAAAACAAAATTGTTATTAATTTTTTGATATGTTAGATATGTCAGCTATTAGAGAATAAATTATGAGTCTTAAACATTGATTCTTTTAGTTGTTTGCGGTTTAATGGTTGGCTTTCTAATTCTTATAAACTCATTATTTCATTGTTGAGTTTAAATTTGTATGTAATTTGACAATTTTCTTGTTGATTGTATTTATTATTATTTTATTCAAAGGAGGAAAGGAGAGTTAAGTTTATTTGTATTTTTATTTTGTCACAAACTTTCTATGAGATTTCCATGGATCCTAAATACCCATGGTGACATTTTAGGATGATTTCGATGGGAGATGGTGTTTTTGTGTTGTTCTAGTTCAATCAAGTTTAAGTGTAGGCGTGGGATTATGGTGGAGGTGTGGTGACTCTCAAAGTGAACAAAGAAAATAAGTTCATAAGAGTTGTTTGGAGGCTCGATTCACGTGGGACGAGTTGAAGGTTAAAAGTGACCATTGTGTTGAAAAACCAATGGATCGTTTAGATGATAAAGAATGGAAATATATGTCTCTTTTTAAAAAAATAGAGAGTGAAGTCAATGATTATGTCAATACATATGAGTGAGTGGGAGTGCGTGATGACACTACTACTTTGATTGGTTAGACTAATTTGTTGTTTAATTTATGACTAGTTTTATTTAATTTATTTTAGAATTAGTAAGACTTGTAAGTTGTTAATTTATTATAAAAAAAGCACTTATTGACTTATGATGTTTATTTTATTTGAGATTAAGACTTAACTTATGATGTTAATTTGTTAAATTTTATATTTTAATTTCCTTTTTTTTTTTCTTTTCTTTTTTTTTTAAAAAATATGTCGATCCACGAACATTAAAATGAGGTTCGAGTCCAATCCAACCAACTCTTGAAAGGCGGGTCAGAAAAGGTAGTCGGTCGAAGCCGGAAAAGCGAAAAAAAAAATCATGAACGAAAGTCGGGTCGGTTATCCGCCGAAGCTTGAAAGTAAAAACTTAAAACGGGAAGGTTGTATTATGATCGGGAAGGATGAATAAATTTCTTGAGCGGGTCGTGTCAAAAAATGACTCTGAACCCATTCAACCCAACCCACGGACACCCCTAATTTTATGTACGAATATTACATAAAGTCTAATTAAAAATACAAAGTAAGGGAGATATGAGTAATTTATCAAATAAAAATGGTATCAATATTATAAGTACTAACTTTAAGAGATGTCAAGTATAATTATACCAAAGATAAAAATGATAAAGTGAAAAAAAAAATTATACTCAATGTGTATTTGACATGTAATTTATGATTATTTTATATACATTAATATTAAAATTTCAACTCATCTTTCTATTAATTTTTAATTTTTATATAAAAAACTTACTAACTCCTCTCACTTTTGATGCAATTCACTCTCTTCTATTTTTTAAAATATATATATATATATAATTTATTTTGCCTATGAATCATGATATAGATGACAATTATTTTTATTGTGATGTATTTAATATCTAATATAAATATATTTTTTTATTCTTTTTTACTTTATTTATAATTTTTTTTTTATATAATAAAAAGAAAATATTTTTTTAAAATAAGTAAATAAGATTATATTTATCTCTAATTTAAAATAATATGTTTTGATCTTAAATAATTAATAATTTAAAAATAAATACATCCCTATTTAATAACTTAAAAATATAATTTATATTTAATAATATAATACATAATTTTTTATTCCTTTACTAAATATTTTCTTCATCTGTCCTGGCTGTCATGACATCCATTAATTCTCTCATTATCGGTTGCAACCACTGTTCTCTGCTTCACCGTTGAGAAGCAAAGCAAGGACGGTGCGAAAACAGCTTTTCAATATCACTGAAGTGTAAAATCATAATGCTGAATCCGTAGAAGAAAAGAGATATTCAATCTTGACCATGAGGAGGTAGGGGAAGATAACGATTAAAGCTTGAATTGATTTTTTTTTTTTTAATTCTGGTTTTCAATGTTCACTTTATTGTTTTTGTCGTTGGTTGCATGGCTGGGTTCACAAGTACCATGGGAGGCATAGAGGAGGGTGAGGGTTTAAGGGGATGATAGAAAAGTTGTCAATTGTTGTGCTCTTAATCTGTATGGTCTTGTTTTCATCAATGGGATTAAGTGTTTATTCCCATTTGTCGAAGGAGAAGATGTATATTATTGGTTAAATTAAAATCTATGTCCTACAATTTTTATTTATTTTAAATTTAATTTTTATAATTATTTTATTTTAAATTAGTGTTTACTCTTTCAAATGTTATTAAAATATTCTCAATCATCAATTTATATTATAATATCATTATAATACTATAAATTGACTTAATAAGTGTACTTGTGTATAGTAAGTATTCATTTAAATATTTATTTTTTTATAAAAACGTTAAATTAGTGCTCTGCATTCTAATAAGTGTTCATGTAAGTGTTTATTTTTTCTTAGTATGTACTTGAAGTCCACCCTTAACCAGTTCAACTTTTTTAAATACTCTTTTTATTGCTGTAAAATATTTAATATTGACTAAAGGTGTTATAACGAAAATTGACAATATGAATTACTTTAAAACGTTTATAAGTATAATGATTGATTTAAAAATAAAACAATTATAAAGATTAAATTAAAAATAAAATAAAAATTATGGAGACTAAAGTTTTAGTTTAACTTATATTATTTTATTAGTTTTAAATATATTTTTTAAAATTTCATATAAATAATAAATAAAATTATAATTTAAAAATAAATTAATAAACTATTAGGATTTCATAAAGATAGATGTTTCAGATTTGGTTATATATATCATTTCTCTGTTAGTAACTTAAGGAAGATGGATGGAAGGGTCTATTGGTATGATTGTTATATTTTAGGGACTAAGTAAAATTATTTTAAAATTTATAGTATCAGTTTGCAAAAAAGTTAATGTTTAAGAGGTTGAATGCACTTTTTTTAAAAAAATAATAATCTGAATAGTAATTTCTCAAAAAGAAAAGTTGCATTAATGATAACTCCAAGAATTAGAATTATTTAAACCTTGCATTCTTAACTTGCTTAGTCCTACTTTTTATAAGTTTTGCAAAGTTTTGAGCTTGTGTTTCATTATTTATATTCATTATATTCCTAAGTATAATTTAACCTTAATTTAATAAATTGAATTTTTTTTTTTATAACTTAGGTATGTTATAAGATATTTGTGATTATTTTACAGAATTTAACATTAAAAAAAGACTTAAAAGAGGCTAAAGAAGGGAAATGATGGGCCCTCAGTAAAGAAATGAAGCTAAAAAGTCAACCCAAAAAGTCGTGCCCAACCACTTAATTCCATGGTGCAACGCGAGACTCTCTAGGCTTATCAAGATTTTATTTCTAAGAGCTTCTTGCCCCAGTGCAGAATTCCACGTTGTAGGGCGAGCTCCTTTGTACAACTTGTTTAAATCAAAGTCGCATTGCAGCACAAGATTTCACATTGCAACGCAAAACGCAGAAAAATGCCCATTTAATCACCTTTTCTTTTATTTTTTAGGAGACCTAATTTTTCTGTTTAGACTAGGTTTTAGAGAGAAAAGCTTTGAATTTTGGGTGAGGGTTTCTAGAGATAGAAACTTTAGATTTGGATGAGATTAAGAGTAGATTGAAGATTCAAGGCTTCAAGATAACAAATTTAATTCTTTCTTCCCCTTTTCTCTTGATTCTCTTGTATCTTTATATTTCTTAATTTAGTTTGTATGAATTTGAATATAATGATATTCTAATATCTTCTAAAGTTTTCATTTAAATTTGTTATGTAATTTTGATATATTGTAATTTTTATTTTTTTTGTGTTTAGGCCTCACACAAGCATAGGAGGAGACCCCACCACGAAGGTGGAAACAAGTAGGGATAGCGATTTTATCGCGATTGATAAAATGTTTAAAGAAATTTTGTTTTTTTTTTTTTTTTTTTTTCTGCATGATTTAATATTGACGGGGATTTTTATCATTTTTTATATTTTTTATTTTATTATTTTTTTTAATTTTATTTTTTCCCGCGGGTATAAATCTATCGTTTAAGTTATCCCGTTTAATAAACGGGAGGGGGGCGGGGGCGGGGTAGTTTAAACTTCTCAGACTCAAACCCAAAACAAAGTTTTTTTTATATCTTATTACTTTTCAATTGTCCAACCAAAAAAAAATAAATTTTTTTATATAAAATTATTAAAAATCTTATTATATAAATTAAAATATTATTATATTATATTTTATTCAAATGTTTTTTTTTCATTTATTTTATTTTATTTATTAATTTATTAATTTTATTTATAATTTATTTAATACAAAAATATATCATGAGCGGATATCACCTCGATGGGAGATGGTGTCGTGGGGAGCTTCAAACGGTGTGGAGCGGTGTGGAATAATAAACGAATGCGCACTGGCGGATATGTGGGAGGTTGAAGATGGTGGCGGATATTATATGGGGTTTCCACGTGAAGAGGATGGGTGGAGCTGACTAGCTTGAGGTGGTGCTTGCTTGGTGAGTTGTGGTTATGGAGCTCGATTCACTGAGTTGAAGGTTAAAATGGTGGCTTGGTGGAGGATGCCTATGAAGGGATCCCATGGTAGGGGAGGGAAAAGGGATGATGGAGTACATTTACAGTGATCGAACCCTTATGGTATTCTTTGCAATAATGCGATACTAAAATAATTTTAATTATTTATCTTTTTTCTTGGTTACCAAATGTTTGATGTGAGAATCTTAAGGAATTAAGAATATGAAATTAAGTGTTTGACTTTAGATTTGGATAATATATGTTCATTTTCATCTAATTATGTGATTAAATAATTTGTTACTATAATAAAAATATACATTTTAATCATGCATAGTCATTGTTTGAAGCTTGATTTTAATGAGTAGATCTTGAATTAATTCATATAAAAATATAGTATTTTAGACAAGTGAAACATGTTTATTTGACTTATTGGTAGACTTATAAATAATTAAGTGTCTTGACTAATAATACCAATTTATTGATACTGTGTAATGAAAGTTGTTTAGATTCAAATAGAGTAGTAAGTGATAATGAATCCTTAAATCTTTAAATCTTTGTTTTCTCAATATTTTATCTAGTGTTTGTTTATTTGTTTTTATTTTTTATTTTCTTATTTTCTTTGTTAATTTGGTTCTTTAATTATTGTATTACTTAAATGAAGATTAAATAATAATTGATTAATATTTAACATAAAATTAAAATAATTTTTATGAAATAATACTCTTAACTAATCACTTTATTACTTATATGACTTGATACACTTATAAAATATCGCAACAATTACATAAAAAATAATGCTTCAAATGAAAGCCTTTATTTCTTCCTCCATTGGTAGCTTTTTATGGCCCCCGAAGCCATAATGATACTCAGAAATTAAAGTCTCAAACTTGCAATTTTCTGTCAGAGAGGTCTGAAGATTAGGTTTAGTCAAAACGTATTGACTAGTCACACAGAAAATCATATTGGAATTTTAAATCGTGGATGCGTAGTCAAACATTAGGCATCACATTACCCATAAAAAGGGGGAAAAATAGAACCGGCAACCTAGCAAAGCTTAACTGTCATCTAGCAATCCTTATTTTTTAATTTTTTTAATCATCATATAGAAAATTTAATTTACTTGATATATGTATTTTTTCATAAGTTGACAACTAAAAACTTCTGACTTTTGACACGTTTAATCATTTAAGGAAATTTAGTTACTCCTGGGAATGAGAATCTACAATTTCTTAAAATGATAAATTAGATTTCCCCACTTTCATATTTTTCTTTTCATTTTTCACTATGTATAGTTGGTTATTTTTATTATTTCCTCTCCATCATTTTTTAAATTTTTTTTTCTTATTAGATTTGCAAATATTGGGTGTCTCTTTTTTTTTTTTTGTCCCTTCAAAACAATATAAAAAATGTACTCTAGGACTGAACATATCAAGCACCACTAGCAAAGATTTTTTTTTCGTTTATGCTTTCCTTTTAGAAAATAATCTTATACAAATATCCAAGAGGATGATGGATCAGAAGTATGCTTTAATTCATATAAAGCTTTAATTCAGATAAAGAAAAGAAGTATGCTTTAATTAATATACTTTTTGAGCTTGTTGTATAAGTAATGTTAATCTTTCGATATTCATCAACTCTACTAAATTCATATTTAAAGCTTTTGAAAAAGTTTCCAAATAATTAATAAATGATTAATATAGTTTCTTGTTTTTTTTTTCATTTTTCTAAAAATTATAACTCAAGATACATCTAATTTCTTTGAAGATTATTTAATTTCAAAATTAAATCCACAGCTGATCTTAGAATTTTTTTATAATATATATATATATATATATATATATATATATATATATATATATATATATATATATATATATATATACACACACACACACACACACACAAATTCTTCGATTAATCTTTCAATATTACCCTTTTAATGATAATAGCCTTTTGATTGATTGAGAATTACATTTCAATTGATCATACACTATATTTTAAAATTGGAGATTCCAACAAATAACTTATTGTCAAACAAAATGTTATTCGTATAATATAATCAATGGAAATGATTTGAGTATCTTTCTGTGATCTTGAATCTTGTATTTAAAATTTTGTTTTCCTCTTCATTTTTAGTAATGAAATTATATATCTTTGAAAAAAAAATGTTATTCGTATAATTTAATCAATGAAAAACTAAATTATTGTCACTTATCAATGACCTTATGACCTCTTGCCGCATTCCTTTTTATTTGTATTGATTTTTTTTTAATTTACATTTCCATTGCTTTAGCATTTCAAAATCACAAGGATAAATATTCAACTTTAGTTTACAGAGCCTTAATGCATGAATTGAGAGCTTTTTGTTTTTCCTTTTTTTTTTTAAATTCCATATAGGCCAATGAATTGGCCTTGGTAATGCATAAGCTTGCAAAGTTGCAGTACCATCAATTCTTTTCCTGCTAGAATTTGGGCTCTGCAAGGATAATATACTAGAATAAATATGTTAAATTTTTGTGTAACCCTTCAATTTTGAGGATATCCAAAACAAAAACCCTAATTGAAATTGGCATGTGAATGGGAAACGTACTAAAGCTGGGACAGAGGATGATGCCATGTTTTAAGATATGCATAAGATTTTTCCTTTTCGCATACATAGGACAGTTTTGTAAGTAGACATAAGAGGAAGCTAGATTTGGGGGCTTTGCTCCCCTTGATGGATTTTGAGTTGAGAGATTCTTTTTAAGTCCTTTTGGGAGTAAAAGATCATATAGTTAAATATATGATGAATTAGTTATATAATTAAAAATATAATTTTGTTAATAAGTATTTTAAAGGTATTTATTAAAAATATTAAAATAAAAAATTTTAAATAAAAAATATTTTTAAATTTTTAATATATTATTTTTTTATTTTAATATTCTCAAATACTTATTAACAAAAATTTTAGAAATATAATATAAGTATAAAAATTATAAATATATATATATATATATATTTAATGATACAATACAGCGTAAATCTCTTATTTCAAATGTATTTAAAGAACTTGTCGAATTGAGGTTGACCCAACCCAACACCTCCATTCCTTCTCTCTCTTTACTTTACTTTTGTTGCTTATTCATTACATTTTTTCTTTGCTACCAGCTATAAACGCCATCCTTCTTCATTTCATATTTGCTTTCCCTTTACTGTTCTCTCTCTTCTCTCTCTCTCTCTCTCTGTGGTTTCCTCCATTACAAACCAAGCTTCCTTTCCAGGTTGTTCTGGTCCTGCCCTACTCCTCAACCAACCATTTTGCCACCTTTTCTTTTTTATCTTTTCTAAAATCTTCCCATTCTCTCTCTCTCTCTGCATTTTTTTTCCCATCAAAATAAGATTTTTGTCTGGCATTCCCTTCCAATTTTTGTTTATTAATATCTTACCCTGTGAGTTCTTTTTTTTTTTTTTTGGTTGGGTCCGCTTGTTACCTACAGGTGTACCACTGCTTCTTTTGCAACATCTGGATTTTGTTGTAGGTTTTGTGTGTTGTTCAGGTATTCCTGCACCTATCTATGCACATTGAGTCTCTTGTGGGTTCAAAAAGAAGTGTGAAACCTGTTGCTTCTTTGGGTGCTCAAGGTAGAAGATCCAGGAGGCTAGCTACCTTAGATCAACACAAAGGTAAATGCTTTTTCTTTCTGAGCCACTTTTCGGATAACTCACATTTCACTTTATCTTTTGTTTACTTGGATCATAAGTGATGCTTTCCTAGTTTCCTTTTCTTTTGGTTAGTTAGAATTGTTGTGATAATCAACACGTCCTTTTACTTTCCCAATTAATTGTGAATTTAGTCAGTGAGTGTGCCTTTTTACTTGTTCAATGTTTCAAGTGTTACATTTCTTTTTGGCTTAGAACAGCTGAATTCCCAAAATTTGCCTTAACTGAATCCCATAGGCTTCTCCTTCTAATAATTGGATTATTTTTTATTGTATGCCAATTAAACCTGAGAATCAAATATCTTTAAATTTAGCTTATCGAATTTTTCGTAGTCTGGAATTATCTTAAATCATGATAAAGCTTCAATTAGTGATTAGTTGACTAGCTGATTTTGGTTTTTGTTGATGGGATTGTTGCAAGAACTGAAATGTTGGCTGTAAGTTAGAATGTCCAGATGTGTGTTTCGAAGCCTTGTGTAAAGGGAGTACTTAACTAGATTCTTGCACTCAGGTGGGAATGTCTTAATTCTACAAGCTGAAGAATCTGGGGGACAAAATTGATTGACTTGAAGCAACCGAGTATGTCATCCGACAGTTCTTTGAATGTGGAGTTGTCAAAGAAGACGTCATTTTTTGGTTTGAAACGATGGGTTTTGATTGGCATAGGTTTTGGTGCATTTATAGTTCTGATTCTTTGTATATTATCTATATGGGTGATGTTTCGGAGAAAGTCTAGGAAATCTCTGGACAAGTACTCTCTAACCCAAATACCGAATGTCTCAAAAGATATCAATGTTGACAAGGTTGGGGTGCAAAGTTCTCATGTTCAGCCAGAAAATGTGTTTATTCCTGTTCGTGACAAGGCAAATGATAATAATTCAGATAAGGTATCAGTTCATTTGGGCATGAGCAAATCCAGTGATCCTGATAATATCAGTCAGTGTAGCTCAATTTATTGTCATGAGAGAGGATTTAGTTCACTGTCAGGGGAAGAAGGAAGCTCTGGAAATGTTAAGAAGCAGTCTACATTGTCATATGGAGGGCCGGTGACTGCCTCTCCTTTAATTGGCTTGCCAGAATTTTCTCATCTTGGGTGGGGCCACTGGTTTACACTTAGAGATCTGGAACTAGCAACCAATCGATTCTCAGCAGAGAACATTCTTGGTGAGGGTGGATATGGGGTTGTTTACAGGGGCAGACTGATCAATGGAACCGAGGTGGCAGTAAAGAAACTTCTTAACAACTTGTAAGGATACTTTATATTATCACTTTGGTGTCCCCTCTTTAATTTTTCCTGTGGTGCTAGTTGACATTATTCTTAAACAATGACTTTTTTTTTTTTAATCTTGTTATGTAATTGTATTGTGTATTGAGTTCATAGGGGACAAGCAGAGAAAGAATTCAGGGTTGAAGTGGAGGCTATAGGCCATGTTAGACATAAAAATCTTGTGCGCTTGCTTGGATATTGCATAGAAGGAGTTAATAGGTAAACCTTTTTTCCCTTTATTTTTTAACAAAACTATCTATTTTATGTTATAGTCGTGCTCTCACAAGTGCACATTATATCTCTTCTATTCTCAATAATAGCACAAGCTTTGGGTTTATGATAGTCATATTCTTTTCGGTCCAAATTGAACAGAATCATTTTTCTTTGTTTTTCTTTCTCTGTCATAATGAATGTACTTTCCAATTCATATTCAGGCTGCTGGTGTATGAATATGTGAACAATGGTAACTTAGAACAATGGTTACATGGGGCCATGCACGAACTTGGGATACTTACCTGGGAAGCCCGCATGAAAGTTATACTGGGCACAGCCAAAGCGTAAGTTCAGCTTGCAACTTAAAAATGTGGGCCATGATAATAATGTCTATTGTCTGGTCCTAAATCACTTGGTATGATTATCTTAATTCCCTCATCTCTGCATGGTTATGATTGTAAAACTGTTTTGTGTTCCGTTAATTAATATATTACTATTAGTCTTCTGTGCATGTAAAAATACATCATAAATGTTATTGACAGTTTATCTATGTTTCTTGATAATATCATGTCATAGACTATATATTTCATATATTTTGCAATATTTCATAAGCCCATTAGGTTTCTGGACAACTGACTAAACTCCCTAATCTTAGTGAGAATGGGACCTAATCTCAATATTTTCTGTAGTTTCAATATTTTACTTCTTAATTAGTTATTAAATTTACTTTTATGGCAGTTTCAACATGGGACCTAATCCCACTGATTAAACTACTTATTTTACTCTGACTGGTGGCAGGCTCGCTTACTTACATGAAGCAATAGAACCCAAAGTTGTTCACCGGGATATAAAGTCTAGCAACATATTGATTGATGATGAGTTCAATGCAAAGGTTTCTGATTTTGGTTTGGCCAAACTTTTGGGTTCAGGAGAAAGTCACATAACCACTAGAGTAATGGGAACGTTTGGGTATGCTGAAAATTTCATTATCTCTTACCTTATTTTATCTAAAGGATTTGTACACTTGGAAACTTACTTCCGTTGTGGATTTCAGTTATGTGGCACCAGAATATGCTAATAGTGGTTTGTTAAATGAGAAGAGTGACATTTACAGCTTTGGTGTCCTCCTGCTGGAAGCGGTCACTGGAAGGGACCCTGTAGACTATGCGCGTCCTACTAATGAGGTGCCTAATCCTTATGAACTATGCAATCTTGCCAGTTCTAACTATGCCATCCACTGGAAATGATCGTTGCCCTTCACATACCTGATGAGATTTTTTTTATCCTCATGACAGGTTAATCTTGTTGAATGGCTCAAGATGATGGTGGGGACAAGGAGGGCTGAGGAAGTTGTGGACTCAAGCCTTGAAGTTAAACCATCAACACGTGCTTTAAAGCGTGCCCTTCTGGTTGCACTTAGGTGTGTTGATCCTGATGCGGACAAGAGGCCCAAAATGAGTCAGGTTGTGAGGATGCTTGAAGCTGACGAATATCCATTTCGAGAGGTTCCCTTCAATATCTGTCTTCTCATATATAAAGTTCTGTTGTTTACTGTAGGACTTAAATCTTGAGTCTTTTATCACATTTTTGCAACTTGTTGACCTTGTGTGCATTCTTATGATTATTTTCCTGTATGCATATGTTGGCTGACATACCACCAACTAGAATGAATGAAACATTGAGTGAAAACTCTCAGGAAAAAAAGATATTGTTTGATTTTCTTCAGCCTACATATTTACAATCTACTCTCTATGCACCTTTCAGTGTAGCTCAAAGACAAGCACAGAGAAAGATTAACCTCTTACTTTTATTATACTATATAATTGGGAATATACAGTTTCTACATACATAGCTTTCTTATGCTTAATATTCTAGTGGATAACATGAAGAGCTGGGTCCTCTTTTGATATGCATGTTTTTTCGTGCTTTTGTACTAAAGATTGAAGTATGTCTGTTGAGATATGTCCCGAGTCCTCTTTCGGTTGCCATGCTTGTCAAAACACTGAAACTTAAGCTAAACAACTGATTGATATAATCACTTTCAGGATCGAAGGAATAGAAAGAGCGGCACTGCCAGCATGGAAATTGAATCTGTGAAGGATATTTCTGGTCCATCTGATGCTGAAAAGGTGGGGCATTCTGAAAGCTACTTGCCGGAGACCACTCAAGGATAGGATTGACAACCACATGACTTAGCCAGCGTGTACAATTTGCAGTTGTACTTGTACTTATTCCAGTAACCAGTCTATACCTTATATCGCCAAGTTTGTGTCCTTGAGGAAATTTTTGCTGCATCTGAGAAGAGAATCAGATCAGAGATAGCCCATTTGGATAAAATGATGCATTTTTTTATTCAATGTGGCCATTCAAGATATGATAACACCAACATTGCAAAGAGGGTAAAGTCAGTGTGTGGGTGAGTGAGTCTACTGTTAATGTTGTACAGATGTCTGCTGGGCCTATCTTCTCATTACATGATTGTTGATTATTTTTTTAACCGTTTTGGCTATCCTTGCATGCTTCTGGAGAGTGGAGATAGTAAAAAACTGATTTGCCTTCATTTTCCTTGTCATTTTGCTTTATCTTATGTCTAGGCTTCAAAAGTATTTTATCAAGTGATAATATCTCTTTCTTATGCAGTAGTTTTCACTTGATTGTGTTCTTTTCTCAACATTCTGATTCCATATCTTCACTCCCACTGCCCCTCTTCCCTTCCAAACTGTTGGGCATTACGGTTAGAAATGGTTAAGTTCTGTCTCCAGAGCCGTGATAAGTACTTGAATTTTATGTACATGTACCCTTTGTTTGGGTGAGGTGAGAAAATGGCAAGAGAGAAAATGGATAAAAAATGGATAGAAAAATAGAAAGAATTTTAGTTGTTTGGATAGAGAGAAAATGAGAAGAAAGAAAACATTAAAAAAATATTTTTTTTCTACACCTCCACCTCCACTTCCACCCCCTCTCTTGTCACGTCTTCCACCCACCCCACCCCCCCTTGCCGCGTCCCCCTCACACCACCCCCACCCCCACCCACCCACCCACCCACCCACCCCATCTCCCTATTGTGTTCCCACTCTACCCTCCTGTTGCATCCTTACCCTTGTCGTTCGACCCAGATTTGAGTCCGCGTGGCACCCTACCCCACCTCCCTGCCATGTTCCCACCCCATCCCCTTGCTGTATTCCCAACCCTGTCGCTCGACTCAGATTCGAATTGCATTGCGCGAATCCAAGTCGTCGTCAACTATGTTTGTGCTCAAATCTAGTTAGCCAACCACCCAGCCCGGTGAAGCAAACCTGCGAACCAGACCCGCGAATCAAAATCCGCTCGAACCAGAACCTATGCTATTGATCGCTGTTCGTGCTCAGATTCGGTCAGCCAGCCACCCAACCCAACGAATCCAGCCACCCAGTCGTCGTCCACCCACGTCGCACAGCAAGAGGAAGAAGAAGAAGAATGGGGTCTCAGATATTCTGATATGAATGTAGGAGTATAATGGCCATTTTATTTGATATCACATATTCTCTCTCATTTTCTGCGCATCAGAGGGGAGAAAATTGAAAAGGTGGGTCTCATAGTCAAATTTTCTTTCTTCTCTATTTTCTCTTTACTATCAAACGGGAGAAAATGAAATATTATTATCATTTTTTCTCTTTTTATTTTCTTGCTATTCATTTTATCTTGAAACAAACAAAGATGTAAAGAAAGTTGTCGCCCGTGGTTCAAATTTCAACTTTCTCAAATGATCTGACAGGAAATGGATAAACAAATTTATCTTTTCTGACAGTAAATTTTCATTTCAAGACGCAACACCGAATGGTACAGAACACCAATAAGATGTGAAACAGTGAAAGTGGTTGCTTTCCTTTTCACTATTGTTGCTTCATGTGTTAAAATTATGAATGGCTCAGCTAGTTTTGGTCATCTTATGATTCTTTTTTTTAAAAAAAAAATTATTCCATTGATACGAAGTGTCATAGTTTTATCTTTCTACAAATAAATTAAATTGTAACATTTCTATGAATAGTACTGAAATAATAAGAAGGGAAATCCTTCAACCATTAAATTGATTTGTTATTTCAAGCCTTCTTGATTCTTTTATTCACCCAAATGGGAAAAGCATCTCTTTTTTTGTACACAAAATGGTAGTAAGAGTAAGTTTACTCTAATACCCATCGGTTAGGGCAATAGGGCATCATTATTGACATGTAAGGGATCCTAAAGCATAAGCGGAGGATTTCATGCTGCACCATTACCACTTTTGGTGCATTGCCAATATTTTGACCCATTATCACGGGTTTTTCCATTTTCTTTTTATTTAATTTTTTACACACTTCATCTCCCCCCCCCCCCCACCCTTCCATAATTGTCGACGACCCCCTCCGCAACCGCAGGCGGCACCATTGAAGCCAAATTGGAGTGCAACAATTTGAGAGTGAGATGGAGGATCTCGGAGGGCCGCTTCCACCCCAAACCCCAAGACATTGTGACGAAGATTCAGTTACGAATGGTTGGGAATGAGAATCGACAATGGTAGTATCAACATTCGGAGTTCTACGATTACTTGTTTCTCCTTTTTAATCTCAACCGTCGATTTTTAATATTAATAAATCTACGACATCTATAACTTGGTGCAGTGCTGCACCACTTATCCACTTGTCTGATGGTACATATTATAGACAAACCCAGAATAAGCAGAGGTCCATTACCTACTACCTAGAGGTTTCTCATCTATAATCCTTTGGCGCTAGGAGAGAGGAACGACCACCAAATGAGATTAGTGGCCAACAGGAAATTTTAACCAATACACTTAGTTTATGTTTGAAAACAAGTTAGAAAACTCGTTTGTGCTGTAACGTATGTTTGTAATTTTTGAACGACGTAAAATTTTGTTTAATAATTTATTAGTTTATACTGTTACAACAGACTTTTACTCTTAAACGGACGTTTGATTAAAGACAAGAATTTTGTTCGTTCTAGTATATTTTTTACTATCATTTATTTTGTCAAACTCACTTTTAAAATAAAAGTTTTCACACATAAATTAGTTACTGCAAACTTACTTTCAACCAAACTTAAATTTGTAAATAGATTTTTTACTAAACTTAAGTTTACCAACTGCAATCTAAACACACACTTATTTTTCTAAATGTTTTCAACAAGTTGAGCCAATGTGAATAGAAAGAATAATTCTAAATTTTTTTATTAATTTTTTAAGATATTAAATACATTTATTTTTTTATTTAATATTTTTTATATAATATTAAGAGAAATTTATAAAAAAATATAGCAAAATTCAAATAAAAATAGTTTTGTTATATTTTTTAATAATTTTTTAATACTAAATAAAAAATATTAAATAAAAAAATAAATATATTTAATATATTAAAAACATAAAAAATATTTAATATTTTTTATTTAATAATTAGAAAAATTAATAAAAATATTAAAAAAATTTAAAATTATTCAAATAAAAAAGAGTTTTGTTATAATTAAGTTTATTTTTTTATGTTTATTATATTTATTTTATTAATTAAATTATAATATGTATAATTTAAAAAATAAATAAAATAAATAAATTAATAAATACATATTATAATTTAATTAATAAAATAAATATAATAGATATAAAAAAATTTCTTTTAAGTTTATCAATAAATGGGAGTATCTTTAAGAAGCATTTATTGAGCATGCAGTCAAACAAATGATTCAAAGCTTCTAACGGTGGAAGTGGAATACATAATAATCCAATGTTCTGGTAAAGCAGTCCCGTACTATTCACGGTCTGCTAGCTGCTTTAGGCTACTTGCTTGCATCGATAATTTACAAACTTCGTGGGGAATGAGGCAAGTTGGCCAAAATTGCTTGTTTGAATCCAAATCTCTTGCGGCTTTTCACTTCTGCTTCCTACTCTTCAGTAATTTTTAGGTAGCATGACACGAATTTTTGTTTTTGGTGCAAACATGACACGATTTAGTGTAGGTGTTCAAATTAACAGAGATAATATGTGTACAGATATTTTTTAAATATAATTTCATTTCTAACAAGATTTAAATATCTCTGAACATTAATTTTTTATCAACTTTTATATATTTATCATAAATAATGTATATATTTTTTTCACATATTATTTAATATTATTTATTATATTTATATTTTATTATCACTTCTCTCTCTTAATTATATATTCTTAAAAAGTATATACAATTCTTATGCCTCTCATCTTTTTCCATTTTTTATTTTAGTGTCTATAGTGACTTTTGAATTCTTTCCCTTTCCTTTTACTCATAATATAATATAATATATTAAACAATCATCACTTTTGGGTTTTTGTCTCCGGAAGCACTTTTTATGAATGAGTCACCAGCTGTTTCTGGTTAACAAATTACTAATTAAAGTCATATTGATGATGTAATTGGAATTAGATGACAACTATTGCCGTTTTCAGCCACTGCCTTGGGGTTGGAACTTGGAAGATAAAAAAAAAAGAAAAAAATTATTATATCATATTACAATTTTTTTTAATATTAAATAAAAAAAATAAATATATTTAATGTCTTAAAAATATAAAAAATATTTATTATTTTTTTTTTAATAAAAAATTAATAAAAAAATTACACAGAAAGATTTAGAATTTTGCAAAAAAAAAGTCCATTTCTACAAGCAACAGACAAGTATGTATGTCAGTTTTTAAAACTTGAAATCGATTCAAGTTTCTAAAAGCATGTTTGGAAACCAGTTTGATTGGCCAAACTGACGTTTATAATTCTCGAACGATGTAAAAGTATGTTTGTTTACTTCAAAATATCATTTGCTTCAACGAAAAAAATGGCCAAACGTACGTTGAATCAAAGGTAAAAAAATCGCTTTTATTTTGAAGTTGTTATTCTAATTCACTTTTAAAATAAATATTTTTAAACATAAATTACGTTATTTCAGACTTTTAATTAAACTTAAATTTATTAACTACAATCTAAATACACACTAAGTGGTGGACGGACTTTGCGAGATTGTTGTTTGTACTTCAATACTTCTTTTACACACGTGGCGCCTACTCTGCCGCGAGTGCCAGATGCATGCGCAATACTTCTATGAGCACCGGAGCAGTCACCATCTTTTTTTACTTTTTTTCCTAGCTAGGTCTGCATGATTTTGTTCCATCCATCACAAATATGAAGTACTTTTCTGTTTCCTGATTCATAAAAGCTTTCGTTTTGGCAAAGCAGTGAATGTGTAGGTAAATTTTTTTTTTTCTTTTCTTTATTTTGGTTTATCTCATCAACTATACACTCCACAGTCGCAAAATGGGGTCTTTGAACGTAAACATCGATTTATTGCTTATAAAATAGGTTGCACTCGATATTGCATCATGCATCTCTTCTTCTTTATGTTAGTTTAAACCTTGCAAACTGCTATAGCATTATTAATTAACCATCTTCCTAATTTCATCTTGTATCGTGTTGCATTTTAACTTCTTAATTACTAGCAAGTCCGATGACTCTTATATCATGTGTTTGAGTGTTTATGTTTTGTTTCTTACCTTCATCCTTCTATTGCAATAGTTATGACTTACGAGTTATAATCTAGGTCCACTCCTTTGTTTTTCTTTGTTACAGCTCTCAATATAAAAGGTAGCCTCTATATAGATGTATTTCTATGACTATATGTTAATTGTCTTTATATCAGTGGTATATGTTACTGTCGTTGAACTTTCCTTAATTATTACGTTTCTACCTTCTGGTACTAAATTCCCTCGTTTCTTCTTCTGCTAGCTGCTCAAAGCATCATTCCTCAAATGTTCCTTTTTCATCCCTTCATTAATCCATCCACACCTACCCAAGCACCAAGTAAAACCGCCACCTCATGACCTTCCACATTATTTCCCTATGCCATCCTCACAACCTTCTCTTCACTATTGTTTAGCTAACTCACGCAAACTTGTGCTTAAGCTGCTGTAGCTTTAACTATTATTCAATCCCCTTCCTTTCCCTCTGAAACTAGTTTTGCCCAAGCCTTTGAAGATCCCCAATGGAAGTCAATAATGCTGGATGAGCTTAATGCTAGTCTTGTTAGTAATCGGACTTTGGTCTTTGGTACGCTTATATGATACTAATGTGCTGTTTGTTGTAAATGAGTAATCAAATGGGACTTTTTAGGTTCTCTTTCTAAGACAGCAGAATAGGGCTCATGAATCATGAATGACTGATTAGCTCCCCTATGTAGTCTCAAATACACACTTGCCACCTAAAAGGACTAGGGTGTAGTGGTAAGTGAACTATGTTTTCAGGGAAGGATAATGGTTTGAGCTTAGAGATGTCACTTGTGAAGAGAGTTAGCCTAATCCTATCGTTTATGTTCGAAAAAATTAGTCTTTCACTCAAAAAGTATGAAAATGTACTAAGAAATATATCTGTCCCTTTTGTCTAAGAATAAGCAAATAGCAAGGCCTTTTGTCCTAGAGAGGGAGAAAGAGTAAGAAAAGAGAAATGCAATAAGAACTAATAAGTTTCAGTCCATCCGTGGCGTTGTTCTTGGTGGCTAGCCAGTCACTCAAGTGAGTATGTGTTCATCAAACTCGAGTTTCGAGTAGGAGAGCTCTTCGCCAATATCAATTACTTTAGTTTAGATCAATGAAAGAAATGATATGAAGTACTAGTTTTCTGGAATCTGTAAATGAAAAAAAGGTTTAAATCAACAACTCAGCCACCAACAAATTATTTAGATACGTAAAAATTTTGTGCATGAGCAAAAATGCCTTAGAACTTAGTTGAACTCATTTTATGAGCTTAGAGTAAGAGAATTACCTTATGTTACGTTTGGGAACAAAATTTGAGAATGAAAAATGAAAATGAAGGGAAAGAAAATTGGAGGGTTGGGAGTGAGAAGGTACGTAAAATACAATTACCACGTTTTTATTTTAAATATGATAATAGAGATGAATAAGATTAAGAAAGGAAACACTAGTATAAAATCTTTTCTTTTTTTCTTTGACCAGAGTGTTCTCCCAGCATTGTTAACTTCTCGAATACTGTCCTCATGAGTAGGAGGTCCTATTCTAATAATTGACTTCTTCTAAAACACTGATATTATGTATTGTAAAAAAAATGTCTGGTTGTAATTGATTGAGAGAATAAAAGGCGAGAAGGGGTAGTAACAGTTTATCTACTAATGAATATATTTAAAGTGTTCAGACATTTTTGTACAAACAAGTGTGTTCAAACATTTGTATTTTCAAAGCTTACTATACAAGATCCGAAAATAGTTCCCACTGGGTCAGACAAGGACATTAGAACGACTTTAGAAGTCGGTGTTTAACATAATTAATTGCTTGCAGATACAAATTGCAAGATAATTGATAAATTTATAATAAAATAAAGCACACGAGACAAAAAAAACTGTTAAGGGTTCAAATTTTGTCGTCAGAAAGTTGAAGCTCATTGAAAGCATGTATGGCGGCAGAGCAACCAACAAAGGAGGCACTCAATGATTCATTCATGAAATTAATTGAGACGGTTTTGGATGGTAAACTGTTCGTTAGTTCCGTTGATTATGGTAATCCAAATTTATAGCCATAATGATTTGGACTTCTGCGATCTACAAATGTTGTGATCATGTTTAATGTGGCGAAAAGAAATCAGTATTGTCTTGTGATCATTTCTAATTTTCTATGAAATATCCTTTTTCCTCATTTTCTTTGGTTATCGAAATGAAATACATTTTTTTTTTATTTGAAGAAGAAAATGAAATGAAATACTTAGCTTATGTAACGGCAGAGTAAAAAAATTTATCTTATAGAGCCAAATATTAATTTTATTTGTTTAGAGGGCTAAATATAAAATATATATATAGATTTTTTTATAAAAAATCTATTTATATTTAGTGTAAATAAAAAAAATTACACTTAATTTTATATTCTTTATTTTATTATGATTATATAACTATTATTTATCTTTTATTATAATCATAAAATTTTTTTACTTGCGTTAAATATAAATGAATTGTATATTTTTTTTTATGTGAGAATTTTTAAAGTTTATAGTGTTTTGAGTTTGTGTCTAACAGCCGCCGCCCCATCAATCTCTTAGCTCCACCCGTTATGACTTTCTATGCGATAGCGCCATCCTCATTAATGGACATGTGCGTCAAATTTCAAATCAATCAAATACTCTTAACAAATCAATATCATTATCTTAACAATAACGTTATATATATATAATTTTATATATACATAATTTTTATCATTTGATTGGTAATCCTCTTATCTAATTTTCTATATAATTGTATTTTAATTCTGTCACTTAATCTGAATGTGAAAAAATGTAACCATTAAAGTTGTGCATTAAACATTTTTCATAACTTAATTATTATCATATTACATAATAATCCAATTTAATATAAAGATATAAGACACATAAATATTTTGTATAAAAGACTTAAAATTCTTATATTTAATAATGAATAATAAAAACAATTTAGTTTTAATGCACAATTATCACAAAATCATATATTATTAGGTTATTAAAAATGTATAACTTTTAAATAATTATTATAAAAATAAATTTTTTTAATAATATAATAATATATAACTAAATGACAGTATACAATTTTTACAGTCACCATATATTCAAATTAAATTCTAATAAAAGTTACTCAAAATGTTACTAAAATGTCCAGATACATTGAGATTTTGAATTCCTAAACTTTTTGGCTATGCTCGACTAAGGGCTTAAGCCCAAACTATGTAGTACAACATCACAGAAATAAACACCATCGTCTGTAAGACTGGGAGCCAGACAACTTGAAAGGGAGAGGACTGTGCATTTTT
Source organism: Ormosia emarginata (assembly GCA_029884605.1). Lineage (NCBI taxonomy): Eukaryota > Viridiplantae > Streptophyta > Magnoliopsida > Fabales > Fabaceae > Ormosia > Ormosia emarginata. The sequence continues at coordinate 14,060,579 of JAQQTP010000086.1, forward strand.
AAGCAATTTACGTTCTCGTTTTTTTAGTATGATTTGATATACGAAAAACATGCATTTAAATGTTCCCATAGTTTTAAATAATTATAAAAAAATAAATTGCATATTCAATTTTTAAGTAGAAAATAAATAATATAAGGTATGCGCATTATACAGTTATATACGTTTATAACCACTTTATGAATAAATTTTAATTTAGGGATAGCACCCTATAACATGCACTAGCTTTCCAATGCATTATAAGAAAGCTCTCAACTTGGATAGTTGTACGGCTAGTTGGATTATTATTCATCATAGTCAAGTAAACAGTATACAAATTGATTATGAAAATAACTGTTAAACATCAAATTAATATTTGTTTAATAAAGAACATGAAAAGGTGAATATGCAAATAATGTAACGACAATCAAACCACGAGGATTGAGTTAGTGATGAGAGATTTTGATAATTTATGTGAGATCGTAGATTTAAACTTCATTACAATTATTGTACCCAAAAAATGTCACAACAATCAACAGACACCATACTTATTTAGTTAACTTGCCTAAACTACACTTACTACATTAATTTAACCTCATTCTATAATCTTTGTAACCAAATTTTTTTTGGTACATGTCTTTGTAACCTGTTTATTCCACCTCAAATATTTATACATAATTTCAATGGTTCAATCACCAATTCTATAGCTTGTCTTCTGGAGTTACAGGACAATCGTAATACAGCTCGTGAATAAAGTTTTATCAAACAGGAAAATTCCAATTATTTTACTGTTGGAAATCTAAAAAACTTACAAATTAATTTCTAATGCCCCTTAATATTGAATTTTTTTTAAAAAAAAAAATTGTCTTGGAGAAACAAGTGTTGTGAAGATGCCTGCAACATATTTTTCCTAAGAAAATTTCTCCCATATATTCTTGTTTTACTTTCATTTTTTCAGTGTCTTCGTATTACTTCAATTAGCTGTGCCTGGCAAGGTGGATAGAATCTATTATGTATGTACGTGTTACACAACCTCCCAAAGATCTCGAGAAATAAATAATTTTTTTTATTTGACTTGTCCAATAATAAATTAATAATAGTGTTCATCTTCAAAGATAAAAACTTGACTTAGAGTTATATGAGAATAGTATCTGTTTTAAAGATGTAATCCTATGGATCTAATAAAGAGCAAGACTGCTCCGATATACCACTGTTATTTTATTTTATTTTTAAAAAAGTACTGAATTAATTTCTAACAATTAGCTTATAATTAAAGCAAGATAATAGTCTCATTCTAATTAAATAACTTCATTTTTAATTGGTAGGCCTTGATATATAAATGGCTTAATTGGAAAAGACGTATTGCTAATTTCAGCTTGCATTTGAAACATCTAGAGCTATATTGATTCTTCTGTTTGCTTCATGAAAAAAAGAAACACATAAATAATAATAGTAGCTTAAGATCACATCAATCTTGAAAGTTAGGTATGCATCCACAAATTTAACCAAAGTATAGTTACACACGCAAACACATACACCAAAACTAAAACGCCGAAATATATGCGGTTCCCCTTCAATTCTTCAAACCACCTTCATGTACATATAGCTAGGTTCTTCAATAATCCTCCCTCAATTTGTAATAAAATAGCTGAAAGATTTTTGACATATAACTGCACAAATAAAGGTCACAAATAGACATTAATTAAACTCGCTGCAATTTTAGTTGATTTTGCCACGCTGCCACTGAAACCTTCCATTTTCTAGTTGCATACTTTTGCACCTCCTTTTAACTGAGTTAGTGATCCAAGAAACCACCAAGTCCTATCAATTTCTTTCACTGAGAAAGATCAATCTTATATAGTACACTAATTGTCTTGTCAAACCATCCTCTTTCCCATATACATTCCCAACTTTTTACTCAAATGGAAAACACACCATCCATCTCTAACAGCAATTTTGACAAAATTTACCCAGTTATATATATTTAAGAATTAAGATCAATTTCATCTACAGTAATTCTAAAATACTCATTTAATGCTCTGAGATCCCCACTGCTACCTGTCTTCCATACAAATAGGTAAATGACTTACATAGGAGAAAATTAGTGGGAATTTTTTATTTTAAATATGTAAATCAACCTTTAAAATATATAAAGTTATGTTAATGAAAATATTCATAATTTTAATATGATTCACATAACTTTATATATATCAAAAGTTGATTTGCATGTATAACATAAAAAATTTCCACTTAAAAATTTCTACAGACTGAAGAAGAGAGAGAGAAGGAAACCAAGGAAAGGGCAGCTACTACTTACTACATATAGATAATGTGGATACACTGCAAGCCCCACAATATACTAATAGAAATGGGATAAGTTTTCTTTTGTAAGTTCATGGTTCTTGTTTGCCTGGGAATGAGGGTAGTAGGTCATGCAACAACCCATAGTCATGAGGGCATTGGAGCTGCTGTTGTTGGGGCTGGGGATGGGGATGGGCAAGGTTTTGGTGGAACATGGGATTTTGGTGATGATTACTTTGGGTACTATAACTTGGAAGAAACTGAGCAAGGAAATCTTGGGGTAAGCTTGGTCCTATAGATGTGGAACCAAAAAGGGAAGGAGATGCCAACATGCTGGCAGCATTGCCCCGGAGTGTTGCTGGACAGTGATGGTTGTGCTGCCCTTCATATGTTGTGATCACAGTTGATGGGTCTTGGAATGACCTCTCCACCCTTTTCTTCACAATGCACTTCTGACTGGTGCATCTGTAATAACTCCTGCATTATAAACAAGAGTCATGTCAGATTTATATACTGTACTGTAAAATGTGCAATTAAATATGGAGAGGTATCTCTGAACTAATTTCTGTATTGTTGAATATATACATGTAATATGATCATATGATATATCTCCAATTAATTTCATAATTAGATAGTTGATAACAAAAGCAAGCCTCAATAAGTACTTAGAAATAAACCGTTAGAAAACCTTAATATGACAAGGATATGAATCATTACATCAAATATGACAAAAAAGAAAAAAAGAATTAATTAAAGATTTTGTATTATGTTGATTATTTTGGCACCCAAATTCCACAACCCTTCATCATTTTGCTTTGAAAGGCTAACGTACCAAGTAAATAAAAAAATTCAGAATTGGAAAACAGTTAACCTTGGGTATGGACTATTCTTGACTGCTTTCTGTCCATATTTCCTCCATCTGTATCCATCTTCAAGTTGATCGATTTCACTTTTAGTCAAGAAGGCAAAGCGTGGTTCTCTTGGCTTTTTCTCTTTCTTTTTGGGCTTGTTCCTAAAACGCTCCAAAACATCAGTCAAATTCACAGCAATATATCTAGCAGATAAACCTCACCAAACTGATAAGGAATATATTAGGGTTAAGTGCCTATGTTTCTTCTACCATTTTAATCATATACACAAAACCTATATATATATATATATATGTGTGTATATATATAGCATATATTCACAGCACTGTATAGTATCAGATATAGAGTATAGACAAGATTGACCAAATTCATTTCATAAGAGACACTGAAAGTCATAAATAGTTGAAAAGACACAAAATGTATAATTGCATTTAGTAATTCAAAGAAAATTCAAAACTCTTCCTCAAGCAAATAACATAAACTAATCAGATAATCAGATCTTACTCATCAAGTGAAGGAAGAAAGAGAGAAAGTCTATGAGGAAAATTCTTCTTAGTTCTTACCCTCCACTGATCTATCAGAGAAGCATGAAGAAAGAGGGAGAGAAGAAGAAGAATAGAAGAACAGGAAAAACCTACTCTTTCTTAGACTTTTCATCATCTCCATCTTCACACACTTTTGGCTGCTTATCTTTCTTGCTTTTGGCTGAGTCTTCTTCTGTTACTGCTTCTGCTTCATTAGATGAGGAAGACACTGAGGAATTGGGTGTTGATTGATTCCCACTGATGATCCCCACTGAGTCTCCTGCACTTGGTTTCTTGGGGTTGTCATCAATGGAGGAGATCACCTCAGATGATGAGCAAGACAAGTCAAAAGCTCTTGAGAGGGTGTTGTAGCCCATGGAACCATGTAAGCACTCAGTGAAACTGGTGTGAGAGGAGGGATCAAACCCTTGAAAGTGGTTGTCCCTTAAGAATGGAAAACTTGACTGGTTGAGTTCATGGTGGTTGTAATAGAAGGGATCATACTGATAACGATCCTTGTCATTCGCCATGGAAGAGAAGAAGAGGAGGAGAAGGAGGAATAGGAGAAGGAAGGACCAGAAGAAATAAAGGTAGTTTTGAGAATGAAATTTCAGCTAAGACTTAATTTAATGGTTGCTTGTTATGGGAAAGGGTGCTTTTGGTTTAGAACTATGTTTTTCTTCTTGCTTTTATTCCTTCTACTTTTACACTCTCCCTTTAGTGTTTGGAGGTAATTGAGCAGTGTTTCTCTACCTTAATCTTTCTAAGGTCAGTGTGTGTTTGATTCTTTTTAATGGAAAATTAAAAAAAAAAACATTTTTTTTATAAAAAGGAATAATTGTAATATCTGCTTGTGGGGTGACTTGTTGATCTATTAGTTTCACACCATATATCCTCAAACCTAATTGGTTCAAGCATTATTAGTCAATTGGTTGAAAGACTTACTACCTATTTAGCTGATAGCGACTTAATACTCATATAATTAGACGTACTTCTATTAATTTATTTGATCGTTTTGAATCTAATCAAAGAGAAAGAAAAATAACAAGTTGGGTAATGCATGCATGCGAAGAAAAAAAACCTAATTGGTTATTATTATTATTATTATTATTATTATTATTATTATTATTATTATTATTATTATTATTATTATTATTATTATTATTGATATTTGATGTTAAGATGGTAAAATTCTATTTTTTAATAAGGTTAACTTGCTTGGTAATTTTAAAGTGAATTTAAAATCTTAACCTCAAATCTGCATTTTTTGTGATCATTTGAGCTCCACGTTAATGGCTTCGTAGGAAGGATCGTAGTATGATACTGTGATTAATAACTTTGACATCTTAAAATAAGAATACTAAGGGCGTTCAATATCAGGAAAGCTTTTGTTTATTTTAATTTTATTTGAAATTTTCAGTTTCAACATAACCTCTTAGAATTGCAAAAATTGTAATAAAGGTCCTTGAACAGGTATATCCACATGACAAGATATAAAGTATTAGGTACTATATCATTTGGTTGATTCAAATAGTTTGATACTTATTTTATTTAAGTAAAATTTTGAATTTAAATCTTATAAATTTAAAAAAATTAACATTAAATGAACTTTACATCTTGATGGTCTAACACAACACGGCTTTAAATTAATTACAGCTCAATACAATTTTCAAATATCAAAGGATTTTTACCAAAATAAATATTAGGTCCTTGATAATTTTTTTGTTGTACTCTTACATTTAAAAACCATATATTTCAATATATGCATGTACACAGTATCATTAATCCATCTTATACTATAAATCATAGTACTATATTTTGAAAGTGATAGATTTTTTATCATACTCTCTTTCTCAAGTAGTCATATGTCATCTTCTTATCTTTTCTCTCGTGTATGTTTCTATTTTCATAAAATAATACTTTTTTTATCTCTTTAATTATATATTTAATAAGTATTTTGTCAATCAACTAAGTTCTATTCTCCTTAATTATTTTTAACTAAATTTCAAATTTCAGTTTTTTTTTTATTTTTTAATTAATTTCAATGTAAAAAAAATTATTACAACTTTAAAATTAAAAATAAATATTCTTTAAATTAAAAAAAAGAACTAAGATGGATGTGCTTTTACACAGATTTATTTACTAATTACTAAGCTTACTTACTAATTACTAAGCTTACTTACTAATTACTATCATTGTGGAAGATATTTTGTGAGAGAAAGGAAGTGTTGTGGAGGGTCGTAGTCACGTTGTTCAGAAGGGAGTGGGGTTAGTCAAGAATTCCGACTTTAAGGATTTCGTTTATGCAGATTTGGGAGGATTAGGCTTACACGTGTCAAAAGATTGGGCACCGGCATTTGACTGGGGAGTGGCACGTGCAAGAGATTCGTATGATGGTGTTATTCTGTTCCTCTATAAATTTTTAAGTACTTTTAGACTAAGAATTTTTTTTTAGACTTTATACCATAAAAAATGATATTTACATATTAAAAAGTTTACATCAAATTTATATTTTATTTATTTGATAAAAAAATAAAAAAATTATGTATTAAAATGTTTATTTTATATTTTATATCATCCAAAAAATTGTATAAAATAATATAAGAAAAATGATATATAAATATAGTTACTCTTATACTATTAGATACATACTACTTTAATTATATTCTGAAAAATATATATAAATATAAATTAAAAGATAATAGTAAGATATATAATTAAGGTGATATCAATTCAACGTATATGATAAGAGATTTCTTGTTCCAAAACTCATATACAGAAATTAATGACTAAATATGGTTTAATACATTATTTTTTGGATATTTAAATTAATATTAACATATATAAAAATAATTTTAAAAATTAATATAATTTTTTTATTAATTTTTATAGTATATTAAAAAAAATTACTCACCCATAGGAATCTATCCTGTTACTAACCACGCCTATGTCTTTGGCTGTGTGATGCCGAGTGGGTTTTCACGTCACTATGCTTTTTTCCTTTCCTTGCTGCCCGAAGTTTGTGGCACGCATCTGGTTCCCTTTCCCTTAGTTGTGCCTTATCACATGCTCACACTATCACATTCACATCAAATCAAAGAGAAAAACACCATGGTCAAAATGTAATGTAGCCACCCTTTCACCCACTCTCTCTTTATCTGCGCGTTTAACAAACTTCTTACCACTCATATACACTGTTTTTAATCAACTATTAACAAGATAATAGTAACTTAAATTAGTCAGCAATGTTTAAGTGGGTTTGGCCTAATGAAAGCAAGCTAAGTTTACTTGTGAGACGAATGATGTTGAGATTCTTATAATAATATGCGATTTTAAGTTCGAATCCTGTAAGAAAAAAAAAATCTCTCAGAGAAGAATCGTATTGTGAATTATTCTCGATTCAAAATAATTATACATTTTGTTACTATTTTTACATAAAAAAAAATAATCAGCAGATTCAAACAAAATTAAGAATATATATGTGTCAATTGGATTTTATGAAACATTGGTGTGTGTAAGCATTAAGGTTGTTTGTGAATGGATTCTAGTGTCCAAAGCTTCCCCTCTCTCTTTCTTAATAGTTGATGGGATAAGTTAGAAAATTGAATGTCAGCAATATAGAATAGAGAAGAAACCTGCTAATAAATGATTAATAACAGACCCTTTCATAAGGGTTATTATTGAATCAAAGCCTACATTTTGTTTGTTACCCATTCACACCAATCTAAAGTCATAATTGCGTTAAACTCACATTCTCAATTATTACTTATAATAATATATTAGCTTTTCAAGTGTCTACAAAATGACTCACAAAAATAACAAATAAAGAACTCACGACTATTGAATCCACGATTTTTTTAAAAAAAGAAAAATTAATGTGCTGGTCAAAACTGTTGGTGAATTAAAAAATTTGTAGGCATTTGACCAAGACTGCAATTTAGAAGATAGCATGCAATTTTTTTTTTCGTTAGTCAAAGGTAAGTTTTTTAAAAGATAAAAAGTATTCTTTAATTTATTTTTTAACGTTAAAATTATTGAAATAATTATGATTGGTTATGACGACTTTGATGGACGTATTCACATTGCTCTATCGCAGTCTTCTTAAAATAAGTTGCATTTTTAATTATCATTTTTTTCTAGAAAAAACAAATTCTTGATTTCTGGTTCAGTGATTAATTTTGTGCATGCATGTAATTATGCTGAAAAAGGAAATCTAACATCGAATAGTTTCTAAGATATATAATAAAAAGTACAAACACTTTGATCCTATTTAGTCTGATTGCTTTTATATATAGCACCGATTATTTGTTTTCAGTTTTCTCTTTCAGTCTATCCTTATAATTGAAGAATTAAATAATTAATCGGGCAAATATATTCATTTTTTAACTTTATTTTGTAGGCTAATAGATTCCAAAATAACGATTTTGAGATAATATATTGATAATCCATAAGACATTGACTATAATCTTTATAATCATGTACTCAATATCAATGGTTCCTATTTGGTCTTGTTTTTATAAAGGAAACGGTGTAACTAAAATGCATGTAAAAGGACTTAATGTCACTTCCATTATTTTTTTTATGTTTTTTTTTCTATTCTCAAGTCTATAAGACATCTAATAATAATAATAATAATAATAATAATAATAATAATGGCATATGAAATAAATATAATCAAGAGTTTATTGAAAAAAAAATTAAGTATATATTTAGATTAACTTATTTTATATTTAAAATAATTTAAATTAAAAATTCTTTAATAGAGCTTTAAAAAATGATTATTCTCTTAAAAATTATCGTTTCTAAACATTGACTAACATAGAAATGTTGTAGGGTAGGGGTAGTGAAGTCCAAATTTGTCGCTGAAAATATAATTTAACTTTCTGACATTCTTTCGTGTATAGTAATATTGCTGAAAACAAAAACCTCAATCCTCATATGCTCACTAATCACTAGTCCCTCAATCTCAAGCTGCTTGTTACTATAATTACAAACATGAGACCTCTATTTTATTCAAAAGCACCCCCTTTTCTACCAATCGCGGCAGACTGGTCAATCATCCCTTAACAGATAGGGTACTTATGTCTGCTCCATCTCAGAGTATAACCTTAACCATCCATAGCCACATCACATCACAGTTCTGAGAAGTTAATTGGGCATACCAAAGACTTTTTCTTGGGTAGGTGCAAACCCAACAATAGCACCACCGATTAAAAACAATCATAACACATTCAAAAATGGCCCCACAAAACACAGCCGAAAGAAGAGTAAATTAAAGGAAAATTTATTTATTTTTTCACCAAAAACAGACAATTTTTTTGGTCTTTGACAAATAAGGAAAAACAGAGTTAATAATGTTGTATATTAGTGGTGTCTAGTTCTTTTAAGAAGTATTTGATGTAAGAGTCCTAATATTTAAATTTAGCTTTCTCCTTTATTAATTCTCATCACGTTTTAGAGACTTTTTATAATTTAAAAAATAATAAATGCTAAAATATTTTCACATATAAAATGTTTAAGAAAAATACTAGATGGTTAAAACTTTTGTTAAAAATTTGCTAAAATGATTTGACATAGTTTTCAACTTTGGATAGATGAGTGATTATCATTATTTTAACTTGTTTGATCATCATAATTAAATCTTAACAAATTCTGATAAAAATTCTAATAAATAATTTTGACTATGTAACATTACTTAATGTTTAAAATACTTTTTGTTTATATGTGGAGTAATTTTTAAGTAGATATGATTTATTATAATACTCAAATCATTATTTGACATATATAAAATAGTAGAGATTATCATAGAATTATACTAATAATTAATAATACTTTTATAAATATCAAATAATAATTTGGATACCTAAATGATGACGTGATAACCAGTATCAACCTAAAAATTTTCATATATGTGATAGCTTTGTATCTAGAGTATGATGAAAGTAATTTATATCATAAATATGAAAGAAGAAAGTCATTTTAGGTTGTGAAATGAATAATTAATAAATACAAAATTGATAAAATTCTATATTTATTTTATTACTCAAATTTAAATTATACATATACTAAAAAGAAAAATTCTAAAGTTTAGAGGTCATAGCATCAAAACTTTAAGAGTGTATTTGAAATGTAAAAAAATATAAAATAATTAGATTTATAAATCAAATTTAATTAAATTTTATGTTTAGAATATTAAAAAAATAAAAATAATTTAATTTCTAAAATCTCATATATTTCATTATTTTTGTTTTAGAAATTTCATCAAATTTAATAAGATTTGATTTGATTTGAAATAAATAGACTACTTTACCATTAGTAACTACTTATAACTACATTTCATAAAGGTAAAAATATAAAATAATAAAATAAAATAAAATCAATTCTTATTTTAATAATTTCTAAACACAAAATTTAATTTTTAATCAATTCAAATCTCATTTTTTAATAAATTTCAAACACAATTTAATTTTTAAATTAAATTAAATCAATTCAAATGAATCATTTTCAATTTTAATTAATTCTAAACATTACCTAATTCTTTTAGTTTAACTACTTGACTTGCCACTTATCCAACGTGACCACTTACCATAGAATTACTGACTTTAATTCTTTTAGTTTAACTACTTTTTTTTTTTTACGTAGTTTAACTATTCGTTAAGCTCAAATAACAAAATAAAACTAGATTAAATTTTATTGGCAGTGATTTTTTTATTTTCATACTATCAATAAATCATATTGTGTCACTTATTTAAAAATAAATTAAAATTTTAACTAAACTGAAAATTTAATTTGTTATTATGATTATATGATAATTCATTTATGGATTATTTAAAAAACCTTGCATTTATAATAAATTAAATTTAAACTTAATTCTCTTTAATATATTTGTTGTATTGATAATAATAATAATAAAAAAAGAAATGGATGGTAAGCAAGATGTCATGGGTTCATCATTATCCTTCTTTATTGACAAATGAAAACACATTATGAGGAGCATGAAATTGTTGACATATATATTTGTGTCCTTTGTGTATGATAACCAATATGACGTTTGCATTTGAGAAACAGTTTGTTATTTATTTTTTGGTGCATTATAGTTTGTTATTTCTACATACATTTATTACAGTTTGTTATTATTTCCACATATGCTTTTATCACATATTTTTTTCCCCTTTTCCTCTCCTAAATTATCGGCTCACTCTTCTTCTTTTTTTTTTTTTGTGTTTTATGAGACAAAAGATTTACGTAACAATCATTATCTTTGAGAAATGTTTTGTGCGTAAAAATTTGTGCGCACAAACCTCACATATTAAAATGTGCATCATTAAATTGATAAATAAAAAATAAACGTTGATAATTAGATTTTTATGAAATTTGTAAAGAAATTTTTGTGGATAAGTAATATCGCCCATTGCATTTTGATTGCCAATTATAGTTTGTCAACCGGGGCAGGTTGGTTGTTAGGTTTGTGCAGTGCAAAGAATCTTTTGAACAAGGACGTCCCAACTGAAAAACAATTCAAATAAATAGGAATAACATTCGTCGCACACTCGCACTAACAAAACAAAACAAAGTAAAAAAGTAATTTAGCATCGGATTTAATTGTGATTTATGATAATGTTCAAGTTTGCTAATTAACAACTTGCACTAATTACCTTGCAACACTTGAATAATCTATCAAGCTAATATAAGGGTTGTTCACCTCGCTCAAAACACAGATTCGAATGCCTCACTACTATGTTGGCAATTCCAACATCATGAAACAGAACAATAGCAAATTTAAAAAATTAAATGAAACAATAGGGTTAAATATACTTAGTCTACGTTCAGGAGTTTTTTGCCATATAAAAAAAAAATATGGACAAAATAGTATGATTAGGATTTTATATATGAAAAAATGTTTTTTTTTTTTACATTCAATTTCAAGCTGATAATGATAATTAAATAAAATCTTTATTAAAGTAGTAATTTTTGAATTAAAATTTTAATATTATATGTAAAATTTACTTAAAATCGTAATCTACTTTCACTTGAACCAATCATTATTAAATACATGTCAAGATATTTAATCTATAGATAGAAGTGTTTGGTATATAATGAAAACAATATGTGGGTAGGACAAACGAATACGATTTCACATAAGTAGCGTATTTGAACGTATCTTTCCAAATGGAAATCAATCCCTCTGTTTCTGATCATGTTAGGCAAATGACTTTTCTGCGTACACTTTTCATCAATAAATAATGCAGCTCACCTACTCTACCGAGACAATAGTACAATGCAATAATAATACCTCCAAAGTTCAAACATATTGACAATGATCGTATACAGGGAACTAATATACTTGCGTTGATAATGGTGCTTTGTCTATTGAAATGGGTTTTACGGTATTGGTCTTGTGGTTTGCAACGAATTAAGGAGCTGTCATGGCAGGTGCAACTTGGGAATTTGACTATTTTGTGGAATTAAAATTAAGTTTAAGGGTTGGGTTGCTATTCCCTTAAAATTAGAAGTGAAATTTTCAGAGATAGATTTTTCATACAATTTTACAATAACTTTTAGGTGTTCATTTTGGTTTGTAACTCTCACTTGATCTAGGCTTAGATGAATTTATCATGGAAACACATTGCTTAGAGATATTCACTTCAACACCATCCACTATCACATATATGGTCACTCTTTTTTCAGAAGACTTGCCGCTTATTGATGATTGTGTAAACAAATGATAGTGTAAATTAAGTTACATTAGCTTAAGATAAAAAATTAAAGTGTAAAGATAAATAATTATTAAATAAAACATCAAAAGATATGAACAAGAGAAAAATATAAATAAGACACTTATGATTTTAATCTGAATTACTTCATTTGGTTTCATTTGCTCATGAATTAGGTACATATTTATAGGTTTCTTAAATAATTATAGACTTGACTCAATTAAATTAATCTTGAAACTAATGAAAAATAAATTTTAAGTGACTTATTGGAAATATAAAGATACAATTAACTTAGTAGATACATCAATTATTAACTTAAAAGTAAACAAATGAACTTTGAAATTATGGGCACTTTATTTTTTTTTTCAAAAAATTAACTTTGTTATTTCCAACACTCTCCATCAAAGTGATTTTTTGAAAATTACTCCAAATTTTTTCCTTAATTGCTCAAACTGTCCTTTGAAAACTGACTTAATGAAAATATCAACAATATTTCCTTGACTTCGAATTTATGCAATCTTAATGATACCATCAAAAACTTATTCTCAAATAAAGTGATGTTCAAGCTCAATAAATTTAGTTTTTGTATGACATACTTGATTAGTTGCTAGTTTCAAGGTACTTTGAATATCTCCAAAAAACGTAATTGGCTTGATAGAAGAAGAATGAACATCTTCAAAAAGCCTTTGAAGCCAAACACATTCTTGAGCTGCAAGGGAGGCAACCTTGTATTCTGCCTCTGTTGTTGAAAGAGAAACAGAGTCTTGTTTTTTTACTGCACTAAGACATACATGAACCTCCACAAAGGAACACATAACCAGAAGTTGACTTCTTATCATCCAAATATCCTCCCCAACCACATTACCTTACTTTAATCTTACATGACAATTCTTCTTAATATGGCCAAGCATACCATAGTGCTAACATTTGAAAGTCTTCTTACAACTTTTAGAAGATTTGATAGGAACATTTAAAGACTTACTAGGAAATCTCTTTGAAAAAGAAGATTCACTTTTTCTTTCTTATCATTTGAAATTCTTCTTATTGTTTGCAAGTAAGACATTTCCTCCATCTTTCATGGAGATACCAATCATTTGCATGACTAAAGATTCTTTTGATGACAAGACATTCTCAAACTCCTCCAAAGATGGTTGTAGCCCACCTTTGAATTGATGTGATAAAAAAAGTATACTTCGACTTCAAACCACAAATAATATGACGCTTCATCCTTACATCAAAGATTGACTTATCTAGATCTAGCAAATGAATCTCTGAACATAGGTTTTAAATTTTTAGAAAAAAATGAGAAATTGAAAGATCACCTTGCTTAGCATTAGCCAACTCGTTCTCAAGCAATTGCAAACGAGTCGTATCCTTCTTATTGAATAATTTAATAAGAGTTTGTCAAATCTCACTTGCTGACTTGCAATGAATAATATGATCAAATAAAGAAGGAGAAATTGATTTCTTTAAAGCAAACTCGTCATTGACATTCAAATTCTTCCATTGCTTGAGCTCCTCATCATCTTCTTCATCTTCTTCTAGAATAGTAGTGTTGTATTCACTACTACATCCCACGTCAAGGAGGTAAGACTCTATGCATGACTTCTTTACATTGAATTTGACATGATTTAACAATTTTATGCTAAGAAAAGACTTTTGTTCACTTGCATCAATCTTTTGGAACATTGATTAAGAATTTTCACCAAGGACCTTGTTAAGTACTAGAAGTTCCTTAGAGCTCTGATATCACGTGAAGAAATGATAGTGCAAATTAAGTCATATTAGTCCGAGATTGACAATCGAAGTGTAAAGATAAACAACTATTAAATAAAACACTAAAAGATGTAGACAAGAGAAAAATATGAAGAAAAGACTTGCATGTGATCTTAATTTGAATTACTTCACTTGACTACACTTACTCATGAACTGGGTACATATTTATAAGCTCCTTAGATACTAAACTTGACTCAATTAAACTAATCTTAAAACTAATGAAAAATAAATTTTAAATAACTTATTGGAAATATAAAAATACAATTAACTTAATAAATATATCAATCATAAACTTAAAATTAAACAAATGAATCTTAAAATTATTAATACTTTATTTTTCCAAAAAAAATTAACTTTGTTATTTCCAACAGTTTGCCAATTTCCTAGAAAGTGGCACAAAACTAAAGTGGCTGCTCCATTAACATTATGTAATCCTAACACTATTTGAATTGATGATGGTTGGAGATTTTGAATTTAGCTGTTCTTGTATATATCTTCTCGAGTCATGAAAGTTTTGAGTTTCATGTCATATCAAACCTTTTCTACACAAATTTATACATAACATATAATAATTGTGCACTTCTGTTACCTCTTTCTTTATCCTTTAAGTTTTGTTCATATTGCATTATCCTAGACCTTACACCATAGCTTATTATGTGCTTATATTAAAAACTAAAGTGTTGCAAAAAAGCTTGTAGGGCACACTTCTAAGTATCACGCTTTGGTCCTTTACTTTCTTCTTCTCCCTCGAGAATTCATAACTCTCTTTTTCTCCCTTTGTTTAAGAATTTAACTCTTATAATAATTATAATTAAAGGCATGTTTAATTAGTATACAAATTAAGTTTTAGGTTCTTTAAAATATTTAATAATTGTGACTCCCACTTCTCACTAAAACACACATCACAAAAGCCAGGTTTAATTTTAAATTTTATACCAAATATTTTGAAAGAATATATTTTTCTTTTTACATTTAAAAATGAGAAAATTAATGATAAGGATCATTAAGGTGTGATATTTAATTTAAAGGAACAAAACAATTAAAATTATTAAAAAGAGCCATTCAAATTTTAATTAAAGAAAATGATTATTTAATTTTATTTAATAATTAAAATTACCCTTAATGAAACTTTCATTTGAAGCGTTAGTCACTCAATAATAACAAATGACCACTTAATAAGTAATAATTATTCATAGATTTCTTTCATATAAAATTTAATTTGAAACTTTTAATCACTTAATGACAATTAATAACCATTCAATAAAAGGTAATAGTCATTTACAAATTTCTTCATAATTTTATATTGAATTTCATTTAAAACGTTAACCACTCAATGAATTTCTTTTATATATACTTAATTTGAAATTGTAACAACTCACTGATAACTAATCACCACTCAATAAAAGACAATAGTTATTCATAATTTTATTCTTAATTTCATGTATTTATATGTTAAATTTCATTTGAAATGTTAACAATTCAATGACAATAAATAACTGGTCAATAAGAAGCAGTAATCATGTATAAATTTCTTTCTTACAGAACTTAATTTGAAATTGTTAGACACTCAATAATAACTAATGATCATGCAATAAAAGTCAACTAATAACTACTTATTAAGAACATTATTATCTATTAAATGAGATTAAAAAATCCTTATTAATAACTATAATTTTGTTTATCATTTTAAATTAAATATTTTTCCTTAGAGAAAATTATTTTTCCCAAAAAAAATATTATAGATATAATTAAAAATTAAAATAAATACAGCTTATTACCTTTTTTTAACCCCTTCTTCATCATCATCCCAGTACTTTTTCCCCTCTTTATGTCACTTTTTTTATTTTTATTTTAAAACTAATGTTACTTCTTCCTTTGCTTAGAGAATAAAGAGAACGAGTAATGTATAACATGCCCAAAATAATTTATACTTCAAATAATTATTAAAAAAAAAGTATTGAGGAGGTAAATATTTATTACAGTCAAAGGTAAGACCGTAGAACTTGTGTGTGGCTGCGTGCTCCTTTCCTTTCGAGTCTGCCTAACGTTGTGGAGTGGAGAGAGAGAGAGAGAGATGATAGTAAACAGTGTTAGAGGCATAGGCATATCCATGGCTGTTCCCCACAGCCACAAGCCTTCATTGAGTTTGAGGCCCATGTGCTGCGCTCCTTCAAGTTCAACCATCAACACGGAACACCTACGTTCTCAACTCGATCAGCTTCATGCTGAGGCACACACCACCACAGCCAAGGGTACCTACCCCTTTCTCTCTCTTTCTCTGCCCCTCATATCATATCTATTCCTCTATCTTCCTATCTGATCATATAACTGACAAAACACCACTTTCTGTTGATCCTTAATTTGATTGTAAATTAGTTTCTATGTCTGAATCAACCCATGTTTCCTAGAAAATACCCATTACGATATAGTCATTAAGCATTCAGCCCAATTAATTATGTGACATGAAATGCAGAAAAATATTGTTTTTTATTTATTTATTTAATTTTCCATTGTAATTCTTACCTAAAAACTGAACTGCAGTCTAAGGGTAGGGTTCATAAAAATTTGCTTTTGAATGCTAGCTACTAGGTTGCTGTACACTTTTACTCATTCATGGATCATAGTGGGTTCCTCTAAAAATAATGAGTGAGAACAGCAATTCCTGAGGTAATCATTTACACTTGCAAATGCAGGGCTCTAAGAAACAAAAAGTATCAGCCAATTAGCAGAAATTTTGATATAATCATATTCCAACATCATATTGCAAACAGCAATTTATTTGTATCCATGCAATTCCTTCCCAGCACTCAAGCAAATTGACGGCCCCCTTCTGCATTATTTTTTTTACCTTCAAAACTGCTCAGGAGAGGACAATGGCGGCTTGCAACTGCATGATGTCACACAAATAATTCTTGCACTTTTTTTTTTCTTCTTTTTTTCTGCTTCCTTAACATTTAATAGAATCCAGTTAGTCATTATTACTCAAACTAAGTGGCATTGGAATAAACCTGTTAGTTGCTATTCAAATAGAATAACTCTGTCGTTGCCAAATTATCTCCCAATAGAACTCTTTGCCAGCATGCCTCTAAAGATTATATGATTAGAATGATCCTTATCAAACTAGCCTTAACCTATTTGTCACTTTCTATGTGAGTTTGAATTTATGTCGATACATCAGGAGAAAAGGAATAATGAAAAGAAAATATTATTTATTGGATTCTACTTCCTAGGCATAAACTTCTCAATGTGGATCTTACCTATATACCCCTGCTGACCTTTTCATTTAAGAATTTCAATGATATAGAGCTGCATTGTTTTCTCTAGCTATCAGAAGCAAAACAGGAGTTCAGTCATTAGCCAAATATCTCAGAACCACAAATTCCAAATTAAAAACGTTTTGACTGCCCTTCCCTGATAACATTATATAAATTCTGATAACTCATCCGCTCCAACTTTCTTTCAGATTCCTACTCTAACTTATTATTAGGACCAGTATAAGTTTGACTGCAAATTGTGTAATGCTCAAATGGTGCATTCGTTTAATGGGATGATGAATACTAGTTATATCAATTCCATGATAAAGTTCAATCTATTGCTTTATGAATCTAATTTTATGATTTTCTTCATCTATTTGACCTTTGCTAGAAACCTACCTAGAGGGAAAAGGCTTGGTTGTTGTTGAACTTTGCTAGAGTGTGAGCGCATCCAAAATTAGGACTAATTAAAATCATTGAAATGATATAAAAACTTACGTGTGGTGGTTGACGTAGCAAATAATGCAAGATTGAGGCTTCTGCGATTGTCAGAGGCAGCAGAAAAGCTTCAAAAACAAGCAGCTATAAACATTCAGAAGGGGGAGGAAAATGATGCAAGGGAAATGCTTTATCAGAGGAAGAAGGTGTTGCAGGCTTTGGAGAAGTCTAAAAGCCGCATTGAATTGCTTGATGAGCTTTCCACAAAGCTAAGTGAGGTAAAGTGAATTCATGTTCAGTAGTTCAGTACTATCAGAGTATCATGTTCAGTTACGCTCTTCATTGTCATTATGACAATGACGTCATCATAATCATAAATACCAATATGTTGAGGGAGAACAGCTATGTTAACTAAGTTATGAATTGTCCATTTCATCAGCATATTAGATTCCTAACGTGATACATGGCTAATATGTCTGAAGGAGGGACTTATTTCTAGTGTATGTGAAAAGTTGTGACTTGTTTACAAGTAGAGGCATGAGCACCTGCAGAAGGGACTGGATATCCCTCTCAAGCTAATGTTTTCTTCTGTTTTCATTTGTCTATTTGCTGTCTTTGCTTCTTTGAGGAGGATTCCCAATCCTCTTCTCATTTATACAAGTTCTTTCTCTCTTTGTAAGGTCTTCCTTTGTTATATAAAAAAGTATTAGCTCTGGAAAATAAAACAAATTACAGTTTGTTATTTCTGAATGAAAGGACAATTTTTTTTTAAAATATTAAATGACCTAATTTAACATTTTTTATATTAACAAGTTAAATGCACTTTAAAAAAAAATCCTTTGAACACTCTTGAAAATTTTGTTTTAGAACTGATTGTATCTCTATAGAACCATTTGCAGTCAAAGAATCACGACCAAATGATTGTAAACAGAGCTGAACCTCTTTTATAGAAAGTGATGATGAATGATAAATGGGTTCCTTTACTTCTGTGTTTGTCCTGAGCCTCATTTGCTACTATCTTGTCATATATACTATGTGTATGCACCAGGTGAAATCATTAAAATATCACTCTCTAGGAATGACATAGTTGATGGATGAGGTGGCATTGACTTCAATATTGTGAAAGAGTAAATTGCTTTTTAATTTACCTGTCACAAATAATTTGAAAGACATAAATTTTTCTTGGTTTTGCTTGGTCTGAAAATGGTGAATTCCATGGACAAACACCAATAAAATATTTGTTTAGACTTTAGATAATTATGGTTTGTACTACGACATTTATTTATTAGTTCAAAATGCATAAAAACATACATGACTTGCATTAGATAATTGAGTTTTGCTAGAAAACCCATGCAATACATTACATTATACAGTAGGAGTTCATATATCCTCATTAGGGAATTAAGCTTTTTAGACTCATGTAACTTGTAGTTCTAAAGGAATAAGCTGTTAATATGTAGGCCGCTTTGCCATATATAAAATTTATGCAACAAAAATTCAAAAAAAACTTTGTTTACCTGCAATGAGGGTGTCACTCTTTCTTTTTATCTTAAATATGTATTTGGGTATGTTGATGGTTTGGACATGTGAGAAGAAGACCAATTAGAAACCCCAATTTAGGAAAGTTGATTAGATGAAGGATATTCCAATAATTAGAGGTAAATGAAAACCAAAAAAACTCTAAGTGAAACCATTAGAAAGGATTTAGATTTAAATGACCTCTTTGAAGTTTTGGTTTTTGAAGTCGTTTGATCCATGTAGCCGACCCCACCTAGTGGAAAAAGGCTTTTGCTTTTGATGTATTTGGGTATGTTCCACTGCTTGATGGCCGCAACTATGCCTGTTGACCCAATCTGTTAGCCTTAATATCTCCTGTATTTTTATGTTTTTATTTTCTTTTTTGGTTTGCATCTATGTATAATTTTTATTCTCAATTTCTCTTTCTATCTATCTCTCTCTCTGTTTTTTTATGCTACTTTTTGCTTTTACGTAAAAATATTAATATTTGATTAAGTGCATTATAATAGAAACCTATTGTGGTTTCAGGCAATATCTTCGAAAGAAAGTCAGCTAATTGGAAGTGTCACTATGAACATTGAAGACGCAACAGAAGATGCCTCAAGTCCTGTTCGAATCATTGCTCCAAAGGAGGAAGTTCAAAATTTTTTTACCAAGGATGACTCTGATCACAATATGATGAAATTCAGTGATGTTCAAGATATGCAACTTTCTATGGAAAGTCAAGGGAATCCACTGGATGATGAGGAGACTGAGAATCTTCAGGGATCCCTTAGCATTGGCAGTTGCAATGAAGACAATATAGCCAGCAGCTTGTCTGAAATATCCTCTTATGAGGATTTCATGGAACATATAGATCAAAAGCTCAGTGAAATTGAAGCTGAACTAGTTACTGTTTTGAATGTCTCAACCTTGGTACTGGATAGTGAAGAGAGACCAAAGAATTCCAGGTTGCAACAAACAATGGAACTTCTTGAGAGCATCCATGGCATTAGACAGAGGTACAACATTTCAATCTATTAAAGCGTAATTCTAATTGTCTCCTTTGAAGATTTAGATACAAAAATCATTTTTGGGTAGTTGCTTTCTAGTGGTTTTAATTATTGTTAAGAATATTCATATAAAGAGGAAAAAAGTAATGTCTTTTTCGAATTTCCAAATTCACAGAATCAAAAGTACCAAGGAGGCAAATTTGAGGATCTGATCAATTTTGTTTTGTACAACTCATCTTCTGCTGCCAGGTGACAACTAGCTACATTCGTAGGAAAAATTTGCCACAATTTTCTTGTAGCCCTTGATTACTTCATGAGGGAACAGGAAAACCACATTTAAGATGCTTATTAATTATTATTACATCGAAAAGAGGTGTTGATGTATTGATTCACCACTAGTCCTTCCAACCTGCAATCACCTGTTTGGTCAAATTACAGGAGCAGCAGATTGGAACAAATTGCCTAAGGACTAAGGATAGCTTAGTGAAGTTGCTTGTCCATGCCTGTAACTTGCATTGCAAAGTTTAAATGAACATAGTAGAGAAGTATTTGGGGGAAGACTCCCTTAGAAGGCCCTTTCTGTGTAAGGTAATGGAGCATCCTTAGATTAGCCTGTGGGTTACAACCTCAAGGTTTTATTATTGTCATGAGGAATAAGTAAATTAAGTCATACATCTACTTTGTATCAGGCAGGCTAAAAGGTGTGGCTTTTGGAGTTCGTAAATATGGCTTCCAAGATTCACATAATTTATATATTTGCTCCATGCAATACCAAAATGTCCATTCACATGTTTGAGTTCACACAATCAATGTAGATTTCATATGAAGATTTGGCATCTTCTTCCTACATATGATATTGGGAGCTTCTGCAAGTATGAATGAAATTCTAGTCATGGGCTCTTGTAAATTGTGTTAACACTAGCCATAATAATTGTCTAGATACACTCAACTCATTTCTTAATCACTGACTGATGAAACCATTTGTTCTGGAATTATTGCTACTATTTTTGCTTTTGAATTTCTAATTCCATTATGGTGATGTATGCTTTAATCCAAAATTTGCTTGCCATTTGTTATAATTAAAACGGTGGAATTGTCACTACAATTGTTCCAAACCAATTGTTCTAGACTTGTTACCAAAACCTTGCGATCGCAGCAAATGCTAGCAGAATGTTGAGATGAAAATATATTCATATTCTCACTAGAGAACGTAAATATATCAGTGAATTGTAACAATATGGTGAATATTAGTACTGATTCTGCTAGCACATTCAGCAGTTTTCTAGTATCTGATATGTCCGTACATAAGATTTTTCGAAAAACTTATTAGCTGCACGTGTGAAGCAAGACATGTTTTAAACTCATATGCCTGTTGGAATAAAGAGATTGAATTCCTAAAAGAATAATGCTAGACACATATTTATATATGCATCAATTTATATTAGTATAATTTTTATTATCCGATTACAATTTGTTTTATTTTATTTTTTGTATACATACATTCTTATTATGCCACATGCAAGAGAAGTGAGACTAGGTATTTTGAAACAAGCATTCTCCTTATAAATGCTACTCTTAACAATTGGCTCAAGTATCCAAACTTTCTAAACATATTAAGGGTGTGTTTGGATTAATTGTAAAAAAAATTATTTCAATAATCGATTATATGTATAATCGATTATAATAAAATTAATTTTATGTTTGAATATGTTAGCTAAAAAATAATTTTAAAATATTTTATTTCGTTTAATTGTTTAAAAAAATCACTTTTTTAATAGTAAATTATTAAAAATGATATAAAATAATATATTTATATTATATAATATTATGTTTTAGGGTTACTTTGATAAAAACATAACATAAAAGCTTCTTTTAATAATGTTAAAAAATGAAGATTATGAAGTAATGAACCCATGAAAAAAAGCTTTTTATCACTTTAATCAATTTCAACCAAACATCACTTTAACTCACCAAAAAACTTTTTAACTTAATAAAAAAACTTTTTTAGCTAAAAAATAATCTTTTCAAACACATGCTAAATGTGTCAAGAAGAACCTAAAATTTATTCAGAATTCAGAACAAAGAATACCACAAGAATCCAAATTTTGTGTATTCTAGTCACATTTAGGTATGACATCACATCAGCAAACCAATGGAACTAGCACTACGAATAATAATGGGCAGCCGTGACATGATGGCTCTCAGTTTTGAAGTATTAGTGCAAGAAAAGCCTAATGTTTGACTGTAGATCCATATTTCATGTGTAGGGGCAAATGGCAATAAATGGTTGGTAGTGTTGGACAATGCACTGATAACGTCCAAGAGGCTGTTGCCAAAACAAGATCAAGAAAATAATCCTCCATAGAATGGATGTTTGAATAAAGGGTTAGCAAACAGTAAGGTTGTCTTTTTGTGACTTGATTACGGCCACAGGTTTTGGTTAGCAGAGAAGGCCACTAAACTCATGGGGTAAGGACTGCAAGCATGTTACACTCCCCAAACTCCATAATAGTGGTAGTCTCGTGCAATGTTCCTCCCTTTAGAATAGATGTTTGAGTTAGACTGTTTCCATGATGTCAGCAAGAGTAATCCTGCCATACATGCCACAGTCCAAGGAATCAAATTGTTTGCTTATTTGCAGAATATCTGTCTCAGTTATCTTCCCCATTTGCTTAAGCTTGTGTATGACAAACTCAGACTTACTGCAATAATAAAAGTAAAAAGGTTAACAAAAATGAAGCTGACATATGATAAAAAGGACAAGGAAAGATATCATGAGATTACCAACATTCAGGGCAGGCATACCTGATTGATCCATCAATATCAAGGTCTGCCTCCACTAAATCTGATAAGGTGATCTTCACCCGAAGAACCCATTTTGCCATCTTAAGGTTTCTCATTTGCATTCTCTAATCAGTGAGGTATAGAATGGCCCTGGCAACCGCCAGTGTGCTTACCAAAAGCCATATAATTGCAAAACATCTTCCAGTTACAGTTCTGAAAGAATGATCCCCCATAACCAACTGTTGTAACAGAAGTAATGGAGAGATAAAAACTATCAACCAATTCAGATGCTCAACGCGGAGAGCTGGCCAACGCTGAAAGGGGCGACCTGAAAAGGGGCGACTTGGGAGAGGGTTACTTGTACCTGGAAGGTCAGAGTGAAAGTTACCCAGAGCACGCCAGCCTTCAAAGGGAATAGCAATGATCCATCTTTTATGGATCGGTTGTCATTAATGTCAACTCAAGCATGTTTGTAACAGTTTAGAAACAATTTAATGTTGTTGTAACCTTGAAGGCTATATATATATATATATATATATAGATGGAAGTATATCTAGTGAGAAAAGTTTTTATTGTGAGAGGGTGAGAGGATGAGAGAATTAAATCTTGACCATACAGTCATATCTGGATAGTCAAGATTAAAAGTTACTTAAAGGTCATGTGACCACTTAAAAAAGTCACATACATTTATGTTTTAATCTTGACCATTCATGAAAGATTCAATGGTCAAGATTCACTCCTCTCACCTCTCACCTCTCACATCTTATAATAAACAATCATCTCACCAGATACGTTCTATATATATATATATATATATATATATATATATATATATATATATATATAGGGAACATATATAGGAAGATGAGTTTTTATTATAAGATGGTGAGAAAAGTAAATCTTGACCATACAACTATACATGGATGATCAAGATTAAAAGTTATTTAAAAGTCATGTAACCACTTAAAAAAGTCACATGTATTTATGTTCTAATCTTGACTATTCATGTAAGATCTAATGGTCAAGATTTATTTTTTTCACCTCTTACAATAAACACTCATCTCACTAGATACATTATATATATATATGTGTGTGTGTGTGTGCTGTGAGCGTGAGAGAGAGAGAGAGAGAGAGAGAGAGAGAGAGAGAGAGAGGATGATTATGGATTGAGTTGGGTTATACTAGGTTTTGAACTTAACCTAAAGGAGTGAGAGTGGGTTGGAAGAAATTTTTTTCCTTCAACATCTGCTCATAAGTTGGTTGATTTGAGTTAAAACAAAGGTTTGAGATATATTTTAAAAAATATATATGCTAAAATAAATATTAAAATACAAAATTGAAAATTTATTATTAAGAATAATTCTTCACTAAAATAACATAAGTCCAAAATAATCCAGGTGGAGCCATCACTTGTAAAGCCATCCAGGTGGGGAGCTATCAGGGGGATGGGCTTTTTTTTTTTTTCTTTCAAAGTCTGAGATTCATTTATCTATGCAAGAAACATTTCTAAAAATTTATTCAGAATAGTCAACTAAAGAAAACTAATAAAATTATTCAGAAAAGAGTACCATAAGTCCAAATTTTTTGTATTCTATTAATATCTAGGTTTCATGAATGATAGAATTAAAATTACAGTTGAGAATTCTAATTTCAATTTCAATTCTATTAGAATTGGAAATGATTAAGAATCTTAATTTTTATATTTAGAGTAAATAAATAATTATGGTATAGAATTATAATTTTGAATTGAATTATAATTCTATTGTTTGAATATTTTATCAAAAATATCTAAAACATAATTAAATTAAATTAAATTAATAAATAATAAATTTTAAATCATCATAAATATAATTTTCAATAGAGCTTGTGTTGTCAAATTATATCACCAGTGGAAATACGTCTCCTTGGTGATGGACGGAAGACACCGCTGATGACGTTAGCGGTTGAAAGACGTCGCTGACAACAATGATTGGAGGTCGCCTCTGGTGGTAGTGGTTGAAGGACACCGCTGGTGGCTGTGGTTGAAGGACGCCAGGTGCAATGGTGGTCAAAGGATACCTCTAGCAGCTTGGCTAACATTGGCAACAATGGTTGTTAGAGTATGCAACAAAGATAATGAACAATAATTATAATATATTATTTTAAATTTTTGTGTTTGAAATTGTAATTCTTAAGATTTAAGTTAAAAATTGAAAATAATATAAAATAGTTATTTTTCAATTTCATGGAGTTGGATGTCAAAGCTAAGAATTGATTAATGACTCAAAATTAGAATTTCAATTCTAATGTACACAACAAAGAAGACAATTGGAATTGGACAATTCAATTCCAATTCCAAGACTTAATTCCAAGCCTAATTCCATGTGCCAATTGACACTTTTAGGGAAAATAGAAAAGCTATCTAAAGTGAACTTGTTTGTAAAGTAAGTACGAAATAGTGTATTTATCCTTGATTTAATCTACAATACATTGTTATCTTAACCCCTTAAATGATTTAGGGGTGAATATACCCTTACTCACTTCACAAATAAGTTTATTTTAGAAAAATATTGTCCTAAGGAAAAATAGTTTTTTAGTCTCTTATCTTTATTTTATTTTTTTAATCTCAACTTTTATTTTGTCAATTTGGTCCCTTATATTTAGAATCGTTAATCAATGTAGTTTTTCGTTACGATTTTCTTACCTTAGCAACATAAATGATAACATGTCATTAAATTGTGATGCTATATCATACTCACATCATATTCATGTCATCACCATTAGTGCTACATTAGAATATTCTATTAGTTGAGTAACATAATCGTAACAGATGACCACATTGATTAACGATTCTAAACATAAGTGATTAAATTGATAAAACTAAAAAATATATGACTAAATTGAAAAAAGAAATAAAGATAAAAGTACCAAATTATACATTTTCCCTAACATTTAGGTATGACATCACATCAACAAACCAATAGAACTGGCACTACGAATGATAATGATAATGGGCAGCCGTGACATGATGCCTTTCAGTTTTGATGGCAGTAAATGATTGGTACTTCTGGACAATACGGTGCTAACGTTCAAGAGGCTGTTGCCGAGACAAGATCAGGAAAATAATCCTCCATAGAATGGATGTTTGATTAAAGGGTGAGCTAACAGTAAGGTTATCTTTTTAACTTGATGAGGGTCACAGGTTTTAGTCGCAGAAACAGCCACTTGACTCATGGGGTAAGGACTGCAAACATGCGAGACACTCCCCAAACTCCACAATAGTGGTTGTTGTTTTTGGTGCGTCATGGGGAAGTCAAATAACAATATGAAAATATGAGCACAGAAATATAAGAATTTAGCGCGACTCAACAAGTCATATGCCTACACAGAAGATAGAAGATAAAGATAATACACTTTACTGTGAGAAAAAAACACAGTACAAGAATAATCATTGAGTTAAAAACCTAACCCATACGCAAAGTTCCTTGTACACCTTCTCTCATAATCCAAAGGACCTCTCTGTCACTGATGCTCTCTCTATCTCACAACACAATTTGGCCATTAGTTCTATTTATAGCCAAGCCTCCTTTGTCTCCAAACTTCCTTAATTTCCAAGTTTCCTTGGTCTTCAAGCTTTCTAAAGATAAACATAAATAAAATCAATCCTAATTAAGATTAGAGCTAATTTCCCAACAGTTGTCTCTTGCACTGGTCTACCGTTCTAGAATAGATGTTTGAATCAGACAGTTTCCATGAGGTCAGCGAGAGTAATCTTGCCATTCATGCCACAGTCCAAGGAATCAAATTGTTTGCTTATTTGCAGAATGTCTATCTCAGTTAACTTCCCCATTTGCTTAAGCTTGTATATGACAAATTCAGACTTACTGCAAGAATAAAAGTAAACGGTTAATAAAAATGAAGCTGACATGTGATAAAACTTGAAAAACCTGAACAAATATCAGCTGCATATAATGTATTTTCTTTCTCTGAAAATTTGGCATAATGCACTTCAAAAAATTTCTTAGAAGCTGACCACGATCCACGTTCTTGTGCTAGAAAGAAACTGTTTCTTCTATACAATGGTATATTCAAGGCTAAGATGCGAATGAGGAATACAACTCAGTATTCTCCATTAAACTGCAAATTTCTGCATCATCTTTGCCTGCGGACATATAGGCCTATTGGCTGAACCACATAAACTCTTCCTCTTCTTGAATGAGTTGAATCTGTTTTGCCACGTTTGCTTTATCATTTGCTCAAATTAGGACTTTAATTTCTTTGATGCAACATATATAATTTGAAGACATTGTAAACCAAACAGTGGAATTATGTCATCAAGTGTCCTGAGATCCCAAACTGTTGGCATATGAAGTGAGTGTTCATATTCCATTATCAATAATTCAGCTACATATAGTTCGTACGGTCATCTATTGTTTGGGTTAATTCTGGCTGAAGAAATTCAAGACTAATTTTTAAACAGCGTGAAATCATATGGTCATCAGAGAGATAGGAAAGAAATTTTAAGAAGATACAAATTTACAGTAGAGGGTTGAGACTTGAGACAAGAGTGAAAGATGTTATTTTATCCTGTGTTACAGCATTATAATTTCTTCGAGGTTTAAATTAAATTATTCCTTCTTTGAGGGTGGAGGTAAACGGTGTATGCACATATACTGTGATTTGATATCAATTAATGTTGATCTGAGATGATGATGGCTCTTTGATTTCTGTCCCCATCATGCATTGATTTTTTTAAAGCAAAACCAACTAGAAAATCTTCAAGGAACCAAAGTTACTCTGGGGTTCCCTCTAGCTAATATGTCATCAGACCTAATTTTTCCTACAATTTATTCTTTTGAGTGACTAAAACAGGCTTTGGCTATGAACTTCGGCCATTCTTGTTTTTAATTAGGCCTTGACTTCTAATGACGATATCTTTTACTTGTAAGTTGTAACCAATGCATTGATTCTGCTGTAATTCAGGCAATGAAAGATATTATATGAGATTGCCAACATTCAGGCATACCTGATTGATCCATCATTATCAAGGTCTGCAGCAGCTAAATCTGATAATATGATCTTCTTCTGAAGAACCGATTTTGCCATCTTACGATTTCTTTTGTGCATACTATAATCAGTGAGGTATAGAAAAGCCCTGGCAACTGCCAGTGTGCTTACCAAAAGCCATATAATTGCAAAACATCTTCCAGTTACAGTTTTGAAAGAATAATCTCCAAAGCCAACTGTTGTAACTGAAGTAATGGAGAGATAAAAACTGTCACCCAAATCAGATCCTCAACAAAGTGCACTGTAACTGTTCCTATAGCAATGCAGCCAATGACAACAGTCAAAGCCAGACAAACCTTGGTTCTTATCCTCATTCTGCCCTTCTCTTCATCAACCATATAGGTCGTGAGAATTTTCATATATCGATTCTCATCCATCATGCTCAATAAGAATGCCTCTTGTGTATCACAAATGTATGCAACCAACCCATTGAGCAGAAAACCAATAAATCCAAAACCCACCAAAATGAAACCACATGTAAAAATCTTAGTAAATGTGGCGTCGGGAATAATATCACCATACCCAATTGTACTGAGAGTTACCACTGCAAAGTACACAGCATCTACAGGCTTGACTGTGGGAGTGCCCTTGAAACTACCACATGTCATGTACACTATAACCCCAATTGCCACATACAAGAAAACACCAATGAAAGATAACCTGACTATTAAAGTTGATGACTTTGTTGCAGATCTGGGTTCAAAGGGCTCATTAAAATCTTCCCCAATGTCAGTGAAAAATACTGATGGAGCAGAGTGTGAGCGATGGATAATCCTCCCTTTTCTGATGCTCAAGTTGGCTTTGAGGTTAATATAAGGAGGAGTGTTGGCTTCATTGGTGATATGAGATTGGTCCAGTGATGGGGCAAGATCATGGAAAAATTGTTCCTTGGGTGATGGCCTGCTTGGTGACTCTGCTTCTCCTTTCTTGCAGAGAAGAGGATCATCCATTGCGAGACTGCATGGTGAATTCAGATATCAGAAGTTGGGTTTGTAGCAGAAATTGATTTATTTGTTTTCTTGGAGACTAATGCTAGCAAGCATCAGAGCTTCATCCAACTACAAGTCAAACCAGAGCAATGGGGGATTGGTGTTTGTTATAGGTCTTCAGCTGAGAGTCATATGGCTGTAAAGAGGCACAAGGGTCAGAAAGAGCTCATGCATAACTGATGCTAACTGCCTCCAACTTATCTCAACTCAGTCAACTGAGAGCTCATGCATAGGTTTATTTCTTAGCATAATATATATTAACTAAATTTGATTTTGATGTTTGATATCTTTTCCCTATACAAACTTTATTCTGATAAGGAGAAAATCATAGTCAGTGGAAAAATTAAATTTAAATGTAATGGACTATTAATATCGAAGTGTCACATTATTATATGTCCTTAGCATATACCTGAATTTCATATGGCTACCTTTCAAAATTCCTATTGGCCCCAACTACTTGGAACAAAACTCCCTTGTATACGACAGGTCAAAGTAGATGAAAATTTTGAAAAACAGGGGGGGGCGGATACTTATGGAAACTAGAAGCCATGGCAAGCTACAGGGGGACCTCATAGAGGAAAAGGTAAGCTACATATGCTCTTCCTTGGTGATATTGTAAGGCTAGCTCTAATATGGATAGTTCATTAAGACTTCAGAGGGCATGGGTTACTCATGGAAATTTAAAGATCATAATAAACAATGTCCTTCCTGTCTTCAAGGGAATACCATGTTATTTCTTTTTATTTTTTTAAGGCTGCCTAAAATAGTTCCTTCAACCACAAAATCATTAATTAATATCAGAAAAGAAAAATGGGCATTACAGATTATCATGTTCATATAACCACTGTGAAAAATTATTTCTCAAAGAAAGAAAACCAAGATTTCAAGAGATAAATCATTTCTCAGATCGACCTCGGAATAATTAATTTTTACATTTTAACTAAACTTTATAAAAGAGTGATCGGCATTACCTAATAACAAAGATATAACTGATAACATGATACATCATCAGTAGAAGTCTTAACACCTTGTCCCATATAACAGCACTAGAAATATCTACAGACTGAAACAAAAGCATTATAAATATCTACAGACTGAACAACTATGAGATCATGAAGCGGTGATGTGCACCATTTGGTGACCTAACCGCTGCAGTTTGAGGAATATCCTTATGAGGCACCGTTTTTCGTACTTGCGCATGAGTTTCTGCTTCGTGTTGAAACATCCTGACTAGCTCTTGAAGCTCTAGTTTTCTCACTTCAACATTTTCTTCAATGATGGGTTTTTTCAGCCCAAGATAAAGCAATCCAATTCCAATTAGCACTGCTCCTAACACAACGAGAATGACAGAGAATAGAACAAACGCATAAGGAGTTCCTGAAGCTCCAGGTATTCCATCCACATTTATGCCAAATAGTCCAGTGATGATGGAAAGAACAAGACCACATCCGCCAAATACTCCTAAGTTATGTGTAACCGTAAGGCTTCTGTCCTAAAATAAGTAGCAAGAGTGTGAGGCCATGCAAAGACCCACAAACATTTGAAGCTAGTAATTTAATAGTCTCTTCAGAATGAATGGGATGGAAATTATTGAAATTCACTATGAAATATTGGGATTTATACAACATATTGTAGTTCAGTCTGTACAAATAATGCAAAGAGTAGACAACACTAAAATTTCAAAACAGGAAAAAAAACAGAGAACAGTCAAATTTTGGTTTAATTTGGTTTTTTTTTATAGAAAAATAAATTTTGGTTTAATTTGGCTTTTTTTTATAGAAAAATAAATTTTGGTTTAATTTGTTATAACAGCTCCTTTGATATCCAATATCAGCTGTCTTCTTCTCTTCTCTGTGGGATTCGACGTATGATCTCCACCAAAATTCCATCCCACTCTTACCTATGAGTTCTCTTTCTTTTTTTGCAGCTATGCTACGTTTTTAGAGACTAAACAAAGTTTCATCACCAACTAACGTCAATGCAGAGTCTATGCAAGCTGACGAAATGATATCACATCCGCACAACAGAATGCTCGTGTATGTGATGTCCAGTGTCTAGCACATCATGTTGAGAAATTCTTGCATAAACTTGGAACACCCAAGTTGGGTACACTAGGCTAATCAGCACTTAACATTTTCATAGATCTTTGCACTTTTAATTGTGTGACACAAAGATCTATGAAAATATTAAGTATTGATTAGTCTAGAACACCTAACTAAGTGCTCCCGATTTATGCAAGAATCGCTCCATCATGTTTCTATGGTTCAATCACAACCAGCAGGCATAATATATACCTGTATTAATATAATATGACAAAACTGGAATCAAATCTTTTGTCTCCTCTCCCTGTTCTTAATCATGTCCCCCCAATAAAATATTGCAAAGGATGCAAAAAAATTATGTCTCTATTTTGAATCTAGTTCCCTCTCTCTTAGTCAGTAGCATTTTATTGGGGGAGGGGGAGAAGGGACAGAAGATTTGAATTAGAAAAAGCTTGGACTTGGTGTCTTCGGTGTCTCAAAGATTACCCTAACCTTAAAAATAGGAAGTTATGGTTAGTGGGTGATTAGTTGACATTACAAACTCCCATGTTCTCTCTATTTTCTATATAGAATAAAATTAAAGTGAAAAATTGGATGGACACCCACATGAATATGTGTCAAGACACTAGTACTCGAGAATTACACAATTTCATCAAGTAGAATATATACACTTCTATTGTCCTACTCCAAATTTTATTTTGCTTTCTGAATGCTATTGTGATATAAAACCCAACTATGTAAATATATTACAAGAACTATGTCTTTAACTTGATTAAAAAGATTTCTTATCTCTCTTTTTGCCATATTTATAAGGAAATGATGCCAAATACATATTATACATCTGTTCTAGATTTAGTTTTTTTTTTTATGTTGAAGAAATCTTAGTCATAGAATGCATATTATACACTGCTTTTTCTCCTTGAAAAGCCAACTATTTACACGAAGTATCTATAAGGGATCTTCTGGGCACAAAAAAGATGGAAAGATTTTCTTCATAATTCAACTACAGAGGCCAAATCCAAGTGCATTATCATTTTTCACTTGTTCGGGAAAAAAATCAGGTACCAGTAAGAATGAAAAATAAATCTTTTGCACATTTATACTAGCAACTGTATGAAACTAAGATACATAATAAATTAGTTTAATGAAACATCTATAGCTCACTAATATATAGACAGTTCAGTAGTTGGTCAGGATAACAAAAACCTGCAACCATGCACGGACTGTGCTTTGCATGACATCTTGGATCGTGAATAAGCGATCTCGAACTGCTTCTTGCTCCTCAATCATTTCTCTAGTACTCTTTATTACTCCTTCCAGCAAGCCTCTTGTTGCATTTCCTCTCAATTGTTGAAGAAGTTCAGAAACAATTTCCTCTCTCGCATGGAGCGACCATTTCACTCTTATAACCTGCTAGGTCATACAAAAAATACAGATATATGTATAAAATTTCTATGTACACAAGTTACATAATTACTTATTTTCATGGTAGACAATTTAGAATGACCAGAGAAGTGCAATCAATGAAGTTGTGTGATGTTTTAAGTCTCACTCTCTACTGCATTTCTTATTAATTTAACAAAGTACAGATATTGACAAAGAGAACCATACAAAGCTTTAAAACAAACCAGTTATTTTCCCACACATGATAATAACTCCTTTCTTCAAATGAAAAGAAAGAAAAGATACTGAAAAGACATCAACATTGAGAGAGACCTAATTTATGAAATCGAAATTATAGTCAAGCATTATGAAGTAACAGATAATCTAGTCTTAAAACTTTAAACATTACTTGGTGATTCACTGCTAAGTCAATAAGAATATAAGATTATTACGCTAAGCGTTGCTCAGAGGTCATACTTCTACCATACACGGATTGAACCCACCCATGCCCCGGTTTAGCTTTCAATAAAATCAGTGTCACTGAAGTAACCACATTTAAAACAGCTGAGATCTTCATGCTATAGCTTAGTGGTTCCAATTCTTTTTAAATTGTATGTTGGTTACAGTAAATATCTATTATTTCCCCCTTTATTCAAAACCTTTCTTCTTCTTTTTTTTTTTTTTCCTTTCATCCTTTTTGCTGACAATTTAATGGAGGGAAAAAAGCTCCATTTGCTCTTATTCCAACTGATTCAAATCAATTGTTGTCCACTCAGGGAAGGGAGCAAGATAAATAGACTGAAAATACGCAGCAGGGGTGGGGAACAATAGGATAATTTCTTCTTAATTCTCAGCATAATCAGCAATACATTTTACAAAACAATATTATAAGTTTATAACAGATTCTCTACCAATACAGTATTAGTCATTCTGCACAGTTACCTGGGTTGATAATCTTCTAATTTCCTGGCTCAATATTATAGTGAACAGATGCAAATCCTCATGGTTCCTCCTATCAAGAAGGCAAAAACATTGCATATCCAAGTTATAAACAAAAAAGATAAAATGACCACCTAAGTCAAACTTCTTATATATAATGGTTCAAAGCACATGCAATCACCTGTTCATAAACATCAATTCAACTTCATCTGCAGCCCCAAATATGTGTTTACGAAACAACCTATTATATCAAATGCATTAGTAATAATGATGACAATTCATTTCAAATAGTGATCCCAAATAAGTATGATTTTAGATCACAATAGAAAGTAGAAAAATAAATTATTCATAAAGATTGGAAACTTCTATAATTATTATCAAGAAAACTGATTAATATAGCCTACAGCAATATCAGCATCAGATTTTAAGAATAGGAAATTAATCAATTAAAGAAAATATTTTTAATTATAAAATAAAGAGAAAGGAGGAGAAAAGTTTGAAATTATGACCAAATTCAAACTAAATATATCAAACTGAAATAACCAAAACAGATCAAGAGTTTAGTACTGGAGCTAAAGCCAAATAAAAAGTATTGTCTAAAAGCAACACACCCTTTGCTTAACAGTTCAGTTATCCATAATTCAGTTGCATATTTAATTACACCATTTCCAATAGCTTCAATTAAGATTATATATATTTATCTTTTATATGAAGGTCATACATAGAATTGCGAGAGGAAAAAACAAAAGTAAAATACTTACTAATTAAAAGGCAAAGAGTAATAGTACAAATCAACAGCAAAACCAATGAAAATTTTGTAAGTTGGCAACAAGATGTAGATAACATTAACCTATCATCCCATCGTGCAAGACGGCAAGCTAGGTGTGCTACAACCTCATGAATGGAGCGGGCTATGTTAGTACCTCCAGCAGCCAGTAGTTCCTGAATGAATTGAAAAATTGGACATTTAAGTAAATCTTAGTTGAAGACAACTAAGGATAAAAATAATAAAAGAATAATGCTTCTGGCAAAATAACTGTCTGATTAATGATGGGAAAAAAAGACTAACTAACCTGAACTTCTAAAATACCTAACACATTGATATTTGATGCAGAGCCCTTAACATGCAAAACTGTCACCAAAAAGTTTTGTGCTTGCCATGCTCGTAATACAATGGGAATGTCATCTTCCTCAACCAATGGATCACCAGCAGACTGCCCTAGAAGTTCAAATAGTAGTCCACCAGCAACTCGAACTGGAACCTGTCAAAATAAACATTAAAAGCTTATTTTATAAATTTGAATGCCTTTGCATCTGTACATCGATTTTACTGAAAGAAGCACAGAAACCAATAAGATATTTGGGCAGGACACAAGAACCACAAAATGTTTATGAAGGCACCCATTTGCAATATGGTAATAAAATAAAAAAATAGAAAATTTCACTCTCAAATATATCTAGTGTATTTACCTCATATAGAAGGTGTTTCATTTGCTCACTTATTAATCTACTTTCATCTTGCAAAGCAATGCTAATAGCAGGATGTAACCAGTGAGAACTACCTAACCATGTAGTAGTAAATGGATGACTTGCATCCAAATGACACCACCAAGTCGGACCCACCGGCTGTTCCCAGTAAGGAGTTGCTACATCTGCAACCGGAACATCACTTTCATCATCTATGAAATCACACAGCTGTGAGGCCCAGCTGGCATCACGATGCACTGCCTGGACAAGTTTGAAAATTCTAGCCCAACCAATTGGCCTCCAGTAACTTCTTGGAAGACCTTCTTCGCCAAAGTTATGTGGTGACTGATAATCCTTGCCACATTGATGGTCATCTAAATC
Organism: Ormosia emarginata; assembly: GCA_029884605.1. NCBI lineage: Eukaryota > Viridiplantae > Streptophyta > Magnoliopsida > Fabales > Fabaceae > Ormosia > Ormosia emarginata. The sequence continues at coordinate 14,095,972 of JAQQTP010000086.1, forward strand.
ATCAAGGTCCTGAATTCCAGATTCCACTGGCAAAGATGATTCATGAAAGCTGTTCCTACTAGGCTTTCTTCCTAAGGATTCATTTTGATTGCCTTGAAAGCCATTCGTCTTCCTCACCTCTCTAACTGCTGGTGTTGAACGTGTCTTCCGAGATCCGCGGATGAACTCAAAAGCACAAATAAGCCCGTCAGTCCAAAGTTCCCCAGCGTGCATGCTATTGCTATCCCTGGAAGAAGAATGGATTTTCTGACTCTCCTGATTCTTCATTTCATTGCTCAGCGAAGCTGAAGAATTCTCATTCACAGCTTGCATATCACACTTAAGTAGAGGAACTAGAGCCTCAACTACCATTGATAGGGAGAGTTAAAACACTAAACAGCCATCTGCATCATCACAAGAAATATTGACCAAGGTAAATTACTTGAGTTGAGCATAATGATTCATAATACACAACAAAATCTAAGAAACTACTCAAAATCAATATCAATCACAATATAGCACAATCTGCAAATACTGGTATAGTTATAATTTCAATTTCAATTTCAATTTGAAACGGAGAACGAGATCAAATTGACATGCAATGCAACACAAATGAGTACATGAACGAAGGCGATAGAACAGGAATTTCAATTTTGAACGCATTATTTATCGTTGTTTCAAGTTTCCGTTAACATTTTGTGAGAGTGAGAGAGGGGGCAATTGAAAATGGAGAAGGGAATTGTAGAAAGCACTTGGCATACCTGAGAAGAAGATTTGGGTTGGGTGAGCAGTGAGTAAAGTATTCGAGAATCAGAAGGGAACCGATCGCATTTATTTATATATATACGGAGAGAGAAGAAGACGGGGAGAACCGCAAGTACGTGGTGAACTCGGCCAGACACAGACACTGAACCTGTGGCTGTGATGCAAACCTACCGCTGCCACCGGTACTTAGCAGTCATATTCTCTCATGTAGGTTTTGCGGCAAAATTTTTGTGTACTCTCATGATCTATCGAGAAATGTTATTTGAAAATTAAAATAATTATGATGTGTTGGTAATTCAGTTGTAACAGAGTGGATAAAAGTTAGAAAATATGTAAGAAGAGTAATGGGATTTAATGCTATTCAACTTAATTTTCCGTCTTCCTCTACACTCTTCCTCAAGTTATTAGGGAACATCTAAGGACATTACTAAGGAGCACATATGTCAAGGTAAAAAAAAAATTAATTACAACATGCTTATATAGTTATTTATACCTTACTTGTTTAAGAAATATAAGTTAGAGAGTGTGTATGTTAAAATGTGTGTTTTTTTTTATTTTATTACCTAAAAAGTAGTAGTCGAAGAAAAATGAATTACAAGTATCTTTACTCTAATATATATCTTTACAAAAATAAAAAAAAGTTGTTTTGACTCAAACTTTTGTTAAGAGGCAAAATAAAGTTGGCAAACAAACTTTTAATAGCCAACCAAATATTTATGAAAAATGACAAAAGTTCATTTGAGTTGACAAACAGACTTTTGAAATAGAAGAATGACAAACCAAACATGCACTATATCTATTAATTAAGGAGGTTAGCTTATGTGGTAAATATTTAGACTATCTATAATCATATCATTAAATTTTCATTAAAATTAGTAGTTTGCTATGATCTTAAAATGAGGAGAGTCTCACATCATCCTAAATTTTTGTTTATAAAAAAAAAAGAATAAAATACTCTAATATCATCTCTATTTGTTTGATTTTTCACATTCATCTTTTTATTTTCAAAAGTTACATCAAACTTCCTTAATATTTATGCATATACCATTTGTATTTTAAAAAATTGTTACACATAAATTCAATTAAACACAATAAATTTAAAATTGACTAGTAGAGTCATTAGCTAACTATTAATAACCTTAAAAAATAATATTTCTACTCTTAATTTTATCAATATTATTTGTAATACTAAATGATTTTTGGTTGAAATGTCATTTTTACTCTTAAACTTCTACCTTTAATTACATTTTTATCCCTTAATTTCACTAGTATCACAAGCAATGCTAATAAAATTAAGAGTAGAAATAGCATTTCAAGGTCATTATTGGCTAGCTAATAACTATGTTACTCAATTTTAATCTTACTGTGCTTAATTAAATTTTTCTAAAACAAATATAAAAAAAATTGTGTAATTTTTTAAAATAAAGAGAAATATATAAAACAACAGATAAATAGAAGAAAAGTTGAAGTATTTTACTAAAAAAATAAAAATAATCTATCTTTCTATCAATCATTTATTTATATTTACATATAATATTATAATAAAACCGACTAAATTTAATAAATATCATTAATAATTCTTCAAATAACTCAAAATTTAAATTAACATTAGCCTATATGGTGTTGGGTTGCCCAGAGATTATGATAACACTAGTCACTTTAACTAGATTTTAAATACTATAATTGAGGTACTATACATTCAATAATATGAAATAAAGAATATTTCTTGCTTTAAAAACACTTAATAATTCATATAAAAAAAAAAACACTTAATAACCTCTCTTTGTTTTCCTATCAAATTATTCATCTCCTCAGCAAGAGCTTGAGAAGAGTATTTTTCCTGAGTCAATTTTTGGGCATGACTACAACACCGTGCCATCTGTTCCTGATCCTAGTTTTCAAAAATCCTGGTGGGTGACTCCTTCACTACCTTTTAAGAGGCCGGGCTTGCAGAGTGGAAACCTTTCTGATTTTCCAACAGAAGTGGTAACTCTATTGCAAAACTTGAGTTCTTTAGCTTGTTTCTTTTTTGTTTTTGTTATTGTTACCCTTCCTACATGATAAAGGTCTATGCACATGGGTAGTTGCGTAAAATAATAAAACATGGTGCTGTTTTGCAAATATAGTAATTCTGATGGGTGGTCTGGATTTATATGTCTCTGGTTTGGTGCAGCTTGTTTCACACTATATATGATTTAGCTGAACTGTATTGTTTCTGTTATTTGCCATGACAACAGAAGTGGCTGAAAAAACAGCGAATATGAAGAAATCTTATATCTTTCATGTTAAGCATTTCCTAAGGGTGTTTTTCCTCGCCCTGAGTTTGTGATTCCACTTTGTGATCACCTGATTACCTTACTAGCGCCATCTGTGTGTATGCTAGGTTCAAAGGAGCCCTGTGATTTTTATTTCTACCATCTATGCATATCTAGACCTGTGTGGAGAGCATTAATGTGGCTCCATATTCACCTCTTTTGATTTTCAATATTTTTTTTTTTCAAAATACTCATCATCATCATCATATTCTCTCTCTCTCATCTTTTCCAAAATTCTCTCTGCTGAGCTTCCATCTTTATGTTATTGAACTTAATACCAATTAGTGAATATCCCTATTTTATAGGATAAATAGAAAAAAAAAAAATCTGTTGACATTCTGGTCTGTTATCTCAATGTGGCATACACTTTTGCTACAAACTTGCAAAACAGTTCATTTGAAGTTTATGCTGTGGATATATGCATGTTGTTCTGATGTAGAAACAGAGAGTGTCTGAAAAGACACGTGTACGTTGGTTTCCTCCTCCTTTCGCAGTTGCTGCCACTGAGGGTTTGAGCAAGAGGGTTGGGTACCTGCAAAGGGACTCCAACGCTCAAGTTAGGCAATGCTCTAATAGAGTATATACCGTAAGAATCACAGTTACCTTGCTAGAATGATATAGCCTGATATTTATAGTGCATTTGCAGAGTCCTTGAGCACTCGTCACAGTGTGCAAGTACGTTGAGATCGTGGCCTGACAGGGGGTGCCTCCTCCCCACGATTGTTCAGGCAGAGCCTTGACGGAGGGTGCTTCCCTCCCACGATCGTCCAGGCAAATTCTTAGAATATTGGGACTGTCGCATTAATGACCACTTACCTTTTGCACGCAGTTATGGTCTCCACACTCTAAAGGTCAAATTGGCAGTTGTCAGAATCTGCATAGACCTATGGAGTATTGTTGGGAGATACGACTAATACCCGTGTACGGACGACCTACCGGGGTGATTACTCCGGAGTCTATATGCCGGGTTTATCTTTCCGGGCGGGATCCCAGACCACGGTCCAGAACACATGTATAGATGAACAAAATGTATCTTTCATGGCCAGAATGCATTTATTAGGTTATTCTGCTGTTCTGATTTGTAGGTTATATATTTAGCAAATAGTATGCCATATGATTTTATTAAGCAGTTGATAGTAGTGTTTGGTATTATCCTTACACTGTTCAAGTGTTACCTATAGGTTAATGGTCAAATATATGTCTGTTCTTACATTGTAGCTTTCTTGGATTTCAAGGTGGAGGAAATTTGTTGTGTTTGATGGATGTTTATCTGCTTTTTCTTGCTTTCTCTAAAGCTTTTAAATGCTATATAATATAATTTTGAATTCTGCTTCTATTTTTCTTGACTTAGAAGGCTTATTCAAATTTGATGCCTGGTGATGTGTCGGCATTCCTCAAGTCTCAATCTCAACTTGCAAGATACAATAATGGCGTATCATCCATACGCAATTCTGCCATCTCCATGTCTGAGGTATCTAGGGAATATTCTATGTTTATGCAATCTTATTTTATTGTAATCTTTTTCTGTGCTAATAAATTAATAAAAAACTGTTTTTTTTTTGGGGGGGGGGGGGGCGGGCGCGGGTGTTGGAGCAATCAACTAGTGATGTTTAAAGCACTAGTCTGTTGGATTAATAAGCTATCTGGATCACGATGCAACTCATGATCTGAACTTTCTGGTGCAACATGCATGGGCTACGTTGAATGGAAAAGTTATTTAGTTACATGTAGGTTTAAAATCTGACATTAAGTTCTTTCTGTGGTGAATATATCTGATCCGATAATTATATCCATTGATGGTTGTTCCAGCAAAATATTCCATTATGTTAATGTAGAGATGGAACTATGAATTTCAGTGCCAAATGAATTCAAGTTAAAGGTTGAAGGAAAGTGCATTGCTGCCATTTATTTGAGGATCAAAAGAAGCCTAAGGGGACAGGACCCTCTGTTCATGTTATTGATGAACTGGACCTAATAATTAATATCATTGATATTGTTGACAGTTGTTGAACCATGCAGGTTATGAAACCTGGTGCCTTTGCTTTACCTCACAAATTTGCACTTCCCCAAGATCTTATGGCACAGTCCTCAACACACTTGGAACAATTAGCTGACACAACAGGATATCGCTTCCTACCCCAGAATCAGCCATATACGACAGCCATTAATCTGCAGCAAGCATTTTCTGGTAGTACTGCATATAAATATAATCAATCTTCAGCAGACATGAACAACAACCTTCCACAAAATAGAAATGAATTCCTTATGCGTAGATTGCCTCCTGCCAGGGATGCAATTGGTTATGGAAATCTTGGCTCTCCCTTCTATAATCCTGGAAGCTTTCTGTCTAATCCATCTCTTGGTCATATGCCTTCAACTAACTTCAATGAGATTTTACCTTCTCAGCATAATGGTGCACGTAACTCAAGCTCTATTCAACAGGTAAGTTTTACTATTTTTCTGAGGAAGAATGAGTTTTTTAATTTAATGTTATTGTTAATATGATGACAATCACAGTGTACTTTAATAATGGTTGTTACATGATTGAATGCTATTTGACCATAGTGCATATTATGAGAAAATGACCTGTAAAAGCTATTTTTGGTCTGTATATGCTTAGTGTCTGTGAAGTGTGAACCTCTTACCAAAAAATGGGAAAGGGAAGACATAAAACTGTTAATATTTATCTGATGGATGCTTGGTTATCCCTATTGTCTACTTGTCTTAATGACCATTATCCTTGACATTCTGCGAGCTATTATGCTTTATTTTTATTATTTTATCACTTTACTTACTAGAATTTATTGTCATTCTTCTGACCAGCATGGTATTGGTAGCTTTTCTCCATGGGATTATGGGGCTTAGTCAAGATCTTTGATTCTCCCAGAGAGCACACACAATAGTTTCCTGGAACAGCCAACTGAGGCTCCCCTACAGTACGGAAGAACTTCAGTAGCCAGGTGATTTTCAAGATCAGTCATCCAAGCAATTGCATCAATTTTGGCAGCAAAACCACTAACAGCTTACTTTCTGCACATTTTTCTCCCTTTTTTTTTTCATGAGGGATTATTGTACCGGGTTTAGAAGGTGAATTAGGGTGTTATCATCATTCAGATGCTAGAGCTTTAATTCAATTGTACATTCATTAGAGAGAGATTTGAAATGTCTTCTGCGGTTCTGGCATTATATTGTATTTCGGGATGATTTTTTCTTCAAAGGTAGTTATTTTGTTGCAATGTTCCCATTGGAACAAATGCAAAACAATTTTTCTGCCTATCAGAATTCCTATCATATTTCGAACATAAATGCAATTCTATATTAAATTCACCGGAGAGGGGATCCCTAAAACTAAAGTATCCTTCTTATAAGGTGAGAAAGATGGTGTAGGTGGCTAAGATTGGGAAGTAAAGCACTAAAGCGTAATAATTATATGGCATGCGATATCTGTTGGGGAAGGCAATTGACATGAGGCAAAGTTAGTCGGAGTTAGGCAGAGAGTAATGCAAAAAACAACAATTTGTGGTGGGGTTGGTATTACTTAACTCCATCCTAATAGACAATCATTCTTTTGGGATCCTATTAATTTTATTGTCATAAAGCAACTACTTAAGCTTCCATGTAGCAGAAGAGAGTGATTTGCTCTCTGTCACTGCACATTTGCCACAAGCAATAATCCCAAAGTGCCTAATGTTTGGTGAAATGGATCGAAAGCAAGAACAAGAGAAGGAGAACACGAATAGGTCTGGCATTGATGTTACTCTAATTTCTCCCAAAGTCCCAAAAGCAGTTTCACCAGTTTCTTCTGCAGTAGAGGGGGAAACCTTAAGGAGACCTCGTGGCCGACCTGCTGGCTCTAAAAACAAGCCAAAGCCGCCAATAATTGTCACCAGGGATAGTGCTAATGCACTCAAGGCTCATGCCATGGAAGTGAGCTCTGGCTGTGATGTGAATGAAAGTTTGTTAAACTTTGCAAGGAGGAAGCAACGTGGCCTTTGCATACTTAGTGGTACTGGCTGTGTAACAAATGTAACATTGCGCCAACCAGCTTCATCTGGTGCCATTGTGACCCTTCATGGTCGATTTGAGATTCTCTCACTGCTGGGGTCAATCCTTCCCCCACCAGCACCACCAGGGATCACAGGTCTCACAGTTTTCTTAGCAGGTGCTCAAGGACAAGTTGTGGGAGGTGGTGTAGTTGGTGCTTTGATTGCTTCAGGCCCTGTTGTTATCATGGCTGCTTCATTCATGCATGCTACTTTCGATCGTCTGCCATTGGAAGATGATGAACTTGCTGCTGCAATGCAGAATCAGCATTACCAAAATGCACGCAGTCATCATCTTGATATCTCAGATTTATATGCAATGCCACAGAACCTGCTCATGAATGGTACAATGGCCCCGGAGATATACTCTTGGGCACCAGGGAGGAACTTGTCAAAGCCCTGAAACTTAGCATACTATTTGTTAGTAGCTGTCACACATCCACACAATACACTATAATGTCACCACCAGGTTCTTGTAAACAAGCAGGGATCTTTGAAGGTTAACGTTGCTAAACAACATGATATGCTTATTCTGCTGTATTAACAATTTATTTAACAAATTAATGAGTGCTATGATTTTAAATACATTAAGATCTACTTTTCAGAGTTCAATATCGTATATGTAGTTGTCTTTGGTGTTAGAACGTCAAAGCAAAACATGCATGCAGCACAGAAGCTGAGATTCCTTCACTAGGCCTATTTGTAAGTATCCACATACTAGTGCAACGAGTGAAAAATAAAACATTAATTACGAGCCAGACAGACCTAGATTCAAGCTTATACAAGTTCTAGCAGACATCACATGTTTTCTAATTAAATTATCAAGAAGACTGGAATATTTCAGAATTCAGAAAGACATAACAATAACAAGATGACAATTAAATGGAATTATTTCTTTCAATCATCAGTGAGAACTATAATTTGTACTGGTTGTCTTGCTGTCTGTAGTTCAAATTCTAGTATAACAATATATGAATTTTGAAAAGAAAAAAAGAAAGAAATTCGAATTTCATGCTATGGCCCAATCTTATCCTTTTCTTGATGTCCTTTACTTCAAGCACTTTCTTTTTCTTAATAAATATATAAATCCCAGTATATTTGGACGCTGTATTGACTGTATTGACAAGCAAATTGGATATTTGGTTGGGTTGTGTGATTCTCATCTGTTGTGATTGTTCTCTATATTAAAGCCACTTTCCTCTATATACAAATTGAATTTTAAGTTTCACAAGTTCATCATTTCAGAGATAATCAATCTTGAAGTACAAAACTGGAGTCATTCAGTAATGAGTAAATCTCCTGAGTTTTAGGATGTAGCATCCCCCCAGCTAGGAACTCATGAACTTCTCCATATACTTCAATTGAACTGCAACCTGGTTCTTTCTCTGTCAAGCTTTCCTTCATCAAAAGCCTGTGCTCCATTGCCTCTTCAAATTGGTTGTATGCAGCATGAACATTAGACATAAGTACATAACCACTGGCATCACTTGGATTTAACTCATGAACTCTTTTTGCTGCCCGTTTCGCCATCTGTACATTCCCATGCTTCCTACAAGATGAGAGCAGAGATCCCCATATAATGGCATCTGGCTTTATAGGCATACCCTTTATTAGTTCTTCTGCCTCTTCTAATAGTCCAGCTTGACCTAGCACTTCAACCATGCAAGTATAGTGCTTTATTGATGGTACAATCCCATACTTATTCATCATTAGTGCAAAATAGTCCCTTGCTTTATCAATTGCTCCCAATTGTTTAAAAGCAGTTAAAACACCAATGAAACTTACGTAGTCTGGCTTTAGATTTGAAGATTCAAGCCTAGAGAAGTACTCAATTGCTTCTCTTTCATGACCATTCATGGCTAGCCCTATTATAATGGAGTTCCAACATGATAATCCTCTAGTGGGGGATGCCTCAAACACTTTAATAGCATTTTCAATATATCCACACTTGCAGTACATGTCAATTATTGCTGTAAGAACAATGACATTCAACTCAAAATCATTCCTTCTTATATAATCATGAACCCATTCCCCATGTTGAAGTGCTCCTAAGTAAGCACAAGCATTTAACAAGCTCACCATTGTAAATTCACTTGGCTCAACCCCTCCTTCTTGCATCATGTGGAAAAGGTCTAATGCCTCCATTAGCTTCCCATTCCTAACGTACCCACTAATCATAGAGCTCCAAGTAACTGAGGTTCTTGTAGTCATGTCATCAAACAACCTCCTAGACTCATCAATTTCACCACATTTAGCAAGACCAATAATCATTGAATTACAAGCTACCACATCAAGTTCCACGTGCCCATCAAACACTCTTCTAGCTTCACTCAATAGCCCACTATTAGCATACATGTATATGATAGTATTACAAATAAACTGGTCCTTTTCAAGACCCAATTTTACAACCCTCCCGTGAAGCTGAGCTCCATCATGGCCAGCACCCAATTGAGCATAAGCTTTGAAAACTGAAGGGTAAGTCAACAGTTGAGGTTGAACTGTAGAATACAACATATCAACAAAAAGTGATATTGCAAATTGTGGAGTTGAGCTCTTAGAGAAGCCTCTGATAATGATGTTCCAAGAATAGAGATTTGGGTTTGGCATCCTGGTGAAGACCAAGTAGGCATAGTTAATGTCACCAGATGATGAGGCACAGAAGGTGAGGACACGGCTAGCAGCAATGGTGTCAAAAGCAAGGCCAGTTTTGATGATGTGGGCATGAATCTTTTGGAGGTCTTTCATGGTGGTGCAGTGTTTTTGGAGCATGGTGAGGCATGGATGGTCAGAGATGAACTTGGATATGGAGGGTGACGATGATGGAGAAAGTGCACAACAAAGAGTTGCCATTGCTTGTGGTCCTTGGCGAGAACCACAAGCAGATGAGGAATAGTGAAGCAGATGAGGAATCTACAAGAGTCACGGGCTAACTTTATCATCCTACACATGATGAGTGGACTCCACACTCCCACTTTGTGCTGGAAGTTGTCTTACACATCATAGGTAATTTTTTTTTTTCAATTGACTAGAAAAAAAAAATACTAATTGAACCAACTGTATATAATTATGTATATTTGTACAAATAGTAATTAAGATTTTTGTTTTTATTTTTAATTACTAGATAGATGGATTTTCATTTCTTATATGACAAAAGTCAGCAGGTAAACTACACTGCAGGGGAAAAAATGGTGTGAACCTTTTGCCTTTCTCATGATAGGAAGTCAAACTAAGGAAACCATAATTAAAACCAACATTTTGAACAAGATTGAAACTGTTCTCCATGTTCAAAGCCATGATCAGCTTCCTTAAAAGATTGACAAGTATTGTTTATTCCATTAACTTTTGATTGCAATGCAGCAATCATCTCTCTCATTTTGGGGGGGGGGGGTGTTGTGCAGTCATCTCTTTTCATTTGCTTGATAATGTAACAGGAAAATGAGAATTAATATTGTCATTTCCATCATAAAAGCATAAGAGATGTCTATGAGGGCTCCTTTAAGATAATCATTATAGGCATTAGAATTATCACTATGACCCAGATTGAATTGTCACGTGAATTACCCTTATGATACTATGATATTTTAGATTAAAGCTATTCTTTTTTACCTTTGACATTAATAATATGAAATTTAGATTCAGACATTGAAATCGAACAACTCTATGAAAAGATAAATATGTGAAGAGGTCGAGTTCTTGTAGTTGTATTGTGATACTATCTTGAAACTTGTGCCTAGACAGAATCAACAATTTGATTAGCATTATTTTGTTTATTATGTAGTAAAAATCAATTCAATTCTATCTTTCTAAAATTATATCTCTACATAGAATTCTTTAACCAAACTACATGCATGTGTATGGTTTAGTAGAGTCGATTTTTAGTAATAGAATGGCTGTGATAGATTTTTTTTAAAAAAAAGTTTATCCAATGCGCACTGTTGTTGTAATTGCTGTCAATAAGATTCACATGTGACTAAGTGAAATTGATTGTATGTACACAGGCACTATTGAAGTTAGAATGTCTCTTTATAATTAATGCATTTAAATTTGTTTATGTCTGGGTGTGGGACTATATGCACATAAAATAAAAATATGTCACATCGCACAAATTTTATTTGTATAGGCGTTTATGAAGTCACATCAAAATAATGTATCAATATTATTACTCATACTAAATAGATTAAACTTTCATTAGGAATCGGACTAAATTATTCTAATTTTTAATTTGAACAAATATTGTAATCGAGCTTAAAGTGGCTAAAGATTCAAATTATTGTACTAATTTAAAATCTATATAAAAAGAATCATAGTATTATTTGAGCTAGAACGTTGCAGTTCAAAATATTATGTGGTTTTCATCTTTAAAAAAAATCTTATCTGGCCTATTGCTTAGTTCGAAATGTCAAAGGGACATTTATGATGTTCTTAAAAGAGTTTGGAGTATCAATGCTTCAGAATATATTATCATTATTTTTTTATTAAAATAGTTTAATAATTAGATTTAGTTACTAATAATTTTGATAACAAGTGAATTTGTTATTTATAATGGTATTTCTTCAACTTATAAAATATTATATGTTTAACCACTAAACCTCAAATCCACTACAATCCACCCTCATGCACGTCACTGTTATTACCAATCACCACGTACTTTGTTGCTACCAATCGCCACGTCCTCTGCCTTTTAACCTTTATGGTTGTTTGAACCCACCTTCGTTGCCCATGTTTGTCAACCACCATCCTTGCAACCCAACATTTTCTACCCTCTGACAATCATGAATTACTACCTAGACAATTAAATCAGCCTCATACTTGAGCGACCCATGGCTACTGAGCCCCAAACTAGGACCATCGTGAGTCTATCGTCCAAATTTGCGAAGCTCCGTCCCTACACCATCCAAATAATCATTTTCCTCCACCCAAACACCTCTGCTCCAACTGTCCTAATCCACAAACCTCCACACATCGTCAACTGCCCAGATCAGCTGCACCTCTCCCCTGCGCAACCCCGCCAGATCTTTGAGCCACCATGCCACTACCACCGCGTCTGCTGTCAACTTGCCAGCCACCACAAACCTCCCTTTGTTGTATGGAAAGTCTTACCAACCAAAAGCCTCCTATATGCCACCGGCCGCAGCCTTAGGTCTGGCTTTTCCCCTTTGCTCGACCAGTTACTCACACCGGCCGTTGATTACCTTTTTCCGACGAGCCACTCCTTACTGACCGTTTACATCTCTGAACTCTGAACAACAGAGTTGATGCAAAAATGATTCGTTTCAAACGCAGAGGGGGCGAGAAGGGTGGTCGATGGCGAGAGGGGATCGCCGGAGGAGGTGGTGTTGTGCAGCGACGATGACGTGCAGCAGGATGAAGAAAGTGTAGAGATGAAGAAGAATGTTTGGTTGAAGGGTTAAAATTAAAAAGAAAAGAATATAAGGGGTCAAAAGAAAATAATAAAAATGCTTTTAATAAATATTTAAAACAAGTAAAAAAAAAAACAGAAATTGTTCATCTTTTTTATTCTCATTCATAGATTTAAATCTCCTCAAAATAAATGGTTCTCATATTTAGAGCATCAATGCTCAAAAAAAATTTAAGAACATTGTAAACTTTTACATAAAAATTCTTTATGTCAAATTGCATTAATTAAACATGCTTTTCATTTTCTTACACAAATTTTACTGAGATTCATACATAGAGTGCTGCTTAGACAATTGTGGCTAGTTGCCACAAATGCATATGCTTTTTGGTGGGTGAGTCGGGGTGGCAAGAACAGGTGTTACCAGTTTTCGAAGATAGAGATCACAAATTTCTCAATGGAAATCCAGGGTTTTGTGATAGGTGTGGAAGATTACTTGTTATCAAGGAATGGAACATGGCCTCCAATAATTGTAGTTTTCTCTCCAAGTTCACTAACGAAAGTATAATTTATTTGGGGCAACGTTCAAGAAGTGCCTTTATTAAGAACCAGAAGGGGCCAATGATTATATTATACCCCCGAGTATCCTTCAAATTCAGTTGGTCTAAAATGCAGATTAGGATAGAGGCATAGAGCTTTTGAAGGTTACCTTTGGGCCATTGATATGAACTTTCACTAGCTCAAATCAATTTGGTTTCTAACCAGATGCTAATGGTGACATGGTCCACCCACATGAGCGTCTATAATTTCTCCAAATTATAATGGCAAACAAAAGCTAAGCATAAGTGGGTTCTATTAGTTTTGAGTCTTGGGATGTTACTTGTTAGCTGAGATAAATTTGGGTTTTACTAGTCTCTTTTGCCCAGCTAGAAATCTGTTTTTGAAGTTACAGCTGCATTAACTTGACCTTATATATGAACACCCCAACCAACAAACACAAGTTACTCAGTAGTTGTGATTTTTTCAAGCCTTAAAAATACTCAGGGTCAAGCAAGTATGAGATCGACCCCACGTAGATTTAGTTAATAAAAGTCTAAGGTTTTTGTTAGATTTCTCCTTTTAGTTTAGGTTAAACCTTCATTACAATTAAAGAGGACATTTTTAGATTTGATACGAAAAAAAGGTAAATCACATTTGCTAAAGGAGTATGAAATTGTAAATAATCTTGACAAGTTCTTCTTCTAGGTATGACATGATTTAAGTAAGTTGTAGTGGGAATTCAGTGACTTTGCCACAATTAGTTCACTTCAAGAAAGTTTGACTTATCTGCCGATGGACAAATAGTGACATAAGACATGAGTTGGGCTGCAACATTATGGCCACCGTTCTTTACAACAAACATGGAATCAGTTAAAGTGGAAATTTTGAAAAAGATGATAGTACAATCAAATAGCAGTAATAAGTGATGACATTTTGCTCCTGCACATAGAAGTCACAGTCAAATAACAACCCAACCATATCACACCTTGATTGAAAATGAAAATATCTCAACTACAAATAAGACTCTATTTTTTGTTTTCTCTAGATGTATAAACATGGTGGAAAATTTAAGTAAGAGTGAGATGTAGATAAAGAAGTCTCACATTGAAAAAAAATGGACAAAGTATGAATTATATAACTAGAAAGAACTATAGTTCTAATGTCTTAAAATATTAAGATGTGGTATCAAGTTTACTTATGTGATTTTTGGATTTGTTAGTTCTTCACCCATTGAATACTGAGCTCCCATTGAATACTGAGCTCCCCTAGTGTCTTCGAAAGAAGATTGAATACATGTTCTTTACGAATAATCTACTTGCAATTTGAAATTTTACATAATTCAAGACATCTACAACAATATACTTGATTTGTACCTTGTCCAGATAATATTCTTGGTTGATCATCAAGCAAGATATAGTAACATATAGAAGGACGTTTTATATTTTTGAGTTTCATATCCTGCGAAGAATAAAGGGAAAAAAGAGAAGAAAAGAAAAAGGAAGAGAAGAAGAAGAAGAATAAGTCCTATATAACTGTAAAAAGAGAAGAACAGAAAAGAAAAAGGCTAAATGCACACATCAGCGCCATCATTACAATCATCACTTACCAGCCCACACACCGAACCTATATTCCAAACAATTCTTCCTTTACTTTGTTTTCAACCTTCTTCCCCACCTTTTCCCTCCTTTTTGCTCCTTCTCTTGCTTGCACCCTCCAACACTCTCCTTCACCCCATGTTTGCTTTCTCAAATCCTTTTCATTGTCTCTCAGGACCTCACATAGTCTTCCAATATATATATTTTAATTTGCATGATTAGCCCACAAAACACCTTACTTTCTTTCTCTAGACCATTCACCATCTCTTGTTGATAATATCTTCCTTTTGCTTTCATTGACTCAAAGGTAGAACTACTATAGCTGAGGAACCACATTGACGAAGAAAGAAGTGCCAAAGAAGAAGCAGAAGCAGAACAGGAAGATTAAAGATGGAAAGGAGTGTAAATTACTATGTAATATTTCTCCTACTGTGTCAATTCCTCTGTCCAGGTAATTTCCTTTCTCTTGTTTGCTCTATGGTTCTTCTTCCCTTTTTTTTTTTTTTGGTTTTGCTCCTTCAGTTCTGTTCTGGTAGTGGTAAGGGTAGCTCAGTTGCTTCTGGTTTAAGATATTGTTTCTTAATTCTCACTATCTTTGTTTACCATTTTTTTTTCTTCTGTTTTCAATTGCTTTCCTTTGTGTATACCTTATCTTTTGCGTAGATTCTCCGCTTTTCTCTTTAACTAATAGATATTTTTTGGAGCCCTTGAATATGTTCTGAATTCTGAAACCACAAAATGCTTTTCCTTCTCTGAAGTTTGCCATTTCAATTGCTTTATTCTCTCTTTTTTTTTTTTTTTAGTTCAACTAGTATGGATATACATGTTGGATCAATTGGGTGCAATTCACTTTTTTCAAATTGATTTGTCCATGTTGGGTTCTTTCTTTTGGAATATAGTTTACTAATTGAGCACCTTTTTTCTGTCCATAATTTTTTTTTAATGGATAATAATTCTCCTAGTTCAAAATGTTGTCTTTTCTATTGTTCGGTTAATTATTTTACTTGGCCTGCATGACTGATTAATCAGTTCCTTCAAGCAATTATATAGCTATACATATAGAAATTTGAACAAGTCCTTTTCTTGCACATCTTTCTGGGGTTTTACATAGAGCAGTTGCATCCAACCTTTCTCCAGTTCCACCGTTTCTTGAAAAGATACAAGGGCCCAACTGCTTTGACTCATATATGGGGTCACCGTACATAGGATACCCTACCTGTCTGTAGTTGCCCATCTAGATGCACGATGGCAAGCTGTTGCCTTTTGAAACAATGGGAGGGAGGTCTAAGGGCCTAATAATAATTAGTTTGAATGAAGATTTCTGCAACTATTCTAATGAATAGCAAAACAGTTTTGGGTTTCATGCCAGGTTGAATGTTATAGGCACAATTTGAATCCAGCTATCCTTTTTTAATAATGCTACATACACACATATCATTTTATATTTACATAATTTTTATCATCTAATTATAATTTTAATAATATTACATATACACATATTATTTTATATTTATACAATTTTTATCATTTAATTATAATTAATCTTACTTCGTTTTCTACATATTTACACTCTGATTCTGAAACGTAGACAAATTTGAGGCATTTAGTGATGTGTGGAACTAGGATGCATTTGCCATCCTTTTTAGCCCGCTAAAAAAGAAAGACTTAAATTTGATTTGAAATCCATATTTGATTTCTATCTTCACATGCTTTAGACAGAGAATAGAACAAAGTAAAGCTTATTTCAATTGTCATTTCTAATACAGGTTCAAGTAGGACAGCGAAGGAAGCACCTGGACATGTGAATGTACTAGGACATGAAGGGAAACAAGTAGAATTCACTGCCCCAATTTCTACCACCCAAAAGGATATTACCACTCCCATCACTACAGTTCCCAACTTAGTTCCCACCACTCCCACCATTACAACATCTCCATACCTGAATCCTAATTCCAACCCAGACACAGTCTCTCCAGCCTCCACACTCCCAGTTACCACTCCAACCACAGTGAATTCCCCAATGTCTACAGGTGTAAGCTGGTGTATTGCAAGCCCAACTGCCTCAAGCACTGCTTTACAAGTTGCATTGGACTATGCTTGTGGCTATGGTGGTGCTGATTGTTCAGCAATTCAACCTGGTGGAAGCTGTTACAACCCAAATTCTATACGTGACCATGCTTCTTATGCCTTCAATAAGTATTATCAAAAGAATCCTATTCCAAATAGCTGCAATTTTGGTGGAACTGCTGTCATCACTAATACTAATCCAAGTAAGGCTTTTGCTGTTATAATTCTCACTGCAACTTTATCAGTAATGTTACATTACATGCATTTTAAAGCAAATCCAACTTTCTCACTAACACTAACCCAAGCATGCCTTTTGTTGGTAATCAGACATATCCCTGTGGAGGATTGTTGGGTTCCATTTTGAACAGACTAACAAAAAAAAAACTTTACTGCATCTTTGAATAGACTTTGAGAGTGGCTTGTGGATATAGGAGCTACAAAAGTGCCACCTGAGTGATATGCAAAAGTCAAACTTTTTTCTTTTTCTACTTTGTTGGAAGCCGCATCTCAAAAGCTTCCTTTATCTTATTGACTACTGTCACTAGTATCTAGAAGTATTGCTGTTCATCACAATTTTTTCATAAATTATGCAAAAATAGCTAATGTGAATATATATGAATGAGACAGAGGAAAAAATATTTAAATAAGGCCACTTGAATTCAAAATGTTGTACATAAATACTCTCTACAAATTTTATGAGTTAGATTATTTAAATAGTATTGCTCTATTTTTTTTTTATTGGGATGATCTACTTATATTATTTTATTTTTGGTCGTTCAGAACCTTTGATTAATTTATTTACCTGTTTTGCAGGCAGTGGGACATGTCAATATCCATCTACCAGGTGAGCTTGTTTACCCATTATCTGTTTTCATTTGTTTTCTTTTCTTGCCACAATAGGAACAGAAAAATCTCATGTTTGGTGTCTAAAATTGCAGTACTAGTACATCAGTCTTAAACACAACAAACTCAAGTGGTGCAAATGTTTTTGGTTCAGTGCCAGTACCCACAAACCCCTCTCCCTCTGCTGCATCTGACACATCAAATAGCTTTGCAGATATTTGTGTCATTCTATGGGTAATGTCAATTTTGGAAAGGAATTATCTCTAAAATGGATGAAAGTTAGATTTTGCTTCTCTCACAAAAACAATTTTCCCCCTTTTACGGGTTTTTTGGGTGACTGAAAGCATATAGCTACAAGACCATCAACAGGGCATACATGGCAGTAGAAACACTTTGTAGAAAGAAAAAGCAATCTAAGATGAACATTTGTAGAGATTTATACCGTACATACGTTTTTTCTTTAATTGCCCTTTGTATTGTTAGAACTTAGAAAAATAATTTATCTTTGAAGTTGCCTTTATCTCTTTAATTATATAAATTAAGATCAAATTTATTGTCTAAGTCAAGTTTAATCTTAACAAATGGGTCAGATTATACTAAAATTGCAATTTTTTTTATAGAAAATATTTTTTGTACACTCAGAATATGCATATGAGTGTAATTTTATATTTTCATATATTATATGTATAATTTTAAAATCTACACTGTATTCACATATGAATAAAATGTGATAATAGTATCATATTTCAATTGTTTAAAAAATAAAACTCATTTTTTATGTATATATTGTGACAGACTCACAGCAAAGTATTTCTTGTTTATATGTTTTACTTCACCTATAAATTAGAGACATGAGAAGCATGAAGTAGTGGTTACCTATATATAAAAGATCATAATAGAACAATTTGAACAATTAAAGTAGTTTTCTTCCTTAAGTTAATTGTATGAATTTAAAATTGTTACCCTTGTAACGTACCTAAATATAATAACTACGACACAATCGTCATTATACCACAATTATTAAATCCAGGCGTGTCACAGTCTCAACAACAGTAATTTCAAAATAATTTATTCTCATTGTGTATAAGTACAAAATAAGAGCCTCAAATGAAACATATTTATTATCCAACCATTTAATACAACCACTAAAGGAAAAAAAAACATATTTCATATATAGTACATCAATCTTTAACACAAGGTACTGATGAGATAACATTAAACATAATACTTATATATTCAAATAAAAATACAACGAGAATAAAACACTAAAGGGAAAAAGTAGTAATCATTGGGATAGACACTACTAGCAGACAAAGCCGCAA
Organism: Ormosia emarginata; assembly: GCA_029884605.1. Classification (NCBI taxonomy): domain Eukaryota; kingdom Viridiplantae; phylum Streptophyta; class Magnoliopsida; order Fabales; family Fabaceae; genus Ormosia; species Ormosia emarginata. Next base: position 14,114,797 of record JAQQTP010000086.1, read on the forward strand.
CCTCATTTACATATGACGCTCGGCGTCTCAGTCGACAATTCAGGCATCAATGCCCCCACGCAGCTGCACTCGTACATAACTAAAGAAATCTTGTCCAGGCGCCCAATCCAATCGGCAAAAGTGTGATCCCTCTTCATTGTTCCTCACGATCTTTTATTAAATATAAATATAGAACAGAAATATAGAAATACATGAAAGAGGTGAGACACCCATCTTCATTACCATTATGGCAGTAAGAAAACAATACGGTGCAGAGCGCCCACATAGCAATACAGTTCATATATTCATTAACAGTAACAGTTGAATTTATTGCAAAGCAGTACAATCATAAGCAATAGTAAAAATCAATAACAATAGGCAGGTCGTCATAATATCTCAAATAATCAGTACAATATCCAGATAATTATCACAGAAATAGAACAGATAATTTCACAGTCACAAGCGTTTATGCTCAACAGTTTATGAGACCGACAATGAACTATGCACAACGCATTATGGTACCACAAATCCTATTCCATGGAGCTAGACATCAACATTTCAGAGTGAATGATCAAGGAGTAATGTCAGTATATCGTTAGTCTTAAAAATAGTGTGCTTCATCTCATAAAAATATTTGTGCATCAATGGCTTATACGTGGCACCTCAACAACTGATCGCGATATAGGACAACGTCTAGTCAGGATCATCGGTATGTTTGCATCGGTCTACCCCAAGGCACAGAGGAGCTCTTAACTGTCTAATGGAGCACCCGCACCCCAACGCCCCTCGGGTCAACAACATATGACCCTCCGCTTAATATATTCGCACCCGCACATATGTGTTATTCAACTCTTAGGCATACATATGCATGACGACACAATGTCCAATCATGTATGTTTATTAATTTAAATATGCCCAACGGACAACACATATGTATGACGACACAATGTCTAATCATGTATGTTCATCAAAGATATATTTATCATATTCAATACCATGACAATATATAATTCATTATCAATGTCAATACATCATATCAATGATAGATCATAATCTCATCAACAATTACTTAACACCACATAGGGTCTTACAATAGTATGGAACCACTCATCAACCTCAATATATGTTTATGGTCCATCTATTATTAACATTCCCCATTAACAGTTCAATGTTTCCAATAACTTACGTCTTAATAAATTATGAAAATTCTTAAGTTAAACAACCCTTAAAACCGTGGCCTCACAAGCCCTCAGATTCTAAATTTTCTTCTATTTTATGCACTAGTCTCTTGATACCTAATTACATAGCTTTTATTTTACATGGGGTCAATTCAATCCCTCAACATCAATAGAGTCAAATTCTCGATATTAATATGTAGCCACATATAGCTCATTAATTTCCACAAGTTCTTATCTTGGATTCATATTTTTAAAGTCTTAAACTTTTAGTCAATTATGAGAATTTTAGGGTAAGTTACCCTTTAAGACCGTAGCCTTCTCAAGTCTCATATTTTAATTTAATCCTTCCATTTTATTATGGATTATGCATATCTCTAAATTCTTAATTTCCAAAGATGTACCAAGGCATCACTTAAACTCAAATTTTCTCTCTAAAACCGTGGCCATCATAGGTCATTAAAGTTTCAACTATTCACCACATTATGCATTAGTTACTTGATACTTAATCACTCAAATTCCACTTCTCACAAGATCAATCTTATTCCCTAATTTCCAATGCCAAAACCGTATCAATCATTGGTCTTCAAGGTCCATTTTTTTCTTTCATTTTTATGTATTAGTTCCTTAACATCAATTCACTTAAAGTTTAATGTACCAAGATCATTCCAATCCCTTAATTGCTCAAGCCAAAACTGTGACCATCATATGTCCTCAAAGTCCAATTTTTTCCTTCCTTTTTTTTTTATATTAACTTCTTATTATTAATTCACTTAAATTTTGATTCACCAAAATCAATCCAATTCCTTAAATTCCCATGTCAAAACCATGGCATCAATTTGCGGTAATAAACCTTTAAATTTTTTCATTCACAATTTTTATTGTCATCATTCAACATTTAATTTCTTAAGTGTTATGTGCTTGTGTATAAAACAAATTTTTAACCCAAGATTCTCCTCAAAGCCGTGGCCATCATGTTAGGGTAGAAAACTCTAAATTTTTTATTTAACAACCCTAACATGATCAAGCATATTTAACACATCCAATATATATAAAATCACCATTCAAGTATTTATTAAATTCAAGAACACAAAACATGTAAAATCATCAAATAAAGTGAGCATATAAAGATGGAATCCTCCATCAACAAGCACACGAAGTCTCCTCACCACCAATAGATGGTTGAAGTGAGTAATCTCTCTCTTACCTTAGGGAAGAACATGAAAATGACTCCTACTTTCTCTTTGGTGAATTCGATTTTGGGGTCCAAAAACCCTAGAAATCTGAAGACAAAGAATCAACATTAAACATGGTAAAGAATGAACCTTTGGTCTCCAATGAGACCCTATAGTACGAAGATGAAGAAAAAGAATAATAAAAATAGAAACTTTACCTCAAAGTTGAAAGTTTTGTCTAAGAAGACAATGGTGGAGAAGTTGGTTTTTGAGAAAAACCCTTCAAATAGAAGTTGTAGAGGAGGTTGAGGAAAATGTAGAAATGATGTTTATAAAGAGAAAAGTGAAGAGGAATGATCACAATGGTGGCTGAAAATTTCGTGATTGAGAGGAGGAAGAAGAGAGAAGGAAGAGAGAAAATAGAGGTGAAGATGAAAAATAAAGAAACTTTCTAAACAAAGAAGGTAGATGAAGTAAAGGTGAGTGTAGAAATGAGTTTGGTGAAGAGAAAAGATGAAGAAAAATGGTGGAGGATGGGGCTGCAATTTCGTGCTTGAGGGAGAGGAAGAAGAGAGAAGGAGTAGAAAATGAAGAAGATGAAGTTAAAGAGAGAAAAAGTGTGGGAAAGTGAAGATATTTGTGTGTGTGTGTGTGTTAGGTTAAGTGTGGGAAGCAAAATTGATTCTCCATTAAGCCCATAAGTCCACGGTAATGAGAGAGTGAAGGAGGGGGAGAGGCTTCTCCAACAAGTTAAGGGTGTCTTGGTCATTTGGTAGTCAAGCTTCTCAAAGAAGCTTTGAAGAAAGTACACAAATTTGAATGGATTTGATTTGACATAAAGTGAATTGCATTTAGATAATGTGATAGGGTTTTTGACACATGTTATTATCTAATGGATAATTACTACAGTCGTCAGAAGTCAGTATTAATTTATCTGATAGATGAAATTTACATAACGTTTTATTATTTTATCTATTAAATTTTCTCGAAAAATGTGAAACTTCGTAAATTGTGTCTGACCTCAAGTTTAGTAAGATTCCCCGTCGACGTTTCCACATATTAAGGTTCTCAGGAAAAATATTTTATTTTTTCGGGCCCGTTCAATTTACATGTAAAACGAAGAATAATATTAAAATATTCTGCGTTATCAGAAAAATCCAAAAAAATTCACAAAAAACCTAAATATTATAAAATGATCATTTATCATGAAATTATTAATTTTCGAAATGTTATTCCGGCTCCGCTTAGTATGTACATAAAACAAAAAATAATATTAAAATATTATACATTCTCAAAAAAATATAATTTTTTTAAAATCACAAATATTATAAAACGATTATTTATCATAAAATTATTAATTTTTGATATGTTACAGCCCTCCTGCACAATTTTGCAATATCAACTACACAAAATTAGTATATACAGCTTGAGACAAATTTAATTTATCTTACTTATGTTGTTTCCCCTAAATGTAAGATTAATGCTCATATCACAAAATATATTGGTATGAAAAGATTTTAAGTGCTCCTATAATAAGACATTTAATATGTATTACATTAATTTTAAGGATAATCTTTATCTCTTATTTTAATTATATTTTTAACTATAATTAATGTAATACATATTTAATAATATAAAATAAAAATTTTCACTTATTCTGAAATTACCCAAGAATTTCTCATTTGTGTGTGTCAAATTTTGTCTCTCACCAATGGAATTTGTTCACATGCCATGTTCTGAAATCCCATAGGTCCCGCACTATTGCTTTGTACCCATAATAATAATTGCGATTGATTTACTGGATCTCTTTTATAAATTTCCACATCTTCATAGAGGTGCAGGAGCAGGACAGGATCAGCATAAACAGATAACAATCCCTCCGATCAACCACTCATACCATTTTTCAGCCACCACACAAGCAACAACCTTCTTTACCCTAATAAGTAATAACCTGCACCAACCCCAAGAAGCACACAGACTTTATTACTTGACCGTATTTTACGTGCACTATTCACACTTTGTATTTTGGATATTTGTATAAAAATAAAGCGTTTTGTTAATGATTTCAATTATTAAAAAAATTAAAATGAGAAGCTTAATGAAAATTAGCATTTAATTAGTATTTTAAAATTAGATTGAATCAGTTAATTAAATTGATCAGAATATGAATCGATTATGTCTCTTGTTCAAATATTATTTAATTTAATTATAATTTAATCATAAATTTAATCAGTTAAATCAATTAAATCTTAATTTTAAAATATTTGATTATATTTTTAAAATATTACATTAATGTGTTAAAATTTTAAAATATTTTAATTTTTTATTTTAATTTCTTTGACAAATATCAGAATCACCAAATCCAAAAATAAAAGGGTTAATTAATGTTAGAGAAGTGCAATGGGCCCCTATACCAGTATCTCTTTCTTGTTTGGTGGTTTTGTGCCATTGCGCCATCCAATAGGGGAAGTGTTCCGGACTTCGAGTTTGTCGAATGGTTCAAAAATGGAATGGGCTTGGTAATGCTAAACTGGGCTTCTTGTTTTTAGCTGAACTGAATCATGATTGTGCCTTGTTTATGCTGCTGACATTATCCATCTTTGACAACCAAATAAACAAAATATATACATTCTTCCATAGATAATTTGAGAGTTTTTTCTTGAAAAATTCTATCATGTGCATAAAAGTTTATACTTATTACGCCAGTTACTATTTCCTTTTACGGCTTTCGACTTTTTTTTTTTTACGAATCTTAACGTCAATTATTTTTTTTTTCTTTTTCATCTACTGGAGGGGGTGATTTAGGTCATTTTTTGACTTAGAATTATCCCTCTACATCGTTCTTTTTCTCTTTTATCTAAATAAGTAGTTTTTCCACATAAATCTAGTTTTTCTTTCATATTTTTTAGTATTTTCATCATCTGTGTGCGACGGTGTTTGGTTCGTCGTTTTGATGCGGCGTCGTTTGATTTTTTGTCTTGTTACGGTGGTTTCCCGTCTTGTTGCGGTGTTCGTTTGGTTCAGGTTAGTAGATCGAAATTGATTGATCCATTACTGATTCAATCAAGACGCAGGCGTCAACGTTTCTGATCCCAGGCGTGGGTATTTTGGCCACTTTGATTTTTCACATTTGTAGGATTTTCACGCGTGTTATCTTATTAACTTGGGTCTTTGTGAGTTCGTTCGCAGATTCATCCTTTTCAGTTTTTAGCGATATTGAATTTGTGTTGTTCTCAATATATTTTACCAATTTGAATGAATAAATATCATTTTTAGTCCAAAAAAAAAAGTTTATACTTATTTGATATTAAATGAAGTGTCTATTACCTATCTAAAAATCTCTCCAAACTCAGAAGAGTTTATCTTGGAAAGTAACGCCATTGTTACGTAATTAAAACTACGCAACGTCAGTTATCAGAAGAACTTGTCACCTGAACAATAATAAAATTCATTTCATCATCAAGTCAATTATACTTTTGAGTACATAACTTAATATTCAACACCTATTAAAGCCAGGAATGACAAAGTCTTCACTAATTTTTCAAGTTTTATTTTATTTTTAATTAGAGTAAAATTTCTCTCACTTAAATTCATCATATTCTAAATCATGTTCCTTCTTGACTCTCAGGCTACATTTCTAACGAACAAACAGCATCACTCACCAGCAACCATGCATGATCTTAATTATGTTATTCATGTCAACCCTTCATCCTGAATGAAATAGTTGACATAATGAAGTGTTTTTTTTTTTTAAATAAAGTAAAAAAGTTAAATTGGCACTTATTTATTTCACCAACGATTTGCATGTTTGAAAGTTCAACGATACTCCTCAATGTGATTGTGATACTTCACGTTACGGAAATAGTCGTGTACAATGTATAACTTTTTAGCGTATATTGATCGCACATAAGTGGCTCTTCATGCTGCAGTTTTTGCCCCATGAATAAGAGATTTTTTTTTTCCCCTTTTGCTTAAGTTGTTGAAGCATATAAGTTTTTTACAATTATTTTTTTGTAAAGACTTTATTTTTATATTCTTTTAGATTACAAGAGCGTGATACATGGAGCAAAATTAGATAGAGGGTTCAAAGATCGGGTTGGAATGGGTTTAGTATGATCGAAACTTAACCTGATATATTAATCGGATCATTTCTTTGGATACGGACCTAACTCAGTCATAGTGCAACTAATAACCAAGTTAGATCAAATTGACATGATACACTACAAGAAATTTTACGATTTGAGAAGGATAAATTTGTCGCAAATAAGTAAAAATTCACTGTAAATTAACAATTTGTGACAAATTTGCGATGGATTTGTCATTGCCACAAAAACGGTCATTGCAATGAAGTTTGCAACAGATTTTAGTATCTGCCAGAAATATCTCCGACGATATGCTATATTTCGATGCCAGAGTTGCGCTTTTGAGGTGGATTTTTCCACTGTAAATTTGCGGCGGATTTTGTCTGCTGCTAATTTGGGGCGGATTTTGTCTGTCGCTAATTTGCGGCAGATTAATTTCATCGATTGGCGGCAAATTAATTTGCTGCAAATTTTGCGATAGATTATTTTCGTCTATTTGTAGCGAATTTTGCTGCAGATTAATTTGCAACAGATTTTGCGACAGATTATTTTTGTCAATTTGTGGTGGATTAATTTGCGGTGAATTATTTGCGTGGATTTGCGATTGATTTTTTTGCCTCATTTGCACCAGATATGAATCTGCTGCAAAAAATTCATCGCAAATTAGTTATTTTCTTGTAGTGATATTTATATAAAATGTACAAATTTCTATATTAATTATGCATAATTAAATTATAAATTTTTAAAAGTATAAAACTAAAATTAAGAGATATTTTATAATATATATCATAAAACAAAAATATTATCATGTTATGAAAAAAATATTAATTTATATCTAAAAATCTTATAATTTATCATTAATTTTAAAAAAATATATATAAGTTTTAAAGTATCATATTATACCGGACTGGGCCAGATCAACTTGGAATGTAACCTAAACTCGGTCTTAAAATATATCAGGTCAATTTTTAAGAATCCAAATCAGGTTCAATTAGCTTCAGGTTATAAGAGGTTGTCAGGTTACGAGGGGTCATGAACACCCCTAGATAAAGGAATGAAAATGTTTGTACAATTATTTTTGTTAAGAACCATAGCTATATGGGCAAAGTACCTTTTATAATAATTTAGGCAATCTTTCCTCTTTGAATTAACTTTTAGAGTTGAGTTAGACCTAATCTGTTATCAATTTTAATATGTTATTAGAGTTTATCACAATCCTTATATTGGGTCATCTATAAATGTCCAATTCTATAAATTTCACGTTTTAAATATCTAATTCATGGTGTGATGAGAGTGTGTTATCAACTAAGTGTATAGGTAAAATATCTCTTATAATATATTGAGAGAATAATCGTCATGATGATATATATATATATATATATATATATATATATATATATATATATATATATATATCAAAAGAAAACGAAAAAGAAAGAACAAATACGATGCATTCCAAAGAAATATAATACCATTTTTTTTTACGAATATAATACCAATTGGTATATCAGATCGAGTTGGAAAGCAAGTCAGGAAAAAAAAAAAAAAACACATTCAATTCTCCTGTCCCTCGACTTCAACTAGCAATATACTTGGCTATTAAACCGACAATTTAATTACTTGTTCTACTAACTAGCTACTAACAGAAAACTTATCTAATAAATGAGACAATGACAAAGATATTCCTTATTCTAAGATTTTTTTTTTGTTTTTAAGAAAAAAACTAACAAAAACTTCAATGCATGGATAATTAATATTAAATCAGATGGTGATAAGCTCTATACATCGTTATGTGTAAAACAAATAACAACTAGTGCTCCTAAACTAGCGAGTACATATCTCAAGTAAGGAGACGAAGTCACACAAAATTGTTCCTAAAAAAAAAAAAGCACATAATTTAGTTTTTAATACTAAGATCACTTGTGCAGAAGGCGAGATCTAAAATATGCATAAAAATTTACACATGTAACTTATACTTAATAAAAAGAATTAAATGCTTTCAAAAACAAAAAATTAAATGGAGTGATGTGTGAGTGACAACTCATCTTTCACTTGCGATCATACTATTTTGTGAACGGTTTTCATTTTCTCGTCTAGATGAAACTTAAATCTGCAAATTCGAGAGGTCATTCTGGGATTTATAACTAAGAAAATAAAAGGCCGTTATAAAATCATTTTGTTAAAAAAATCATTAAAGACTTCAATACATATAGATGGCAACTCAAACCTCAAAGTCAGTTTGTTCTTATGTTGAGATGAAAAAAAATTCTTAGTTTTAATATATAATATTAAAAGAAAAAGTATTATTTAATTTATTTTTTTATCATTTAACTCACTTTTTTTAAATACGACAATAACTATCTTTTGTAAAAAAAATGAAAGGCGTGTCTTGTTAAAATTATGGCTAAAAGACAAAGGGCCACACATTTAGTGGAGCAAACATAATGATGGTTGAACATTTAGTGGAGCAAACATAATGATGACTATTTTGTGGCTTAAAATTGGCAACCTTGGTAGATAATTTGTGACCACAAATTTGCTCCTTGCATTTGGCTATAAATAGCCATCCTTGAAGCTTGAAGAGACACACCAAAAACTCCAAGCTCTAGGAGTTCTCTCTAGTTATCTCTTCCTCCAATCTCTTGTTCTATAATTGTGAGAGATTTCTAATATTAAGAGAAAGATAAATGAGTAAGAGAGAGACTTGAGTGAGAGTGATCTTTGGGTGTAATTGAGTTTTTTGGGTTGTGAGAAAAGAGTGTGTTAGTGGCTCTTGTAAAATCCTCTTTTGACATAGTGAATTTTCTCGTTGCTCTCTGGTCGTGGACGTAGGCAAATTGCCGAACCACGTTAAATCTCGGTATCCTTGATTGTGCTCAATTTTTCTATTAATTTCTCCAAATGGGTCTCACGCTTCAACAAACTGGTATCAGAGCTCTATGAGCTCTTGGTTGCTGAAGTGCCGGATTTATAAGAAAATTCTTAGTATGCTCTGTGGTTGCAGTATTGTCTGATCTTCCACATCAGAAAAGAATTATTCTTGTTCCTGGAAAAGTGTGGTAGTGTGAAAGTGCATGTCTAGGAAAGTTCTGGCTAAGGAAAGACTTGGTATTTAAGTGTGTTACAGACACCACCTCTCTTTCCTGGGAATTTACCTGGTGTACCGTTCACGGACTACGGCATTGTTCCAAGATATACGAGTACTGTTCACCTGTACGTCACTATACGGTCATCATGGCGAATGCTAAATTTGATTTGGAGAAATTCAATGGAGAAAATGATTTCAGTCTCTGGCGGCTTAAGATGAAAGCCCTCCTGGTTCATCAAGGTTTGGCCAAAGCCTTGGAAGGAAGAGACAGGATGCCACAAGGTCTAACCGACATCCAAAAAGATGAGATCTTAGAAAAAGCACACAGTGCAATTTTGTTGTGCTTGGGAGATGAAGTTCTACGAGAAGTGTCAGAAGAAGATACAGCTGCAGGAATATGGCTGAAGCTGGAAAGCCTATACATGACGAAGTCACTTACCAATAGACTGTATTTGAAGAAAAGAATTTATACTCTTCAAATGCAGGAAGGAAAACCTATAAAAGATCACCTGGATGAATTTAACAGAATTATTCTTGATCTAAAGAATATTGATGTTAAAATCGATGACGAAGATCAAGCAATTCTTCTACTATGTTCCCTTCCAAGTTCTTACGAGCACTTTATCGACACCATGATGTATGGTCGAGAAGATCTTACCTTGGAGGAAGTCAAGGCTGCGTTGCACTCGAAAGAACTGAAGAAAAGAGTATCAGATTCAAAATCTGAAGGCTCGGGTGAAGGTCTCTTTGTTAGAGGAAGAACAGAGAAACGAGATCAAAATAGTGGCAGAGGCAGATCTAGGTCAAAATCCAAAGCGAAACCTAGAAAATTTAAATGCTTCCACTGTCACAAAGAAGGGCATATAAGAAAAAATTGTCCAGAGCGCAAAGGAAAGGAGAAGATCTCTGAATCTGGAAATGCGGCTGTAGCAGATGGCTACGACAGTGCAGATGCTCTCATAGTCTCAGATCATGACTCAAAAGATGAATGGATTCTTGATTCTGGATGCTCATATCACATGTGTCCCAATAAGGATTGGTTTACCACTTACCAACCCTTAGATGGGGGCAAGGTCCTTCTGGGGAATAATGCTCCCTGTAAGGTCGTCGGCATTGGCACAGTCAGAATCAAAATGTTTGACGGGATCGTGAGAACATTGTCGGATGTAAGGCATATTCCAGAGTTGAAGAAAAATCTGATTTCCTTGGGTATGCTAGATTCAAAAGGTTATAGCTACAAAGGTGAAGGTGGAGCTATAAGAATTTCTAAAGGTGCTCTAATTGTAATGAAGGGGAAGAAAGAAAATAGTCTCTACATATTACAAGGAAGCACAATTACAGGTACTGTCGCTGTCTCCTCAACAGCTGATTCTGATGTCACCAAGTTATGGCATTTGCGAATGGGACATGTCAGTGAGAGAGGTCTAGCAGAGTTGAGCAAGCAAGGATTACTCTGTGGTCAACAAGTTGGGAAGATAGATTTCTGTGAACACTGTGTATTCGAAAAACAGTGTCGGATAAAATTCAACACTACAGCTCATCGAACAAAAGGCACGTTGGATTATATACATTCTGACTTGTGGGGTCCTTCTCAAGTACCTTCTCACGGTGGTGGCAGATATATGTTAACCTTCATTGATGATTATTCAAGGAAGGTTTGGGTCTTCATTTTGAAACATAAAAATGAAGTATTTGTCAAGTTCAAATTGTGGAAAACCTTGATCAAAAAGCAGACTGGAAGACAGATCAAGCGACTGAGAACTGACAACGGTTTGGAGTTCTGTAGCGGAGAATTTGAAAAGTTTTGCAAGGATAATGGTATCGTCAGACACCATACAATGAGGCACACTCCACAACAGAATGGACTTGCAGAGCGAATGAACAGAACTTTACTTGAAAGAACCGGATGTATCTTTGTCAAATCTTTGGATTACCAAAAGCATTTTGGGTGAAAGTTGTCAATACAGCCTGTTACTTGATCAACAGATGTCCATCAACGGCCATTGGTTTAAAAACTCCAGAAGAGATGTGGTCAGGTACTCCTGCCAATTATGAAAATTTAAGGATATTTGGTTGTCCTGCATATGCTCATATCAAAGAAGGAAAACTTGATACAAGAGCATTGAAATGCATTTTTCTTGGATATCCTGACGGTGTAAAAGGATATAAGCTATGGTTGCCAGAGAAAAGAAAATGCATTATTAGCAGGGATGTTACCTTTAATGAAGCTGAAATGCTAAAGCCTCATAAAGAGTCATCAAATGAAAACAAAGATCTTAATATCTCGAAAAAGGTGGAGCTTAAGATGGAGTCTTCCAAAGAAACCTCGTTGGATCAAGTTCAAGAAGAAGAAGAACAAATCCCACTTGAGGATTCAGACACACAACAATTGTAAAGACTATCAGTTGGCAAGAGATAGGCAAAGAAGAGAGATAAGACCTCCTTCTAGGTATGGCTATTCTGATCTAGTAGCATATGCTCTAAATGTCGCTGATAATATCGACAGTTGTGAGCCTCAATCATACCATGAAGCTATCAATAGCAAAGAAAATGCTCAGTGGATTTGCAAATTATGAAGAAATTGAATCTCTTCATAAGAATCATACTTGGGTCCTTGTTGAAAGGCTGAAAGCTCAGAAGATTGTTGGATGCAAATGGGTCTTCAAGAAGAAGGAAGGAATCCCTGGAGTAGAAGATGCAAGATTCAAAGCGCGATTGGTAGCTAAAGGTTTTACACAAAGAGAAGGTATTGATTTTAATGAAGTCTTCTCCCGTGGTAAAACATAGCTCAATTCGCATCCTACTTGCCATCGTAGCTCAATTTGATCTAGAACTCGAACAACTAGATGTCAAGACGCATTCTTGCATGGCGAGCTGGAAGAACAAATCTATATGAAGCAACCTGAGGGATTTGAAGTCCAAGGGAAGGAAGACTATGTTTGCTTGTTGAAGAAATCTCTGTATGGCCTAAAACAGTCTCCTAGACAGTGGTACAAGCGGTTTGACACATTCATGCTTGGAAATGGCTACTGTAGAAGTGAGTATGATAGTTGTGTGTACTACAAGAAGCTCAGAGATGGGTTGTTCATTTATCTACTCCTCTATGTTGATGACATGTTGATCGCTTGCAAAAACATGTCTGAAATACAGAACCTGAAAGCTCAATTGAGCTCAGAATTTGAAATGAAGGATTTAGGAGCTGCAAAGAAAATTATAGGAATGGAGATTCTCAGAGATAGAAAAGCAGGGATGCTCTTTCTATCACAAAAGAAGTACATCGAGAAGGTATTAGAGCGCTTTGGAATGCAAAGCTCAAAACCTGTCAGTACTCCATTGGCAGTTCATTTCAAACTTTCGGCGGCATTGTCACCGAAAACTGAGGAGGAGGTGGAGCACATGTCTCATGTTCCATATGCTAGCACAGTTGGTAGTCTCATGTATGCTATGGTATGCACTAGGCCTGATATTTCTCAAGCTGTGAGTGTGGTGAGTAGATACATGGGAAATGCAGGAAAAATCCATTGACAAGCAGTGAAATGGATTTTGCGTTACTTGAAGGGTACTACTGATGTTGGTTTGATCTACAAGAAACAGAATGACACTACAAGAAGTGTTGTCGGATATGTGGATTCAGATTATGCTAAAGATCTAAATAAAAGAACATCCTTAACGGGTTATGTTTTCACTCTCTATGGATGTACTGTTAGCTGGAAAGCAACACTACAGTCAATTGTTGCTTTGTCAACCACCGAGGCAGAATACATCGCAGCTACAGAAGCAGTGAAAGAAGCCATTTGGCTTCGGGGTTTGGTCACTGAATTAGGATTGCAGGTAGCAAATACAGTAGTCTATTGTGACAGCCAAAGTGCTATACATCTGACCAAGAATCAAATGTATCATGAACGCACCAAACACATTGATGTCAGGTTGCACTTCATTCGAGATGTAATAGCACAAGGTGCTATCAAAGTCGAAAAGATCTCTACAGCAGAAAATCCAGCAGATATGGTTACTAAGCCAGTTCCGACAACCAAGTTCAGGCATTGCCTGGACTTGATTAATGTGTCCAATAATTAAACCTTCAAGAGAGAGAAGCAGAAGAGAAAAACTATGTTAGTCTTTCAGCCAAGGTGGAGATTTGTTAAAATTATGGCTAAAAGACAAAGGGCCACACATTTAGTGGAGCAAACATAATGATGGTTGAACATTTAGTGGAGCAAACATAATGATGACTATTTTGTGGCTTAAAATTGGCAACCTTGGTGGATAATTTGTGACCACAAATTTGCTCCTTGCATTTGGCTATAAATTGCCATCCTTGGAGCTTGAAGAGACACACCAAAAACTCCAAGCTCTAGGAGTTCTCTCTAGTTATCTCTTCCTCCAATCTCTTGTTCTATAATTGTGAGAGATTTCTAATATTAAGAGAAAGATAAATGAGTAAGAGAGAGACTTGAGTGAGAGTGATCTTTGGGTGTAATTGGATTTTTTGGGTTGTGAGAAAAGAGTGTGTTAGTGGCTCTTGTAAAATCCTCTTTTGACATAGTGAATTTTCTCGTTGCTCTCTGGTCGTGGACGTAGACAAATTGCCGAACCACGTTAAATCTTGGTATCCTTGATTGTGCTCAATTTTTCTATTAATTTCTCCAAATGGGTCTCACGCTTCAACATGTCTAAATTTTTAATATTTCAATAAATTACAAATTATCCACTGATTCGTGCAAATCATTTTTAAAACATAATTGAGATGGATAGTAAGACTCAAAAACTAGTTACATGAATAATGATAATATTAATAATAATAAATAATGATAAATATCTAATTTTTTTTAATACTGCAATACAATTATAAAATTTTCACTGGGGCAATACAAATTTTGTGGATTATATTTCATAGATATATAGCGTACGTAGTTGAATTTTTTAGTCTTCAGTAGGTCTTTCTCACGTATGATTCTTTGAATAAGAGATTGTCTTTGTTCATGAATATTTTATTGTGGGCTCAAACATTAAGAGAGATTTCTCATTGATCTCAAATTTGTTTATCACTTAAATATTATGAGATAACGCATTTGATTTGATATGCATGCATTGAGAGAGAATTATTATTTTTTAATTTCTGGAAATATGTTTTAAAAAGAAACAAAATTCTAATTATTGAATGACTTATTTTGATTTTAGTGGAGGAAGTAAATAAGAGAAGAGAGAAAATATATAGTAAGAATACAATGAAGGAAAAGAGAAGAGGTACAGTACAAGTACAGCTGGAGTACTAAAATTTGGTTTAAAGAAAGTAAAAAATATGAGAGAGAGAGAGAGAGAGAGAGTTGGATTTTGTTTGATTTAGTGAAAGAAAGAAAATGGAACAATGTAGCTTATTTCAATTTTAAATTGATCACATATTAAAATCTCAAATGAAAATTATTTTTTATTAGAGCAAATAGGGACAAGCAGATTGAAGTTCTCCATCTTGGGACAGCGTTGGAGCAATGGCATTAATTTCTTCCTCATAATAATTTTTTGAACAGATTCATATATATATTTTTTAAAAAATTATAGTACAAAAAAAAAAAAAAAGCTTCACTGACACAGTTATAAGCTTGTAAGTTATACTAAAAGTTATAGCAATACAGTCAAATTTGTGGCTGTTTCATCGATTTTGCTAGATATTTGAGTGCAAGTACAGCCTTGACGGTGACTATTGATTCGGTATGGCCCATGGGCAGAACGTTATCTTTACAAAGCGGTTGGTGTGGTTAGTCTTAATAGCTAGTTAGTATATATAGTTGGTCAAAGTAAGAAACTAACATTCCCTAAACCTATCACAATGCTTCAATATGCCTAAAGATAAGAATATTATAAGATAGCAAAACGATCTTAAATTCAGTTCTTGATCCTTCTATTATATTAAAATTCTTCACCACATTACTGAAAAACGGTTTATTTTGTTATAAACTTTTTAAAATTTAATTATTTCATGTGAACTTTTAATTTACGAGTTTAATTTATAAATTTTTTTACAAAAAGTTGTTAAGTGAAGAATTCAATTATGGTGTATTATCAATGTAAAAAAAATTTATATCATCATCCAATGATATGTTGACATATCATTTAATGATTTGACATCACATATAGTTATTAATATAATCATACTCATTTGTTAAGATTTCATATTGATTAAGTATATATGTAAAATATCACTTATAATAACTTAAGCAAGTCTCTCTCATGAATTAGTTTTTAGGGTAGTGTTAATATAGTATCAAAACTTATTTTAGTTGGGCCACTTGTAGATATCTAATTCTGCAAATTTTATGTTCCAAATGCATAATCCTAGATGTGAGGAGATATATTAAGTCTCATATTAATTGAATATATGAGCAAATAATTATTTAATTAACTTAGGCAACCCTCTTCCTTTGAGCTAGCCTATCATAATTGGGTCATCTGTAGAAGTTCAGTCCTCTTGCGTGAGACGTGTGTTAAGATCTCATATCTATTAAACATATAGACAAAATATCACTTATAATAACTTGATCAACTCTCCCTTCATAAGTTAATTTTTGATGTAAAATTAGACTCAATTATTCTAATATTGTTAAATGAAGTATCAACGTAAAATTGGATGATACTGTTATCAAATTTTATGCTAATAATATAATATATCAAAATTAAACACGTAAGTAAATGCCTTTAATTGCAGCAGGTTATTTACATAAATCTTGCCCATGACTCATTAATTGCTTGAAGCAATAAAATTAATGTGTCTACCTACCTATCAACATCTGCTATATGAGATATCGAATCATTGTTTTTATGCACACCATTGTTTTTGTTGACATCATTTTATGTACCACTTATTTTTATAATTGCAATTCACACTTTTAACTCATAATTTTTATTGTGAGAGAATGAGAGTAATAAATTTTGACTATATAATTATATATACATGGATAAGTAAGATTAAAAATTATTTAAAAGTCATGTGATCACTTAAAAAAGTCACATGTATTTATGTTTTAATTTTGATCATTTATGTAAGATCAAACGATCAATATTTACTCATCTTACTTCTTATAATAAATATTCTTCTCATCAAAACAAAATTATATATATATATATATATATAAATATATATATATATATATATATATATGATTATTTGTATAATGTTATAATATCTCTCTCATATACTATACATTACATTACATTTTTCAATTATATAAATTTTAAAAGAAATCTAATGAGTTCTATATACTCATGTGCAAAGTATTTATTTGATATACTCATACATACGATATACACGACTTGTAGTGAGTGGTTAAAAAAAAGACATGACTTAGTGTTTCTCTTATTCCTCACATTTCAATGATTTTTATTTCTTTTTTTTTATTTTTCCATCTTAATTTGTCTTTACTTATCACATCTGAATCTTCATTATAAGTACGAGCTTAAACTTCCATTAGAAAAAGATAAGAAAACCAATTTTAGATGCTTCATCCATGCATTGGATAACGTTTATCGTGATCTTAATAAAACACATTTATGCATATGTTGATACATTTCTAAATTACACAGGAGTAGTTTCAAACAAGATTTTTCTTAATGTTTATATATATATATAAGACCTTACTCTGGTGAGAGGAGTGTTTATTGTAAAAGGTAAGATGAGTAAATATTGATCATTGGATCTTACATGAATGGTAAAGATTAGAACATAAATAAATATGACTTTTATATATATATATATATATGAGTCATATCTAGTGAGAGAAGTTTTTATTATAAAAAAAATAAATTTTAATCATACAACCATACATGGATGATCAAGATTAAAAGTTACTTAAATGTCACGTGACCACTTAAAAAAGTCACATACATTTATATTTTAATCTTGACTATTCATATAAGATCTAATAGTCAATATCTACTTCTCTCATCTCTTATAATAAACATTCCTCTCATTAGAATAAAATTATATATATATATATATATATATATATATATATATATATATATATATATATATATATATATATATAAATGTGTGCATTATGTAGCGTGGGATGGTTGTGTGGCAATTCTGGAGTACAATTCTTCCTAATATTTAATTAGTTAAATTATTTTTTTGTTTTTACAACTTTACTAAATTTTTAATTAAATCTTATAATTTTAAATTTTTTAATTAAATTCTTATACTTTTAAAAATATTTAAATAGTCGCTATATATTTAATAAATTTTTAATTTAATTCTTATTAATTATGAAATCTTGTAATTAAGTGCCTAAAACCTGTAATAGTAAACACAAAATGGCAAATGATTATAAACATACATTAATAGAGTCTAACAACTATCAATTAATAAGAATTTATTTAAGAATTTTTAAAAGTATAAGACTTAATTAAAAACTTTTAAATTATATTGATCTATTTAAAAAGTCAGTAAGGACTAAAAGATTAAATTAACCTATTTAATTTAATTAAAATTAAATAAACTGAATAACAAACTTGTATTCATCCAAATGCAACCTCACTTTTCTTTTTAGATGTGTATATTTAGGAATCTAGCAAACTATAGCTGGGCGTTCATTTAAGAAGTCACTGTACGTAAATATGCTTCACACTATCGTTCTCTTAATATCACAGTCATATATGTCATATTCAACAATAACAAACAAAACCACAAACGGGGGTAACCAAAAAAAAGTAAGTGTACAAAACAAGCAGGAATTTCAAAAGATGAATGGGAACCCCAACATCCATATCATCACATCAATAGCATTTTCTCATCTTCTCCTCTTGAACAATACCTTCATTCCCAGCTAGCATCATGTACTTATCCCTCCTTGTAAGGGTGGTGCACTCAAACCCCAAAGCATCAGCCAACTGTCTCTGTATATAGTTTGCCACTTCACAGCTTGACCTTCCACCACTACATGTAAGTTCTTTAGGTACCTTTTCAAGAATCTCAATGTGATAACTAGGCCTAGGATTCATGAAAAAGAAAACTGGGTCCAAGCATTTGAGCCCGCTTGCTGTGGTCCCATAGAACATGCTCACATGAGCATTCATAGCCACAGGCACAATCTCATCAGCCAATTCTGCAAACAAAGAGCTGAACCTTAATAAATATGGCTCCCTACAAGTTGTTCCTTCAGGGCACACCACCAAATCACCTTCCTTAAGAAGCCTTTGCATGGTGTCACCATCTTGTTTTCTGTCCCTTGTTAGTCTCACTGTTCTAATAGGGGCTATGAACTCAGACACCTTGCTTAAGCTGTATGTGACTGCAGTCAAAGGCTTTGCCAAACATGTGCTCAGGAAAACTGGATCCAGGAGAGTCCTGTGGGTGCAAACATATAGGACCCCTTTGCTTAGCTCTGATCTTTGAGGGCTACAGCCTTTGACATTCAGATCTATACCACTCCAAATTCCTAATGTCAATGCCCATTTGTAAGGAAGGAAAATACCCAGAAGGATTCTATAAATGGCCAAAAGGATTCCAATTGGAAGCCACATGAACATAGAGAGAGTTGCTGAAGGAGTAGGCAAGAATGCTAGTCTTCCATCATGAAATATTAAGGGCTTTGGGTATTTGTCCCTTGGCATCATTGAACTTGGAATGCTCTTGCCCTCTTCATTGTTCACCACATAAGCTTCCTGTCATTATCATGTAGTTGGAATTAGACATAATACATCAATAAAATTAAAATATGTCTACTAAATTATAATCTAATAGCAATTAGATTTATACTATGTTATACTAACAAAAATCAACATGTCAAAAGGTGAAATAATATTGTACACATGGGCTGTATAGCTTTTGTGGTGAGCTTTGCTTAGCCTTTGATTTTTTGTTTAAATGGTTTAATTTTTTTTATGAGCGCGCGCAACGAATTATAAGAGTCTTATCACCAATTGACTCAGGAGAGATTCTTTTCTCCTCTCGGAGGAAATTTTTTCTTCCTCTATAATAGATCACTACCATTCATTTTTTGAGATCCCACCAACTATGTAAGTTCCAACATTATTTTAGTGATGTTAGATTATCTAGAGGAAGAAAAACTCTTCTTCCAAAAGGACACAACAATTTTCCCTGGACTCGTGCAAGATTACTAAAAGCCAAGAACACTAACACAACAGTCAAACAGCCAGAGGAAGCTTAGTAAATAGTAGTTATGCAATTTTATAGCTTTCAAAACAGTGTAACTAACTTCATATTTAATTACCTTACAAAGGGAAATGAAAAGATGATCATGGACACTTGAGCTTCCAATCCCAATATCAGGTTTTCTATCTCCAAAATAATCCTTGAGGGCTCTATGCTTCACAAGTAAGCCAGACTCAGAAAGCAAGCCACTGAAGTAGCAGCCAACAGTGTGCAACTCTGTACCTATAACAGCACCGACACTCAAATACTCCTTGAGAAATCCTTCTACCATCACTCTAGGCACACTTGTGAAGACAACTTTAGACCCTGCTGAAGCCAGAACCTCATAAGCCTGAAGGTTGAGATTCTCCAAATAAAACTTGGGCAAAACTGCCCTTGAAGTACTTTCCATGTCCTTTATTCTTAACCCACAAAAGGTGATGAAGGTCATGACCCTAAGCTTTAGCTCATAGTCTAATATCCAAAGCAAAGGACAAGACAAAAGCAAGAGGAGTGCTCTGAAAATGCTACCACCTTCAAAGGCAACTAGCATGAAATAAGGAAAGAAAGAGTGGCAACTCAATAGGACTCTCTGAATGTCACAGATAAGTGTTTGTGACCCTCTACCCTCCAAATCACATTTGGTAATACTAGGGAAAGAGGAAGGTTGATGTGGTGGTTTAGATGACAAATATCCCAAATGGAACCCATAACTTTTCATTTTCCTTGCTGCTTTATCACATGAGTTAGCAAGCAGCTGGTACAAAACCAAGTCTGCAAGCCTGACAAGCACCATTGGGAACACCATGCTCTTTCAAAATTTTAACTGTTGATGATGTTTGAGAAGGAGCAAGAAAAGGCAAGGTTGAGAGAGCAAAGGTAGTAAATGGGAGAAGGCTTGTGCTGCCAATATGTGGTGAAGAGCAAGTGTGCAGAGAATATTTATAGAGTCATTAAAAGGGTGCTGCATAAGAAGGTTGACCGTAGCATTTGGTTAACCACACCGCTGGCATTAACTTCACCTTTCACATTTGTCATTTGTTTTCCTAATTAGATCTTATTTTTAGGCATTGGCCCTTGCATTTTTCTTTTCATGCAACTGCCCTCTACATGATGCCAGATAGTCTTTGCAACTTGGCTACTGACATATATACAGTAGGTAGGTTAAAATGTTGGTGACCGTCTTTCGGAGTCTTTGCTATATTTTTGAAAAGTTGGCCCCAAGCACACACACTGTTTTTAATGACATTCGAATGTGTGTAACCCTTTGAAGCCTTTCATCAAACAAATTTCCATCTCAAAATAACCTTCCATTTTCTCTTGCCATTTTCTGTCCATATACAGGCCAATGGCAAGTTAGATCACCCACACCATCGGATCAATTGACTTTTCAAAACCCATTTTATAGTCATCCTAAGTCAAATTGCTGCTCTCAATATCAACAGTCGTTGACTACTATTTAACAGTAGTAACAAATTGACTTTGTTTTGTTGTGTTGTCTATGCATTCAAGGCTATGGATACATGAAGTGGACAGTTAATGGATTTGATTTTAATTGCTTAATTAATCTGCTGTCTGTTGATTAATTAGAAATAAAGTGATATAATCAGCAATATACCAAAAAAAAAAGTGATATAATCAGCAAATAAATCAATGTTGAATGGAGATAAATTAGGCATTTAGACAAAATCATACCCTCTTCATTAATTATTACACCTAAGTTCTACTGTAACATTTTTTGCATTATTTAAATTAAATATATATCTCTCGTATAATATTGCGATGATTGTGCTTGAGAAGTAAGAAGCACCTGTACCAAAATAATTTAAGACATTGTCCATTTTGACATTTCCTACAAGCCAAGCAAGGTAGGTAAAGGCAGAGCAAATTTATTCAAAATTTAATGGCATGACTTTGGTACAAAATGTTCGAAAATTTTATGGAACTTTTTTCTTTTTCTGTTGTGTTTGTTCGTGTGACGGTTAGGACACCAATTCATGTCATCCTCATTTAGTGGTTTGGTGAACCCTTAATCATTTGATATGGCTGTTCAATGCACATAGTTTGCATGGAAACATTAAGAAGATTCACGAATCTATGGCTTCTCATTTTTGTTTCTCCCTCTTATGTTTCTTTCGTGGATAAATGAAAATACACATCTCGTTGTATTACTTAACTGGGTGTTATAGATAACAAACTGCAACTTACAAGTAATTGTTACCCTAGTTGTTGGGTTGTCCTGTACATACAATATATTTATAGTATATTTCAGGTGAATTCACAATTCGGTAGATCTTTCCATATTTTTAAATGTAAGACTAATCCTCATTCCAAATACCGATCTTACTCCGTCCCATGAGTCAACCGCTAAGCTAATGTATTTTTTTTTTGTTTTTTTTTTTTGGGTACAAAGCTAATGTATTCTTTATAAATCAATAGTTCATTTTCATTAGATTTTAGGTGTCATAAAATTTGCACCCAATTTTGCTTATCTTATAGTCTACCGAATTGTTCTATATACATGTTTTAAACAAATATATAAATAATAAGAATCTTGTTACATGAAGAAATATCTTCTAATCATTAATTAGTTTATTTATCTATAGACTTGGCAATCTTATTCCGCTTTGTGAGTACCCAATCTGCCCTAACCCACATGGGACATGTTTAAAACCTGTTCCGCTGCAAGGCAGGACGGGGTTTTGGTTAACTATCTCGTACCGGCCCACATCCCGTATATAAATAAACATTATATTTAATTTAGTTACTAATAAAGTCAATCATATTAGTTAATCTTCATTAGTTTAACACTTATCTTGAACATATTTATTTTGCTTATATGAAATAAAGGATTAATTTTAGAGTTTAATTTTGATGCATTAACAATGTAAAATTTTTTACATTATTAATTAATCATACATTATGATATGTGTATGATTTTTTATGTAATTATTATGAGAGTTAAAAAAAATTAATGACATGATAATACATAATTAATTGATAGTATAAAAAATATTTATATTGACAATACATCACAATTAAATTCTTAATTTTAATATTATGATAAAATATTGTTTATATTTAGTGTAAAGTATTCATAAGTGTGGAAAACAAAGCGGGTGCATATTTTATTTTTTATTATTATTTTTTTGCAAGGCAAGTGCATGTTTTAATTTTAAGGGTGCAAGGTAGGGTTTAGTTGAGCAAAAATTTGCCCGTACCCACTCCATAGCCAAGTCTATTTATCTATTAAGTTAATGCTACTTTTTTTTTTCTTTTTGTTGATGAACGAGGCTAATTAAGAGCCTAATAAAAAGAAAACAAAGAAAAACTAAATTAAACATAAACAATACATTTTTTTAGTGTAACAGTTTGCTCTCACAGTTTTAGACCAGATAATAAATAAGTAAAACACTCTTCAAAATCGTGACTCCAAGATGCCCCACAGGTATCAGTAACACAAATGGTACAAAGATATGTGGGAACTTGAGGAAATGAGATGATATATCTCACTAAATTTTGCTAACCAATCAGCAACAGAATTGTACTTCTTTAAAGACTTGGTTCACCTTCACTTTCCAATCTTTAACTAGCAAGTCTTTCATTTTGACAGGGACCAGAGTGCACCATATTAGAAAGTTGAGTTGACCATCTCCCAAGAAACTTCCAAGTATTAACCAACACCATCAAATTAGATTTAGGTGGCACTTTTCTTTAGCCTATAATATCAAAAAACCACTTATTCTTTATTTATTTTTTTAAGTTGAGGATCATTAGCTTTTAAAATAAGTGATAATTACACTTTTTTTAAGATTAAATCCAAACACTCTTAAAAGGAAAGCTATATTTGCAAGAAAAAAAAAGTACATGAACTCGCAAAATCTTATGAGCCATTGATATTTTTAAAAAAGTGATAGAGAGAGAATGACAGAAAAAATAAAAGGTGATGATAATGTATTATGAGATATCTATATTAATATTATCTGTGCATAGTATTGCTCTTTAAAATATTTGTAAGTACTTATTTTAAAAAATAAGTGAATCAAGATCATGAATTTACTTGTTGCCAAAGTGATTGTGAATATGTTTTATAAGTGGAGTTATTATAACACTCTCAATTATCTATTTATATTTCCTATTATTATATATTAATTAAATAATTTGTTTATTCAAGTCAAATATTAATTTATTATATATTTAATCGATGATAATTTTAAGAAATGTGATTAAAATTATTTAATAAAGAGCGTGAATAGACAAATTTATAATGAAAAGTTTAAACAAGAGGAATAAGTAATTAGTTAAGAGATACACGGATGAGTAGCTGTTAGTTGCTTACTTTGATAAAGGATATATTCAATGACATTTTTGTTGAGAATTATTCAATGACCAAAGGAGGTGACCTAATCAAATAATAATATCAAATAAAATATGAAATTGGGTTTGTAAAATAACCTGCATTTCCATTAGAATTTGACGGTGTATTAAAAGGGGGCTCCATATTTTTTTTATATATGTATATGAATGTCTCATCAACTATTTCTTTATGATTCAGTCTATTTCAACTTCAAGGGCAGATGAGATTAGACGCAGAATTAATCTCGAATATTTATTTAGTTAGGCTAATAAGGGTATACTAGATGAAAGCATTTAGAAGCCCGGTTGGGTTAAGCTTGGCGTGAGAAAGTGACTGGTAATTATTCCTGATGTACTACTTACGAAGGCATATATGCTGTTCTTTGCAGCAGTTGCGCTGGGTCTAGCCTATATGTTTGACTTCACATTGGAAAGTTTGGGCAATATCCAATGAGGCACCATTGATAAAGTTCGCTGCCTAGGTACATCATCTTTACTGATAAAAACAATCATACTTTCATGAATGCATGTCCTTACCCGCAAAATATAGTGCACCATATGCTTGTGTTTTTTAATTAATTTTAAATATTGACCGATAGATGGCCACAAAAGATAAAATAAAATAAAAAGTAATAGAATATGTTTAGGTGTTATTGTTTGAATTTTTAAAATTAAAATGAGGTAGAATGGAGTCACATCCATTTCAACTCATTTTATCTTAAACTCGGAGGGATTTCCTTGGTGGAAGATGGGGACACATGTTCTCATTTAGTTTTGGAATTTTTTTATTATTTATAATAATAATTTGTTATTTTTATTCTCTTTTATGTCTAATTTTGTCACCATATAATAAGTAATAAGTAAATTTATAGTGAGATAAGTTAAACTCTATTTAATATTTTTTTCAAGTTGCATTTTATGTCATTAGCTGTTAAGATCATTCATATATATATATAAATAAAAAATATTTAATAGTATTGATAATAAAAAGATCATTTAGCTTAAAAGAAATAATTATAAATTATTCTTTCATCATTTTATATATTAACTTATATTTTCATTTGAAAAATTTGTTATGCTTGTATGTTGCCTTTGTCTCCACTACCTAAAAATTTTAGGGTCCGTTAACGCTTAAACCCCACTTTTCTCCCCTAAATTTGGGGAAATTGAATGAAATGGAATTACATTAGAACAAAATACTTATGATTTTTATCATTTCATTTTGTTGATATTTAATTTTGTTCATAAAATTTTATTTTTGTTGCTTAATCAATAATTAATAAATTTGTAATTTTCAAGTTTTATTTATTTCTTTGAATAATTACTTTTTATTATTTGTACAAAAAAATTAAATAAAAAAATTTATTTTTAAACAAAAAATAAAAATAATAAAAATGAAAAAATATTTAAAATAAATATAAATATAAATATAAAAAAAAAAAAAAACTCAACCCACTCCCAATCATATACCAACTCTCACACATTCACTCTCAATCATATATCAACTCACACACACCTACTCTCAATCAAGTACCAACTCCCACACATCCATTCTCAATCATATATCAATTTACACACACTCACTTCCAATCAAGTACCAACTCTCACACACTCACTCTCAATCATATACCAACTCCTATACCCATCCACTCTCAATCATATATATCAACTCCCACACATTCACTCCCAATCATATACTAACTTCCACACACCCACTCTCAATTATATATCAACTCTCACACACTCATTCTCAATCAAGTACCAACTCCCACACACCCATTCTCAATCATATATCAACTCCCACACACTCACTTCCAATCGGTACCAACTCCCACACACCCACTCCTAATCATATACCAACTTCCACACTCATCCACCCTTACTTATGGACCAACTCACTCACCCATTCACTCCACTCTCTATTTGGGGATTCTCACTACTACACTCGTCATTTTTTCTTTTCAATAACAAACCACCCTTCCGGACTTCACCATTTTTCAACTCAAGAAACGATTATCATCATCTTCTTCCCCGCCACCCATAACCTCCATATCTTCCACTATCTCCATAATCACAACCACCTCCTAAACCACCATTAAACAAAGCCCTACAACCATCAACAATCATCATCTTCCATAAACCACCATCTTCCCTCACCTCACATTCATTACTAATCTCACCACCACCATCTTCCATAACCATTACCCATTTTCAACCATCCTCACCACCATCCACCTCCATTATCATCTTCCTCACAACCATACTTCACCACCTTCACCATTAACAAACCACCACCATAACTACCATTAACATCCACCATCATCTCCTTTCCTCCATCACCACCATTCACCCTCGGCTTTAACTCTCACTACCTTCAACAACCAACAACAACCCACCATCCACCATAATCACCTTCAACCCACAAGTCACCACATTCATCACCTCTCAACAACCAAGCCTCCACCATCAAAGCCACCACACACCCCTAAACCAAAACAACCAATCGGAACTGCGAACCACCACTTGCCCGCGCTGCCAAACCACTCCGCCGCACCAACACTGCGCAACCTAGACGAGTCCGTCGAGTCCTCTGCTGCTCCAGCACCGAGCCGCACCCCGCACCAACGTCGGCATCGCGTGGCCGTTCGCACTGCCAGTGACCCGAGGCCCCAAAGCGCCACCCACCGTTACTCGGCCCGCACCACTCCATGCCAAATTCGCTCGAACCGCGTCGTCGCCTACACCAGATCCAGCATCGCGTCGTCACCCCTGCCGAGTCCGTCGAGTCCCCCGCCGCTCCAGATCTGTTGTAGTCGACTTGACACTGTTTTATATTACATGTATTTTAATTTAACATATTTTTTTTGTATTAATGTATTAATCAAGCAATTTAAAACTGGCCGACAATGGAAAAATTGGGAGATGATTGGAGCACCTATCAAATACACTCTTCCCAATACTCTTGAAGCTTTATATTAGATCTTGCCGGGAGAGCTAGTGAGGTCTAATCTCCACATTAAACTAAATATTTTCACGAACCAAAATACAACGTTATTTTGTAAAAAAATAAAATTGGTCGACGATGAAAAAATTGGGAGAAGATTGGAGCGACGATCAAATACACTCTTTCCAATACTCTTGAGGCTTTATATTGGATCTTCTCAAGAACGCTAACGAGGTCTAATTCTC
This sequence comes from Ormosia emarginata, assembly GCA_029884605.1. Lineage (NCBI taxonomy): Eukaryota > Viridiplantae > Streptophyta > Magnoliopsida > Fabales > Fabaceae > Ormosia > Ormosia emarginata. Next base: position 14,141,991 of record JAQQTP010000086.1, read on the forward strand.
ACATATAAGTTAAAATATTTTCACAGACTAAAATATAATATTTTTATAAAAATAAAATCTTTAAATAAAAGCAAACAATTTCATATAGTCTCAACATTATGATTGTAGTGAATTCAAAAACTCTTTTTGTTACTTTTCAAAAAAATAATTTTTTCTTTGCAAAATTCATTTTAAATCATTTTCTCCCTCATCAAAAATAAATATTTTGAGAATTCTTTTCCTTACAAAATCAACACAATCTCAATTCACCACTTTTATATAATATGTTGCAAGTTTAAAATTTGTTCAAAAATAATGTTTATTAAGTCACTCATTCCATGTCTTAGTCATTTAACATTCTTGATATTATGCTCGACAAAATGGGACATGTCAAAATAAAAACAAAAGACAATTCATTTTCTTTTTAAGGACCAATTTAATTAATCTTGGAAATAACATTAGATTAAATAGGTAATCGTTCTTAGAATGGGCGGTATAGGGTGTTAATACCTTCCATATCCGTAATCAACCCTCAAACCTAAACTCTGAAACGTAGACCATCTTTTAAGTGTCCAATTGCATCATTCCATTTAACGAATAAAGCGATTAGTGGCGACTCCCAACACCCTGAGGTCCTAACCCCCACTTCCTCTTTCTTTCAATTTCGCGGCCCTCCTTCGAGATGGTTGCGATAGTTGGCGACTCCACTAAGGACATTAGAGGGTTAAACCTTGTTTTAATCTCATGTTGTTTGCTTTTTGATTATGTTGGTACATTTTGTTTCGTTTGCTTATCTGTTTCATATTGTTGTGTATTTCGTTTGCATTATATGCATTGTACTTATGCATTGTGAATAAATTTATTAGCATGTCCCCTCATATACATTTGCATACACAAGCTCTATACCTGAGCTCGGTACCTTATAGGCTTAGATAGAAGGCAAAGTAGTGTTGCTTTGAGAAACTTTTGGTCTCCGAACAGGCACATGAAAATTCCTTACTCAAATTGAACTTCTTCTGCTTGTAACCTATCATGGGTGAGGATTAAGGACTCTTGCTAGCCAAAGTATTAGTGATAGTAAAGGACAATTTGGAGACCATTTGTCTGATAAGGGTCTAGAACCAAAACTGTCACTCGTTGAAATAATCTTAGAGTTACCATGGTGTATAAAACTCATCCTTTAAGACAGTACCAAGCATTGGATCATGTCTCTGCATGCATAATTTTACTTTTGTTTACATTTTTTTTCATCACATTCCTAACAAATAAAAAAAACAAAAAACTATCTCAATGACACCCGTAGAGGATTCGCTCTCAATCAAAGGTCATGGATGAACTGAGGCAGTCACATGAACAGTTGAGAGATAAAGTAAGCTAGTTGAAGGAACAAATGACCAAGATCTTAGAAGTTGTGCAAGCTTTGGAAAGAACAAGAAACACAGAGATGACTCTTTCATGAGCGAATGGTGATTTTCCAGCCACGTCTGCTCACCTACTTGGCTTTACGCCAATTCCTTGACAATATCTTGGCGTCACTTCTCAAGGGGTCATGATGCTACTCACCATTTACCCAAATGCACAAAACCCTGTTACCAATAATCAAGAAACTCATATATCTTCATTTCCATCATATGGCCTTCCACCTAGGTACGTGCTACCATTAGCCACCAGTACCCCTGAGGGCAGTGCACTGGCAGTCACAACAACTTCAAACCCGCCTAGCACTACCTAAATGCAAGGATCTCAACCAAGTGCCAATAAGATTCCTCAGTTCCTTGTTTTCATGTCACCATATGATCTTCCCCCTGGTTTTGTGCTCTCACAAATTAACAACCTTCCCGAGAGTGGCACACTATCAGTAATGCCTACTTCAGGGCCACAAAACTCAACTCTGACCCAACCTCCTTAGCTTGGTGCTAATGGGACCTCATCAATGCAGCATTCAACTCTTTTTTACATGCCATAGTTTTTTCCCTATAAGATTGCTGGTACTTCTCCACTGAACCATTTAACTGAAGGCCTTCAATCCAAGGAGAAACTAGAAGTTCTTGAAGAGAGACTACGATCCATAAGGGGAGCAAACAACTATGGTCCTTTGGATGCCTTAGCACTCTGCCTTGTCTCGAACGTGGTGATTCATCCGAAGTTTAAAGTCCCAGATTTCTACAAATATAAGGGGAACACTTACCCAAAGAACCATTTGATCATGTACATTCGCAAAATGGCTTTGCATGCTCATGACGACAAGATGCTAATCCATTTCTTCCAAGACAAGGGCAGCTTCGAATTGGTACACGCATCTTGAGCGTGCCTATATAAGGAGTTTCAAGAATTTAGCTGATGCCTTTATAAGGCAGTATAAATACAATATTGACATAGCATGAGATATAATGTAACTACAAAGCATATCTAAGAAGGATGCTGAGACCTTCAGAGAATATGCTCATAGGTGGAGGGAAATAATTACATAAGTAAAACCCCCTTTGTCAGAGAAAGAGATAGTTATTATGTTCATTGATACACTTCACGCGCTATTCTATAATCATGTGATTGGAAGTGTGTCGTCAAAATTTTCAGATATCGTAATAATTGGTGAAAGGGTTGAAAGCGGAATGAAAAAAGGAAAGATTGCATCAAATGAATGATGGACAAGCAAGTATGAAAAATGTTGAACCGGTTAAGGATGGACTTCAGGTCAAATGAATCAAATGAGTTTTCAGGAAAACTCATTGATGACAACAACTACCTAAACAGTAGTCCAACAGGTAATGTCAGATGTTTCTACACATGCTCATCTGTAATATGAGCAAATGTTTGGAGTGGTCAATCAGGGGCAACCTTAGAAAGTTCAACTTAGTGGTGATTCATTTTCTAACCGTTGCAAAGGAACAATACCTTGGAGTCCTCCAGCACTGGGGAATTTCTGGGCGACTGATATTTTGATTTATTTATCAAGTTGTTATTATTAAACGATGGTTTAGTTGTATTGACCTCATGCTTGTTCAATCATTAAAATCATTTGAGTTTTGAACTTGTGTAAACTTTCTTGAAGCATTAATGTAATAGATTTGTGTGAATCTCAACATACCTTGTTTTCTCTCCTTATATTCTTGACACTTATGTTCTTGTCAGATTTTTCATGTTATTTTTTTTTTCCGTTTACTTGTTTTCTTTTGGTTCGGATCCCATAGAACCCTCGTTCTAAAAAAATTTTGGTGGTCATGAAGCCCACGTGTATAGGCATTCTTTGCAAAAAAACAAAAACAAAAAACAAAAAAAACAAAAAAATAAAAAAACAAAAAAACAAAAAAAAAACAAAACAAAAAAACAAACAAAAAAATAAAATAAAAAACAACAAAAGGAAAGGTTAAAAAAAAGAGAGAAAAATAAAGGGAGCAAATAAATAATCACTTAGTGTGTATTATCCTTTTGTCTCTAAATTAAAATTTTTAAAAATGAGCGTTCATGATTTGAAATAAAGATTGACCATCTTTCTCTATCCTTCATAAGAATTTATATTTTCTTTCTATTATCTCTCATTGTCCCATTTTGAACTTGAAAGTTTTCTTCAATAAACCTTGGACAAGGATCACCCCTACACTAAGGGATATCACAAAACAAATGTTGATTGTCATGGTTACTATTTTGAAGCATAATGAAAAAAGAAAAAAGGAAGAAAAGGAAGAAAAGGAAGAAAATGTGAAATGAACATAAAGTAAAAATGGAGAACAATAAGAGAAAATTGTGTTTAAAAGCGCAAAAGCAATTGACAAAGTTTAAGTTTGAACAAGGATCCTTGGTCCTATTTAACCTTTAAACACTTGTTTGAGCCTTATATCTTTCATTTCATAACCATTAACCTTGGTCACATTACAATCCTTAAAAAGTCAATTCTGATCAATGAATGAGTGCTTTCATTTTCACTAGTTTTAATTCTGAGACAAAAGATTATACTCATACAAATATCTAGTTCATCGCTCCTTGAAAAAAAAAAGAGCCTGTTAGGTTGAAAACCCGTAAGGGCGGTCTAAGCAAAAGATAAAGAAAAAAAAAGAGATAGAAAGACTTACACTAGGGTAAGTTTCTACCTTGTTCAAACTGACCCTACATTGAGGCAATTTCTCTAGCTCAATTTGGCTTACACTAGGGTAAATATTGGTTCAATCTAGTTGTACACTAGGATATATTTTTCTCTAGCTCGATTTGGCCTATGTTGGGGCAAATCTTTTGATTCAATCTGACTCTGCATTGGGCAAGTCTCTACCATTTTCAATCCATCTCTAAATTAGGGCAATTTTTCTGGTTTTATTTAACTTCACACTGGGGTAAAACCAAAAAAGTCTCAAGTTCCTCACACTGGGACAAATTTTTTGTTGTCAAGTGGGCTACACTGGGGCAGTTTTATTCTCAGATGGTATACCTTGGGTCAAATTCATTTTTTGATACCTTACATTGGGGCATTTTTTTTGTAGATACCTGATGAAACAATGATCATGATGTCTAACTGTCGAGTAAGGATCAATCACATCCAAATTAAAAAAAAAAAAAACCTCTGGCTTTCTTGCTATTTCACTTCTTGTGTCTTTATCTTTTGTAAATGTCATTTGCTTAGTCATACTCCCAAAATCAGTTAAGAAGTTATTCAGTTAATAAATATCTTTCCTGTTCTATTTTTGAATTCATACATGTCTGGTACAGGATGCTTCAAGTTGGGTGAACATGAGTACAATAGTGCAACTTAACCATTTGATAGTAGTCTCTTGTTGAGCAACTCAAGCCAAAGGAGCTCCAAAATTTCAATCGATGAAGGAAATGACATCCTTAATGGATAATTCAGATTGATCATTGAAGTGTGTTCGATGGAAATATGAATCTTTGGAGAAAGAAAGTCAGAAGCTTCTACGCAAGCCACATCTAATGAAGAGAAATTTAAAGAAGATGAGATTGGCAATGATCCCATTTGAATATGGGTTTGGTTTGTCAAAGTTTTTCAATAAGCGTTTAGTTCAAAACTTTGGTAGAAAATGTTTTTCTTAAATACATTCACTTCTTTGGCTCATGACTCATTGTACAAAGTTCTTGGGCTCAAGGTCCACTGCATGAGTTTTTAAGCTCATGCCTCATTGCACAAAGTTCTTGGGTGCAAGGCCCACTGCATAAAGTTTTTTTGCTCAAGCCCCTTTAAGGTTATTGGTGAGAAAAGGAAGAATAATCAGGCAAATCATAAAGCAAATTTCGACATTGATCTTACTATAAGAAGAAGTCCTTAAAGGTGTTATGGAACCAAGAGCGATCCAGTTAAAGCTCTGATGTGTCATTTTCATTTACCTAATTTGTTCATATCGTAGGATATCTATTGCACCATGCATCACATGCACTGTCCTCATGTATCACATCCATTGTGTCATCATGCATCTATTGCATCATATACCATCTCAGGCATCACATGCATTTACAAGGTCCATACTTTTTCTTTTTAGTTCTTAGGGTCTTATGCTCATTGTTATTTCCTTTTTGGGTCCTTGCACCCATTGCCATCACTTTCACAACAAACTTAGACTTTATGCTCACTGCCTTTCTTTCCAGGGCCTTATGCCAATTGCCTTTTTTTTTCCAGGTCCATGTACTCGATGCTTCTACGACAATTCAGGGCCTTATGCTCATTTCATTTTCGGGTCCCCGCACCTATTGCTTCCACGGCAAGTCAAGGCCTTATGCCTATTGCATTTGAGTTTTTTGTTAAGCTTCGGCGGATACCCGATTCCGCAAGCTTTTTACCTTATTCTTATCAAACTTTGGCGAATACCCAACCCCGCAAGTTTTCTATTTGTTTAACTTTCTGTCTTTAAGCTTTGGCAGAAACCTAACTCTGCAAGTTTTTTACCTTTATTCCTATCAAGCTTCGACGGATAGCTAACTCCGCAGGTTTTCTATCTTTTATCTTTCTGTCTTTAAGCTTCGGTGGATACCCAACTCCACAAGCTTTTTATCTTTATTCCTATCAAGGTTCGACGGATAGCCAACTCCGCAGGTTTTCTATCTTTTATCTTTATGTCTTTAAGCTTCGGCGGATACTCAACTCCACAAGTTTTTCACCTTGTTCCTGTCAAGCTTCGACGGATACTTGACTCCGTAAGCTTTTTTATCTTTCTATTCAACTCCAATGGGTCTCCGTACCCATTGCCTTAAAGTTTCTTGGTCTCCGTACCCATTATCTTTAAGTTTTCGAATCCCCGCACCCATAGCCTTTTAGTTTCTGGATCCTCGCACCATCGCTTTCTCAGCAAGTCGAGGCCTTATCACTACAAAAAATCTGATGTTTAGCCACAGTTAATTTGCTACAGTTTCAACGACCGTGGCTAAACCATTAAAACGAGCCCTTTTTTGCTACACGCCTAACCCTTTTCTCATCTCCCCCGTTTTTTTCCCACCTCATCCCGTGGGCACCCCCTCTCTCTACTCCCTTTCTCGTCTCTGTCTTTCTCTTTCAAACGCAAAATCCCATTCCAAAATCCTAAATCCTCTATGTCTTTTTCACACACAAATCTTGCGTTGATGCCCATAGCTTGATGTAGCGATAGTGCTCTGTTCATCCGCATCATCAACGATGAAGCTGCCGGCGCTGGTCTTCCATTTTTTTCTAGTGACATAGCTGTTGCGAGCCATGATGTTCTATTTAAAACTAGTTTTCCATTCGCGCGCCATCGTTGTTGGTCCGTGGTCCACCAGAGCTCATTGCGCCACCGAATCGTACTGGTGGTGGTGGTTCGTGGTCCGTCAGTGCTCGCTCGTCACCACCGCTAAGCTTAGATCCAGCCGCCTGCACTCAGATCTCGTCACTACCGCACCACTGCCACTATGACCGCGCCCCCACCGCTATGACCGCGCCCCCACCGCGTTAGCGTAACACTCTGCCTCTTTCTTTTTTAAATTTCTCTCATCTTTCACATCCTATCGCTCTCTATCTCTCTCAATCTTTTATCTCCCTTGTGTGATTTGTGGTTTCGCAGTTTAATTTTTGGTTTCCCAAAAACCCAAAATTTTTGGGGTTTCCACTGTTGTCCTCTGCGTCACCGAATTCACCATAAGCGTAAGAGAATAAAGTTGTAATCTTATTTGCATTATACTAGTATGATGAACCTAAGTTTTCTTTTTCGTGATTTCTCAAACCTTTTGGCCTGTTTATGTGCTTCCTGATGAGTGGTAAAATTTACCAAAGTTGAACCGTGAAGGTTGAATGCATACAAAATCATTCATTTGTTTTTTGGGAGAAGGCTTTAGGTATTTAGGGCAGTCTTCATTCGCATAATAAGTGTGTTTTCTCTCTATGATTCATTGTCATTATTCATGAGCCACATGTTAATATATGCTTGTTTGATTGAGGTCTTCCTTTTCACCTGAACTTGCTTTGGCTGATGCATCTGACTTGATTTGGGGTTGATTAAAATGAATATGATCTGTTTCATGAGATTAAAAGGGTCATTTAAGTTGATGATTGTGAATTGATTCATATGAATGTGTTACAACCCAAGCTATTTTACTCTTTTGTTTCCTCATTCACATGATTTTTCATTTTAATTGTTTTATAACAATGGCTCTGATGGCTTTGTATTAACTGTGGTATTCTAGTTTGCTAGCTTGGGATTCTTTGCGATGGAATATCATGCATGTTTAAGGTTATATTGTTGTGTTAACCTTATGGCAAAAAAAAAACATGGGAATGAAGATGTGGTGTTGCTAGAAATATGTTGTTGACCATTAAAAGTATGATTTGAGAAAATAAATGAAGTGTTGATTGCTTTTAGAGTATGAGCCTGGCTGCCTAAGAATAGTGGAATAATCAAATTTGGTTGAACTTTTATAAACATGTTGTTTGTTATTTATCATCTTGTTTGATAATTGATAATAATGAGAAGTTAATCATGGTTTAGCTTTAATCTCAAGATATTTCCATTCCATAATTTTGGAAATGTTTGTAGCGCATAAGAGCTATTGAAGGTGAAAATAGGAAACATGTCTTGAGTTAGTATAGGTTATGTGATCTGTATTCTTTTAGGTTTAGACTTATCGGTTGCACCATTTAACATATGTTAAACCAAAAGCCTAATAAAAATAGTGGAAACATGCCTACCTACTAGCTATTTAATTGTTATTGTGCACGTCAAGGGATCCTCACCACCTTTACTTGCAGGTTATTTTTCTTTTTAAGTTTTTTTGCATTACATAAAAAATACAGATAGATTGAAATAATAGATCATTTCTGTTCACCTATGGGTAACGTCTCTAGTGTGATGTCAAGACTTGTCATTTTCAAACTTAAAATAGGTCAAACAAGTCGCGACAGCTTGTATAGTAGTAGTAGTAGTAGTAGTAGTAGTAGTAGTAGTAGTAGTAGTAGTAGTAGTAGTAGTTCTGTTCACCTATGGGTAACGTCTCTAGTGTGATGTCAAGACTTGTCATTTTCAAACTTAAAATAGGTCAAACAAGTCGCGACAAATTCTAGTAGTAGTAGTGATGTCAAGACTTGTCATTTTCAAACTTAAAATAGGTCAAACAAGTAGTAGTTGTTCACCTTGGGTAAATAGTAGTAGTAGTAGTAGTAGTAGTAGTTGTTGTTAGTTGATGTCAAGACTTTGTTTTTAAAATTAAAACAAATAATTACTTGTATAGTAGTGAAACAGTAGTAATTATGGCTCACCATGGGTAACGTCTCAGTGTGATGTCAAGACGACAAACTTAAAATGTCAAAGATCAAGTTTTTAAGTAGTAGTAGTAGTAGTAGTAGGATTGTTGCTCTAAATTGATAGTGGGTGCTTTTACATTTTGCATTAGTGTGATGTCAAGACTTGTCATTTTCAAATTAAAATAGATATAAAGTTGTAATCTTGTTGATAGTAGTAGTAGTAGTAGTAGTAGTAGTAGTAGTAGGGATTGTTGCTCTAAATTTGATATAGGGTGCTTTTGTTATTGGTGTAACGTCTCAAGTGGATCCTCACCACTTTATTTTCAAGGTTAATTTAGGTTTTAAGTTTTTTTGCATTACATAAAAATAGTAGTAGATTGAAATAATAGATCATTTCTGTTCACCTATAGGTAACGTCTCTAGTGTGATGTCAAGACTTGTCATTTTCAAACTTAAAATAGGTCAAACAAGTAGACTTGTAGTAGTAGTAGTAGTAGTAGTAGTAGTAGTAGTAGTAGTAGTAGTAGTAGTAGTAGTAGTAGTAGTAGTAGTCGCGACAAGTAGTAGTAGTAGTAGTAGTAGTAGTAGTAGTAGTAGTCACCTATAGTAAGTAGTATGTCAAGACTTGTCATTTTCAAACTTAAAATAGGTCAAACAAGTCGCGACAGCTTGTAAAATAGTAGTAGTAGTAATAGTAGTAGTAGTAGTAGTAGTAGTAGTAGTAGTAGTAGTAGTAGTAGTAGTAGTAGTAGTAGTAGTAGTAGTAGTAGTAGTAGTAGTAGTAGTAATAGTAGTAGTAGTTGTTGTTGTTGTTGTTGTTTTTAAAATTAAAACAAATAATTACGGGTGAAACAAGTAATTATGGGTCAAACAAGTCGCGACAGCTTGTAGATCCAAGTTTTTAAGTAGTAGTAGTAGTAGTGGGGATTGTTGCTCTAAATTTGATGTGGGTGCTTTTACATTTTGCATTAGGAGGCTTCTTCTGCATTGACATGATATAAAGTTGTAATCTTGTTGATAGTAGTAGTAGTAGTAGTAGTAGTTGGGATTGTTGCTCTAAATTTGATATGGGTGCTTTTGTTATTGTGCACGTCAAGGGATCCTCACCACCTTTACTTGCAGGTTATTTTTCTTTTTAAGTTTTTTTGCATTACATAAAAAATACAGATAGATTGAAATAATAGATCATTTCTGTTCACCTATGGGTAACGTCTCTAGTGTGATGTCAAGACTTGTCATTTTCAAACTTAAAATAGGTCAAACAAGTCGCGACAGCTTGTATAGTAGTAGTAGTAGTAGTAGTAGTAGTAGTAGTAGTAGTAGTAGTAGTAGTAGTAGTAGTAGTAGTAGTAGTAGTAGTAGTAGTAGTAGTAGTAGTAGTAGTAGTAGTAGTAGTAGTAGTAGTAGTAGTAGTAGTAGTAGTAGTAGTAGTTGTAGTTTTTAAAATTAAAACAAATAATTAGTGAAACAAGTAGTAGTAGTAGTAGTAGATCCAAGTTTTTAAGTAGTAGTAGTAGTAGTGGGGATTGTTGCTCTAAATTTGAGTAGTAGTTGCATTAGGAGTAGTGACATGATATAAAGTTGTAATCTTGTTGTAGTAGTAGTAGTAGTAGTAGTAGTTGGGATTGTTGCTCTAAATTTGATATGGGTGCTTTTGTTATTGTGCACGTCAAGGGATCCTCACCACCTTTACTTGCAGGTTATTTTTCTTTTTAAGTTTTTTTGCATTACATAAAAATTATAGATTGAAATAATAGATCACGGTGAAACAAGTAATTAGTGTGGGTCAAAACTTGTCATTTTCAAACTTAAAATAGGTCAAAGATCCAAGTTTTTAGTAGTAGTAGTAGTAGTAGGGGATTGTTGCTCTAAATTTGATGTGGGTGCTTTTACATTTTGCATTAGGAGGCTTCTTCTGCATTGACATGATATAAAGTTGTAATCTTGTTGTAGTATAGTAGTAGTAGTAGTAGTAGTAGTTGGGATTGTTGCTCTAAATTTGATATAGGGTGCTTTTGTTAGTAGTAGTAGTACGTCAAGTAGGATCCTCACCACCTTTAGTAGTAGTTGTTGTTGTTGTTTTTTGTTTTTAAGTTTTTGCATTACATAAAAATACGGGTGAGACAAGTAAGATCAAAAATAATAGATCAGTTTTTAAGTCAGTAGTATGTTGGTAACGTTGTTAGTGTGATGTCAAGACTTGTCATTTTCAAACTTAAAATAGGTCAAACAAGTCGCGACAACAGTAGATCCAAGTTTTTAAGTAGTAGTAGTAGTAGTGGGGTAGTTGCTCTAAAGTGGGTGCTTTTACATTTTGCATTAGTAGGCTTCTTAGCATTAGACATGATATAAAGTTGTAATCTTGTTGATAGTAGTAGTAGTAGTAGTAGTAGTAGGATAGTAGCTCTAAATTTGATATGGGTGCTTTAGTTATTGTAGTCAAGTAGATCCTCACCACCTTTACTAGTAGTTATTTTAGTTTTAAGTTTTTTAGCATTACATAAAAAAGTAGATAGATTGAAATAATAGATCATTTAGTCAGTAGTAGTAGTAACGTCTCTAGTGTGAGTCAAGACTAGTCATTTTCAAACTTAAAATAGTAGTAGTAGTAGTAGTAGTATAGTAGTAGTAGTAGTAGTAGTAGTAGTAGTAGTAGTAGTAGTAGTAGTAGTTGTTGTTGTTGTTGTTGTTGTTGTTTTTAAAATTAAAACAAATAATTACGGGTGAAACAAGTAATTATGGGTCAAACAAGTCGCGACAGCTTGTAGATCCAAGTTTTTAAGTAGTAGTAGTAGTAGTGGGGATTGTTGCTCTAAATTTGATGTGGGTGCTTTTACATTTTGCATTAGGAGGCTTCTTCTGCATTAACATGATATAAAGTTGTAATCTTGTTGATAGTAGTAGTAGTAGTAGTAGTAGTTGGGATTGTTGCTCTAAATTTGATATGGGTGCTTTTGCATTTTGCATTAGGAGGCTTCTTCTGCATTGACATGATATAAAGTTGTAATCTTGTTGATAGTTTAGTTCTAGTCACACCTGAAAATTGGATTTGTTTTTATTCTTTTTTGGTTCAAAAGTCCCTTGAGATACTAAAAGGATGGAGGAAAAAAAAAGGCTAAGGTTTTCTTGGTTTAGTTTTGGAAAGAACAGAAAATTGCCAACATTAGACTGTTGTAACATCAGTGAGCAAACATTTGTACTTGCTGTTGGTGCCTATAAATGATAACCATTAATCATGATTATAAATCATGAGTTGGTCATTTCTTCTTAAAATGCTAAAGTTATTTTTAAGTATTTTTCAAGCCTTTGATCCATAAGAGTTATTATCATTTAATCATGGCCAAGCATTATTTTAAGGAAAGAAGTTTGAACCAATATGGTCGTTAAGTAAAACATATCTTACTTGGACTTGTTATTTTCCCAATGTTGTAAACTCAAGTTCTTGAAGACAATATATTCTTATGTGCCTGTACTACACATTTTTACAGATTCTACCCAGAGATATTTATTGGTGAGCAGGGGCATTTAATTTAGACTTGCTGGGGTTACAGGCGTCATGGCAAGAACCGGGTTCGTGAGTAGGTCAAAGGTGGTTTGAATGATATACTTGTTCCTGTTGAAGCGTTTCACCTGCACAACATGTCCCAAAGTGTTATTAAGCACAACCAAAGGTTTGACTTTGATCGCATCCCTGTTGTTATACTTCATGTAATGTTACTCTGTAATGTTATACTTTATGTAATATTTATGACACTATATGTATATTGTTTCATTGTTTTGCCTAAATTTCTTGTCTTTTAGTTTAGTTGCAATTTTATTTAGGCTGCCTATTATTATGGATATAGCAATTATCTTGTGATGATTTTAGAACACCTAAACTGCTGGAGGCTGTGTTCAACTGATTTTTGAGTCAAATGGCCCCTTTCCTTATTTAATAATGAGGTGAATCCATGGGTTTGAAGAGGTCGGTGCATTAGTGATGGGTTAATCATAAAACAAAGAAATTGTATATAAGTATTCTAATGCTCTTTTGACTGGTAAACTGGCTGTGGTTTATATATATATGTGTATTGACTTTCTTAATACTGCCCTTCATAGGATGATTATTGCAAGGAAAAATTACGATTTCAAAGTTTTAGTTTAACTGCTTGCTTTGGTCAATTGAATATGCTAAAAGAAAAATGCCACTGTTGATGAGACCAAAGCATAATTGAGTAACATCTTAAATTTTTTGCAAGATAGATTTGGTTCTGACTTACTTTTTAACAATGTTTTAAGTTCTTAAGTTTATGTAATTAAATGTAGTGATGATAATAGAGTCTATTTTTTTACTAGGATTTGTAGTTAAGTAAAGTTATGAACATGAAGTGTATTGTTTAAAATAGTGATGATGCTAGCTAGGGTCTACATTTTTAGTATGATTGTTAGTGAAGTTGTGAACATGAGAGGTATGATTTAGTTTTGACAAATATTCAAAACTTGTCTAATCATTTATATTAACTAGTGATTTGAATGTTCTACTTAATTGAATGTGATTGAATGTTCTACTTGATTTGAATGTTCTACTTGGTATTATGTGATTGAACAAGTCTCTTTTTGTGATATGATGGGAAAGAAACTAATATTATTTTTTTTAAAAAAATAAATAAATTTAGCCACGGTTTAACCGTGGCAAACCATGTTTATGAATATAAAAACAACCATCACATAGCCACAGTTTAACCGTAGCTAATCATTAACTTAGCCACGATTTAACCGTAGTAAAAGTATTTTATAGAATATATTTAAATTAAAACTAGTCGCATTTATTCTTTAATTAACTATGGTTGTAAACCGTTGGTAACAAAATGTTGCCATAGTCTTTAAAACCGTGGCCAACGTTATAAAAATTATGGCTAATGTATTAACGACGCCTTATTTAGCCACAATTGTTATAACCGTGGGTAAATGTATTTAGCCACAGTTGTTAGGGTATTAGCCACGGTTAAAACCGTGGCTATACAACATTTTTTTTGTAGTGTATGCCCATTGTCTTTTCATTTCTGAGTCCTCGCACCCATCGTTTTCACGACAAGCCAGGACCTTATACTTGTTGCTTGTTCATTTTTAGGTCCTTGCACTCATCGCTTTCACGGTAAGTCAGGGCCTTATGCACATTACCTTTTTCTTTCTGGGTCCTCGCACCCATCCCTTTCACGGCAAGTCAGAGCCTTATGCCCATTACCTTCTCCTTTCCGGGTCCTCGCACTCATCATTTTCGCGGCAAGTCAGGGCCTTATGCCCATTGCCTTTTCATTTCCGAGTCTTTACACCCATCGCTTGCACGGTAAGCTAGAGCCTTATGCTTATTGCCTTTTCCTTTTTGGGTCTTCGCACCCATTGCTTTCATGGCAAGTTAGGGCTTTATGCCTATTGCCTTTTCTTTTCTGGGTCCTCGCACCTATCGCTTTCACGGTAAGCCAGGGCCATATGCCCATTGCCTTTTCCATTTCCGGGTCCTCGCACCCATCGCTTTCACAGTAAGTCATGGTCTTATGCCTATTGCCTTTTCCTTTCCGGGTCCTCACACCCATCGCTTTCATGGCAAGCCAGGGCCTTATGCCTATTGCCTTTTCATTTCTAAGTCCCCGTACCCATCGCTTTCACGGAAAGGTAGGGCCTTATACCTATTGCTTTTTCATTTTCGGGTCCCTGCACCCATCGCTTTCACGGTAAGTCAGGGCCTTATGTCCATCGCCTTTTCCTTTCCGGATCCATGCACCCATTGCCTTTAAGTTTTCTGTTAAACTTTAATAAATACTCGACTTTATCGTTCTATCAAACTCCAACGGGTCTCTGTACTCATTGCCTTTAAACTTCTAGGTCTCTGTACCCATTGCCTTTAAGTTTTCGGGTCCCTGTACTTAGTTCCTTTAAGTTTCTGGGTCTATATACATGTGGACTATACCTTTCGAGGTCCTCATACCCCACACTTCTACCTTATTCTTGAATTGATTCACATAGAAAAATTTTCACAGATAAAATTGAATCAATTCATTTACTTTCCATTTATTTTAAATGTAAAGCAAAAGGGGGCAGCTGTTGATACCCAATTTTGTCAATAAATTTTTTTTTGTTGCTTAATCAATAATTAATAAATTTGTGATTTCCAAGTTTTATTTATTTCTTTGAATAATTACTTTTTATTATTTGTACAAAAGAAATAAAAATAAAAAAAATAAAAAAATATTTTTTAACAATAAATAATAAAAATAAAAAAATATTTATAATTAAAATAAAAAAAAAAACAAAAAAACTCAACTCACTTCCAATCATATACCAACTCTCACGCACCCACTCTCAATCATATACCAACTCCCACACACCCACTTTAAATCGGATATCAATTCCCACACACTCACTCTCAATCATATACCAATTCCCACATATTACTCCCAATCGGTACCAACTCCTACACACCCACTCCCGGTCATATACCAACTTCTACACTCACCAACTATCAATCATATACCAACTCCCACACACCCACTCCCAATCATATAATAACTCCCACACACCCACTCTCAATCATATACTAACTCTCACATACTCACTCCCAATCAAGTACCAACTCCCACACACCCACTCCCAATCATATACCAACTCCCACATTCACCCACTCTCACTCATGGACCAACTCACTCACCCACTCACTCCACTCTCTATTTAGGGATTCTTACTACTACACTCATCATTTTTTTTCAATAACAAACCACTCTTCCAGACTTCACCATTTTTCAACTCAAGAAACCATTATCATCATCTTCCTCCCCCACCACCCATAACCTCCATAATCTTCCACTATCTCCATAATCACAACCACCTCGTAAACCACCATTAAACCAAGCCCCTACAACCATCAACAACCACCATCTTCCATAAACCACCATTTTCCCTCACCTCACCTTCATTACTAATCTCACCACCACCATCTTCCATAACCACCACTATATTCCATAACCACCACTATATTCCATAACCACTACCCACTTTCAACCATCCTCACCACCATCAACCTCCATTATCATCTTCCTCACAACCATACTTCACCACCTTCACCATTAACATCCATCATCATCTTATTTCCTCCGTCACCACCATTCACCCTAAACCTTAACTCTCACTACCTTCAACAACCAAGAACAACCCACCATCCATTATAGTCACCTTCAACCCACAAGCTACCACATTCATCACCTCTCAACAACCAAGCCTTCACCATCAAAGCCACCACACACCCCCAAACCGAGAAAAAACCCACCGAACCGTGAACCACCACCACCGCTGCAGCCCAAAGGCGCTCCGCCGCACTAGCACCACGCAACCCAGATAAGTCTGTCGAGTCCCCCACCGCTCCAACACCGAGCCGCACCCCTCACCAACCCTGGCACCGTGTAGCCATTCGCACAGCTCGAGACCTGAGGCCCGAGGCACGACTCGCCGTCACTCGGCCCCTACCACTCCACGCCAAATTCGCCCGAACTGCGTCATTGCCTACACCAGATCCAGCTCCGCGTCGTCGCCCCTGCCGAGTTTGTCGAGTCCCCCGCTACTCTAAATTCATCGCCATCGACCCGGCACCGTCGCGCACGCCCAGGCCCGAGCTCTACCACGCCAAACCTGGAAAGCCGTCGAGTCCACACCACCTGCAAACCGCCACTCTTCCCAGCTCACCGTCGGACCAGCTCCACCGCGCCCTAGATCCACCACCACACGCGACCCAGCCTGCCATGGTACCCTTTTGCTCTTCTCGCGCACCACCAGGGTAAAGCCCTTGACTCGCGAGCCACATTCCAATACATTCTTTTTAATTTAGCATACTCTTTTTTGTATTAATGTATTAATCAAGCAATTTAAAACCGGCTGACGATGGAAAAAATGGGAGAGGATTGGAGCACCGATCAAATACACTCTTCCCAATACTCTTGAGGCTTTATATTAAATCTTGCCGGGAGCGCTGGTGAGGTCTAATCCCCACATTAAAACTAAATATTTTCACGAACTAGAATACAACATTATTTTGTAAAAAATAAAATTGGCTGACGATGGAAAAATTGAGAGAGGATTGGAGCGCCGATCAAATGCACTCTTCCCAATACTTTTGAGGCTTTATATTGGATCTTGCCATGAGCGCTAACGAGGTCTTATTCTCACATACAAGTTAAAATATTTTCACAGACTAGAATACAATATTTTTGTAAAAATAAAATCTTCAAATAAAAGCGAACAATTTCATATAGTCTCAGCATTATGATTGTGGTGAATTCAAAATTTTTTTTTGTTACTTTTCAAAAAAAAAATTCTTTGCAAAATTCCTTTTAAATCATTTTCTCCCTCATCAAAAATAAATATTTTGAGAATTCTTTTTCTTACAAAATTAACACGATCTCAAATCACCACTTTTATGTAATATGTTGCAGGTTTAGAATTTGTTCCAAAATAATGGCTATTGAGTCACTCATTCCATGTTTTAGTCATTTATCATTCTTGATATTATGCTCGACAAAATGGGACATGTCAAAATAAAAACAAAAGACAATTCATTTTCTTTTTAAGGACCAATTTAATAAATTTTACAAATAACATTAGATTAAATAGGTAACCGTTCTTAGAACAGACGATATAGGATGCTAATACCTTCCCTATCTGTAATTAACTTCCGAACTTAAACTCTGAAACGTACACCATCTTTTAGGTGTCCAATTGCACCATTCTATTTAATGGATAAAGCGATTGGTGGTGACTCCCAACACCATAAGGTCCTAACCTCCACTTCCTCTTTCTTTCACTACTAGAAATTTAAGTTTTAAAGACCGATTTATTTTAGTCTCTATAGAGATCGATTAAGAAAAAAAAATCTAATTTGCCATCGAAATAAAATCGGATTCTAAATTTTTTAGAAACCGAATTAGAGACTAATATTTTGGTCTCTAAATAAAAAAGATTACAAAAATAAATAAATAAATAGGTAGTGAAAAAAATAAAAAATTAGAGACCGATATTTTAGTCACTAATATAAATTTGAGTTTTAGAGATCGATATTTCGGTCTCTAAATAAAATTTTTTTTAAAAAAATCAATCTCTAATTCTATCTCTAAGTTTTGTTTTAAAATTGATTCAAAAAATGAAATTACGTTATAAAAGAAATTAAAAAAAAGATATACCTTATTATTAGAGATTAATATTTCGATTACTAAATAAAAAAATTATAAAAAAATAATAATTAAAGACCACAAATTCAATCACTAATTATATTATAACAAAAATTAAAAAAAATATTTTAAAAACTAAAAAATCAATTTTTAAATAATTTTTTTTAAAAAAAATAGAATCCAAAAATTCGGTCGCTAAAAGTTTACCATATCAGTTTCAAACCGCTTCAATTTTTCCTAGTTTCAAATCCTAACACCCTCACCACTGCTGCCACTCTCACCCTCACAGTTGCTGCCTCTCCCTCACCCTCACCGCTGGCCACAAGCCCTTCCCGTTGCCGCTCGACCCTCACCCTCGCCTCTCGCCCCTGGCTGTTGCCCCTGGCCGCTCGACGCATGGGTGTGGTCCCAGATCAAAGCGGAGGCCTGTCGCGACGCCGAATCGGAACGCACCCTGGCGAGCTACCTGTATTTGACGATCCTTTCGCACTCGTCGCTTGAACGGTTGCTGTCGTTCCACTCTTTTCATCCCTTTTCTCTGAAACAGGTTCCTTTCAATTCAAATTCCATCCCTTTTCCTCTTTCTCTTTTCTTTATCACATCATTTTTTATTTTTATTTTATTCCTCGCTGATCCTTTCTTCCTTTATCTCTGATTTGCGCGTTCGATTTCCCTTTTTTACGCTGCACCCTGGCCTTGATTTTGTAGTTGTATGGTTATTTATTTCTTTTTCTAGCGTTTCATGCTTTCTTACTTCGTTTTGATCGAAAGGACTTTTTTTTATTCTCTCTCCACAAGTATCAACCAATGAACCAAGTAGTTTTATCATCTTAATCTTTAGCTGAAACTAGTTATTGGGCTTAAGGCCAATTTTTGATCTGTTCCCTTTTTTTCAATGGCATGATTGCATATTCGGATCTTGCAGGACGATGATTAAACTGTTTAAAGTAAAGGAAAAGCAGAGAGAACTTGCAGAGAATGCGAGTGGACCAACCGTTAAGAAGCAATCTGCTGGGGAGTTGCGTCTTCACAAAGGTTCCCTAACCTTAATTCTCTTTTGTTATTAGATGGAGATTTTTGTTTTATGTCTGTTTTGTTATGGTCAAAACTTGTGTGGCACTGTCTATTTTAAATGCACATGTTAGTTTGATCAGACATGGGTAATTATGTTATACAAAAAAATTGATGTGTCAAAGGAGTTTATGTAACTTGGAATTACTAGAGCAGGAACTTTTGTGGGGGCTTGGTCCATGAGGGAGGACGTGTAAAAGGAATTTATCAATTTGCTTGGCAATTGGAATCTTAATTGATTTATTTGATAGTAGGAAATATGAAAACTAAGATTTTCTGCTTTACTAGTTTGGTTACAAGAGATATTTTGTTGTTACAGGATAAAAATAAAAAGCATAATTTACAGAAGTTATTGTATAATTAAGATTATACAATAGTATTGCTGCAAGAACATTTCTGTGATAATCACATACACACTTGCAGTTGGTTCTACAAAATCTTATGTATGTAAATCTTAGAATTAGAACTATAGTTCAATGCACATTGGAGCTACACATTCCATCCACTTTCCCACAAGCACAATTTGGTAGGCTTAGTATCTCAATAACTTTGTTGTTCGTTTTGTCTTCTAAGAGAATGACATTTAGGTTAAAAGGCCATTTTTGGATACAGCTGCATATCTATGAGGACATTACTTCTTTATTTTGTTGATCTACAAACAAGACTCCCAGCCCCATACAGTCATTCCATTTTGGAAGTCCAAGATTGAGGAACCGACATTTGACCAATGCAATCCAAAACTCACAATTTTTAATCATTTTCCTAGTGAGTTGTTTTTATAACTTCTCTTGTTTTGAACTATTACTGGTAGTATGATGTCATAAATATCTTTCAGAAGAAAGTTCCTCCTCATTTTCTTTTTCAACTTGAGCCATTTTAGACATTCTGTTTTCATTGCACTTTTTGGTATGTTGTTTTTCATGTCTGGGACACATAGTCATACTTTTTACTACATATCAGTTTTTTGCTTTATTTGGAGGAGGTATATTATTATCAAGGAATAATTCCTAATTTTGCATATAATATTGTTGAATTATGTATTTCCTCGTGTTTCCTTATTTGAATGGGATTTTAGATATTAGTGTAGAAGTAAATTTTTATGTCTGCAGATTTCACAACAATGGACTTATTCTATTGGATTTGCTTATTGCAGATAGTTGAAAAACTCATTGATATTGTTACCTATATTCATCAAGCAATTCATGAGTTCCTTGGAAATAATGGTATGAGATCATATCTCTTATGAATTAAAAACCCAATGATGTGTCTAATATAGTTAGGGCATATGCATCTTCTTATGCACTAAGAATTCATCACATCTAGTAAGCTTAAGGTTTGAATTCAGAACTTGCTCTATTAATCACATGCCTGCTGTCTGTATGACATGATTTTCAGTAAAGCAAACACATTGTAGACTATTTTTGGCAATCTAAGATGCTTTTCTCTGCTACTATTAACATGTAATTTGTAATAAACAACTGCCTTTCTCTTTGTGGTTGAACTCACTTGAAATTAAAGACATCAGATGTATAGTTACAATAAAGTAAACTCTTGAAAATAAATGCTTCATACTGTCTATTGTAAAATTTATTGCTGAAAGCTTAATTTGGAATTTCAATTTATGTCCCTTCTAAATTTTTTACATCAAGAAGTTATACTGTGGTGTACTTGTTGCTATAGTCTTCTTCTGTATCTCTAATCAGCTGAATGAGAGAGATTGTTTGCTTTAATTTTACAATTGTTCTTCCTCTAAATGTTTTTTTCTGCTTGGATTGGCATACTGATTAAAAGCATTTGGGAAAACTGCAAGACCATTAATTGAATTCCTTAATCATTTTTTATGTTTGTGTTCTAGTCATGTATTGACTTGAATGAAATTCTACTGTCTGTGTGCTGTCTATCATGTAGATCTCATTGGCAGGTCATTAGAACATTTGATGATTAATGTTCTAAAATTTTATGAAATTGTGGATTCATGGCAGGTACAGCTGCTGCCAAGGATAAAAAAGTTTGTTTTTATCAGGCATCTCGCCCAACACCTCTTCCTCCAAATACGAGGGACACATTATATCATGGTTTACCCAACAGAATTAAGAGTGTTCTTCCATCCCAGTTGCATGTCATTTATTAGCGAGTCCTTGATTGCTAAGTCATTGTGTTGTTTCCATTGTTTTTTTTTTGTCACTTGTTGCTCCTACACTTGACACCCTTCTTGAGATTCAGGCCGCATCCACTGTACTGCATATGGTGTCTCTGAAAAAGAAATAAATTATATATGTAATCTATATGTGAGCACTCTTAAGTTAATAGATTAACTGATTGAAAGCAATTTGTTTTTGTAACGTACCATTGGCCAGATGCAACATGATCAACTACAAGTCATTTTGTAAATATTGTGTAACTTACTTTGCCTTTTGATAATTTGTTATGCATGGAATCCAGGCCATAAAGCACCATTTTATACATAGAATTCTATCATAAATAGTCTAGTTTCTTCCACAAAAAGTTTCTATTCTACACGAAAATGCTATAATCAACTAAACCATGATAATGGAAAGCAATTATCAAATGCTGCTTGTCGGACCATATTGTTTAAGCTTATTATGGCAATTCTTAGAAATGAATCATCAGAAGCTCTTAGGAGACGGTATGTTACTATTTTAGTAACTAATTATGGTTGTATACTATTTTGGTTAACTTACTTTTGCATGTCTGTATACAGTCAATATGCCTTGCTTCTTAGCTATTTCCTGTGTTGTCAGAATGTGGTTGATCCGGATGTTCCAACCACAGTTCTTCAATTCGTGCTGCTCAATGAACAAGATAATGAATATATTGATCTACCAAAGGTATAGCTTCTTGAATTTTATCCAAATAACATGCAATATTTTAATCTTGTGACAGATTAACTGCTGATGATTGTATTTTTTCCCATTTCCCCAAAATTGACAAAGACCAGGCAGAACTGGCTCATGCAAATTTTTCTACTTTGACGAAAGAGGCTCAGAGCATCTTGGATTTGGTTATTTGCTACTCTCACTGTTTTTTATATTCATTACTAATCAGCATGCATTTTTTTATTTTTTATTTTTGAAAAACCTTTTGACAGTATACAATTATTAATTTAGTTGGGAAGGGGAAGGGAGGAAGTGTGGGGCATAGAAATTGTAAAAATTGTTGGGTGTTGTGTTTGTACTAGTCAGAATAGTAATGACATGCATTTGATCAGCTGTATTGTTTTGATTAAATGGACATAAAAGATAAGGCATATGTTTCATTTTTTGTTATGTTGAAGTGTCTCTGTAAATTATGAGTTATTATTCTATTCTCTCATTAGACTACAAAAACATTAACTCTTTATTGGATCTACCTTATCCACTGGATATTATGGTATGTCTTGTTGCTTCCATATGCTATCAATGTCGTTCTTCAGTCAGTTTTTTTATTAAATTTTCAGATTCTTTTTTATGTTTATTTTTATTTTGATGAATATTCTGAAGTCAATTATTTACAGTTACAATTGATTTGAAATTGTATGTCATAAAAGATGCAAACCATGGCAGTGAACCTGCAATTTTGTTTAATAGTTACAATAACATGTTAGATAATCATTGATGTAAACATTCAGCAACATTTCAGACGGGATTAAAAGAAGAGAAATAAAAGAAAATTAAAACTCTGAAATCCATAACTCAGCAACATTTCAGATGGGCTTAGTAAGTCATTGCCTATAGTTTATCTTGTCTTCTAAAGTATTCTCATGTTTTATAATAAATTGATTGTGCAGGTTGATTGTGCAGGAGGCAATGCGGGAAGCTGAAGTTGCTGGAAATAATGACTGCCCTGTGAAAATTAAACTTGTCGCTCCCCCACTTTACATTCTTACCACTCAGACTCTTGACAAGGTTAGTGCAACTTGCACTTTAATTTTGATATGAAAATTGGCTTTTGACCTGGATTGGGTGCATATTTTGCCTTTGAAGCTTTGGCTTCAAGATTATATAATTTTTGGATGTATGAATTTGCTATTTTGCATTGAAGATAGTGTTTGGGGGCGTTTTGGTTGTACAACTAAGTTAGCACTTGTTTTTACCTATTATGATTGCCATATAACCTTTCTATTAAAAAAAATGATTGCCAAATAACTATTCATCTTGTGACATCCTAAAAGGACTCACTCTTGAACATTCTACCTGAACACCTATTTAATTCATAGCCAACGTGGTGTTGTGAAATTATATTGCTTTGCTATCTGTTGATTTTTAGTGGTAGGGAAATAAAAAAACTCAAGGGAGTATCTGTTTCAAACACATTCCTTTCTCTGTGTATCTGGAAGTTACTTTACAATTATTGCTTTTCTTGCCAATTTTTTCGTTGCACCTCTCTCAATATCTCTATTACAATTATGTTGGGTCTAGTAACTCCTGTTACCTAAAAGGATAGAGTTATTTGCATAGGATCATTTTTTTTTACCTACATGCCATGTTAATGAATCTAAAAATTATGTTTACTTGAGAAAGCATTACTTTTGCTGTTATGAGCCATTCCTTCTTTATTCATGAGTCTTGTGTATGGGTACTGTGATTATACTTAAGTTTGCAGAGATTGTAATTCCAATTATTAGCCATATATTATGGGAAGACCCCTGAATAAGTCATTATACTGACCTTATAAATATTACAACTGTTAGACACTATATCATACATGTTATCCACTATACAGGAGGAAGTTGTAGATTTGCATCAAAAAGTCCAATTGGTAATCTTGCTATTGAAAGTAATTTGTGTATTTTGTTATGGTCTAGACAGGAGCAAGGAATATTGGTTCTGAACAATGTTATTGCTTCTTGCACTGAATCAATAGAAAAACACAAGGGTAAACTTGTGGTGAAGGAGGCAGCCAGAGCAGTGAGTGCCAATATCCTCTATCTTTGTTTCTTTTATCCTCTATATATGTATGTACATATTTTGTTCATCTGCCTTCGGATCCTCTCCCACCTCCCAGCTTATATTTTGTATATATTATGAGCTGTTATATTATGTTGCATGAAAGATTCAAACTTGTATTCTTCCTTTTGCTCTGAATATAACCAATCCTATACTTTACTCTATATTAAAATTTTACCCTATTCTTTGTCCTTTTTAAACCAATTTTTGAACCGGTTCTAAAGCTTAAACTGGTTCTGAATCAGTTTTTGTTAAATTTAGTCCATTCTTGAATGAGTTTCTTTATTGATTTTTTAAATTTTGTTTTCGTATGTATATGTGTCTGAGGTTGAACTTTCAGACTTTTGAGATAAGAGGTAAAATATATGGTCTTGGAATTGAGTCAACTGTAGTGGCTAGAAGATTACAATATCGTGACTCAAGTTCTTCATCATCTGACTGGGTGTGAGGAGATGAACTTGAAGAATTAAGAAGTGAGAGAAATGAGCTTCGGACTCAAGTGGCAGATAATAGGAGACAGATTGAGGAGACAAATCGGCTGGTACGAGAGATGATGCAGTCGATGAACTTTCAACCTTCTCAAACATTTTCTGTGACTGATGGAGTAGAAGAGCAAGAGGATGATGAGGAGTTTTTATGATTAGAGTTTAGTTTGTGTTGTGTTCAACATTCTTACATTTGAAATGTTGTAGTAACGAGATACTACAGACAATGCTTAGTTTATTTTAGAATGTTTTGATGTTTAAATGATATATTCTAAAGACTGAATTTGTTTAATTTACGTTATTTTTTATTTATGTATTTGGTTATATGTGAGATTGTTGATTATTGTTTATTAGGTGTTTTAAAAATTTAGATTTTAATAAATTTAAAAATAATTATAAATTCATGTCACAAATTAGATATCGAATATATAAAAAAAAAGACATTTACCTACCGATTTAGAGACTGATAAGTTAGTCTCGTAATATATTGAGTTTTTTAGAGACTGATAAATCGGTCTCTTGTTAGAGACTGATTTAGTGATTAATTTTATAAAATATATAATATATTTAGAGTTTTAGAGACTGATTTAGAGACCGATTTTAGAGACTGATATAGAGACTAATTTAGCGATCGATTTTATAAAATATATAATATATTTATGCTTTTAGAGACCGATTTAGAGCATGATTTAGAGACCCAAAAATTGGTCTCTAAATCGATCTTTAATGTATTTTTTTGAAATATAATTGACTAAAAATTAGCGACCGATTTAGAGACTGAAAAATCGGTCTTTAATATTTAGTGACGAGACTTTTAGAGACTGATTTTTTTGATTTAGAGATCGATTTTTCAGTCTCTAAAAGTAAAATTTCTAATAGTGTTTCAATTTCACGGCCCCCATTCGAGACGGTTGCGACACAGTCCATTTTACCAAAATTTCTAAATAATAGAATGTAAATTTTTCTCAATTTCATCATTAAATATCTAAATAATAGTATGAAAATTTTATGTCATTCCATCGTATCCACCAAAAGTTATCTACACATAGCCATAAAGTTTTAACAAGGATTTATAAGTTAAGTGTTCCAGAAATGAAAATAATATGATATATTATGATAGTTGTATATATAGACATAAAATAAAAGATAACATAAAAAATGAATATATTATGAAGTTAGAGTAGTACTTGTTGAGAAAAAAGATGATAAAATAGCGCCTAAAATAATGTGGTCATGTGAAAATAATACCAATAAAAAGAAGAATTAATTAGATAAAGGATATCTCAATAAATAAAGAAAGGGAGAGGAATATCAATGAAAACTATAAAGAAAAACCATTAAAAAACAACTTAATATAAATGCCTTTTCCAAACAGATTTATTTTAATAGAAGACATTAGCATCAGTCCATCCATATAGCTAATATTATCTAGTTAGTAGAAAAAGGATTTTGTTGTTGTAGTAGTACTTGCTGCACCTTACATCCATGTCATTATATATGTAACATTATCAAACACGTCAGGGAAAAACTTATTTATATGAATTGTTTAAGAAATTAGTATAATTTGCCTCTCATAAACCTACGGATTTAAACGAGCTAGCTCATAGCTGACTTTTTTTCTAAAAATAAATTCATCTATTTTCACTCATAAATTTAAAACACATATAAAAATTAATGATATATTAAATATTAATAAAATAACATATTTTAAACTTCAAACTGAATTCAATACACATTCATCCACACTTAAGATTTAATCATCAATGTTCAAACTTAAATAATTCAAATGTAATAAAATATAAAAATATAAAGATCAAATATCCAAAACAGAATCATCTACAAATATTTTTTCAAGGTCTTACTTATATGAGTTGGCCTGTAGTTAAAGAGGTTTTGGTTGTTCAGCCTGCAAGCCCAACGGGATAGACGAAAAATGTCAACATATGTGCAGATTGAAGGCTACTAATATGAAGACTTGTCTAGCAACGAGGGGTTCATCCCGTTTATCAGCCCCAGTGTTCTGCTATCTTTCTTTCTCTTTTACATGGACAGGTAGATTTCCTGTTAGATGAGACATGGGTTGAAGCACCCCAAGCCCAGTTCAGCTCAATACCTCAAGTCAATAAAAGAGACAGAATAGTTTATGTAGACCAAAAAAAAAAAAAAAAAACAGAAAAGAGTAGTTGACCCAAAAGAAAAAAAAGTAGAGAGTAAAAAAAAGAAAATAGTAAAAAAGTGGGAAAAAAGAGAGTTAAAAAACTATAAAAAAAAAACACCATTTATTTTGGAAAAATATTACACATCTTTATGATACACATCTTCTCACATATGGGATATATTCCACAAAATCAAAGTATAATTATGTAGAAAAATATAAAACTTGTTGCATTGTGCATATCTCTTACATGTATGATACATGACAAAATTATAATATAGATATATAGAAAATGAGATAGAATCAACTTAAATTAAACGATAAAAATTATAAAAATGTGAGGTGATGTATATATATAAATAATATTATTATATAAAAAATGAGATGAGATTATAATAAAAATTGGTTTTTTTAAAAATTATTATTATATAAGGACACTTGTTAAAGAATAAAGATGAAAAGCTTTTATTAAAAACTAAAATTTTAAAATTTTCAATATATTAAATGCACTGCTTTTAATAATTTTTTTAATCAATTTTACAAATAAAAATATATATATATAACGTATTTAGTGAGATAAATATTTATTGTAAAAAATGAGATGAGTAAATTTTGACTATTAGATTTTCAATGAATGATCAAGATTATAACATAAATATATGTGACTTTTTTAAGTGGTCACATAATATTTAAGTAACTTTTAATCTTGATCATCCATGTATGATTGTATGATCAAGATTTATTCTTCTCATAATAAAAATTTTCTCATTACATATGCCATATATATATATATATAATGTAAGAGTAGTGTTTATGGTGAGAGTAATATTTATTGTAAAAGATGAGATTAGTGAATCTTAATGATTAGATCTTACATGAGTAGTTATATTAGAATATAAATACATGTGACTTTTTTAAGTGGTTACATGACCTTTAAGTAACTTTTAATCTTGATCATCTTTATATGATTATATATGGTCAATATTTAATTTTCTCACCATCTCACAATAATTTTTTTTAAAAATATATATATATATATATATATATATATATATATATAAGGTATATCTAGTGAAATAAATTTTTATTATAAGAGGTGAGATGAATAAATATTGACTATATAATCATACATGAATTATCAAAATTAAAAATTATTTAAAAGTCATGTGACCACTTAAAAAAGTCACATGTATTTATGTTTCTTTGATTGAATTCATATAAGATCAAATAGTTAAGAGTCACTCCTCTTATCTTTTACAATAAGCACTTCTTTTATTAGATATGTTATATATATATAAAGAGAGAGATAGAACTGAAATAGGTGTAAGTCTTTTTTGAATTCACTTTTATCTAATGACTAAGATTATTTCATTAAAAATAACCATTAGATAAAAATGAATCTAACAGTTAAAAATAAGTGTAAGTAAAAAAAAACTTATTTGATATAAATAATCTTCTATATATATATATATATATATTTATCCCTGTGTGTGTCTAATTAAGTGTATAGTGTACACTTTATTTTGTGGCGTATGATTATCCGTGTTGTGTGGGCTACACCAAAGTAAAACCCTTTTGTTTAGATGTAGACGTACTGTAGCTTAATCTTCTTTTTGGCTGTTGGGGTTAGCTCTAGGCTAACTTGCACACATTAATTTAAGAATTTTTTTTCCATTAAATTTAACAATTTTTATAGATACTATATGTTAATATAAATGTGTATAAATATATCAAAATATATTATATTGAGAGAAAAAATGACGTATCCAAATTCAGTTATAACGTACAAATAACACATATTCTAATATATCTCCCCAGTCAAGGGGCAAGCAATCGATGTACCGTGGTGTTTTGTGTTCCCTCTAAAAATCTCACATAGCTTTGTCTGCACGCGTTCAGAGAGGAGAATTGAAGAATGGCAATAGAGAAGGGTCTCAATTCGAAGAAGCCAGTCAATCTCTTCTACTCCCTCGATTGTCAAGACCTTGCCCTCAAGGTTGCTGCTCAATGTGACCATATCATTCTCCAGAACATCAAATGGAGGTCTCTTTCTACTCTCTACGCACAATTCCTTCATTTTCATTTTTACTGTCACTTTGATTCCCTTCTCAATTCTGGGTTTATTTTCTTTTCCCTTTTAAACATGCTTATTATGTTATTTATGGCTTAAAACTTCAAACTCTAATGCTTGCTACCTTGTTCCTAGGACCAACAAATCCTATGTTTTGATGCTCTGTCATGTCTTAATTCGCTTGCATATTGTATTTTACTATTTTCCAATGATTTTTGGTTATACCAATTACTAAAGTTATAATCTTTATGCATAGTATACAAATTTGTTTGCTTCATATTTTGCCTCAACAACATTATTGCAAACAAATTGCATGATGGGGTTGTGTTTTTTTGGACAATAAAATTGAAAAACTGATTAGTTTTATGCTTATCCAGGTCTTTTGCTGATGGGTTTCCAAATATATATATAAATAATGCAGAAGAGCTTCGAGGTCAGCATGTTGCTTTTTTGGCATCTTTCAGCTCCCCAGCACATGTCTTTGAACAACTTTCTGTCATATATGCACTCCCTCGTCTATTTGTTGCTTCCTTCACATTGGTGTTGCCTTTCTTTCCAACTGGTTCCTTTGAGCGAATGGAAGAAGAAGGAGATGTAGCAACTGCCTTCACCCTTGCAAGGATGTTGTCAAATATTCCAATTTCAAGAGGTGGCCCAACTAGTTTAGTCATATATGACATTCATGCTTTGCAGGTTAGTGTACCTAATGAATTAAAAAATTAAAAAAAAAAATTTGCTTTGTATTTATGGTGCTTTAATTAAGGTCCATATGGATTGTTATTAATTTTATTTTACTGTTAATGGAAGTTATGTTGCAGTCTCTTTGGTCATGTACTTATGTATGATGGGTGCATACTTACATTGCACCACTGTTTTTTATTGTCTTACATTAAAGAAACTTTTCTCCATAGAAGTACAGGGTGCACTCTCAGAATAATGAGTAAAGGCACCATCCAATAGAATACATGGCCTAGATGTACAACAACACAATCACCTGGCCTAGATGTAATGGATGCAGAATTAAAACTTGAGTAGGTCAGAGTGTTTGTGTAAAACAATTTTAACTCAATAACTCATCCTAGTCATGAACCCTGTGTTAGATTTTGCTCAACTCTCCTCCTTTCTGTTTTTCTGTCAGATCAGGGACGAATGGGAGATAATTTACTTTCTTAACAGTTAATCAGATTTTTTTGTCATTGGCAGTTTATTTTCTTTAGTTGCTTTCCTTTTTACTAGGTATTTAGCAAAAAAAAAAAAAATGATGTTAGTTAATAAGATCTTTATAAGTAATTTCTTGAGAGAGATGAAGAGAAAGATTTGAGAGATGAAGCCAAAATGACGCATCATATGTCAACCCCAGTGAATCTCTGACAGTTGTCTAGAGTCTGTGCAGAAAACATGTAATCAGATTTTAAGCATAGTTGGAAACTTCTCCCACTGATTTTTTTTTTTTTAAATTATACTATGTATTAAGGATACTAGTAGAAGACATCCTAGACATCTATACTTATCCAAGCCTGATACTGATGACTTCAAGTCTTTACTTCCTTTCAGACTAAAACGATAATTTATGCATCAAGTTCCTAACACTCAAAGTTTTAGCAATATTTAAATACTGGAGGCGATATATGTTTCTAAGCTTTTACAGCCCTTTACAGGTAGAAGATTCTGAATAACCACAAAATAAACTTTTCTATAGTTTTTTTTTCCCCTTTTAAGAGAGCATGGCTTCTTGGTAGAAACTTTAGTTTTTTGAACATTGCATCATCATTCTCTCTGTCTTCTTTCTTTGCTTTCATATGTACGAGATGTTGTATCTGTATTCTATAATTTCTTTCCACTTTATTATAATACTATAATTTAAAAATTATACAGGAGAGGTTTTATTTTGGAGATGAGGTTTTGCCCTTGTTTGAGACTGGTATTCCTCTCTTAAAGCAACGCTTGAGTCAGCTTCCTGATGCTAATAATGTGAGTATTCTGCATTCCTTGATTTCCTTCACAATCACATTGCCATTGTCTGTAGATCCAATCTTGAGACTTTGCATTCCTTCCTGAATCCTTGCAGTAGTGGTCGTATTATATTAACGGCACATTGCCATGCTTGCTATTCTCTTACATCTTTTAATATCCTGAATTTCTGATTGTTATTTTCAGATAGTTATTGCATTTCCAGATGATGGTGCTTGGAAGCGATTCCACAAGCAGTTTGATAATTTTTCAGTGGTGGGTTCCCTGTAATTATCTCTTTGTTTAAGTTGTAATTCATTTTTGATTGAGTATCTTATTTTTTGAAGTGCTAGGTGGTATGTACAAAGGTTCGTGAAGGTGACAAGAGGATAGTTCGGCTCAAGGAAGGCAACGCCACTGGTCATCATGTAGTCATTGTTGATGATTTGGTCCAATCTGGAGGCACCCTGATTGAGTGTCAGGTAAATGGTTCAATTTATACCTCAAAATGTTTATTTTGTCAAAGAATTTTTTTTGCTTTTGCATGTTCTCATTCTTTCTAAATTTGGTGATTCTCATTATTGTTTCCATCTCAGCAAAGTTTTCCTCTCTCTCTCTCTCTCTTTCTCTCTTCACAGTATCCTTAAAGTAAAAGAGGAGATTTTCTTATATCATTTTTTCAATCTAGTGAGTTGCAAGCCTAATTTTACATGAGAATTTTTTTTCCTTTCCATTTATATGTTTTTTTTTTCTGCTGAGTTGATGTATATTTTCTTGCAAATTTGTATGTTTGGAGATTAAGCAAGGTATAATCTGTATGTGAGAATCTTAGATACTATTATAAATGCATGTATCTGCATCCGGATGCAACTTAACATTTCTCTCTTTTTCCTGTTGGTTTCCCCTAGAAAGTTTTGGCAGCCCACGGTGCAGCAAAGGTGAGTGCCTATGTCACCCATGGCGTGTTCCCTAACCAATCATGGGAGCGATTCATTCGTAAAGATGGTTAGTCTTGGCCTCAAGTCACATACTTCTACATTCTTACATTTTCATATATTTGAATGTCATAGCCATTTGATTTAACATGCAGAAGGCTTGGAGAATGCATTTGCCTACTTCTGGATCACAGATTCTTGCCCACTTACTGTCAAAGCTATAGGAAATAAAGCGCCTTTTGAAGTATTGAGTCTAGCTGGGTCTATTGCTAATGCTCTACAAATTTGAAGGCGAACATTACTTGAGGGAAAATCATGGAACTATAAAAGGGATTATCAACTGCAATGTTATCCTTTATTAATATCACCATAAAAAATTTCACTCTTTAAAAATTTCCTTTGCCTAGTCTCTGTCAAGTTGCTGACATCCATTCACTTCTGCTGAGCATTGCTAAATGAGCTTAGCACAGTGAAAAAGTGTGAATTTAGTTTCTTTTGTTCTGGACTGTACTCTGAACAGATTTCTGAATGTAAACTCTAATATAGGACCTTCATTCGAAGGCAAATCATCCATCTTTTCTAAGGTACTCATCAAGAGGCATAAGAATTTGAAGTCATTTTTGGAATCCAGGTTCAAAATGCATGGGGTACACCATCTGAATTTGGGAATTATTTGTGCAAGTCTTTTTTGCTCAATCATATTTTCTTCATTCTCGGAAGCATGCCTTTGATTATAGCCATAGGAGTTACGGTAATTCTATCAAATTATGAAACTGGAAGAAACTATATCCGTCAAGTCCATTTCAATGGCAAAAAAAAAAAAAAAAAGTATTATCCATTTCTTACAACTTAGAAGGCTCTTAAGGAAAGCACTAGCTGATAATCATTTTATTATCCTATGGAAGCTTATCCTTTGTGTAGGACAATATTTACAGTGTCAAATTTTGCACAGTGCAGAACAATCATTTGGAAATTGTTTATGTGATTGTCCTTCGTGTGGAACAATCGCAATGTTACGATAGTTGATAAATAATAATTTTTTAATTCGCATTAATGAATCTTAACAAGCTGCTAACCAAACTCATACACTCAATGCGTAATTTTAAAAAAATAGACTTATAAAATGGTTAAATTTCTTAAAGTAATATGCATCTTAAGATTCCTACATTGACCTATCAACTAACAATTCAACTAATTAGATTGATTGACCGACACAGGTGAAGATGTAGTGAAAGCATGCAGCGTGTGTTCGATTCTCGGGTAAGTTTCACCGAGGAAGGCCACACCAACGTCAATCAATCTGATCCCTTCGATTATATAAGTATGAGATAATTTCATAAAAATTAGATTGATTGAAAAATTAATCCAATAAAAAAAAACAGTTCAACCTTTTAAGAGATTTACCTCTCCAAAGAATCATTCTCATAGTCCAAATAATATGATAACTTTCCCTACTATAAAATCTTACATGCTAATCTTTGTAGCCAGAGTGGCACATTCAAATGAAGAGAAATAACACTACTTCAAAGAACTTCCAACATTATCATATATAGACTTTCGGTAACAATATTCTGAAATAAATACAATGGAAAGGAACTGTCTAGCATGTGTACAGTCATTCAACATTTTTTTGGATACTTGACAATACTGACAGACTGGATAGTTCCTTGTTTCCCTTCAATACAACTTTTTTCGTCATAATCTTTTTCCCCCATATAAACATTAGTCATATCTGCAACGGGCTCCAACAAAAGGATGGTAAAATAACAAATCCCAGACAGAGTCATCCTGCACAATCTGGCATGCATGCTGCTGTAGAAACTCACAATCCAGCAGTACACTCCACTTTATTCTTTTCCGCTGGTTAAATGACAATTTCTTCTCTACACATCAACAAACTACTCTCTGCTTCTTTGCCTTTGATCATTATTATCAACTTACATATTGACACTCCTTAGTCTTCTGCCACTGATAACTGGGCTGCTCCTCCACCTTTATACAACACTTTTTTTTCCCCTTTTTTTGATGAATCAGCTTTGTACACCTTAAGATTAGCTATGCCGTAGTTAGCACTCCTAGAACCCATTTATTATGGCTAGGAACAAAGATATCTAACAAATAGTCAATCTTTCTCTAGCTTTTCATCCAAATTGCCCTTCGGGCTCTCCAACAAATCACCTGAGTAAGATCCATCTGGTTGACGAATGCATATATTCAAATTGCTTGAGAAGAAATGTTCCTGAATGGTATGCAGAGAGAAATAGTCAGATAAGCCCTTCAAAAGAAATATAAAACAAAAGAATTAATTGATCAATGAATGTAACCTTCAAACGAATAAAAAAAGTACAGTCTAACAACTTAGCAATTTCATATTGCAATTGAAAAGTTAAACTAACAGCTCAATGTGACATCAAAATTGACCTATCCTCAAAGCCATCTCAGAAACTATTCAATTCGCTTATAA
Source organism: Ormosia emarginata (assembly GCA_029884605.1). Classification (NCBI taxonomy): domain Eukaryota; kingdom Viridiplantae; phylum Streptophyta; class Magnoliopsida; order Fabales; family Fabaceae; genus Ormosia; species Ormosia emarginata. The sequence goes on from JAQQTP010000086.1 coordinate 14,175,921, forward strand.
TTTGAGTTCTGTATGCGAATAGACTGTATGATCAGGTCTGACAATCATGTGAACAGGTACATATGATTTGAGTGTTAAGGCCGGTATTCCACCTCCAACTTATTACTTCAACATAAATAAGAAACTTGTATAGATTCTGATAATGTGAATAAGAGAGCCTAGTGGGACGCACATCCTCAAACTTCCAACAAAACATATGGGCTCATGAACCCATTTTTTTAATCTAATTTACTTGTCCACCATGAAAACATTTCTCCAAGTGGAGTCTTGAACTTCTCATTAAGTAATCCCTTCATTTCAAGTTCAATGTACATGTATCTATGGTTTGGTGAAGATCTGCCGAGTCCATGCAGCTTGAGCTTACAAGCACGTTTTGAAATTTGAAATCACTGATGTCAAGCTTACAAGCACGTTTTGCTATTTTAGTCTAGGGGGGAAACACAGCTTTCTGCTGGCTAAGCTCAAGCCGCCATGGAAATTGGAAACATAAATTAAGCTTGAGCTTTGTTCAATTCAAAGTGGATCCTTTATACCCATCTTTGACCTACTCCAACATAGGTTTTATCCTAATCACTGTATCTAAAAGTTGAAGGTGAAAATGCATAATAAATCATATCCAATTTCAAATCACTTCTCATTTTTAAAATTTGCAAGACCTCTAAAATCAGGAAATATGCATCCAGCCAGCACTCCCGTAATTATAACTAATTGTAGTCAAAACATACCTGGTCACCAATCTCTTGGCCCTCTGAATGAAAGAGAATCGGCCGGCACCGCTTATCCTCATTCATTAGGCTTGAATTCTGAAAGTGTGTTACAAGGGCACCCTTTCCTTGGATCCGTGCATATGCTAGTGAAGCAACTTTTTCACTATTAAACTTCTCCCACTTCTTCCCATTAAATGCCTGCATAAATTTCCATGATAAGACTTATTAAAGTGGACTTCAGACCAGCTAAGTTTAATCACCAGCAAATTACCAGAAAGTACCAATGAAAATACTTTCCACCTATTAATATTTATTCAAAAAAAAAAATTATAAGAAATCAGAACAACTACATACAGATTGTTGTCCTCAAGATACAATGTCACATTAAGGAGACCCTTACATCACAAACTAAGTACAAGAAAATTCGAATATAGTAGCAGAAAAATATGATCTCAGACATGCAAAAGTATAGATTCAAACCTTATAGAAGGGGATGATGTGTGAAGGAGACACCATATTGATGAAAGCATAACCCACGTTACACTTGTTCTGCAAGCAAAAACAAACCTTAAGAAATAAGTCATCCCGGAGAATCACAGGTGATTCTCTTCACCAAGCAGATGTGTAGAATGTGTATACCTTAAAGTCAATTGGCAAGTAGAGAAAGTCATAACTACCCCTGTGATTCTCATCAATTGCAGCAAGCAGCATCTTTGAAGTGTACCTTAATCACAATAGGTAAAAATCATTAAGAAACTCATCACTTACCATTACCACTCTACTCTAATTGCTATTATAGTGATAACTTCACTAGGATACTTGTTCAGCTCTTACTTGTTAGGAATGTTTTTAATCATTAATGTAGTCCTTGTGTCTTCCCCACTCATAATTTTGTCCAGATCAAGCTGGTACTGCTTCTTGCTATCAATTTGGTTCCCACTATTGTCAGGTCGCCTACTTCGACCACGTTCGGCTAATCCCTCACTGTTTGTTGCTCCTGGTCCAGAATACAAACCATTTCCAAGGAACAAGGAACCATGCCTAGGCAGTGACATCATTCTGAAATTAGGAGAACTAATTTCAGTTGTATTTCCTGAAAGGCCAACACCAACTCCTACAGATGCACGAGTACCCAGGTTCATCAAAAAATTCCCATCACTGTGATTCAAACTCCCAAATGCAACCGAACTCCTAAGAGAAGTTTCAGGTGACTCTGGAAAGTAGCTAAAATGCCTATCAAGAGGAAGGCCAGATGGAGCAGATCCTACATGATGATGCGGGTGAGAACCAAGAAAAGAACTGTGCCGACTAGTATATGGGAAACCCTGCCTTTGTCCACTAGAAGTAAATGGAAGTCCCCCAGAAGATGAAGACCAGGCAGATGTGTTTGAATGCTGTGAGTAAGAAGTTGAACTTCCCCACAGAAATTGAGGACCAGACAGTGTTCCAATACTTGACGAACTTGAATTTGATTCACCAAAAGTAGATATAGGCCTAGGACTAGAATTTACTTTATGCTCAGCAAAGGACATAGAATGTTGAAAAGCTGCTCCTTGTGTTGATCCAGAGCTTGTAAATATCTGATTTGCATTATTAGCCCTTCCAGGGTCCTTGCCAATCGGTGCAATCTTTGGAGAGGTTGACGCATGCGGCGAAAGAATTGCAGCCAATCCAGGTAAATGGTTGGTATTCATAGGGCTGGCATAACTGAAACCGGGGGATTTGCTAAAAGAACCTAATGGATTATGTTCAACTGGACTACCAAATTGTGTCCAGTTACCTAAGCAAAATTACCAACTAGTTTAGCTTGCAACTGAAGATACCTTTCTAAAATGATACAACTAGAATTGTGCAATAGAAAGAAGACTGGATTAAGAGATAAGATATCTTACCAGGAGGAGAATTGGCAATAGGTGAACCCACTTGATGTCTAAAAGTTAGAGCTTCATCTTGCTCCAGCTCTTGACTCAGTTGTTGCATCAAGCTAAAAGGAGAAAACGTATAGCCAATTTTTTATAGGTTCAATTATGTAGATATTACATTGCCATTTATGTAAGGATATATTACATAATATTAGCCCAACCCAAACCATATCAAAGAAAATTTAATGATAAAATGAGAAAAAGAGAAACAAAATGTACAAGAGACCAAAGCTTTAAATCTACAAGATTGAAAGAGAAAAAGTATCTGGTCAAGAATTACATGTATTGTACATAACCACAAAAAAGGAGGAAGCAAAGACATGCAGCTGCCTAGCTGGAGTTCCTTAAAAAGCTGGAAAAAAATAATAATAATGGAAGCATGGCTTAAAAGACTAACAACATTACTTCTTTATGTCTCATGACTTTGGTGCAGATTTAAACTGTTTTACACCTTTTGAGTAACTTTCACAAGGTGCACATGGCAAAACATACAGTTAGATATAAAACCATTCATGAACCTTCACCTAAGAGCTTAAGCTTTTAGGAGAGTCGGTCCTTGACATGGTATCACAGCATCTATGGCCAGATGGTCAAAAGTTTGATCCTTGCCGCTCCCATTCTTCTAAATAAAAGTTGAATTTCAGCACAAGGTAGGGTGGGTCTGTGCATTGTCCACGCTTCAAGCCCAAAGGGCTCTTGCATGAGGGGACGTGTTAGATATAAAACCATTCATGAGCCTTTACCTAAGAGCTTAAGCTTTTGGGATAGTTGGTTCATGACACATACCATCAAACTACAAGCCCTCATCACATTAATCATGCTAATAAAACTTCATATCAATTAGAAACTTAAGAGTCCCACCACCATTACTTGAGATTAACATTCCATATAGGTTTTTAATATACAAGAAACAATAGACTGCTAAATGAAATGCTCACTGATTTCCAGTTCATTTAAAATTGTTCAAGCAAGCCAATAAAATGAAAGTAATAGGATTCTCATTTTCTAGGCAGTCACTTGCAGGATTTGGGAAATCAAAGCCTGAATCTTATTCATTAATCCACAATTTCACAGTTTCAAGTAATGTCACTATTTTTCTACTATGTGAACAAAGTATCAAGACACCAGATCAAAGGTGAACAATTATATTTACTGACAGGCAAACTGTTTATAACATAACTAACCAAGATAAAGTCCAACTTACTTTCGACGTGCTCCACCAGGGCGGCTGGGTTCAAGTTTGATGCGTTTCCCAGCAATGTCACTTCTATTTAATGCTTTAAGAGCAGCCTCTGCTGCTCTAACATCATAAAATTCAATAAATTTATGGTGTCTCTTATGTGGCGTTTCCCTGATCTGCAATTTTAAGACCATAAATTACAACTACTCCAGGCAATAGATACAAATTAAGTGGAAATCAAAGAAAATACATTGAGATGAACAGTTAAAACATATACATAATTAAAGTTTTACCTCTTTGACCTCCCCATAAGCCCCAAATATTTGACGAAGGTCATCATTTGATACTGATGGATCCAAATTGAACACTACAAGGGTTCCTTGGTTAATATCCTTTTCTGAGGGGTTATCCTGAAACCAGAAGAAGAAAAGATGAATAACACAAAGACAATATCAATTATAATAATTAGTCAAACCTTAAGTACAGCTATATAAACCAAACCTTAGGAATTGAAAAATGAATATCAAGTTTTCTTCGTCTCAAGGGCTTGTTTTGTAAAGCACGCATTGCAGTGCGAGCAGCTCGAATATCATAGTAAGATATCATCACAAAACCTCTATGCTTGCATGCAGTGTACAATGTTCTGATATCTCCATATTGCTATCGAAAAAGAAAAACAAAAAAAAAGGGTAAATAGTGAAATAAAAGGAGAAAAACAAGAAAGAGCTATAAAAGTTGTACAAAATAAAAAATGAATAAATTGTATAATTAAAAAGCACACTATTTAAGCTCCAACTAGAATTTTCTCTCACCAACTCTCCTAGCTACATGCTCAGAAAGTCACTAAATCATAAAAAGGTAAACCAAGACTCCCATATAAACTTCAATAAGACATTCTATAAGTATATAACTATAAATAAATGAATAAAATCAATAAATTAATTTCAGATGAGATGTGTCACAACCACCCACCACAAATTAAAAGGATAGGACCTACGCCCAATATAGAAATACTTGATATGCTGGAATTGCTTGAGAGAAATCCTCTCAGCACTCATTCAATATATACAGCAAGGAATAGCAAGTAATTACAAAGGGGATCAATCAATATCCCATAACAATAGGAGTTTCAGAGAAATCAAATCAAAATAAATCCTTATCTAATCACAATCAGATCAGAATATACAATCAGAATATACAATAATCAACACTCTCCCTCAAGCTGGTGCATATACATCATAAGCAACAAGCGTGTTACATGTGTATGTCATCCTTGGATCCCACAGAGCCTTGGTGAGAACATCTGCAAGTTGATCATTAGATAAGAACATCTGCAAGTTGATCATTAGAGTTTACAAATGAAGTATTGATCTCCCCTGAAAAGAGCTTTTCTCGAATGAAATGACAATCAATTTTTATATGCTTAGTTCGTTCATGAAAGACAGGATTGGAAACAATGTGCAAAGCTGCTTGATTATCACAAATCAATTTCATACAGCCTATCTCGCAAAACTTCAACTCTTGAAGTAAATGTTTTAACCATGTAAGTTCACATGTAGTGAGGGTCATGACTCGGTATTCTGCTTCTGCACTTGATCTCGCGACTACATTTTGCTTTTTACTCTTCCAAGAAATAAGATTGCCCCCAATGAAAACACAATATCCAGAAGTTGACCTCCTATCACCAGGAGATCCTGCCCAGTCTGCATCTATGTAGGCAACAATATCTGTGTGGCCTCTATTCTCATAGATTAGTCCCTTTCCAGGAGACCCCTTGATGTATCGTAAGATACGAACTACTGCATCCCAATGACTATCACAAGGGGAGTTAAGGAACTAACTTACAATACTAACAGCAAAGGATCTGGTCATTGTGAGATAATTCAATTTTCCCACCAACCTCCGATATCGGCCTGGGTCAGAGTACGGCTCCCCCTGATTTGGCATAAGCTTAACATTCAGATCTATAGGAGTATCGACTGGCTTACAATCTAGCATCCCAGTTTCTTCCAAAATGTCAAGTGCATATTTTATTTGACAGATGGCAATGTCTGTCTTTGATTGAGCAACTTCAATCCCAAGGAAATATCTTAACTTACCCAAATCCTTGGTTTGGAAATGTTGGAACAAGTATTGTTTTAGACCATTGATCCCTTCATGATCATCACCTGTGATTACAATATCGTCCACATAGACCACAAGATAAATGAACTTATTAGACAATGAATGTTTATAGAACACAGAGTGGTCCACCTCACTACGGACCTTACCAAACTGCTGTATGACGTTGCTAAACCTCCCAAACCAAGCCCGAGGAGACTGTTTTAGGTCATATAAAGACTTCCTCAGTTTGCAAACAAGACACGACTCCCCCTGAGCAATAAACCCAGGTGGTTGCTCCATATAAATCTCCTCCTCCAAATCACCATGTAAAATATCCAACTAATACAAAGGCCAACAATGCATGGCAACCATCGACAAAAAGAGACGAACAAAGGTCATTTTAGCAATAGGAGAGAAAGTATCACCATAATCGAGACCATAAATCTGAGTGTACCCTTTTGCAACAAGACGAGTCTTCAACTGATCCACCGTGCCATCGGGACCAACTTTGACAGTAAAACCCAACGACAGCCAACCATAGACTTCCCAGTAGGGGACGGAACAAGAGTCCATGTATGGTTAGATTCCAGGGCTGTTATCTCATCAAGCATAGCTTGTTGCCACCCGGGATGGGATAGTGTTTCCTGAACAGTTTTAGGAATAGAAATGGAAGACAAGGCAAAGACAAAGGCATAATGGGAAGAAGATAAACGATGATAGCTCAAAAAATTATAAATAGGATGAGGATTACAGGAAGAATGAGTACCTTTGCGAAGAGCAATGGGTGGGTTAGTTGGAGGCTCAGGGTGGGCTAGAATAGGTGGAGATGCAGGAGTAGGAGGTGAATCACTGGTGTCTAGAACAGGGGCAGCCTCCGGAATCTCATGACGTGGATGACGTTGGTAAGTGAGACGAAATGGCTGGATAGGATACTCTGAGGCCAGTGAATTTTCGGGCATCTGTCACACAGAAGGAATAGAGATGGGAAAATCAAAAGAGGGCATAGGTAATACCTGAGAGACAGATTCTGGCACAACCGGTAAGACAAAATACGGTATATCCTCAAAGAAGGTGACATCTGCAGAGATGTAAAAATGATGGGTGGACGGAGAATAACACCTGTACCCCTTTTGGACACGAGAATAATCAAGAAAGACACACTTCACAGCACGGGCAGCCAACTTGTTAAGACCTGGAGCAAACATTATGGACAAAACAAGTAGAATCGAAAACACAAGGTGGAACAGTATAAAGGGACTCCTTAGGAGATAAAAGAGAGTGAGGAATCTAATTATTGAGAATAGAAGATGGCATACGATTTATTAAATAACCTGCAGTGAGAACAACATCACTCCAAAATTTTAAAAGGACATTGGCATGTAATAAAAGAGTGCGAGTTGTTTCAACTATATGACGATGTTTGCGCTCAACTACACCATTTTGTTAAGGTGTGTAAGGACAACTAGATTGATAAACCATACCATGAGAGACCATGAAAGAATTGAAAGGGGTAGAAAAATATTCTTTGGCATTATCACTACGTAAGACACGAATAGTTCGACCAAACTGATTGAGAATTTCATTACAAAAATTTTGAAAAACAGTAAACAACTCAGAACGTTCTTTCATTAAGAATAACCAAGTACATCTTGAGAAATCATCAATAAAAGTAACAAAGTACCTATATCCTAAGACAGACACGACACGACTAGGACCCCAAATATCAGAATGAACAATATCAAAAAAAGACTCTGAACGACCCGTAACCTTGCTTGGAAAGGAAGCCCAGACATGTTTTCCAAGTTGACATGACTTACATTCCAAGGACTGTAGATGAGAGAAATGAGGAATCATTTTCTTGAGTTTATTCAGACTTGGATGACCCAAACGACGGTGAAGGAGGCTAGGTGATTCTGTGGCAACACATATGGTTGAGGACGGAGGCTGCAGATAATAGAGACCACGTGATTCAGATCCTGCTCCAATCATCTGTCCCGTATTCTGGTCCTAGATAAGGAAAGAATTAGAAGTAAAGGTTATGGAACAATTGAGAGATCGAGTAAGTTGACTAATAGAAATTAAATTAAAGGGATACCCAAGTACAAATAAAACTGAATTCAAAGATAGAGAGGGAAGAGGTGAAGCTTGACCAATGCCAGTGGCCGTTGTTTTAGAGCCATCAGCAAGAGTGATGTGATGTGGTGTTTGGGGAGAGGATAAGGTGGAAAAGAGGGAAGAATCACCTGTTATATGATCAGAAGCACCAAAATTCAAAACCCAGGAACCAACAGGAGATGAATGAGAGAAACAAACCGTAAAATTACGAGTATAGGCTATAGTTGCTGAAGATGAGGCTCGTTGGCTGGCCTTAAGTTGAAGGTACTCCTTGTATTCATTGGCTGAAAAGAGATTCTGATTGTCGCTTCCAAACTCAATTTTCTTATCAGTAGAACCAGATGCCTGAGACTGGGTTACATTAGCTGTCTTCTCAAGAAAACCATACAGAGAATAGCACTTGTTTTGAGTATGTCTCGTACGCTTGCAATAAGAACACTGAGGGCGATCACCTCTACCACGACCACCTTTTCCACCACGCCCACGACCTCGACCTCCACGGTCTACTGAGTTTGAGACAAAAGCTAAAGATTCTGAAACTGTCTGAGAACCAATGTTAGATGTGTCCTCCGATGAGGGAACGCGAAGTAAACGATCAATGAGTTCCTCCACCGTAGGAATATTAGGATTGGTCAAACATTTGATTTCGGACAGATTCAAAATTTTTATGTAGACCGTGGAGAACGAAGACCATATACATGTTGTCAAGTTTTTCTAGTACCTTTGTAAGATCATCGCCTAATAGGATGAGTTTGATGTCTTCGATGACTAACTGTGCTCTATTTAGGTAAGAAGGAAGGTCAAGGTCCGTCATCTGGAGCGTGGCCAAGTTATGGACAGAATTATAGAGGCGTTGTATATCATTAGAAAACACACTCCGAGCCTTCTTCCATATGTCATAACATGTTTTGTAAGAACGAAAGTGCACCAATAACTTCGGATCAATAGATTGCCATGGTAAAGACACCAACTGATAATCAGCCCTTTTCCACTCATCACGCAAATCAGCAGCAATTTCTGCTTCCTTCTTGATGAGGTGCTCATAAAGACTTTGACCTAAAAACCACACTTCAACAACATTATACCAATCTACAAAATTCTTACCATTAAGTTTTTCTGAAGTTATAGTAGGGCTGCCAGAGAAGGCAAACGAAATGAGATTTTTCTTCGCAGGTCCAGAATTGTCAGTGGTGGCAGTAGATGAATGGGTTGCAAAAGCCATGGTGGAGAGAGAAACTAACCCACGAAGTTCCGACCACCAGAACGGAGAGAGGAGACGCCGGCGAGCAGAACGGGACAAGCGGCGAGTCAAACGGAGGCTGGGACGGTGGCACGTGGCTTGCATGCACTGTCAAGACGAACTGAAAGAAGCCGCGTGTGAGGGCGCGTGGCAGGGGCCTCCAGTGAGCTGCTCGAAGGGACGGCCGGCCGGATGCTTCTGAGACGATTCGTGCCCTCACCTTCGTGGTGGAGGGTCCGAAGGTTATGGTTCCAGTCGTGACAGTGACTTAGAACCACGACGGGAAGCGGAGACACATCCCTGGTTTGAAACCTGCTCTTGATACCAACTTGATATGCTGGAATTGCTTAAGAGAAATCCTCCCAGCACTCATTCAATATATACAGCAAGGAATAGCAAGTAATTACAAAGGGGATCAATCAATATCCCATAATAATAGGAGTTTCCTAATATAGTTAAAAAATAAATCCTAATCTAATCACAATCAGATTAGAATATATAATCAGAATATACAATAATCAACAGAAATTAAATGCCCTTTAGGATTCACTATTTCGCTTAAGTATATATCCATCCCTTAGAAGAAAAGAAGAAAGGAAATAAAAAAGGAAAAGCAAACCCTTGCATCAAACAAACCATCAAATTTTAACAAATTGAAAACCTAGTTTTATAAAAGGAGAACATTTATAAAACTGAAGGATAAAAATACAACAAAAGAGAAGGAGAAGATATCCTCCAAAACAGAGAACCTAAAAAAAACATTGAACTTAACAGCCTCAAAAATGAATAAAGCTATCCAATCTCTGACATATTAGACAAGGAAACTCTTTTAAACCATATGCAGAACACCAAAGAGAGTCCACAAACACAAACCTATCCCACAACATATGAAAAGACTAAGAAACACCCTTAAAAAAAATGCATGCATTCCTCTCCAACCAGATACAATAGAGAATAGCATCAACCTCACACTGCCACAAAGTTTGGTCTCCTTACTCTCTCCAAAACTTTTGAAATGAATCTTTAGAATCATTGAAAAACTAAGAAAGCATTAATTGTGTAAGAACCTTAAAGTTTTTACCTTCTCATTTATTAAATATCAAGCTTAACAACAAAATTGAAAAATATTGAGTCATTCCAAATTTCAAGAACCAAACAAATCCAAAGGTTAACTTAGAAGCAACTTTTAATACCAACCTACAACCTAAACAAGTTGTCACCTAAATGACCATATTAAAGTTTTGACAAAGAAACTTAACACAGTGTTTGACTAAGGAATTTTGAGGAGGAAATGTAATTTTTGAAAGAATTTAAAATACTTTTTGATGAAATGACTTGTTTGGATATTTTAAAAAATAAATTTGAAAATTCCAGATGATTTCCATCGAGTATTTTTTTTTAGTCAAAATGAAGAATTTAAAATAACACCTTTTGTATGGGGAATTCTTGAAATCCTCTGCTTGTGTCTCTTTTCTCTTCAGACACCATTTTTCGTGACTTCACCTCCACACCCATTCCAGCGACTTCACCTTCACACCCATTCCAACAATTTCACGAGTAGCTTTACCTTCTTCTGTCAACTTCATCTCCTTCATACACCTTCGCCATCGCTCAGAATATTATTGCGAGAAAATGGGTGAGATATCATCGATTTGAGAACGGATTAGTTGACAGAGTGGATGATTGAGGTGCTTGAAGAGGATTGAGTGATCATCTACGAGCTTGGATGTGAAGAAATAAGTTAAAAAAAAAGGAAAATTTTGAGGGCTTTGTGAATGTTCTTTTCTTGACTGAAGGAAAATTGGATTTGAATGAAATTATGAAACAGAGATGCAAAGGAGCCTTAGTTGGAGTCGGTGGTGGCTGTGGGCTCAAGACTCTGGGTTGCGACGACTAATCTGAAATTTCAATCTTTCTCTTTGAATAATCATTTAAAATTACAAGATAATAGAAAAGCATCCAAACAAGAAGTTTTGCAAATGAAAGCAATTTAATTGCGGCAATTTAATTTCTTCTAATTTCAAATTCTTTGAAATCTTGAAATGCCTCATCCAAACATAACCTAAAGGTTAGGCACAGACTTGTTAATCAGCAAGTAAACCGATTGAGTAAGAATGTAACTCTATATAAGCATTGGCTTAATACAATACCTCATTAGTGATCATAATTCAAAGACAGACTAAATTTGTAACTAAAAAAGCCAAAGCATGATCGCCAAACACATTAATATATAGTGAGTTTAAAGATAACCATAACTCTATTGAAGCATTGGGTTAAATTTAATTACCTCAAATAGTGATCTTAATTCAGAGTCTTCAACATTACTGTTGATGTTCCGCACAAATAATGTCCTTGATGGATGCTCTCCATAAGGATGCTCCCCAGCCACTGTTCCCATGCCATTTGAGATTGCAAAATGACCAATACAACCATTTGAAGGAACTCCATCAGATAAGCTTATCTTTGATATACCAATACTAAGGCTCTCCTGAGGTTCAAAATCCATTTCAAACCCCCCTCCACTGCCAAAAAGATCATTTTCATCCAGATCCTCCAATTGGCAGGGCAACCTACTCAGGTCAATATCATCCATTATCCCAGCTAATAGCTCATCTTCATCATCAGGAAGCATGTTTCCAATTGCATTGGCTGCAATATCTTCAAGTGGATCTTGTCCCTCATCCTCTTTGTGAACTTTGTCTGATATTGGCAAGTTATCATCAACAGATTGACCATAATGCTCTGAATCAGTAAAATTTACTGCATATTGAGAATAAAAAGGAAAAAGGTATCAATAATCATTTTGAGTTACTTCAATCTCAGATATCAGAAACAGCATCTCAAGCTTACACTTTTCATGTGGTAGAACAGGAAGCGAACTAGAAAACAAGCTAACGTCACTTGAAGCATGAAACACATCAGTCCCACGTGGTATTCCCCACGCGCTGCTTCCCACTTTTTTAGCAACATTAAGTGAGAAAATTTCAGATGGACCTATAAAAACAGCTTAAAATTTGATTAAAAAGAATCTGTATGTCCATGCAAGAATGTAAGTATTACACATGAAGTAAGAGGAAGCACCTGTAACACCATGAACTGGCACAGAATCCCCAGAATGTTTGTCCATCCAATCACTTTCTAATTAGTGTAATGAAAGACGACAAAGAGTAAGACTTCTTAACAACAATTAGTGAAAGACATTATAAAACTATTGTGAAACAAATGTACCATAAACCATTTAAAAAATAAAAAAGCCACAATCAATTAAGGAAGATGCATCACAATTTAGCCTCCCCAAAGACAGAAAAGGTAACAAGCAATCATTTGTATACCTTAAAGGTTACAACCTCTATAGCCACAATAGTGTGTTGATCAATATCACTTTAATAATTTGTTAGCCTATGCATTTCACAACAGGGTGAGACTACCTACAGAGTCAACTTAAGGTCCAAACCAAAGTGACCCAGTAAAATTTAGTCAACTAGGGCCAACCCCAGAAGGAAAAAAAAAATACAGTTAATATAAGATTATCCATAACAACCACCATCACCACCAAGCCCTAGACCTAAGAATACAGTTCCTCATTATTGGCGAAAACAGTGAAGACCCACATGCTACATAAACCGATCATGTGTAGCAAAACAAAAATTTGAAAGAAAAAACCAAAATTTGAATTACCCCGAATGCATGGTAAGCATAAAATGAAGAAAAAAAAATGAAAGTAGAAGAAACAGAGAGGAAGAAGAGCAGTACCTTAACAAGTGAGAGGAGGGGTTAAAGGAAATTCATGTAGGATAGTGATTGAGCGAGGAATTGTGGTGATCAGAGAAATTGAAATGGGAAAGGGAGAGTTTCGAAGAAGCAGAGATGTTTCTTTCTTTCACTTTCGTACTTCCTCCTTTGCCGCCGGAAAAGCAGAGCAAGAGTGACACAGATTTTCCCAGAAAATCACTCTCGAAAGAAAAGAAAAGAAAATAGTGGAAAATGATTGGAGGGAACAAGTACAAGTAGAGGAAAATTATTAAATTTTTTGTTAAAAACAAATTAAAATGATAAACAAAAATTATGATCTTTTTGTTTTTTTCCTCCCCCATGCCCCCCCCCCCCTCTGTGTCTAATCTCAAATTGTGCCATATTAGAATTTTATTTGGCGTCCGTTGAAACGCGTTCTCATGTTAAAAATAGGAATATAGAATCTCCATCGTTTTAGAATTTTGTGGTAAAAGATTGGTAGTTCATATTATTGAAAAAATAGTACTAATTTTTATAAGAATTTTATCATCTTTTAATTTTTAATACTCACTTACTTATATTTTTTTCAAAATTGAAAAATTACTCACTTTTTTAATTAAAAATTTATATTTTGAGAAATATATTCTTTAGATTTCAACAATTAATTTTGAGAATCATTTATGTTTATATCAGACACATACTATTTGGTTGTGTTATTCAAAACTCAATACAATATTATATAATATTTTTAAATTTTAATAAGATACTTTAAAGTATTTCTAAATGGTTGCATCTCAACTCATATTGTGTTTCACAATCTTAATTGTACTTAATTTCACAATCTTAGATATTTTAAAGTGTTTCTAAATGGTTGCATCTCATGTTAAAAGTTTTATAAAAAAAAAAAGTTAAAAAAAAACTAATACCAAATATGCACTTAATTCTTTTTTTGACAGATAAGATTATTGTGTTCATAGTCACTATGTGCGTATATATCTATAAATACACAAGTATATGCTGTAAGCAATGCACGTATGAGTAATGATTACGACTTGGACTTGGACTTGGACGACCCCTGTTTGGGACACTATCACTCACAAATGAACTTGGGCGAAGACCAAAAAAAAGATAACTGGGCCAACCCATACCTACCTTGGATCAAAGAAGCCAGTCCGTAAAACGCAAGGCCCAAAGAAACAGACAGCTAAGGCCCATTAGTCCCATCAGTTAGCCACCACATTTGTTGTTGTTCCTGCCATCTCACTCCGCCGATCCCAATCATTTCCCATTTTTCCGCCCAAATGAAGGGTGAGGAGGATATAAGTATTTTTAATTGACTATTTACACTCTTTAATAATTAATTTTTTATATTTTATTAAATTATGAATATTTAATAAAAAGTGTAAATATATAATTAAAAATGTCAATAATGTTATCTTAATTGAGAGCATGTTTGATGGTGTATTTTTATTTTAAAAAAGTATTTTTTATTAAAACAACAATTTTGAAGCGTGTATATATATTTGGATAAAATTTTAAAAATAAGCAGAATTTAAAATAAAGAATTTTTCTGTGTATTTTTAAGTATAAATTAATTATTTATTAAAATAATCAATTATGAAAAAATATAATATAAAAAATAAAAAAATTATAATTATATTCAAATGTAAAACAATTTATATTTTTTATAAAAATCTCTAAAAAAAATCAATTATTTATAATATTTTATAATATTTTTAAAAAATTTACTCAAGTACACTCTAAATTGCTTATTTTTGTTACTAACTTACGACAATATACAAATGATCCAAAAAAGAAGAAAAAGCAATGAAGCAAGGGATGACAATTGATACTAGGAGTGTATGTAGGTGGTTTGGTTTGGATTTTAAAAAAATATAAATTCGAATCAATCAAAATCAATTTATTCGATTTGGTTCGATTTTCTTGTTTTTTGATAGTCAAATCTGAACCGAATCGAACCAAACATTTATGGTTTAGTTTGGTTACATATAATACAGAAAAGTACACATAATGTATCAAAAATTTCAAATAATATTAGAAGATAGATTAATCTTTTGTTCTTCCATCAGGCAATGAACATTCAATTTCAAGTTGAGTCACACGATCATTGGTCTTTAAAATTTTCTATTTATATCAAATCCAAAATACTAAAATAGTAAGAAAAGAAAACCTCCTAGTAGGCGATAAAAAATAAAATACATAATAAAAAGTTCAAGCAATAATCGGACAACAGTCAGAAGTATAATCTTAGTAAAGATCAAATATAACATATAATTTTTGTGGTCTCATAAATAGACAATAGAAAATAACTAAGAGGATAGTCAAAACAAAACCACTAGCTATATGATATACATGACTTTTATCCAATATCAATATATAACAAATACAAACATAATAATAAGTTTCACCCAAAGTTAATCTAAACTCAGTCAAAATTCATATCAATATATAATCAGTACAAACATAATTACGGGCACAGTTTTGTGAAAGAAAATGAAAATGCATATGTCTAAATCTAATGTCTCTGTACGTGCAATAGTGATTTAGTTCGGGTGATTATTTAGATTTGAAATTCTCAATTCGAGAATCAAACCAATTAAGCTTTTATTGATTTATATTTTATCCGAATCAATTAAAATATCTAAATCAAACTAAACCAACTTAATTAATTTGGTTTGAATTGGTCTAATTTATTCGATTATCCAAATCAATTTACACCGCTAGTTGACACGCTCATTGATGACTTTAATTCAATGTTTTAGAAAAAGGAATCAGGAGATTAAACAAGCTAAACTTCTAGATTATAGTTCAATTAACTAATTTTATAATTAAATCATAGTTAAACTAAATAATATTTAAATTAAAAATATAAACAGTTCACGATACTACCAATTCAACCTGCTACTTCGGCGGTTTGGTTTATAAAACATTGCTTCAATCCCAATTATCTCCAGCAATACTACGGTTAGTTACTTAATTAGTTACTTACTTACACTCCCCCACCTCTATAATCTATTTCCATTTTCATTTTCCCTCAATTTACACAAAAATAATTCTCCTTTTTCTGGGAAATGAGTATAATTTTTATTGCTTTGTATTGGTTTTAACCTGTTACTCGAAATTCCCAGGAAAGCTGTTTCCTTTTGCTGACATATTTAGATGTGTGTCTTATCTTATGGCAATGGTAACCTTTCTGTTGAAAATTAATCAGCATCAAACGCGTGCTTCTGATGAATGATTATGCATCCTGTGTTTTTTTTTTTTTTTTTGGTGGGTATAATTGTATATGGGAAGTGTTGGGAAATTGCAAGTGTGAGTTGTGGGTAGAAAAAGTCTCACATTGGATAGAAATGAATTAAGAGAGAGGTTTATAAGTGGAAAGGACCCATGCACCTGCCTTAAGGTTTTGAGTTGATATGTGGTGTCCAAGTCCACTTGTGATTCTTCACTTAGTCCATTGTTGGAGATCTCCTCATTGTTTATGGCTTCCCCCGTGCTAACAATTACCAAGTCTTCTTGATGTTATGTGGTGATCAGGCGGCGTGTTCCGTTAGTGTACAAGTTTGGGCTGAATACTCGAATGCTTCCGTTGGAGAGGGAGGATAAGGACTCACACTTGAGGGGGAGATTTGTTGGGAAATTGCAAGTGTGAGTTATGGGTGGAAGAAGTCTCACATTGGATAAAAATGAACTAAGAGAGGGGAGGACCCATGCACCTAATGCCTTAAGGTTTTGGGTTGATATGTGGTGTCCAAGTCCACTTATGGTTCCTCATTTAGTTCATTGTTAGAGATCTTCTCGTTGTTTATGGCTTCCCCGGTGCTAACAGGAAGCACCCTGGTTGTGATCAATCCTACTTTTGCCGAAGAGAGTTTTCCTTCATTCTGGACAATGATATATATCTACGCTTGCTATCTTTCAACAATGCCTCTGAGCTCCAAAACTCCATCAAACAAAGGTCCCTTTTTAAGATTGATATTGGACTTGTCTATAATGTCGATGTAACATGTCCCATTTTTCCAAAATCATATTCTACCTACAATTCATTATTATGCTTCATGTTGTTACAATTCATGTAGCATTTACTGTTTACTAGTAGTGACTAAAGCCAATAATGCAGTGCTTCTTCTTTCTTCATCAACCTTGATGTGTTGTGTGTATTGAGTTGACTTAGTAGTTCTAAAACCACAAACTTGAAATGGGTTTCGATATCCCATTTCCTTAAGCACGAGCTAGATTCATGCTTTGTAGTTCTT
This sequence comes from Ormosia emarginata, assembly GCA_029884605.1. Classification (NCBI taxonomy): domain Eukaryota; kingdom Viridiplantae; phylum Streptophyta; class Magnoliopsida; order Fabales; family Fabaceae; genus Ormosia; species Ormosia emarginata. The sequence goes on from JAQQTP010000086.1 coordinate 14,193,197, forward strand.
TCTAGTGAATTTCATTGAAATGTTGTTCACTGAGTTCTTTTATCCTGTCTTTCTTTTTTCCTAATTTGTTCCTTATATGTGATTCAGCCTGCAAAAAGGCATGCCTATGCACAGAGTGGTAATAATATCTTCGCTCCAGTTGAGAGGGAGTTGATTTTTGATGTAGTAAGATTTTCAACTTCAGTCTCCAAGTGAAATCTTTAGCTACTGGGGGCTTCTTGACATCTTTCTTTTTTTTTTTTTTGTAGGATTTCACAGATTATGATGATGTTAGATACTGGCATACTGTTGCTCAGGTGCTGATGTTTGCTTGGATTGCTGCCCGTTAATGACTATAGCTATCAAAGTGATTGATACTGCCTTAAGAGGTAGTACTTTGCATCTTATATGATAGTGGAGAGGTGGTGTAACATTTGTCATTTATATTTTTCATTAAATAAAAGAATTAATTCTCTAGAAATAATAAGATAGCAGTACTTCTTCTCATATGACATTGAAAGAACATGGAGTGGACATAGTCACCTAGTGGAAATCCTCCCAAATCACAGAAGTTCGCCTCACAAGTATGATCCCCTCCCAACACATAGCATAGCAGGGAAAGTCACTTTACTGGATGTGGTCATTCTTCAGCATAATGAGTTTGCTATGCCGAAACAGAAAGAGACAGAATTACTGTTTGACTATTTATGAGAATATTCAGAATGTTGTAGCTTGTATACTCCAAAATCTGAGCCACCTGAACTATTGTTGTTTCTGGGAAATATATGGATTCAACGATGCCTAATATATCTGTTAGAGGGAGGCTTAGTGCTTGCGTTAGCCTTCATATTTTGTTATTTAGTATTCTTTGACATTAATTACTTCTACTGCATGCTTTGAGGTTCATTGGAGATGGTTCACCTCTGCTACATTTGTTTCCACCCCCTTTCTGATCTTTCATTGTGTTCTAATCTTTATTGCAAGAACCGAGATGTTTTTTCTTTCCTTTTTTAAAATTCTTTTTGGCCTTCTGATTTGATATATTAAAATACTATGGGAGGGATATAGAACATCCACCTTGCCTTAATATTATATAGTTATATATTACTAGCTATTTACGAGGCGAGGCAAGGCAAGATTGAACCTAGCAGGTGATTGAATTTACTATATTACCATATACCATTGCTCACAACCAAGTAGGTGTTATTTGAAAAAAAAAAAGGTTTCTTCTGCACTCTATGTAACTGACTAACTGTTGTTTTGATTTCTGTTTTGGGCTACTGCTTCAGATGACTCTTGGGTTCAAACACATTCTCTGGGTCTATAGTGGACTGACAAGTGTTCATTGTTGGGTCTGTGATGGGAAGTCAAGAAGGTGAGCCACTAAACAATCAAAAAGTTATAATTTTCCCTTTAGCTACTTGTGGCCATACACATAGATTCAAATACGTTACCTTACTCATACAGGTTGACTAATGAGCAAAGAGCTGCTATTGCTGACTATTTTTGTGTGTACAAGGTAGTATACTTTAGAAACGACCAGTGGGTTTGTTAGTACTTGCATAAGTGTTTGTTGATTCATGTGTCCAGGGCAATGAAAATAGTCAAAAGAAGGTTTCTTTGATGGGTTCTGCTCTTAATCCTTTCTTGGTGTAAGTCTTAATATGAATAATTAGCTTTTTTGAACTAGATCTCTTATTTCATATCCTAAGCAGTATATTATTTTTCCAGGACATCATACACTAATGTTCTCAAGGACTTTTTTGAGACAAAACTGCTTACAAATCAAAATATACTTGCTACTGAGGAGAGATATGAGAAGATCCCAGACATGATTCCTGATGAATGTACATATTTTTTTCTGTCCTCCCTTCATATGAACCTTGTTATGGCATTTTCCTGCTATGATCTTATACGATGCATGAGTTACATTTGCAGCTATTGCTTCTGAACTTGGGGAAAGAGGCAAGAGAGTAGCCAGTCCTCTAGTGCAAAAGAAGAAATTAATGCTGTTCAATGGGAACAGTGCAAACATTTGCTGCAATCTGGAAAACTAAGGTATAAAAGATTCCTTTTAGGAAATGTAGATTATCAGGGTGTCAATGGCATCGGTTTTCTGCAATATTTGCACATATAGTTGAAAACAAAATGAATAAGCATGGATCTCATGAGCTATTCCTACTAGGCTACTATAGTAATTACATGCTTCCATTGTTGTATAGTGTCAGACAGTTGGCTTCCATTAAGCTATTAAAATAATATTTAAGTGCACTTATTGTGTCTAATGCAGTTGGTATACAATTATGGAGTACTTTGTGTGGTGCAAAGGCATTAAGCTTGGAAAACCACACTTACATATGTGGTTATAGTTTGTCTCCAGGGCCTATAAATAGCTATGCATTTGCATGGTTTAAATCATCGAAGAAGAAGAAAAACAAGAAGCATTAAGCTTCAAGGAGTTCTCTAGTTTGTGCTCTTTGAGTAATTGGAGTTTTTGGTATTCAAGTTTTTGTTTCGGTGAGGTGCTCGGATACATTTGAGAGTTCTCCTCTTTTAGTTTTCATTTGAGAGAAAGGGTGTATTGGGTATTTGGGAAGTAAGGCTGAGAGTTATTTTTGTATTCCACATTTGCTCACCATATTAGTGGAAATTTATTATCTCCCTCCTGTGGACGTAGGCAATTTTCCGAACCACATAAATTCTTGTGTCACTTTTTCTTTCTCCTTTTTTATTAATTATTATTATCTCATATCGTTATTCGACACGTTTCCGCACAAACAAGACTTGCTCCATTTCCCGGAATTTCGATTTGGAGCACGACCTCTTGCTGTATAGGTTTCTCCTGCTAAAGTGCTTCCATGTTTCTTCTGGTCCTTCTTTCAGATCTCATTATTGTACAAAGCAGCACATACTTCATCAAAAGTGATTTTATCCTTTCCATGAAGTATCGTAGTAACAAGATGATCATATTCAATTGGAAGGGAAGAAACAAGCAAAATAGCTTTATCTTCATCTTTGATAGATTCTTCAAGGTTCATCAATTCAGCTACCAACTTATTGAAATCTGTAATATGATTGTACATAGTCGTACCTGGCTGATATTGGAAGCGGAACAACATCTTTTTTAGGGATAGTCGATTTTGGCAGCTTTTTGTCAAGAACTACTTCTCAAGTTCCTTCCAAAGTTTACTTGCTGAATTCTCCCTCATATATGGAAACTTTTGCTTCCTGGTGAGACACGAGCAAATTGCAACACAAACATTACGATTAATCTGATCCCATTCTGCATCATCCATTGACAATGGCTTATTATCTTCTAGTGCAATATCTAGCTCTTGTTGATAAAAAGCATCCATCATCTCACATTGCCACATATTAAGTTGTTGGATCCATTAAATTTTTCCACTTCAACTTTCGCGTTTGTTAACACCGTCCTTGTCGATGTCGTGGGCCTCGAAACTGATGGTGTAGACGAAGCTTTTGGTGGAACTTCAATTGCTGTCGGTATTCCTGAAGGGTCTTGGGCCATATCTCCAACTAGTTACGATCTCAAAATGGAAACAACCGAGCCAAGGTTAGAACCTTAGCTCTGATACTAATTGTTGTGCGGAAACGTGTTGAACAGCGATGTGAGATAATAATACATAAAAAAGGGAGAAAGAAAAAGTGACACAGGAATTTACGTGATTCGGCAAATTGCCTACGTCCACGGGAGGGAGATCACATATTTCCACTAATATGGTGAGCAAATGTGGAATACAAAAATAACTCTCAACCTCACTTCCCAAATACCCAATACACCATTTCTCTCAAATGAAAACTCAAAGAGGAGAACTCTCAAATGTATCCAAGCACCTCACTGAAACAAAAACTTGAATACCAAAACTCCAATTACTCAAAGAGCACAAACTAGAGAACTCCTTAAAGCTTAATGCTTCTTGTTTTTCTTCTTCTTTGATGATTTAAACCATGCAAATGCATAGTTATTTATAGGTCATGAAGACAAACTATAACCACATATGTACGTGTGGTTTTCCAAGCTTAATGCCTTTGCACCACACAAAGTACTCCATAATTGTATACCAACTGCATTAGACACAATAAGTGCACTTAAATATTATTTTAATGGCTTAATGGAAGCCAACTGTCTGACAAAAGAAAAAGGTAAATCTACTTCAGTTGCAACCTCAGATGCCTGTGTTGCCAAGTATGAAAATGACAAGTCAGAATTTGTGTTGATAAGCACATTGTTGAAATCTCACTCAAAAGAGTGGATTTTGGATTCGGGTTGTACCTATCATATGTGTCCTAATAAGGACTGGTTTTTTTAATTTTGAAGAGCTGAATGGCGATGTTATTTACATGGGCAACAACGACACCTTGCAAACTGCCTGGATAGGATCAATCCGCTTGAAGTGCCATGATGGATCTACCAAAGTTTTGACCGATGCTCGGTATGTTCCAAACCTTAAGAAGAATCTCATCTCTTTGGGAGTCCTAGAATCCAAAGGATTCATCGTGACTATGCGAGATGGAGTTCTTAAAGTCATTTCTGGTGCACTAGTGGTAATGAAAGGTATCAGGAAGAATAACCTGTACTATCTACAAGGTGATACGGTGATTGGAATAGTAGCCACTATTTCTAGAGAAAACAAAGATTCTGAGATTACTAGACTATGGCATATGCGTCTGGGACATCCTGGTGAGAAAGCTTTGCAGAATTTGGTAAAGTATGGTTTGTTGAAAGGTGCCAAAAGAGGCGAGTTGGAATTTTGCAAGCATTGTGTTATGGGAAAGCAGTCAAAGGGGAAGTTTGGTCCGGCGATCCATAATACAAAAGGCATCTTAGATTATGTTCATTCAGATGTATGGGGACCAACGAGAACCCCATCCTTGGTAAGTATGCACTATTTCATCACTGTTGAAAATGTGTAAATATCTTTTGTATTTATGTAGTTTCCTTGTATGGGCTAATCAAATCACAACAGTAATCTTTTTATTTACTGTCATAGATCTATAAAAACAGCTCTCCGTCATATAGTTGAGACACACAGTTTCTCAATTCCTATGCTTCTGTTTTTCTCTCTTAACATGATATCTAGAGCCTAAACAGAAGCAATCCTAGAACTGTGCATACCCAGTGGGTCCACTGCCCTCTGGTGAAAAATTTTTCCGGTCAACCGTGTTTTCATTCCGGTTTGCCGGCCCTTTTCCCTTGCCGTGACGTCTTTTCGGCCTTTTTCCTCTTTTCTCCATCGCTGTCACCACCGTTCACCGTCGTCCGCCATCTCCTTTCTGGCCGTCGACCTCACCATCGGAACCATCTCCCGCCGACCGGCCAAACCCCAGAAGCCCAGCCCCAACGCCGCCGGGACGCCCCCCCACACGCCGCCCTTCGCCACAACCAAACAGCCACAGCACAGCCCATTTTCTGGCTAGTGACGGCGCATCCAGCCACCCCTCCTGCTGCCGGTCCTCTCGCCTGAATCGTCTCGCTCTCCTCTACGCCGATCTGCCCTCAAATCTTCCATCAGACATCTTTGTCCCCTTGTTCCTTTGTGTTTTCCATTTTTGTCCTTTATATTCTGACCTATGGCGAGTTCTACCTTCCCAGATGGCTCTAAAGACAACTCAAAGGTTGAGCCTTCAGTTTTCACAAGTTATCTCAATACCCCTCTATCTGCTGATAAGTTAGATGGCAGCAACTATGATACTTGGGCTTCATACATCAAATTGTGGCTTGAAAGTCAAGGCTATGAAGACCACATCACCACGTACCTTACCTCTGTGCCTGCGGCAGAACAACCTAGGTGGAAGAAGATTGACAAACAGTTGTGCGTTGTCATCAAGTCCACCATTCACTCATCTCTCAAGCAGATCTTCTGTGCTCAGACTACTTGTGCTTTTGTTTGGGAGCAAGCCAAGGTTCTTTACACTAATGACACTCAACGGCTATATGGGGTTTGTCACAACCTCATGAGTATTATTGCTTCTCGTCAGTTTGATGGACTTATGTCTGCTTACTTGGAAAAGGTTCACAGTGCTCTCCATGATTTCAATGAGTTACTACCCCCTGCTGCTATCCCAGCGCAAGAACTCGAGCAACGCAGCACCTTCTTTATGCTCATGGCTTTGTATGGTTTACCTCCAGAATATTCTGCCAACCGTGATCAAATTTTGGGTGTGCCTACTATTCCCATTTTGTCCTCTGCTTGGTCTACTTTGCTTCGGGTCCCGGCTAAGCAGGCCTCTGGTTCTGTCCTAGCCCCAGCTCCAGTTGATACTTCTGTCCCCGTCTCCCAAAGTGTCAATCGTGGTCGTTCTCGCACTGACACCTCGGGTAGGCCCCGTCCGAAGTGTACATTCTGTAACAGGTTGGGTCATACTGAGGATCGATGTTGGACCAAACATGGCCGTCCTCCACGAGTTGCCAATGTTGTCAAGGCTGCTGTACCTGATTTACCTGAGCCTTCTGCACCACCGTCCCTATCTCCGGCTGCTTATGCAGATTTTATGAAATGGTTTGAGCAACAGCAGGCTTTTAACTCTACTGCATCTGTTGAGCACACTGGTAATGCATTTGCTTGTCTCTCTCAATCACCACCCTTAGGTCCTTGGGTCCTTGACTCTGGTGCATCTAACCATATCTCTGGTAATAAGCGTCTTTTCTCCAAATTTTCTCACTCTGGCTATTTACCTATAATTACTTTAGCAAATGGTTCCCAAACACAGCCCGAAGGGATTGGCACTGTCCATCCCCTCCTTTCTCTGTTTGTTGATTCAGTTCTTTATGTCCCTGGATGTCCTTTTAATTTACTATTTATTAGTCGTTTGACACGTTCTTTAGATTGTCGCACTAGTTTCACTAAAGACTCTGTCATTTTGCAGGACCGGAGTTCAGGATGGATAATTGACGCCGAATGTGAGTCTAATGGCCTTTACCAACTCTCTGCCACTTCTCGTGTGTGCTCTGTTACGGATTCCCCTCTCACCATCCATGCTCAGTTGGGTTATCCTAGCCTTGCCAAACTACAACAAATGGTGCCGAACTTTTCTAAGTTATCTAGTTTACCTTGTGAGTCATGTCAACTTGGGAAACACAGTCGTAGTCCGTTTCTCGATAGAGTGTGTCGTCGAGCTACGTCTCCTTTTGCTTTAGTGCATTCTGATATTTGGGGTCCTAGTCGTGTTGAGTCTACTTTTGGGTCCAAATACTTTGTTACTTTTATTGATGATTATTCTCGGTATACTTGGTTACTTTTAATGAAAAACAGATCAGAGTTGTTTTCAATTTTTCAGATATTTTATCATGAAATAAAAACTCAGTTTAGTGTTCCGATTCATATTTTGTATAGTGACAATGCCCGTGAATTTTTATCTCAGAATTTTCAAGCTTTTATGGCATTTCATGACATTCTTCACCAAACATCATGTGCTTATATCCCTCAACAAAATGGGGTTATGGAGCGCAAAAATAAACATCTTATTGAAACAACTCGGACCCTTTTGTATCATGGTCGTGTTCCCTTTCGTTTTTGGGGCGATGTGGTTATCACTGCTTGCTATTTGATTAATCGTATGCCCTCTTCTGTTCTTGATAACCGGGTACCTCATTCTGTTTTGTTCCCTCACCAAACCCTCCACTCTCTATCGCCTCGTGTCTTCGGATCGATATGTTTTATCCATAATGTCACTTCAGGTCTTGACAAACTGTCTGCTCGCTCCATCAAATGTGTTTTTTTCGGTTACCATCGGTCTCAAAAGGGTTATCGGTGTTTTTCACCCACTCTTAAGCGCTATCTAGTCTCTGCCGATGTCACCTTCTTCGAGTCTGTTCCTTTCTTTGAGTCTCTTGACCTATCTCTTACACCCATTACTAAGGTCCTTCCTATTTTTCCTCCTCTTGTCCCCGTTGACCCTGTTCTATCTCCACCTTCCCCTGTTGGTGCCCCGGTCCCTACTACTGGCCTTATCCAGGTCTATCATAGTCGGCCACAGCCACCACCACTTCCGCCACCACCATTAAAGGTTGTAGAAGTTACTGAGGCCCCTGTGGACTCTCATCCGGCACCACCTGTGGACTTGAAAAGGTATTAGATCCACTCGTAACCCTTCTCCTCACTATGTTTCTCTAAGTTACCATCGTCTTTCTTTATTGCATTATGCTTGTCTTTCCACCTTGTCTTCTGTGTCTATTCCTAAATCTCTAGTTGAAGCTTTATCTCATCTTGGGTGGCGACAAGCAATGATTGATGAAATGTGTGCACTTCAGAGCAGTGGTACTTGGGACCTTATTCCTCTTCCTTCTGGGAAATCTGTTGTAGGTTGCCGGTGGATTTATACGGTCAAGGTTGGCCTTGATGGTACTCTTGATCACCTAAAGGCTCGTTTAGTGGCAAAAGGGTGTACCCAGATATTTGAATTGGATTATGGCGACGCTTTCTCACCAGTTGCGAAGATGGCTTCTGTTCGGCTTTTTCTATCTATGGCCGCTATTCGCCATTGGTCCCTTTATCAGCTAGATATCAAGAATGTTTTTCTTCATGGTGATCTGGAAGAAGAATCTACATAGAGCAACCTCCAGGGTTTGTTGCTCAAGGGGAGTCTTTTGGCCTCGTTTGTCGTCTACACAAGTCCTTGTATGGTCTCAAACAATCTCCCCGGGCTTGGTTTGGTCGATTTAGTACTATTGTTTAGCAGTTTGGTATGACTCGCAGTGAGGCTGACCACTGTTTTCTATCGCCATACGGATCAGAATTTGTATCTACTTGATTGAGTATGTGGACGACATTGTTATCACAGGCAGCAATCACCAAGGTATAACTCAGATAAAACAGCACCTCTGTCATCACTTTCAGACCAAAGATCTTGGCAAACTTCGTTATTTCTTGGGAATTGAAGTGGCACAATCCAAGGATGACATAGTAATCTCACAAAGGAAGTATGTTATGGACATTCTTGAGGAAACAGGACTATTGAATGCAAAGCCGGTTGATACCCCTATGGATCCCAATGTTAGACTTTTACCGAATCAGGGGGAGCCACTTTCAGACCAAGGAAGATATAGACAATTGGTTAGAAAACTTAACTATCTTACTGTTACCCGTCCAGATATCTCTTTTGCGGTGAGTGTAGTAAGCCAATTTCTAAACTCACCTTGTGAAGGACATTGGGATGCAGTGATTCGTGTTCTCAGATATATTAAGGGAGCTCCGGGAAAAGGCCTTGTCTATGAAGACAGGACATACTCAGCTTGTAGGGTACTCAGATGTTGATTGGGCAAGTTCTCCTACTGATAGGAGATCCACTTCTGGTTCTTGTGTATCCATTAGGGGTAATCTGATATCCTGGAAGAGTAAGAAACAAAATGTGGTTGCAAGATCAAGTGTCGAAGCAGAATATTGAGCCATGACTTCAGTTACTTGCGAGCTCATTTGGTTAGAACAGCTTCTTAAAGAGCTTCAGTTTGGAAACGTTATGCAAATGACTCTTATTTGTGATAACCAAACTGCATTGCATATCGCTTCCAATCCAGTATTTCATGAGAGGACCAAATACATTGAGATAGACTGTCACTTTATTAGAGGGAAGATCTTGTCTGGAGACATCACCACTAACTTTGTTAATTCAAATGATCAATTGGCAAATGTTTTCATTAAGTCTTTGAGAGGTCCTCGAGTAAACTATATTTGTAACAAGCTTGGTGCATATGACTTTTATGCTCCAGCTTGAGAGGGAGTGTTGAAAACGTGTAAATATCTTTTGTATCTATGTAGTTTCCTTGTATAGGCTAATTAAATTATAACAGTAATCTTTGTATTTGTTGTCATAGATCTATATAAACTGCTCTCCGTCGTGTAGTTGAGACATGCGATTTCTCAATCCCTATGCTTCTGTTTTTCTCTCTTAACAATCACTTTTGTTGATGACTTTTTCAGAAGAATTTGGGTGTACATAATAAAGACTAAGGATGAAGTGTTAAGTGTTAAATTGTTTCCTTGAGTGGAAAACGATGGTTGAGAATCAAATTAGAAGAAAGATCAAGCGACTTCGAACGGATAACGGTACAGAGTATACCAATGATTCGCTTGCCAAAGTATGCCAAGTTAACGACATCATCCGATATTTCACAATAAGAAGAAGCCCACAACAGAATGGGGTGGCTGAACGTATGAATCGAACTTTGCTAGAGAAGGTTCGTTGTATGTTGTCTAATGTTGAATTAGGCAAAGATTTTTGGGCTGAGGCTGTGGTTTATGCAAGCCATCTCATCGACCGATTACCATCTGCTGCAATAGGAGACAAGACTCCTATGGAAGTCTGGTATAGAAAACCCGCTAATGATTATGATTCTTTACATGTATTCGGTTTCAATGCCTATTATCATGTAAAGCAGTCAAAGCTAGATCTGAGGGCTAAGAAAGCCTTGTTTATGGGAATTATCTCAAGCGTGATGGGATATCGACTTTGGTGTCTCAAAACGAGGAAGATAATTTTTAGCAGGGATGTCACCTTTCATGAATCTACCATATTGAAAAAGGTGACTGATGAATCTACACAGCAGGTAGGGCGAATTTCGCAACAAGTGGAGTTTGAAGTAACAAAGATAGCTCTAGCAGATTCTACTAAGGTAAAGGAGAACATTGAAGAAACTCAAGAAGAATAGGGGATTTTGACCTAAGAACCTCAACAACAACAAGAATCAATTATAGTTAGTAGGCTAAGAAAAGAGATTCAAAAACCTGCCCGATTTGTTGACATGGTGGCCTACGTTCTTCCAATTATAGATGATGATGTTCCTCTTACTTATCAACAAGTACTTCGGAGTTCAGAATGTGAAATATGGAAGAGATCCATGGAAGAAGAGATGCGGTTTCTTTGGAAGAACAAGACTTGGAAGTTGGCGCAATTACCAAAAGGTAAGAAGGCTATTAGATGCAAATGGGTATTTACAAAGAAGGAAGGATTTCCTAACAAAACGATGTATGCTACAAGGCAAGATTGGTGGCAAAAGGCTACGCTCAGAAGGAGGGAATAGACTACAATGAGGTATTTTCTCCAATGGTTAAACATTTCTCCATTAGAATCTTGATGGCCTTGGTAGCACAGTTGATAGATACCAAACAGATAGAATAACAGAAATTACTAACACAACAAGATAAACTGAATATTCTGGGTGATGTCAGTATGATATCACAGCCAGATTCGTGTATTCATGGAAAAGAAATTAACAAAATTACAGAGAAGAAGAAAAAGAAATAGCTCTATACAGTTGTAGGGTGCCTAGTCCCTCCTATGCCCAACCCAATCCTTGCCTACCCACGTTTTCCCACTCTCTCAACATATAAACCACTCTAACAAACTTCCACTCACTTTTCCCACCCCATCATTTGGCCAACTCAGCAGTTAGTTACTACCTACTGTTGGTGCCTTCTTCTAGTGTAGACTTGTGTCACTTTTGGGCCTGGGCCTCTAACAATACGGCCTGGGTCCCTATCAATACTTTCCCCCCAAAGATTCACCTTGTCCTTAAGGTGAAATTCAGGAAAAATTTCTTGGATAGCGGAGAGCAACTCCCATGAATTTTCAAAATTTGGTAAGTCCTGCCACTTGACCAGAACTTCAATTTCCCCTGCTGCATTTTGTCTGCAATCCATGATGTCAGCTAGTCTAACCTGCAGCTCCCAGTCTTTAGCAAGGAACAATGGCAATGGTTGTGTGTCAACCATGGGAGAGATGGATTTCTTGAGTAAAGAGGCATGGAATACCGGATGGACCAGACTGCCCTGAGGCAATTTCAGCTTGTAAGCCACAGGTCCTATTTTTTCCAGGACCTCATAGGGGCCATAGAACCTAGGACTCAACTTCTGGTTAACTCTTTTGGCTAGAGTTTTCAATTTGTATGGTTGGATTTTCAAATAGACTGTCTCACCCGGTTGGTAATCCACCTCACGCTTGTGCTTATCAGCTTGCATCTTCATCCTATTCTGAGCCTTGGTTAGAGAGTCCTTTAATTCATCCAGCATCTGATTTCTTTTAGTCAAAAGTTAATTCACTTCTTCCACTGCTAAAAGAACTCCATCTTCCCGAATAAGGACAGGTGGATCTCTGCCATATAGAGCCTTGAAAGGAGTCATCTTGGTAGCTAAGTGATAATTGGTATTGTACCAAAACTCTGCCCAAGCTAACCACTTTGGCCACTGCTTAGGTTTAGAACCAGTGAGGCACCTCAAATAGGTCTAAACACATCTATTCATTACCTCCGTTTGACCATCTGATTGAGGATGATAAGCAGTGCTATACTTCAACTTTGTCCCAGCCATCTTAAAGAGTTCAGCCCAAAATGAGCTGAGGAAAACCCTGTCCCGATCTAATACAATTGAGGAAGGGAAACCATGCAACTTGACTATATCTCTAGTAAAGATTTCAGCAATCTCATTTGCTGTGTAGGGGTGAGATGCAGCCACAAAGTGAGCATATTTAGTGAGTTTGTCCACAACCACCATGATGGTGTCCACCCCACCCGTTTTTTGGAGCCCCCCAATGAAATCCATAGATAAATCTGGCCAGATGGTAGATGGAATGGGTAAAGGGTGTAATAAACCTCCCGGAGTGAGGTTTTGGGACTTATTCCTTTGACAAACTTCACATGTTTGCACATATTTCTGAATATCTCTTTTCATGCCTTCCTAAAACAGCAACCCTGAGATTCGTTTATATGTCCTGAAGAATCCAGATTGCCCTCCAATGGCTGAGTCATGAAACTCCTTAAGCACCAAAGGAATTTTCTGAGAAGTTTTTGGAATCACCATCCTACCCTTGTAGTATAACCTGCCCTTCTTAAGTTGGAAGCCTGTATGAGAGTCCGGTTGCCTCAATAGATCCTGCAGAATTCCTCTCAACCTAGTATCAGTTTGGATCTCCTCCTCTAAGTCATCCCAGTCGTTGAAGTGTACAGAGGAAATAGCTGAAAATTGTAATTTTCTAGACAAAGCATTTGCAACCCTATTCTCCTTGCCAGGTTTATATTTGACAAAATCGTACCCTATTAATTTAGAAGCCCATTTTTGTTGTTCTTCACCCCATAGTCTCTGGTCTTGCAAGAACCTGAGGCTCCTCTGGTCAGTTTGCACTAAGAAATGCCTTCCCATCAAATAGTGCCTCCATTTTTGAATTGCCATTACAATGGCCATTAATTCTCTCTCATAGACTGACTTATTTTGAGCTCTACTTGAGAGAGTTTGACTCATGTAGGCCACGGGTTTACCCTCCTGCATAAGCACTCCTCCAACTCCTTTTCCCGAGGCATCAGTCTCCAACACAAACATTTTTTCAAAGTCTGGTACAGTCAAGACAGGTAGTGAAGTCATGGCAGTTTTGAGCTCCTCAAATGCTGCTTGAGCCTCTACTCCCCACTTGAAATTGTCTTTTTTAAGCTACTCTATTAAGGGCCAAGCAATTTTACCATAATCTTTCACAAACCTTCTATAATAACCTATGAGGCCCAAGAAACCCCTTAGCCCTTTGATATCAACTAGTGTAGGCCATGTTTGCATGTCTTCCACCTTCTTGGGGCCGGCTGCCACTCCTTCTGCTGAGATGATGTGCCCCAGATATTCTAACTGTGCCTGGCCAAAAGAGCACTTCTTTCTATTCACCCACAACTTATTCTCCCTTAGTAATTGCATAACCATCTTGAGATGTTTGCCATGCGTTGGTTGATCTTTGCTGAAAATTAATATGTCATCAAAGAACACCAACACAAACCTCCTTAGATAAGGTTTCAACACCTTGTTCATCAAGGCTTGGAAAGTGGAAGGGGCATTAGTTAAGCCAAAAGGCATCACCAAAAATTCATAATGCCCCTCATGCGTTCTAAAGGCTGTTTTGGGAATGCCATTCTCCTTCATTCTGATCTGGTGATACCCTGATTTTAGGTCCAGTTTAGAAAAAATGATTGTCCTTCCTAACTCATCTAGCAGTTCATCAATCACTGGTATTGGGAACTTGTCTGGTACAGTCAATTTGTTTAAAGCCCTATAATCCACACAAAATCTCCACCCCCCATCCTTCTTTCTGACCAAGATCACCGGGCTAGAATATGGACTTGTACTTGGTTTGATTATTCCTACAGTCATCATCTCATCCACAATTTTCTCTATTTTATTTTTTTGGTAGTAGGGGTACCTGTAGGGCCTTAAGCTGGAAATTTGAGCTCCCTCCTTAAGGTTGATGGCATGATCTTGCTTTCGGTTGGGAGGTAACTCTTGTGGTGCCTAAAATAAGTCTATATACTCTTGCAAAATATCTTGAATATCTTCTGACACTTGCTCCTTAGGATGCTCCTCTGTTTGCAGCTCCTGGTATTTTATGTAATATCCCTCGCCCTCATCCCTTAAAGCTTTTAACATGGCTTTAAGTGATGCTTGAGCCTTACAAAGAGATGGTTCTCCCTTCAGTGATACTCTGTGTCCGTCCTTCTCCCAATGTAAGGTGAGGTCTCTAAAGTTGGCTTGTATGTCCCCAAGGCTCTTCAACCAATCCATCCCCAACTTCTAATTCAAAGAGGAAGAAATTTTGTTGTATTTCCACTCCTTGAATTGTCATCTTCACACTACTGCAAACTCCCTTGCTCCTTACTTTACACCCATTACCAATTTCCACTGTGTAATCAGGAGTATCTTTAACTGCCAAGCCCAGCTCCTTAACTAATTCCTTTGAAATAAAATTATTAGAAACTCCACAATCAATAAGCACTACTAACTAATGCTCCCCAATTTTTCCCCACAGTTTCAGGGACTTAGAAGAAGTTAATCCCATTATACTCTTCATTGATAGCTGTAGAGCTTTATCATTCAACTCCTGCTCCAAATCCTCATCTCCCATATTGGATTCCTCATCCTCATCCTCATCCTCCTTTCCTTCCAACATAAATAACTGGTAGTGTTTAAATTTGCATATGTGCTCCTTGCCCCATCTTTCTCCACATTTGAAGCATAATCCCTTTCTGCTCCTCTATTGGAGTTCTTCCTGAAAAAGTCTCCTAGGGCCCGTGTGCTTCTTCTCATCTGCGACCCCATCTGGTGGTTTAGGTTCTACGGGTGGCCTTGGATTAATACTACCTCTTTGAGTTGTTTGATAATAATTTTTTCCTCCTTCAGATCCTCCATAGTTTCTGTATCCCGCTTCTCCCTGCACCTTTTTAAATGGAATTCCTCCTCCTTTCATCGAAGATCCCCCTTTCTGCAAAGTCCAATTTTTTTATTCAATCAACTGGGCTCTGTCTATAAGATCGGACAGTGAGTGCAACTCATATAGCTTTAGCTCCGCTTTTAGTTCCTCCCTTAGCCCGTTCAAAAAAGTCCCCCTCATCACCGTGTTGTCCGCGACCTTGACTGGCCCTACAGCTAGCTCAAACTATTCACGGTATTCCGTGACAGTGCTGGTCTGTTTGATACTAAGCAAAGGTTCCAAAGGATTTTGGATAATCCCAAGCTGAAACCTGCGAATTACCGCTTCTTTGAATTGGTTCCAACTGGGATTGTACATTTGATCCTCTCACCATTGATACCAGTTCAGAGCTCTCCCTTCCATGGCCACCATTACCGATTCCAACCTTTCCTTTCCACCCACTCCATTCACTTTGAAGTAATGCTCCACCCGATTGATCCAGCCATATGCATCCTCCCCAAAAAATATCGGAATCTCTAATTTTCTACCTCCTTCATTCTTTTCTAGTGGTCGACTTCCTTCCGAAGACTCTGTCTCTGAACTCCGAGACCGTTCCTCATCTCTTCGAGAAAAATTCCACTTTTCTTCCGGTCTAGCCTTGCTTCTCCGATCTCTGTCCAGGCCATCCTCTTCATCACGCAGTGGGGATCACTTCCTGTATCGTGATCGTCCCCTGGAGTGTCCCTTGTTTCTCGTTTTGAGCAAGCGTACCAGCTCATCCAATTTGGCCTCCGTCTTGTCTTGTTTCGTCAGACTTTCCATCAGACTCCTCTCTACCGTTTCCAACCGTGACTCCATGTTTGCTCGGGTGTTAACCATCAAAATGCCCAGAACGAACAACCTTGATACCAATTGATAGGTACCAAATAGATAGAATAACAGAAATTACTAACACAACAAGATAAACTGAATATTCTGGGTGATGTCAGTATGATATCACAGGCAGATTTGTGTATTCATGGAAAAGAAATTAACAAAATTACAGAGAAGAAGAAGAAGAAATAGCTCTAGACAGTTGTAGGGTGCCTAGTCCCTCCTATGCCCAACCCAATCCTTGTCTGCCCATGTTTTCCCACTCTCTCAGCATATAAACCACTCTAACAAACTTCCACTCACTTTTCCTGCCCCATCATTTGGCCAACTCAGTAGTTAGTTACTACCTGCTGTTGGTGCCTCCTTCTAGTGTAGACTTATGTCACTTTTGGGCCTTGGCCTCTAACAATACGGCCTGGGTCCCTATCAACAGTTAAATTTGGAACTAGCCCAACTCAATGTGAAGACAGCGTTCTTACATAGTGATTTAGAAGAAGAAATCTATATGACTCAGCCATAAGGTTTCAAGGTTGCTGGTAAAGAAGATTGGGTGTGTAAACTAAACAAATCATTGTATGGATTGAAGCAGTCTCTGAGGCAGTAGTACAAGCGATTTGACAAGTTTATGCTCGAGCAAGGGTACACACGAAGTAAGTTTGAGCATTGTGTGTATTTTCAAAAGCTACAAGATGGATCTTTCATATATCTTCTCTCGTACGTTGATGACATGTTGATCGCTTCACAGAATCCTAAAGAAGTTGAAAAATTGAAGGCTCAGCTAAATAAAGAATTTGAGATGAAAGATCTTAGAGAAGCAAAGAATATTCCCGGCATGGAAATCAACAAAGATAGAAAGAAGGGCAAGCTTTGTCTAATGAAAAAGTAGTATCTGAACAAAGTACTACAATGTTTTGGCATAAATGAGCAGTCAAAACCTGTAAGTACTCCACTTGCTCCTTATTTCAAGCTTAGCTCTATGATGTCTCCCAATATTGATGCACAACGAGAGTACATGTCAAACGTTCCATATGCAAATGATGTCGGTAGCTTGATGTATGCAATGGTGTGTACGAGGCCTAACATTTCACATGTTGTTGGAGTAGTGAACAGGTATATGCATAACCTTGGAAGAGGGCATTGGCAAGCTGTGAAATAGATTTTGAGGTGTATTTTGAAAACTTTGGATCTTGGTTCGGTATTTGAGCGGGATGATTCACTTAGTCATTGCATGGTTGGATATGTTGATTCTGACTATGCCGGTAATTGAAAGAACACAGAGATTTTTCTGAATTGCTTGTGTTAATCCACACAGCAAATTATGCTTGCTTTTATACACTTGGAAAATTAATTACAACTTGCATTTACAAGATAAATAAATGAGATAGATATTCCCTATGTACATGAACTAGAAAATACATGAATCTATGGACAGTGGACTGCATAAATGTGGAATCTGTGGACGGTAGTCAACACTCCCCCTCAAGGTGGAGAATGAATATCAATCATTCCTAGCTTGCAAGTGAGATCTTGAAACTTATCTTTAGGAAGACCCTTGGTTAACACATCAGTCAGTTGATATTCTGATGGAATATATAATGTGGCAATCAGCCCACTATCAAGTTTTTCTTTAATAAAGTGTCGGTCAATCTCTATATGTTTGGTCCTATCATGCTGAACTGGATTGTGAGCAATGCTAATGGTTGACTTGTTATCACAAAACAGCTTCATTGGAACTTTATACTTAATCTTGAGATCATCAAGAATGATTTTCATCCATAACAATTCACAAACTCCTTGGGCCATAGCTTGGAACTCTGCTTCTGCACTTGATCTTGCAACTACATTCTGTTTTTTACTTCTCCATGTCACAAGATTCCCTCTAAGAAACATGCAGTAGCCAATTGTTGACCTCCTGTTAGTAATTGACCTGGCATAGTCCGCATCAGTATAGACCTCCATAGATAGATTTCCGGCCCTTTTAAACAACAATCCTCTTCCTGGAGAAGCCTTGAGATACTGTAAAATACGATCAACAGCTTGCATATGTTTTCTTCTTGGGTCATGCATGAACTGGCTTACTATGCTCACAGCATATGCTAAATCTGGTCTAGCATGTGCCAAATATATCAACTTTCCTACCAACCTTTGATACTGAGCTTTATCAACCTTGGAACTTTCTTCCTCATTACCCATTCTATGATTTTGCTCAATCAGTACTCCGAAGTTTTACATCCAAGCTTCTCAGTCTCCTTGAGAAGGTCAAGGACATATTTCCGTTGAGAAATGAAGATACCTTGTTTAGAGTAGGCAACTTCAATTCCAAAGAAATATTTTAATCTCCCAAGGTCCTTCATTTCAAACTCAGTAGCCAGTTTTTCCTTTAAGAGTGATTTCTCAATAACATCATCCCCTGATATAATGATATCATCTACATATACAAGTAGAACAGTCAATTTACCTTCAGGTGAATGTTTGATAAAGAGGGTATGATTACCTTGACTTTGTCTATATCCAAGGGACACCATAGTCTTCGTGAATCTTCCAAACCAAGCACGGGGTGATTGTTTCAAACCATATAAAGCCTTCTTCAACTTACACACTTTATTTCCTTCACCATAGGAGTTATATCCTGGAGAGACCTCCATATAGACTTCTTCCTCTAATTCACCATGAAAGAAGGCATTATTCACATCAAACTGATGAAGTTCCTATTGGAAGTGTGCAGCAAGAGAGAGCAGAATTCTAACTGTGTTCATTTTTGCCATAGGGGCAAATATTTCCTCATAATCTATCCCATAGGTTTGTGTATACCCTTTTGCAACCAGCATTGTTTTATACCTGTCTAGTATACCATCAGACCGGTATTTCACAGTGTAAATCCATCTGCACCCAACTAATCTCTTTTCCTTTGGTCTCTCAACAATTTCCCATGTTCCATTCCTTTTCAGAGCTCGCATCTCCTCATTCATGGCTTGAACCAAATTCTTATCTTTCAATGCTTTCTGTACTGTCTTAGGGATTCTGATAGAGTCAATGGCTGCAATAAAACTTTGATGCTTCAAAGAAAGATTTTTGGAGGAGACAAATTTGGAAATAGGATACTTAGCACAAGACCTTTTCCCTTTTCTTAAGGCAATAGGTAAGTCATCCTCAATGTTAGGATCACAATTATACAAAGGAATAGGTTCAGAATTAATGAGATTAATGTTTTCAATACTCACCACCGGTTCGGACACTTGGGGTTGAGGCTGGACCAGTTCGGGTTGTTTTCTCCTTTGATACACTAATTTTGGCGAGCTTGCTTTAGTCCGGGCAATTCTTTCAGTTTCAGGTGGGTGACTATCAGAAAGAGTTGATTCCTGTGTATCAAAAGACATATCAGAAGATGGAAACAAGGGAATGTTAATGTCTAGAGAAAAAATCTCAGCTTCTAAATCATTAGTGTTCTCCCTCTGAAGCTGAGAGGAATTGAAGAATGGTTGATTTTCTTGAAAGGTGACATCCATGAAGACAAACATTCGACGAGAGGAAGGGTGATAACATTTGTATCCCTTCTTGTCAGGAGCATAACCAATGAAAATGCATTTAATAGCACGAGGGTCAAGTTTGCCCCGACGCTGGCGATGGATATGAACAAAAGCAACACAACCAAAAACACGAGATTCAAGAGTTTGCATAATAGGCACAGAGGGAAAAAAGGATTTCATAACATGAACAGGACTCACACCACCAAGGACCCTAGAGGGTATCCGATTTATTAAATAAGCAGCAGTCAAAACAGCTTCCCCCCAATATGATTTTGGAACAGACATCTGAAACAATAAAGCTCTAGTAATTTCAAGCAAGTGTCGATTTTTTCTTTCAGCAACCCCATTTTGTTGGAGGGGTATCAACACATGTAAGTTCATGAATAATACCGTGTTGTTTAAGAAAGGAGGAGAAATTTTGATTCACATATTCTCTACCATTATCAGACCTCAGTCGTTTAATAGTTTTATCAAATTGAGTTTGAATCATATGATAAAACTGGATGAATAATTTATACACGTCTAATTTATCTTTCATTAGGAAAATCTAAGTGACACAAGTGCAATCATCAATGAATGACAAAAACCATTTTGCACCAGAAATATTAGGAATGGATGCAGGACCCCAAACATCAGTATGGATAAGAGAAAAGGATCACTGCTTCTATTACCATTTGAAGGAAAACTCACTCGATGGTGTTTGGAAAACTCACAAATATCACAATTAAAAGACTCAATTAACTCATTTAAAAACAAAGTAGGAAACATAGATTTAAGTAAAGTAAATGGGGAGTGCCCAAGACATTTATGGTGTAGCCAAATTTGGGAGGCACAAGACTTGATACTAGTTTGATGACAGGAATGTTGCAACTTTTGACTAGATCCACTTGACGCTTTCATCTCAAGGTAGTACAACCCTCCCTATTCGTTAGTAACCCCAATTGTCCTCCCCGTGATAAGATCCTGAAATACACAATGAGAGTGGAAAAAGGTTACAGCACAATTAAGGTCTTTAGTAAGTTTATGAATAGAAATGAGGTTAGATGAAAGTTTAGGAACATGAAGCACATTTTTCAAATTTAGAATGGATTAAGTTTAACATTACCAAAACCAGCAACTGATGTATGAGAGCCATCAGCTACAGTTATGTGATGATTACCCATGGAATTTTTATATGATGAAAAATGAACAGAAGGTCATGTGATCAGTAACACCAGAATCAATAATCCAAGAATCCTTAGGAACAGTACCAGAAACATGTGAGAATAAAGAACATAGATTCTTACCATTCATGACCAAAGAGCAAGAGTTGGAAGGCTTACTAAGGGAAGCCATAAGAGGCCTTACATGTTCCAGTTCCTCCTTGCTAAGAGCAGGAATATCATCTTTTACCTGTTTGGCCTCCACCTCTGACTCCGAGTCTATAGAAGTTGTAATACCCTAAATTTCCGTATCTCTTAAACAGTAATTTTTGAGTTAATGAGAATTTCCTTTGTTTAGTGAATTTGTAAAATTAATTTGATTATTACGTCGGTCAGTATTTGATCGTTTTGAGTGATTTACTTCGTGTCAGGAAAATAAAAATTTTTGGGCCGGGGAAAACTTTACGTAATTTAATTTTTACTGTTAGGTAATTAATTTACGTAATCTGATTGAATATTTGTGAATTTTCTAATTTTTGTGATTTTGTGGACGATTATGAATTTTTTTACTGTTGTGAGCCCAGGGGGTGTATGTGGGCCCAGGTGACCTTACGTGGGCCCAGGTAGGTCCCGCAAAAGCAAAAAAATTTTTACGCATAGAAAAATTTGTACTGTTTAGACGGAGACAGGGGATCTTACTAAACCTGAATCCGGAAACAGTTTTAGAAATTTTCTTATACTGTGTTTTTACTGTATTTAATTATCAAGCGATAAAAATACAGCAAATATA
The DNA here is from genome assembly GCA_029884605.1 of Ormosia emarginata. Lineage (NCBI taxonomy): Eukaryota > Viridiplantae > Streptophyta > Magnoliopsida > Fabales > Fabaceae > Ormosia > Ormosia emarginata. Next base: position 14,214,679 of record JAQQTP010000086.1, read on the forward strand.
TTCTTTCGTAGGGTTTTAGCAGATAGAAAAATAAATATTATATTGCTTAAGTCAACATTGGTGGTTTGGATATCCACCATTGATTTAATTAATGATGGAGACTTGATCTTGATTTAATCAACGGTGGAGATTTGATCTTAAAAGTGAATAAGATCATTTATAACCGTTAGATGGAGATTAAATCAATGGTAGAGATTTGGTCTCAAAAAGTGACAAAGACCATTTATAACCATTGGATTTAGAAGTGATCAAGGTGGAGATTTGGTCTTGTAAAGTAACAAAGACCATTTATGAATTGGATGCTAATTTAATCAATGGTGAAGATTTAGTCTTAAAAAAAGAAAGACTAATTATGACCCTTGGATTTAAAATTTGAAGAAGCAATCTTGACCCTTAATTTTGGAGACACATCTAAGGGCTAGAATTTAAAGGAGAAAAATCCAATAAAGCTGCAGATTTACTTTCTAAAATTAAAAATCTACCTAAATCCTAACCATTGAATTAATCAATGGCTAGAAATGCTTCAAATGGTGGCAAATAATGAAGACAACTTTATTGAATGCATTATGAAGAGAAGGTGATGGTTTTGGAGTGTTTGAAGACAAAGAGACATGCTTTATGTCATTTTTGCAGTTCTTGGTCAAGTTAGCATCATAATGGCTTACTTTTGATTTTTGCACTCCAAGGAGAATGCTTGAAGGGGGCACGGTTTTGGTGCTGCATGAATGAGTTTGGAAGACCATAATTGCATGCTTTAGTCATTATTGTCTTCCTTGGTCTTCATTGATTCATTTTCAAGAAGGAAACTTAGAAAATTTTCTCCATCTCCTTTCTCCTCAGGTTTCGCCAAGCCCTCCAAGAGCACCTTCCATCACTCAAAAATTTCATCCAACTTGATTTTCTAAACCTAAACATCATTCTAAGAACATCTCTAGTTATGAGTTTTTCCAAAATCATTCATCTTGATCTTCAAATTCAAGCTTCAAGTTTCTATCAAAAATCAAAAATTTCATCTTTGTTCTTCAAGAGATATCATTCGGTCAAAACCCCTAAAATCACCATCCAAGCTCTTTTAATTTCATCCAACCTTAGATCTTGAATCTCCATGATATTCTAAGCAACTTTCATGTTGGAAATTTTCTCTAAATCATTCATCTTCAAGGAGTTTCTTCAAGATCCATGTTATTGGGTTTTTCAGGTGAAGTACAAGGAAACTTCATTTTCTTCTCTCTTTTTCATGATCTAAACCATGTTTGATCAATGGTTCCTCTTAATCAAGTTTGATATGTTAATTAACTTGTGTTTTGTTTTGTATTTGAGAAGCCTTGGTGGTGAAGGACTTGGAAAAGAAACAAATCAAAGAAGCTTTGGAGGATCTTCAAGAGGTAAGAGGAGATCCATCTCACCAACCAAGCATGGTGGTGAGAGATGGTATTTTATTTGATGGATGTGGAATCCATGTGAGGATTCATATCCATGGTCATGTAATTAATTTGTGGGTGTTTATGAGCTTTGATTAATTTTCTATGCTTGATATGCTTTGCATGATTTTATAGCTTTGATGATATGTTTGATATGTTATACATGCTTTTATGGCTTTGATGGTATGCTTATATTATTTATGATGAAATATATATGTATATGCCATGACTTGATGGTGGAAAGGAAATTGATTTTTGGCTCCAATAGCAAGGAAGAGCTACGGTTTTGATGCCCTTGATTAGGGTTCATGTTGAAAATTTTCAAGAACAAAAGAATTGATTTTTGAAGTACTTAGAACATGGTGGATTTCGAACAAGACGCCTCAAGATAGGTGTTCACAAAATTAATATTTTCTTGAATGATGAAAATGGATGTTTAGAAACGTAAGGAAAATAAACAAAGAATTTATTTTTCAAAGAGTACATGAATACGGTTTTAAAAGGATTTTTATTGATTTATTTTGTGTAAAAAGTTTCTAAGTGTTTTACTAAACATGAGATTTAAATGAAAATAGCAATGATGATTTTAACGATTTGCAAAGAAAGTGAAAAAGGATTTGTAAGGAAAGTAAAAATGAATTTGAACAAATGGGTTTGGTTTTTATGACCATTGGTATTTCGGTTTTGAAAACAAAGAACTTTTAATGGTTTTGTTTGTGTAAAACCATATCAATTTAGAAGAAAAATATTTGATGGCTTCAATGGCCAAAGACTCTACGATTTTTGGAGGTTGGAATAATTTTGGTTTTTATGAAACAAAGTAATTTAAAGTGGAAACAAAATGTTTGAACAAAATGTTTTAGTATACGGATTTTGGAAAGGGAAATCAAAGTATTTTATCACTTGAGAAATGAACTTTCATATGAAAATGAAAAAGAAAAGTTGCAAGGGTTTGAATCTTAATTTGTTTTGAAGAGAATTGATTTTAGAATTGATTTGGGAAAAATGGAGAATATAATGGTGTTTTGAAAATTTACTAACGTATAACTTATTTTCAAGTTTTGAAATACGTTAGAAAATGTTAAGTTTTGAAACGTTGATTTACATCAATGAAAAAGTGATTTTGTGAATTATATTTTGAAAAAGAATTTCTTGAGTAAAGAACTGTAGAAAAATATTTTCTTGAGTAAGAAAATATATTAAATGAAGTCTAAAGTTATATTATTTTGAGAAAAGTTAAAAAGGAATTTTTAAAGGTCAAGAAATATTTTCGTAATGAAATTGTGGTGAAAAATTATTTATTATCTTAAAAATGTGATTTTTAAGTTACGTAATATGGAAAAAATATTTCTACAGCGATTTTAAATATGTTAAAATATTTCTACGCGATTTGAATTACGTTTAAATATTTTACGTAATCAATTACTATTGAAAAAATCACTACGTGATGGAAAAATGATGAATTATTTTTACGTGATTGTGAAAATAGCGGAAAATCGTTATGTGATTTGAAAAGTGTTTTAAATATTTTGAGAATGACGGAAAATGATTTATGCGACTTAAAAGAATGATTTTTAAGTTACGCGATTTTAAAAGCAATGGAAAAATACTACGCGATTTTGAGAACGATATTTTTACGTGATTAAGAAAAGCGTTAAAAAATTTGTATGCGTGTTTTAAAAGTGCAATGAGAAGAGTTGCGGTATTTTGAAAACGTAATAGAAATGTTATTCTTGTATTGTGAAAACGTAATGAAGTGTCATGTACAGTATTACAAAACGAATGTAAACGTTTGAGAATTTTGAAAACGTAACATAAGTGTTACGATATTTTGAAAACGTAATATAAACATTTTGGAATTGTGAAAACGTAATGTAAATGTTTTGGAATTGTAAAATGAAACGGAAATATTACGCTTGATTTTGAAAACACGACGAAAGTGTTTTATAACTATGAAAATGTGATAACATGATTTTTCTTCATTGAAAATACAAGTATAATTTGGTGCATTTTATATGCATTGGAAAGAGATACTTGTGATTGGATTTGGTGCATTATATATGCATTTGGGGAAAAAATACGTTGAGGCATATGATACATTGAACAAATGAAATTGAAAAGATTTAACTTTGGGGTTGGACTGCACAGCGGATATATTCGTGCATTGTATATGGCCTTGTGGTTGAAGAGGGAATGAGAATTGATAGTGAGGTCTATGATGGATCTTGGGGCGTCGAGCGCGGCGGTCGACCAAGTGGACGGTGGCGAAGTACCCTATGTCACTTGGCGATGCGAAATCCGTAACGCATTGACGATACCCGACAAGAACACGATTCTTTTCAACGACCGGGAGATTGTTTTTGGGCTAAGGGCGACAATTGACCAGAGCATTTTCTCGAAATTGTGAAACCTCCATGGAGTTGTTTTTGAAAAATCGAAGTCTATGTGCGCATACGCATAACATATGCATAAATTTGAGTGTCCATATCAAGACATGATATATATTAATTGAGGAATATTGGCTATGATAATTGTTTTGAAATACTTGGATGATGATGATGATAATCATGTTGATGGCATTATTGTGATTATAGTATGATGATGATAGTTGATTAATGTTGAGTGCATTATTGAAATTCTAGTATGACATATCGTATGGTCTTTGCCATGTTGGTAGGCGTAGGTGATCTCACCTCTTTGTTATGTTGTTTCTTTGTGTTGCATCTTGTTAAAATAAAATAATAGAAGGATCGAGTTGTCTTAGACATAACAGGCGATGGATATACGAGATTGGTGACAACAATAAGGAGTGGACATTCGGGACTCAAAAGTGTGCGGTGTTGACAAAGAACAGAATGTAGAACAGATGTATCAGTGCAACAAGATGGATACACAACAGAATAAGTATGATAAGTTTTAACGTTAGTGTTGTACCGTGCTATTAAGTAGGACCCGTCATAGGGTTACTACTGTTAAAAGAAAAAAAAAAGAGTCTGTTAGTTTTATATTCCTCTTTAAATTGTGAAATATTAATTGGTGTCAATATTATATATTAATCAGTTTAAATATATTTTTAGTGATACTTATGAATTTCAGTAAGTTTATGTTTCAGTAAAAAAAGAAATTTTAAAACCCATCTTTTTATAACTCAAACCTTGTGTGAACTTCTTTACAGATTTTGAGTCGGGAGTCAAACATGTGATACCCTAGGGAGGGTGTTACAGAAGTGAAGTATGCCTGTCCTCGGGCAACATTTTTAAATCCCCCTATGCGGCTAAGAACCTGGTCCTTCCCATGGAGTTTAAAACAGTTCTCCTTGGTATGACCAGACTTCTTGCAATAGGGACACCAACGATTAGATTTAGATGAGGATGAATAAGATCCTATTTTGACAGATTTTAAAGTTGACCCATTAGTTGGTTTTTCATCAAGCATGACTGTTCTCCGGCTTTCTTCCCCACGAATTGTATAGAACACTTCTGATAGAGTGGGTAACTTCTCGTTTCCCAAGATTTGTACCCGAATAGGATCATATTCAGGATTCAAACCTGAGAAGAATTCAAATATCCTTTCTTTCTCAATAAATTCGGCCAACGTGGTTGAGTCTTTACTGCATTTCATCTTCAAGTTTTGGTGCTGATTCAACTCAATCCACAAACCATTTAAAGTTCCATAATGATCTGTCACTGATAGAGTTCCTTGTTTGGTGTTGAAGATTTTAGTCTTCAACTCATAGCAGGCAGCAATATCCTATTTCATTGAAAATGTTTTACGAAGATTCTCCCAAATTTCCCGGGATGATGAAAAGAACATACAATTCCAGCTAATTTCCGGAGTCATGGAATTCCAAAGCCAAGTCATAATGAGAGAATCCTCATCATCCCAAGCTTCAAACAGTGGGTCATTTTTTTCAGGTGCAGTTCCCTCAATGTGGTTTAATTTTCATCGACCTTTGAGAGTTGTTCGAATGACTTATGCCCATTGCAAATAATTTTTTTCCATTGAGGCGATAGGAAGACTATAAAGGAGGAAGGTCATTTGGGTTCAGGATTAAAGGTTTGGTTGTATTGCTTTGGGAAATAGTGGACTCAGTCTCAAACATGATTTTAGAAAAAACAGTGGTAAGAAAGAAAGGTTGGTTTTAGGATGCACCACTATTGAGGCAGTGGCTAAAGATTCTGATGGATGAGAGAGGAAGAGGAAGGGTCGACGGTCAGGTTGGAGGTGGCGCGGTGACGAACAGAGGCCCGGAAGGCGGCGCATGGAGCTCACACGCTGGTAAGAGCAGGCGCATGTGGTGGTTTTCGGGAGTGGGTCTTCTGGGTTTGGCTGGTCGGAGGTTTCTGAGAAGGATGATGGGTGGTCTTTTGGTGAAAGAGTTGCTCTGAAGGTTTTGGTGAAAAAAAAAAACAAAACTAGGAACGAAGAACAGAGACTGAGAATGAAGAACAAGTCCTGTAATGAAGGCAAGGCACCTGAGAATACTCAGCAATGAAGGCTAAGGCAGCGAAAAAAAAGAGACTCCCAGGGTCGGGAGCTTTGATACCAAATTGAAAGAACACAAAGAGATTTTTCTGAATTACTTGTGTTAATCCACACAGCAAATTATGCTTGCTTTTATACACTTGAAAAATTAATTACAACTTGCATTTACAAGATAAATAAATGAGATAGATATTCCCTATGTACATGAACTAGAAAATACATGAATCTATGGACAGTGGACTGCATAAATGTGGAATCTGTGGACGGTAGTCAACATCGGTGATTTGGACAAGCATCGATCAACTACTGGCTATGTATTCACTCTTGCAAAAGCTCCAGTAAGTTGGAAGTCCACCTTGTAGTCAACAGTCGCTTTGTCTACAACAGAGGCAGAGTGTATGGCAGTTGCAGAGGCAGTTAAGGAAGCTATTTGGTTGCAAGGTTTACTCGGTGAATTAGGAGTTAAACAGAAGCACATCACTGTGTATTGTGATAGCCAAAGTGCTATCCACTTAGCCAAGAACCAGGTATACCATGCACGAATGAAGTATATCGATGTTCGGTATCATTTTTTACGAGAAATTCTTGAAGAAGGAAAGATCATGCTTCCTAAGATTAAAGACTGCTGATAATCCCGCAGATATGTTGACTAAAGTGATAACAACAATCAAATTCAACTACTGTTTGGACTTTATAATATCCTGCAAATATGAACACCTTCAAGTGTGTGGCGCCATTAAGTGCATTTGGAAACATCCTTTCTCGCTTTGTTTTGAAGATGGCATTATGTGAAGCCAAGGTGGAGATTGTCAGACAGTTGGCTTCCATTAAGCCATTAAATAATATTTAAGTGCACTTATTGTGTCTAATGTAGTTGTTATACAATTATGGAGTACTTTGTGTGGTGCAAAAGCATTAAGCTTGGAAAACCACACGTACATATGTGGTTATAGTTTGTCTTCATGGCCTATAAATAGCTATGCATTTGCATAGTTTAAATCATCGAAGAAGAAGAAAAACAAGAAGCATTAAGCTTTAAGGAGTTCTCTAGTTTGTGCTCTTTGAGTAATTGGAGTTTTTGGTATTCAAGTTTTTGTTTCGGTGAGGTGCTTGGATACATTTGAGAGTTCTCCTCTTTGAGTTTTCATTTGAGAGAAATGGTGTATTGGGTATTTAGGAAGTGAGGTTGAGAGTTATTTTTGTATTCCACATTTGCTCACCATATTAGTGGAAATTTGTGATCTCCTTCTCGTGGATGTAGGCAATTTGTCGAACCACGTAAATTCCTGTGTCACTTTTTCTTTCTCCCTTTTTATTTATTTATTATTATCTCACATTGTTGTTCGACACGTTTCTGCACAACATATAGGATGGTTATAAATTGTATGGTTCATTGTAGGAAATCATCCAAGATTTGCTGAAACAAGCATTATTTGGTGTTGCTATTGTTAATGTTTTCCTAATTTTTTTTTTTTTTTTTTTTTTGTAGGCACAAGGGGTGCATAGGTGTGTTGAAAAGATTGTGTTCTTGTTTACTTACCCCAGGCTAGATATGGAGGTTTGTCTATCAACTGGCCCCTTTTTTCCAGTATCCTCTTATTATCTTTCATGCTATTTTCAATTCTGCACTTTCATAACGCCTAGCAATTATATTTGTAGAAGACCAATAATACCTTTGACTAATTTTAAGTTTCAAGTCCAAATTTTGTATTTCATTAAGACTATTTACGTTTTAGGTATCAAAACATATGAATCATTTGCTTAAAGCACTGTTCTGTATACACCAAAAACAGGTCAGCATAAAAAATGGTTATTTACAATTTTTTATTGACAATCTGTTGAGTTTTTTTATGTGATGCACATTTTAATTATATTGTATTATCTCTAACGTTTAATTTGTTTATGAGAATTTTGAAACGAGTAAGCTATTTTTCCCTTTAAAATTGTTAGATTCATTGCCTAATTTGATCTTTTATCATTACATGTTAATTCTTCTTTGTTCTAGGCCGTGTTTGTGTCCCTATTGATCCAAATCGGTGTGAGGAGTTTGATCCCTACTACAGTACCAACCCTTTCTCAGATAAACTTATTCGGCAATGATAATTTTCTGATTAGCAATCCAGGGTGAGGAGAGAGGGAAGCTTCCCTTGGGCACAATTATTTGCTTAGTTTTCAATGGGGATGTTTCTATTTATTACTTGGAGTGGCAGGCACTTGCATAAAGACACTTGCCTGTCTTGCATCCTTCAACACATTTTCATATGTGGAAAACATCACCTTTTGACATACCTAAAACGGGGGTAAAAAAAGACCTGTACACCACTATTTTACTACATCTGATAATTTCTGAATATTTCTTATGTTTATGTGAATCCTGATATTGTGATTTATGACATTGCAGCTTTTAGAAGATCTTAGTAATGAAGGTTCAAGAGCCGATGTTGGTGGTATGTTAATTTTATACTCGAACAATATAAGGTGGTGTTTGGTTTGTTTTCTATTTTCTTTCACAAAATCTTGAAAATAAGAAATATTGTGAAAATAATGTGACATTTTTGTAATTATGAGTGAAAATATATCAACTAAAAATGAAAATAGAAAACAAACTAAACACTACCTAAGTTTCCTTTTTGTAAAGCCTTCACATTGTCATCACTATGTGTCTTCTAAAATGCTGGGGGAAAGGATATCCTGTTTATATATATGACAATATGTTGTTATATGTAGCTTCTAATGCTAATTGCAACTTGGTGTCGATAACTAGTGAAAATGATTTAAATACCTTGTTTGATGGCAGAATGGAATGGAACTTCGCTTGGCTTTTCAGATTGTCATTCTTACAGCCTTTACTAAAAGCCTGCAAGGTATGGATCATTTTTAAATTGTTAGTAAAGTTTAGTAAATTTCTCACCTAGACAGCATTTTATTACATTAAAAAGCTTATGCAATGCAAAAACCTCGACATCAAAATTATTAATCATTTGGAATAACTTAATCGATTTGAAAAAACTTATGTGAGAATGCTAGGAATGATGACTCTTTTTCTGTTTCTCATTTATACATGTTCTTCCCCTTTTTTTTTTTTGGTGCCATTATGCAAGTTCTTCAAACATTGGTGTTGATGCTGCTAAGCTTAATATTAATAATAATTACTGATTCAGGTATATAATCTATCATCATAACTAAGTTAAATAATGAATACTGCAGGAGGAGATAGAAAGTTCCTATAACTTAAAATTGCAGCAGTCAAAGAATTCCCTTGGTTGGTATAGTGACACGTATTCTTGATCGGTCAAGTAGAGCTTTTGGAGGACCAGTCAATGGGATCCCCTCTTTCTTGGGGTTACAGAAGTTAACACAATCAAGGATGAAATGTTCGTGTCATTGTTGAATTATAAAGAGGCTTTTTTAACCGCTTTTGTATTTTCCAGTTACTGCACCCCCTCTTTCTTCTTCTGGTGAGAGAAGGGCAGTTTATTTTGAATCTGGATTTCATCCGTTGTATAAATTTTGGATGAAAAAGCTTAGGTGCTCCGAGTTGTCTAAGATATTTCTGCCAATGTGTAGGAATCATTAGGGATCAATGTGACAATGTCCATGTGATTTAGCAGCAATTCTAATGAAGTGGCTTGTAAAGGACTAATAGTTTATAAAAATAAAAAAAATTCAATTGTATCTTTCAAGTGGTATTTTTGCTTATCTTCCTATTTTTCTCTCAAAAATGGAAACTTAAGTGCTTTATAAACACATTGTTTTCGTTAATAGTTGGTTTTCAGGTATTTGAATTTGAATGACTGAAAATATTGTAATATATTGTTTCCATTCCAGGAGGGAACAAAATATCATATTACTGGTTGCCTTTACTTGTGTGGGGGGAAAAAAGATTGACAGCAAATAAATCCCAGTGATCTAATTAATTATCGCCATACATCTCTTAAGAAACCTATATTAGCACATAAGACAAAGCTAAGAACAAGATTACCAGATTAAAGAGAGTATCCTCTAACAAATGGAGTCTCACTTTATGCACATAACATGTTTTCAATGCATTTATTCAAAGAATGGCTTATATCACAATAACGTATTTCCTAGTTTAGTTCAAAGCACGTTATGAGTTTTGAGTGTTAACAGGTAAAATTATAATTTTCTCGAAGATGCTTATTTAGTTTAGACACATTTTTTTTAGAAATTCAGTTACATCTTACCATGCTAGGTGTTATTATTTTTTGTACATCTAGGTGTTATTATGATACACCATTAAAAACATGATGTTTTAGCTATTATACTTCAACTAGAGCGTCTCACTTTGCGTAGCAAAAAGGGAATAAATGATTCGCTTCTTACGCAATTACTAACATGGTAGATTGTAAAGTTTCTCCTAAGATGAAACTATGAAAGATTACTTACTAATCGAATTTACTCAGAAGATTTCATGATGCGGTATTTCAAATGGATGCTATTAAAGGAAGGCCTTGGTCCTTATAGTCCCCCTCCTCTATTTTAACAGAAATACTAGCAGATACCAGGTGATGAATTGAAGTTACTACAATTGTACTTAATTTCCTTATAAATGTGGGTTTTTGAATGACATAAATTACAGTCATATTGTTCTGAAAGTAACTTCTTAACAGCCAGCAAATGGAGGTTGACCAATTGGTTAGATTGAACAACGTCGATAAAAAATTGAGTTCGAATTCTGCTGAGGGTATTTCATTAGTAGTTATTTATAAGTATTGATGTAAGTTTTTGGTAAGGCTAATATAGCATGCCATAACTTTTGAATGGAACAACTTCATCTCTCTTCATTTTTTTTATTCATTAAAAAAAATCACAGTCAAAGAAAGCTTCGTAAGAACAATTGTTGGGACAGTATTCAATCATGAGATAATCTCCCAACAATATCTGCACTGATACTTGATTAAAGATAAAAGAAAAAATTTAGAAGGTAGACATATAAAAATTTGAAAATATTTGATATTAAAATGTGCCAAAATGAAAATTTTGATTTAATAATACCCATAAAAACTTTAATTAGTTTTTTCTTAAAATAATATATGTATGTGTTAAGTGAAGTCGGAGGAATAATTCATACATATATATTAAAAAAAAAGTGGGAGGAATAACAAATCATAATATGACATATCTCCTCCAACTCCAAGTCCAAATTCCAAATGGAGAAAGAGCAACGACACTATGTGACTCATCCTATCGGTCCAGTAGGTGCAACCGACAATCGAAGGGTCCCACATCTCCGTCGGTTCACGTGGCAACTGAAATCGTATATTCTCACTGCCCTCTGATGGTGGCTAAGCATATCCCTTTCTCTCTTCTCTGATTTAGCTGTATTTTATACGAGTCGTACATGTATTCCTTTCTATACACTACAATCCGTGTAGCTGTATTTATACGCAAAGAGGTAGCAACAGCAGTAATAGAGGAAGGGGCAAATATGTAAATGTGCAACCGGATCCTGAAGACAAGAACTTACGGATCCGTACATTACGGCCCAAGTATTTTTTGGCAGCTTTATGACCGTCAAGTTTGTCAACCTCAATCGTTGATGACAAAAATTAGGTCTCTTTTGTTTGGCCTCCTCAAAATAACTCTAGTAAAATATCATAAATAACATATTGTTAATAATATATTTTTGTTGCCTTTTTATTTGGCACGTGAGGTTTTGAACTGCCGAGGTACAAGAGAGAAATAAAAATAAAGATAATCGTGAGTTCATAACGGTGAAAAAAGTAATTTATGCATCAAGATTGGGCCCCCGTATGTGTATGAAATAGGCCGGGTATGTCCATATGGATAGTTCAGGAAAATATTTTGTGTCAGTATATTGATTAGAATGTAAGAATATATATATATATTATATATACTAGATGTGATGTTAAAATAAAGAAAAAGGTGTGGATTTTTCATATAATAATAAAAAAGAAATGAATATTTAAACGGCATTATGATATTTATGGCTCTAAAGGAAAACACACAAGAATGATTTATAAATAAAAAGGCTTAATTAGCAGCACTTAAAAAAACTTGATTGTTAAAAATCAATTTTAACAATACATTTATATAAACATATAAATATAGATTTTACTTATTGAACTATCCCATGATCTATATGTTAGAATTCTTTATAGTTGGGCTTTCATTGGTTAAGTTTTCTTTCTTTTAACTAAAAACTGGTTGTTGAAACTTATATTATTATATTATTATTTTGTTGTCTTATATTATTATATTAGGATCAAAGAGATTAGAAAATCACGTGAATTGAATTTTGGGCTTTAGGCACAAATTGTCAGTTTATTAGATCATGTGTAAGACCTATTGTCTTGAATCTATAAGGATGGAACCAAGATAATTCTTCATGAAATGTCAGGTCATCTATCTTTTCCCATATATAAATATGTGTGTTATTTCCATAACATATGAATTTTATTATTCATTCATTTTCTTATCAAGTGATAAAATCATAAGAGGATGGAGTAAGGAGCAAAAGATCTTGTTATTGGCATGCACAAATTATGTATGAACTTTTCAGCGATTCTTTATGTGAATTCATCATTTATATACTTAAGATGTTTTTAAGAGGTATACAATTTGTTGTTTATAAATTGATATTTTAATATCATGTATCTATGATCTAATTAGACACTTTAGAATATGTGTTTTATCCTATACTATAATATCGCACGAGGCCTAAAGATGATCAATGAGAAGAAGGATGAATATCTACTATAAGCTGACCTCCATTGACCTTAGTTGTAAGTTGCAGCATATACGAGAAGTGTATATTTTTTTTCTATGTATATAATGTTTTTATTGCATAAAAGTTTTAGATCTAAATCGTTGATAAACTTATTCGTAGTCTATAATATATAATAAGCAATACTTTAATTAGTTTATTATTACTATATAATTGCTGTTGTTACGTCACATAACCTTGAATCTTGAATTAGTATTATTTTCTTTATTTTTCCAAGCCAATGTTGGCATTAATTTAAAATAGAGTTGAATGAGATGAAGACAGAGGGAGAGAGAGAGGGATTCCTGATTCACCAACAAGGCAACTATACGTTTCAAGACGGATAAAATGTCCATGTTGGAGGTTATGGACAACCTTTCATGCAACCAAACACAGAGGTTAATTGATTCTTCTGATGTTTCTTTTCTTAGATCCTAGTTTTTCTTTTTTTTTAAATTTTTTTTTTAAATAATCTACAACTCCAGGTTCTCTCTCTAATCTGTAGTCTCCGTCTTCAAACCTTGCTTCACATTTAATTTTATATATCAATTAAGTTATATATTATGTTGAGAGGTCAAGATAATCATTTTCTATTAATTTTTTAGAATTTACATTTATTATCTTAAAAATTGAAAAAATATTTAATATTTTTTAAGCAATTAATAATAAATAATAAATATTATTTTTAATCCTTGATGTATACCCTTACACTAACAAAAATCTTATTTTTTATAACAATAATGATTTGTATTCAACTTAATGTTATAAACAATGTCAGGTTATTTCTTTCAAATGTCAAAACCCAAGAAGTATAGGTAAATCTATCTGCCTAAAAGACTCAGAAAGGCTTCCACGTGGCAACATGAAGGGAGTATCGAATGAAGAGCAAAGTTTCAACTATTTCACTTTTCCCCGTTTTATGTTGTAGCCGAAACGTTTTCCTATATTTGTTTTAAAGAACCCTTGATTTTCAGCAGATAAAAATAAACAAGACTATAAATTAATAATATGAAACCTTATTGGCTCATGAGGCGTGAACGCGAAACATGTGTTGCACGTGCTATGTTGCCTAAGCATGTGCGCTGAGTAGTGAATAGTCAAACTACTGTTCCTATCGCATGCTGCTCCCCGCTTTACTCGTAAAAGTTACTGCAAATTAAAGTATGCACATACTAAATTAAAGTTGATGACTTGATGGAATCATTAATGTATTCCACTAGTAAATGCTATATCACATCAAATAACAAAATATTGAATATTTTATTTGTAAAGTTTAATTTTAATATATTATTAGTATAAAATTTTTATATTATCACTCAATTATATAATATTACATAGATAATTTTAAGATATTTGTTATAAGAGTTAAATATTTTATTAACATAATAATATATAATTGAATAATAATATAAAAAGTTTACACTAAAAATAAAAATATATTAAAATTAAATCTTTATTTGTAAGTTTGTTTTTATTAAATCCTTATTTGTAAGTTGTAACTATTAATGCTAACATTATGTTGCTCGCTGTAGAATTTAGAGTTTTAGACAACTATATATGAAAAAAAAAAAAAAAATAACTGTCAATGAAATGGTTAAAAAGCAATGAAGTGATATGGTATGCCTATGGATTTGCCCTTGTTTTGAAATATTATTTTCATTAACAAACTCCTTATAAGAAAATATGAATATTTAACGCTTAAATACATAATTTTGAAGTATTATTGTTTTTGTTTCAACAGTGATGAATGATTGATTATTGTTGGTAATACAAGGCAGAAACTCAGTGCGTTTGTTTTATTAGACGCAAGAGACATGTTTAAATTATATATTTTCATTTCAAGTATTTCATTTTCAATATGAAGTCATCTTTACTATTTGGATGGTCGTTTAGAAAATTGAATAGCTACAAATTCTAATATACATAGAAATATAATGAAATTAAAAATCTTAGGATAATTTTGAAACAATTGAAAACATGAGTTAGTTTTCGGCTTCCATAGTTGGTCCCCGTATAAAAAAAACAAACTATATTCTTTCCAAACTATATTAATATATGCTAATGTACATTTCTATGTTGAAATCACATTTTACTACAAATTAAAGAGAGCCTTGATTAGATTAAGGCAGACTAAGCAAAGCTGATTTGATTTATATTAATCTCACTTGGAAGTTAAGTAAAAAATTTTAATTTGACCGAATGAATTATGTCTTTCCTTGTTTATTCGAATGCAGAAGAGATAATTTAATTTTTGAAAATATGATTCACTTAGTTAAGTGTGTCATTTTATTGGTAAGTCTTCCTGTGATTAGAATGTTTGGTATTGCTGTACAACGAGAATAACTACAAATGAAAAGATAGTTTCAATTTTGTGTGAGTATGCAAAATGTGGATTTGTCATGCAGATTATGGAGATGCAGGTTAGGTTAGGATCATAAAATTAAGGCAACAAAAATATATAAAGCAACATTCTGTGGATGAAACTAATATGGTGCGCTATGTAACACCCCGAGAATACGTATTTTATTTGTTTTGGTCTATTTCGAATTATTTTGAATAATCCGACTCGATTTCTGTAAATTTTATGATTTTTGTGATTTTTAGAAATTTTTGAGAGTTTTTATGTTTTTGATTATTTTAATATTATTTTTAGACGGTATATATAAGCTTACGTATTTTATTTCTTTCTCTCAATCTTTAATTATTTTTACTAATCTGATTTGATTTTCATGAGTTTCACAATTAATATGATTTTTGTGAATTTTTATGATATTTTGAATATTTTGAATATTTTAATATATTTAGATATTTTAAAATATTTTGAATAATTTATTATATTTTATATATTTTTAAGATATTTTGAATATTATATTATATTTTTGATATTTTGATATATTTTGAATATTTAATATATTTCGATATTTTGATTTGTATGTGGGCTAATCGAAAAAATAAAAATTTTTATTAGTAGAAAGCTTTATCAGATGTTGATTTGAATGAAGGAACTTACTAAACCCTTAAACAGTTTTTGAAGTTTTATTTTCTGCGATTTTATCTAACAAATAAAATCGGAGTATGTTTTATTAGTCATTGGAAGATATTTTTCTTGAAAAATATCTAGTGGATGATTATTTTAGACGCAGTCCACTCACTCTAGAATGTTCTAGACAATGACTTATCGTTGGATGACTCACCCAGATGACTAGTCTAGTGACTCACATGTTCTAGATCTGTTCTAGAAGAGCGATCGTTGCGCGCGCTAGTCATCGAATGCTTTACACGTGGACCAATGAGAAATTTGGTCAATATTGGTGGTGTGACTCATCACGAAGGACCAATAGAAACTCGACACGTGGCATGACACCTCAAGACTGTGACTCGCCAGATTCTAGAAGGTTCTAGAAGCGATGATCATACGTGACTCACCGTAGTGAGTCACCTGTTCGTAAGCTTCTATGATGACAAACGACCGACTAACCGCGACTCATCATTGATGACTCGCCTAATGACTCGGTGATGATTTCGGTATTTGTGACTCACCATTGGTGACTCGGTGATATCGTCATCACCAAGGCCGATGACTCATCAACGTGACTCGCCATTGACTCAATTGTTTTAGAAAATATCTACGCCGACTCATTATGTTGACTCATCGTAGTAAGTCAATATTCTAGAAACTTATCTTTGATGACTCGCTCTGTGACTCATCAAGGGCAATCGAGAAAATGATCAAGAATAGTTGCTACACTGACTAAAATAAGAAAAAATCTAAGTATATTTTATTATCTATTAGACATAATAAACATGACTTTATAAACAATAAATATTGTTCATTGGTTAAAGTATACTAGAAAATATACAGTGTGCACAAATAGAAATTGGTCAAAAATAATGGTTTGACTCTTTAAGGACCAATAGGAAACAAGTTATCAAACAAATTTGGACTTCTTGAAATTAGTTGGTTCTACGGTGAAGGAGGAGAGCAAATTGCTCTAATAGCCAATTCACAAAGTGAATTCACGTAGGATGGCTAAATTGAGCAAAATGAAGACTAGTCAACATTGATTGTTTTTCTTTGATTTCATTCTACGGCAAAGCAACTTTTTGTGAAGCAAATATTACAATTCACTTCTTACCATCTTTCATTTATTAACCAAGTAAGACAAAGTCAACTTCGGTGGCTTCTCTTCATGTTTCTACGGCAAATGCATGCCATTAGGAGGACAATTTCAACACTTTAATTCATTCTTCCTCTCAATGCATTTACGGCCATGCATTTGAATAAATGCCAATTTACCTACTTAAATATATTTGGTCACTTTTCTATTTAGCTATCATTCAAAGAAGTAAAACAACAAATATTTCTCACTTTCTCTCAAAATGGTTTACGCCCATGCATAGTCAAAGTCTTCATCTTTCTCCAAACTTTTCCAAATAGCAAAAGCTTACAAATTTCCTTCTCCTTTTCTTCTTCAACCTCACGGCCTCTCCACCGAATCTCCTTATTTACTCTTCTATAATTCTAAATTACCTTATATCTTGCTTCCTTACTTCATCTCAAGCTACTTTGTAGTTGAAACCTAAGCTTGAATCATCCATTTTCTATCATGTTCTTCAAAGCTTAAGTTTGAAGCCTTGAAGGTAGGGTTCTTTGATCTTCATATTTCTATCCATTTCAAAGTTCTAATCATGATTTTAATCCATGATTATCTTAGTTTAGAGCCTTAGGTATTAATATTTCACGTTTTCTTTGTTTTTTAAGAAGCACTTGGTGGTTGAAGTTCATCTTGAAGGAGAACATACAAGGAACTTTGGAGGTTCTTCAAGAAGTAAGATCGAGATTACCCTCATCAGCCATGTATTGGTGGTGAGGAATGGATGTGTCTGTGTTGAAGAATCCATAAGGATTCGTTCACTTGATTGTTTATGGTCTTTCCTAATTGTGATTGATTATGTGTGTAAGCATGTCTAATAGCTTTAATATTTTGTATGTGTTTTATGATTGCTTTAATATATGGTATGTGTTCATAGAAACATGATAATTATTATAGAATGTGAATAGCATGTAAGGATTTGCATGAGTGTTCCAAAGAACACATCACCAAGGCTCATGACCTTAACACAAAAAGGAGAACCAAAACGTTCTCATCAATTTTCTAAGAGTATGATTTAATTAACTTAGGAAAATTAACAAGATGCAAAATTGTTTAGAGCAAGAAAAATGAATGTAGAGATCAAATAACAATTTTAAGTATTTCGGCCAACATGCCAAAGCCAAGGATTTATGATTTCTAAAATTATTTCCAAACCATTTTCAATAAAAAAGAAGCAATATATGTTAAAAGAAATTTTTCTACAATGAGTTTTGAAGAAATAAATTGATTAGAATTAAGTTTAAGAAGTTAAAACTAATGATTTTACTGTTAGAAGAAAATACAGTAGTTTTTGTAAATTTCTAACATATAGCTTATTTTATATTTTGAAGCATGTTAGTGATTTTCAAAAAGTTAAATTATATGGTTAAAAATTAAGTAAAATGAATTTTTACGAAAAATTAGGAAACCATTATTATAAGTTTTAAACAAAAAATTTGTCAATTTTTAGTAAAACGGACAAATAAGATAGAAAAGATATCCAAAAGACAATATACGGTATGAAAAATATTCTACGTAGTTTAAGCGTACTAAATATTATTTCTATTTATTTAAACAGTAATTTTTAAGGAATTCGGACAAGAAAATGATTTAAAAACCTTACGCAATTGAGAAAACGTTTGAAAAATAGTATGCGATTTTAAAAACAGCAAAATATATTTACGCGATTTAAAAATATTTATAAAAACAACGAGATTTTGAAAACGCGATAAAATTTCTATGCGATTGATCAAGTTTTTTTTCTTGTCGGGCCAAAGTGGTGGACCCGGACAGATTGAAACTTGATATTGCCAGGTAGGTGCATACTGTATATATATATGCGATTTGCCAGTGAGGGCATATTCGTAATTTTTGCCAGTGAGGGCATATTTGGAATTTTTGCCACAGTATTGCCAGGTGGGTGCGTACTGTATATATTTGGAATTTTGCCAGTGAGGGCATATCTGAAATTTTTATCATGCATTGAGTCATGCCAATTTTGGTGGATTGATTGACGAGGTGAATCACATCGTATTGTCGGTGCGATAAGCGTAATGTGGTTCGATTTTGAATGAACTTGGAGACATTAGTGTGCATAATTCCATATGTGACACGGTTGGTTCTTTTCCGGCCGTGATAAGCGGTAACACACTAATGGACTCGACACACACTATACTTAATCAAGATCTTGTGAAGTCTATTAAATGACACGACGTATATGACAGTGTCTACACCACTATGCTATTTCAAAAATATAGACGCAACGTGAAATGGAATAGTTATTGGGCGGTCGACGGTACTAATAGATTTTGCGGGTCATTCTCTCTAATGTCTGTATTTTTTTTAGCTCCATGGAGTAGGGTTAGGTCACATTTCATATATTTATATTTTATACATTTTTATGTTATTTATTTGCTCTATTTTATCTATCTGTATCATTTTATCTATCTGTACCATTACATTAGCATATGTGATATGCATCTTTATGTGGTTATTTATATTCACTGTTGAGATATTATGTATGTTGTGACTATATGATTTAATTGTATCCATTATTATATCTATCACGGTAATGTTATTGCTATCCATTTTATTATAACATGTGTTTATTAGAATTATTTGTAAATTCATAACATGATTATAATTGTGATATCTGTGTGTATGGAATGATCTTGTCATTCAGTATTATTATTCTTCTATCAAATCTTGGTA
Source organism: Ormosia emarginata (assembly GCA_029884605.1). NCBI lineage: Eukaryota > Viridiplantae > Streptophyta > Magnoliopsida > Fabales > Fabaceae > Ormosia > Ormosia emarginata. The sequence goes on from JAQQTP010000086.1 coordinate 14,234,178, forward strand.
TTGGTGAAAGGGGATCTCACCTATTTACTGTATTGTTTTGTTGTGTTTATTTTATTTAAATTTGAATAGTAGACAAAACAAGTTTCTTAGACCCATTGGAGGCAAAATTCTGAAGATGGTGACGACGTCGAGAAGTGATCTTCTCAGTTTCAACGTGATGCAATTGGTGGAGAAACGAAGCATGTATGTAGGGTTTTCTCGTTAGTGTTGTTATTCTTTAATAATACCGTCGATGGGTTTCATCGAAATTGTAAGTTACATGTTTTATTTCTTTATTGAATATTTTGTGGTACATATAATATGTGTATTAATCAATTCAATTTAATTTCTGTTTTCTTATAATTTTTAGTAAGTTTATAATTCCGCGAAATGAAATTTTAAAATTTATCTTTTAGAACTCAAGGCTTTTATAAAATAATTTTCAGGTTTTAAGTTTTTATTTAAAAATGTGATGTCCTATAAAAGGTGTTACACGCTACATATTAAATCTACTTTATATAGCCATCGATCTTATCACGTAAAATAAACATTTAAATTAGTCAATAAAAACATTAATTTTATAACTAACAAATTCATCTTGAAAATTTGCAATAGTATAAAAAAAGGAAAAAGAAAAGAAACCCAACAAATTAGTATAGATGATCAAGTGATTGTAACAAAAATTTTAAATCCAATATGTGATACATTTTTCTTGGTGAATCTTTCAGGAATTAGAAGACTCTAGTCATGTAAAGTTATGAAAAAAATCACATAATTTTAAAAAAGTTCTGAAGTATTGCAAATAATAATTCTTGAAAATAGATAATTTCTTTATTTTATTATTTTATCTTTTTTATAATATAACAAAAATCCAATTATTCAAAAATCTTGATATAACTAATTCTCTTATTAATATATCTTCTGGAGAGGTCTTTAGAAGTTTACGACTAATGCAATAAAACTACTCTCAAATGATATTGTCTTCAAAGTAAATAGTAAGAATATATCAACTATTAAATATTTGTGAGTTAGATGATTATGATACACTTTAAATTATATTAAAAATAGATACAAATTTATTTATTCACTTTAAAAATAATTTTACTTTAGATAAACTTTTTTCAAGATTAATAATGATATCAAGATTTTTAAAGTTAGATAGATGTAATTAACTCAAAAGTTTTATTACTATAAATACTAGTAGGTCGTTCTCTTCTCCACTTATGCATTCTCTTAGAGTCTTTTATTTTTTTAAATTTATTAAAAGATAGAAATAAAAAGGAAATTATAAGAAATTATTTTTTCTTTTTTCCTTTCGAATAACAAATTTTTATTCTCCTAAAATTATGTAGAATAAAGGGAAATAAACTTATAGTAAATAATAAACATGTTATATTTCTTTCTGTTAGTCAACTCTTAAACAATACAAAAGAGTTTCATTTTGTTCCCTTATATATAAATATTATAAATAACGAGAAAGATAACTTTATTACATTCCTTCTATTTTCTTTCAAGTTTATCCTCACTTATTATATTAAAGAGGAGATCCACTTACTCCAAATATTATAAGTCTTAAGATTTACATTCAATCTCTTATCATTAAATTCATTTTAATCTAATGGATCAAAATAACTAAATTAAATGAAGAAAGAGAAAATAACATCTCACATTAATAAAGAGAAAAGATAATTAAATATAATTTTAATGAGAAAATAAAATTTAATTATTAAGTCTATTTATTAACTTAAAAATAATATAATATTGAATATGATTTATAATATTTTTGTTTTTAATATATTTTACCCACTTTAAAAGTTTGATATGCAGGAGACCTTAAAACTTGACATATAAATTTATTAAAAATTAATTTTCATATATAAATATTTTAAAAGTTAGACATTATATATATTATATAAATGAATAAAAAGTTAATATTGTATAATTATTTGACCGCAATAAAGTATAACTAATTTTATTGATTCATTATAACAATTCAACTACATTCTAAAATTATTTATATATGTGTTTTTTTTTTTCTATTTGATAAGCAATTGCAATAAAAATAAACAAATTTTTAGAATTTGTATTTAACGTGATAATATAAGCATGTTTGGAAAAAATTGTGATATTATGGAACAATTTTTACATATTTTTAATAAATTTATATGTCAAGTTTTAATGTCTCTACCTATCAAATTTTTTTTAAGTTTGTAAAATATATTAAAACAAAAATATTATAAATTATATTTAATATTATATTATTTTTTAAGTTAATAAATAAACTTAATAACTAAAATTTATTTCTTCATTAAAATTATATTTAATTATTTTTTCTCCTTATTAATGTGAGATGTTATTTTTTTCTTTATTTAATTATTATTTTGATCCATTAGATTAAAATGAATTTAATAAAAAAAATAAGTGTAAATCTTAAGACTTACACTTGAAGTAAGTGAATTTTCTCCATTATATTATATTTTGTTAATGGGAAAATATTCATAAATATTATGGGTGCTATCAAGAGCTTTGTTTATAATCCCTCTTAAAATATTAAACTTTAAAATGTGAGGTTTACAAACAAAAAATTGTGTATAGCACAAGTGCATGCCAAACAGATTAGTGTTATTAAAATGAAAGAGTCTTTAAGAAATTACGAACTTCGTTTAAAAATTACCTGCGTGAACTTTTTTCTCTTTGTTTAAACCTTTCGAATAGAGTTGATGACCTGGAAATTATAAAGCACGGTGTCTCACTTGTTAATTAGTATAAATAATTTATTTACATATTGCACATTGCCTCTATATAATAAAAAGGAGTTCATTTCAGAATAGACAATTCGTTTTTTTTTAATTCTCCATTTGGGATTATTATTTTCTTTCTTCCCTATTTTCATTTTTTAATGGCCGTTTAAACTCTCGAACATGGCAATGTACAAATTTTCTTCAACATAGTTTACATTATAAACAAGTTTTTTATTGATTAATAAAAGGCCACGAATGACTGAAAAGGCACTTAAGGCACCGATATGGTGAATGTGAGAGGATTTGAAAATTGGAAGTGAAACGTGATATATTATGTTATTGAAATACTTTTTTTTTCAAGTTATTAATAATAAAATTTATATTAATTAAGGACAAAGATAATGCAAAAATAGTGTTACGACATCCATACATATAGACAAAAGGCAAATAATAAGAAAAAAAAAAGTCTAATATTAAAGCACTGAACTCAGCCAATACGTGTTTTGTTATTTAATATTTAGTTTTAGTTAAACTAAACAATTAGCTTTATAGTTTGATTTTGGTCTTTGTAATTTATTTTTTTAGATATTGATTTATATAATTTTATATTTCTTTAAATTTTGATTCTTATAGTTTTATTAATTTAAATTTTGGTGTCTGAGAAATAGGAATGTAAATGAACTTAATTATTTACTAACTATTTGAGTTCAACTCGTTAAATACTTCAATCAATTTTATTTATTTAATTAAACAAACAAGTTCATGCTTAAATTTAGAGTCAATTATATAAATGTGTTAAGTTTAATCTTTTTATACATTAAAAACATATGTGTGTATATATTCAATTACAAAAAATAATATAATTTTACATAAAAAATGTATAAATAATAATTTATATATTACCATTATTTAGTAAATCTTAATTTTATTTAGAGAATTGTAATTTTATATATTGTTATATACTTCTTACCTAATTCTAATTTTCAAATGAGCTTTTTACTCCTTTTTTCTTTTTATAACTTCATCATCTAGTATAAATATGTTTATCAAATATTAAATTAATAAATTTAAAAAATAATTCAAGGATAAAATTGATTAATAAAATAAAAATAATTAAGTTATAAATGAATTAAATGAATTAAGTTTAAACTTTATATTTTTTAAACAAGTCAAACATAAATTTTAAATTTGACTCGTTTAAATAAATGAGACAAATTTGAGTAATTTTTTTTTATAAGTCAAGCTAGAGCTTCAACTACTCAGCTTAGCTAAACTTGTTTATATCCTTACTTAGAGACAAATACTTTAATAATTTAAAACTCTTAGAACCAATTCTTAATGAAAAATAGAAATTAATATCCCAATAAGTAAAAATTATATGAATTAAAATTCAAATAAGTGAAAAATATAAGAACTAATACTAAAACGACATAAATCAAAATCTAAAAAAGTGAAATGGTAGAGACTAATATCCAAAAACGCAAACTCCGAATACCAAAATTAAAAGCAAATAAAACTATTGAGATTAATTATTTATTGGGTAAATTATACTGACTTCTTAAAAAGTTTAGTGAAATTACATACGTCATTTTCTTTATTTGCACAATTACATTGACTTTTTATTAAACAGGTAGACATGAGAGATAAATAATAATAATATAAATATCAAGAAAAATCGGTATAATTTATAAAATAATTAGGAAGATGTCAAGTATAATTAGGTCATATTTCAAGGATAATCGATGTAATTTGTCTTTATTTATTTAAAACTTTATTTTTATACAATTGACCTCAAGTTTAAATTAAGAGGATTATAAGTGAGTCGACAAAATATTTGTCAAATTTCAATATGAATTAAGTACATAATTTTTATTTGGCGAAAGGGTGCATAAGTTGCGTTACTGAAAGCTCCTCCCTACAAATATTGGAACTTTTAACATTACAAAATTGTTTAATTAAGAACTTAACTTTATTTGATCACTAACTTTGATTTGAAATTATGTGAACAATTATCTATATTAAAAAATTACTTAACTCAAATTTATGAGATTTACTAAATTGAAATCCTCCTAAAAAATATTTTTAATAATCTGCCTATTATTTAATAAAAAATATAAATAAAAAAATAAATGTATTTAATGTTTTAAAAATATAAAAATATTTAATATTTTTTATTTAATAATTAAGATAATTATTAAGATGATTTGTATGAAGAATTTAAAATTAAAGGTTTTGTTAATACCTTAAGGACACTTGTTAAGAGATTAAAATAAAAAGTTTTTTATGAAAAATAGAATGTTTAATATATTAGAAATTGAAAAAATTCTATTTTTCATATAAAACTTTATATTTTGAATAAAAACTATAAAAATAATGGTAGAAATTCATCCTAAAACTTATATTTATTATGCTTCAGAAACATATAATAATTTCTCTATTGAGTTACATACTCTTCTGACTATGAGCTGTATTTCTTAGTGGAGCAAAGTTAGGTGGTTTATTATTTTGATAAAAAGGAGTTCATTTCAGAATAGACAATTCATTTTTTTTGTTATTCTCCATTTGGGTTCATTATTTTTTTTCTTCGCTATTTTCATTTTTTAATGGCCGTTTAAACTCACGAACATGACAATGTACAATTTTTCTTCAACATAGTTTACATTATATACAAATTTTTTATTGATCAATAAAAGGCCACAAATGACTGAAAAGGCACTTAAGGCACCGATTATATGGTGAACGTGAGAGGATTTGAAAATTGGAAGGGAAACGTGATACACCTTTATTATGATATTGAAATACTTTCTTTCAAGATATTAATAATAAAAATTATTTTAAAGGGTAAAGATAATGCAAAAAATAGTGTTACCAGTTACCACATCCATACGTATAGATAAAAGGCAAATAATAAGAAAAAAAGAGTCTAATATTAAAGCACCGAACACTGCCTATATGACTATATCGTGTTTTGTTATTTAATATTTAGTTTTAGTTAAACTAAACAATTAGCTTTATTGTTTATTTAATTTGGATTTTGTTCTTTGTAATTTATCTTTTTATATTTTGATTTCTATAATTTTATATATTTTTTTTAAATTTTAATCCTTATACTCACAAAGGGTAGGTCGAGGTATAAATAACTTCAACCTCTTAAAATGAGGACGTGAGTTCAAATATTAAGAAAGTAATAGAAAAATCACATGACCCTTATGCTCTTATGGTTGAATAAAATTAGTTTCATAGACAGTTCACATGAGCCGAATCAATAAGAATACCTTGTGGTTTTACCAAAAACAATTTTGAACTACATTATTCATGAGTTATTCAAGTTTGACTCGTTAATTGTTTGATTAAGCTCGTTTATTTGTTTAAGTAAATAAGTTCAAATTTGAATTTAAGTTTGATTATATAAATGAATCAAGCTTAAACTTTATAAATTTGACATTAAAAGCTCATTAATATCTCATATGTGTAAGCTCATTAATAGCTCATATGTGTGTGTATATTCAATTAAAAAATATAATTTTACATAAGAAAATGTATGAATAATAATTTATATATTATTTTTATATAATAAGTTTTAATTCTATTTAGAGAATTATGATTTTATATATTGTTATTTGCCTTACCAAATTTCAATTTTTAAATAGCTTTTTTTTTTAAAAAATTTCACTTCATCTTATAGTATAAATATGTCTATCAAATACTAAATTAATAAATTTCAAAAGTACTTCTAAGAGAAATTTGATCAAGAAAATCAAAATAATCAATTATAAATGAGATAAACAAGTCAAGTTTAAGTTTCATATTTTTTAAACAAGTCAAATCCAAACTTTAAATTTAGCTTTATTAAATAAATGAGTCAAGTTTGAATAACATATTTTTTTCACAAGTCAAGTATGTGCTTCAAGTGTTCAATTTGACTCAACTCATTTATATTCTTATTCTAAGATCAATACTTTAATAATTTAAAACTCTAAGGACCAATTCTTAATAGAAAATAGAGACCAATATTTTAATAAGTAAAAATTATATAAACTAAAATTTAAATGAGTAAAAAATATAAAGACCAATATTACAATAACAGGAATAAAAATCTAAAAGAATAAAATTGTAAGGGACCAATATCTAAAAACATGAAGTTATATTAAAAAATTTAAATCTAATGAAGTTATAACGAATAATTATTTATTTTTTCTTTTTTTTATACAATTGATCTAAAGTTTAAATTAAGAGGATTATAAGTAAGTCGACAAAAAAATTATCAAATTTTAATATGAATTAAGGACATAATGAAGCTCCTCTCTACAAAAATTGGAGCTCTTAACATTACAAAATTGTTTAATTAAGTAATTAGTTTTACCTAATCACTATTTCAACTCAAAATTACATAAACAATTACTTATATTAAAAACTACTTAGCTCAAATTTATGAGTTCTGTTAATTTGAAATCCTCCTACAAGGTGTTATATATTAATAATCTTCTTATTATTTAATGAAAAATATGTTAAATAAAAAAATAAATGCATTATATAAAAAAATAAATGCATTATATAAAAAAAGTAAATATATTTAATGTATTTAATAACATAAAAATATTTAATAATTAAAAAAATTGGTAAAGAAGATTTACAACTATTTCAAATTTATTTACCTATTAAACCTTATGTATTGGGTCATCCTTCTGAGAAAAATTATTAGTTAGACATTATTTATAATTTTATTTTTAAGTATTTTATTTAAGAATTAACTTATATAAATATATTTTTTAAATATTAATATTTTTATAATGTGAAACACAAAACTTCGCGCATATTTAATACGATTAAGTAGAATGTTTATGATTGACACATCTTACTCACAATTACCCTCCGAGAATAAGCTGTATTTTTTAGTGGAATAAAGTTAGGTGGCTGTTGTCACTTGGGTCCTCTAACCTCTCAAAACCTGCCACGTGTTTGGCACACGCCCTGTCACTATGACACCTGTGACATGTAACTTACAGAGGGAACACACAACCGCACAGGTAATATTAGAACAGTATTTGTCTTATTTCAATTTTGATATTTTTATCATAAATAATATATATATTTATTTTTATATTTTATTTAATATTATTTATTTAATTAATATTGTTTTTTTAATTATTTTTTTAATTTTTTTTTTTATATTTTTTAAAAAATATATATATAATACTTATACTTTTTTTTTATAGACGTAGGATCAACTTTTTCTGTCTTTTTTGTCACTTGTCTTTCACAAACTGAATTTACAAAAACACCCTCAACAGTATTCCAAAATAACATATACGCCACTTTTGGTATAAGAATCCCATATCCGTATCCCATACGTTTTGGATAAGAAGAAACACAACACAAGCTAGATCTACTCCTCAAAAAACTCTCAAATTTTTCACCTATATATCTTCCTTCTCTCTGTGTCGGTGTACTCTTTCTTCCTCTTTGTACTGGGTTTTCGTTTACCTCATTCAGCTGCAACCTTAAACTAACGTGCTCTTTGTTGGAATTGGGTATTCAGAACTCAGATCTTTGTGGGGTGTGAAAAATGGGAGATTTTTTGGTACTGGGTTGGAGCTTTTTAGCTTCATGATTGTGGGTGGTGGCTGGTTCTGTAGCTTGGTGCGGTTGGTGTTGGAATTGGAGGAGAGGTGCATGTATGTGCATGTGGGGTTTCATTTGGATTCTTCTATGTATTTTCTTGAAGGATTTGAGGAAGAGAAGAATATCCTCGGATTGTGGGCTTGTGATCCGGAGCAGGGGTAGGTGGGGCAAGTGTGGCTGAATTTTTTTTCTGGGAAAATTGAGACCTTTCTGCTTGATCTTCACTCATTAAGAAGTTTTTGGAGACTTTGTAGGTGTTGCCACAGAATGCAGCAACAAGATCACAGAAAAAAGGTGGATTTGTTGTTCCATTTCCAAGCCCTCTTTAAAATTCTGTAATTGCTTCAGAAAAAATCATTACTTTTTCATGTTTTTTTTGTGTGTGAGTGAATGATGAAGCTACCCTTTTGTAACAAGTTGAATTAACAGAATGATGAAGTCTTCTTTGTGTCGGTGTGTGCTGAGAATTTGCAATCCTCTGAAGTTAAAGCCTTTGTGCAAGCCTCTTCGTAGTTGGTTCCATCGGGCCATCTTAACATTCTCCTGATATTTTGTCCATCGCATGATATATTTTCTCTCCCCCACGTTTCTGTTACTCAAGGAGGATAACGGCATGGTTGACACTCGACAATATCTTCTTTTTCACCGTTTTTTTGGGGTCTAGTCTTGGATACCATTTGTTGATGAAATTTACATGCTTTCTCTTTTAACTCCTTAGATGGCATTCCTTTGAGGGTTGTTCTTTTCACCCCAATCCACCCTTTTGCTTTTCATTTTTCTACGTCTTCTGAGATGTGCTTCGCACGCTTTTAGCTGCATTATACATGGTTGACTCTCCAAAATCATTTTGTACGTTGCTGGTGAGTTCAAAAGAAATTAGAAAATATCAATTTGCTTCAATATTAAATTTCAATGAGTGGAATGAGAAGAAATGGTGAATTGGAGAAGAGAGAAGTCTTTTGGTCTCGAAGTGAAGATTAGTTTGTCATACGAATTGTGATATGGTATTAGAACTAAATTTTCTCCTTCTCTTAGCGGGGCTCCACCAGGGCTGGGGAGTGAGGCGTTGCATAGAGACAATTTGTCTCTTTATGTTTATTATTTGTTAGTTTGCTTGTATTATTCCATTCTATGCAAACATGATGATGTTCCTGTAAATATAATGTACCCTCTTTCTTTGAGTTTATGATTCTTTAATAGTGTGGTAGTTCCATTATGTAAATTGTAACAAGCAAACAAATTTGTATTGTGTCTATTAAGTTTATTGATAAGTTCTGATATATCTCCTATATAAATTAATTTCCCTTTGTAAGAAAACAAAGAAAATTTACTTTTTTTTTTTTTAAATTTTAATTTCTCTCTATAATGAAAATTTGCTTTTCCATTGTTACTTTAGCTTGATTTATGAACGTTTTCAGACGATTAAATATTGGGCTTGCCTGATTTTGCTATGTGGAATAACTTTAATGTCTTTGCCACAGAGTTCAGCGGAGATGGAATTTTTCTCCGAATATGGTGATGCCAATCGGTACAAAATTCAAGAAGTCATTGGGAAAGGAAGTTATGGTGTTGTTTGTTCAGCCATTGACACTCATACTGGTGAAAAAGTAGCAATAAAAAAGATACATGATATCTTTGAGCATATATCTGATGCTGCACGTATTCTCCGTGAGATAAAGTTGCTTAGACTTCTACGACATCCTGATATTGTTGAAATTAAACACATTATGCTGCCTCCTTCTAGGAGGGACTTTAAAGATATTTACGTTGTTTTTGAGCTCATGGAGTCTGATCTGCATCAAGTCATTAAAGCCAATGATGACTTAACAAAAGAGCACTATCAGTTTTTTCTTTACCAGTTACTTCGAGCATTGAAGTATATTCACACTGGTATTCTTCAATATCTAATAGTTACTTGTTCGTGAATATGTTATTTGAATGCACATTGTGGTGCTAATGTCTATACCTTGTGTTTTTCGCTTTCATAAATCGTAATTGAAACTGCATCATTGCTCAGCATTTCTCTCAATGAATATCTCAGGATCGTACCTATTGTTTTGTCTAACTATTGCTGTTGTTGACTTTTTCCCACTTTGGTCCTTGAACTGCTTAAATTTGCATACTGCTTTTGCCAAAATGTTTCACTTATTCATTTGTCCTTTTTGTACTTTATTTTGTCTGTTTCTCAACATGAGTTTGCTGGCATTGATGTCAATATTGCTCATCTAATACTTATCTACAAAATGCAGCAAATGTCTTTCATCGAGACTTGAAGCCAAAGAATATACTGGCCAATGCAAACTGTAAACTTAAAATATGTGATTTTGGGTTAGCTAGAGTTGCTTTCAATGACACACCAACAACTGTATTTTGGACGGTATTCCATTCCAACATTATCTCTGTTTGTTTCCTGTATACCTTTTTCCAGCTTTGCTAGATATTATTTTTAATTTCTAATATCAAAAGCTTTTCGAAAGTAGGGGCTGATGTTTTCTTGCTTACTTAATGCGCATCTATAGGATTATGTTGCTACAAGGTGGTATAGAGCACCAGAGCTCTGTGGATCATTTTACTCAAAGGTATGACTTTTTCAATATTCTTTTAGACATGCTAATTAGCTTTGTGTGTGAAAATTGCATATCAACCCATGATACATGTTGTTATCTTCTTTCCCATCAATAGCTAAACGTAAGACCTGAGACCAATCTATTATCTATTATTTATTATTAATTTACTAGTTATATCTGTTTCTGTTAGTTTTATAACTGTTGATGAACTAACAGTTAGGTATTGACTGCAGTATACTCCAGCAATTGATATTTGGAGTATAGGTTGCATCTTTGCTGAAGTATTAATAGGAAAGCCACTTTTTCCTGGAAAAAATGTTGTCCATCAGTTGGATCTGATGACAGATCTGCTTGGGACTCCCGCACTGGATACTATATCCCGGGTAATATTTTTTTCCTCTGTAGAGGGAAAATTGTTTGTATTGCTTAACTTAATTCCACTAACATCATGGTTTTGCTGGTGACAATCTTTGTGTTGGGTGCAGGTACGCAATGATAAGGCAAGGAGATACCTAAACAGTATGAGGAAAAAGCAGCCTGTACCATTTGCACAAAAATTTCCTAATGCAGATCCTTTAGCGCTACGACTACTGGAAAGGTTGCTCGCCTTTGATCCAAAAGACCGGCCTACTGCTGAAGAGGTTTGTTGTATTGTGCTCTATTGCTTATGTATGTGTATTGAAAATTATATTAGTTGGATAATTAACTGCTTCTTTAGCTTATGCTTTTCCTTTGGACAATAGAAGCTATAATGAATCATAGAGTAAGTAAATTGATATACAATATGTTACTCCCTTGCTCGAGAAATCTGAAGCTTTTGGTGTTTTCAGGCATTGGCCGATCCTTACTTCAAGGGACTTGCAAAAGTTGAGAGGGAACCATCCTGCCAGCCTATTACAAAAATGGAGTTTGAATTTGAAAGGCGAAGAGTCACAAAGGAAGAAATTCGAGAGCTAATTTTCCGTGAGATTCTGGAGTACCATCCTCAACTATTGAAAGACTACATAAATGGAACAGAGAGAACTAATTTTCTTTATCCAAGGTTTTTATTTCCTGGTTTATTTTCAACTGTTTGTCTTTTTTCCCTTAATATTTTTCTTATTCATATTTTCTACCCTATTATTCTCTCCTTACCCTTCATTGGTGCATATTCTTTACAGCGCTGTTGATCAATTCAAAAAGCAGTTTGCTCATCTTGAGGAAAATGGTGGTAAAAATGATCCAGTTATGCCACTTGAAAGAAAGCATGTATCACTTCCCAGGTAATTCATTAATGTTGTATCTCATTGAATTTCACTTGTCATTTGTTGCAATCATAGATTGTTGACAAAAGGTTACTTTGATTGTATTATCCTTAAGATAGGATTGAATATTCTATGATAAATGTTAAGTACACTCATAATCTTAATGCAAAAAGAAACTGGTATAGAGCAGCTGACTCTGGTAATGCAAGTTAATTCTAATTTAATCTATTGAATGTCGTTACATAGCAGAATACAGTGTCAAAGTAGTGTTTATACTCTCTAGTCAATGCTGTTATTGTACATAAATGCCACTGGCCATTTTTCTAAGATTGAATTACATAAAATGTCAGCTGCAGTGTGGATGACTAGTGACATGCTTGTTTAAGAAGCCAGGGTTTATACTGTGGTAAATTAGTATCTATGAAGCCCTTTTCCCAAGCTATTTCCCAACCATCCACTTGAATTTAGAGAATGACTAATGGCTTCTGAATCTGCTTGAGTGAATGACACTTAGCACACATGATATTTATATGTATCAAGAGAATAAATACATCACCTATTTACAAGACAGTAATAATGAATTTAAGCTATTTCCTGTGACATTATCTTGGCTATTGATACATAAACCTAATTAATTCTTATTGCTTATTGTTAGCCATGGCAACCATTACCCAAGGGAGGTGAATTGAGTGATTACAAATTTTCAAAACTACTTTGAGAAATTATGCATTTTGATACTTTCAATTAACACTTGCAAACAAAGATACACATAATAGAGATTTCTCAAATACAACTTGGTCTATAGGATAAATCTAGCAAATAAGCTATATATTAAATTCAACTCAAGCATATATAATTAAGGCATAAATGTAAAGAGATAGAGTTGAGAAAAGCAAACACAACGATTTATCCTGATTCAGCCACCCCTTGTGATTTACGTCCAATCCTCAAGCAAACCACTCGAGATTTTCTACTAAACTTCAAGCTTGAACAGGTGCTTGAAAACCTTTATACAATAGAACACTTACCACATTTTGGGATACCTCACCCTTTGTGCTTGAGTCTCAAAAATAGGGATACCTTACCCTTTTTACTAGAGGGATACCTCACCCTTTTTATAACCTTTGAAGGATACTTCACCTTCTTTACAACAAGGGATGCCTCACCCTTTACAACCTTTGAGGGATACCTCACCTTTTTTACACCTTTGAAGGATACCTCACCTTTTTTCACTAGAGGGATACCTCACCCTTTTTCACTAGAGGGATACCTCACCCTCTTTACAGAATAATCAAATGTTTGAATGATAGAAACTCTCTCAAAGAGTGGATAATACAAATTGAAGCTCTATGGGTATCAAGGAATCACTCTTTTAAGCTCAAAACATAGTATGATAGAAGATTAGAGAGAAAACTCGTATTTGATGATCAAGAGACTTGTTCAGATAGTTTTCCCACTTTTAATCAATGCCCAAACACTTGTATTTATAGCCCAAAACAAATTAGAGTCGTTGGAGGTTTGTTGGGTAGCATTTAGTGCTCAATAGAGCCGTTGGAAAAGGTTTCTGCTATCCCAAATAACAAATTATTGGTTTTGCCTAACAGATTATTTGGTATCTCCTAACAGATTATTAGTTTTGCCTAACAGATTATTTGTTTCGTCAGAAAGCATTGTAGAACGAAAATAACAAGTTATTTGGCACTTCTAATAGATTAGGAACATTAGAAAACATAAGAGAACGTTCCTAATATGCAAATAATCGGTTATGGACTTTCCATAATCGATTATTCACTTAAAACCATCAATTGGAACGTTTCTTCTAAGGTGAAAAACCTGTTAGGAGAAACACCTAATCTGTTATTGGTGATCTCATAATCTGTTATTGAAAACACCTAATCTGTTATGGGAAGTCCATAATCGATTATGAGTTTTTAAAACATGAAAAACGCTCCTGACTTGTGCAATAATCGGTTATGGATATTCCATAATTGGTTATAGCACTTTGATTTTGAAAGCTAACTTTAAATGGTCATAACTTCTTCATTTCTCATCCGTTTTAAACGAATGACCAGTCATTGGAAAGGTATTTGAGTCTATTTTCATATGAAACAAGTTTAAGAACAAAACTCAAAATAGTTTGGAAGTTATGATCAAAAGAGTGACCAAAGGTCAGCTTTTCAAAACATAAACTTGGCTATTTTTCATAGATTTGAACTACCACCAAGACTAGCTTTTCAAAACATATTTGTTGGGCATTTTAGCATGTAAGAATCATTTGTAAAGATTTAAAAACATATTTGAGCTTAGTGTGATTACCAAATACCTTTACACAAGATCTAAGTCCTATAAGTTAATCTTGAAGATCTTTGGGACTTGATCATTGCACTTTCATTTCTTGTCCTTGTTTGTTATCATCAAAACCATTGCTTTAGTCAATGCCAATTACACTTATTTCCAACATTCTAACACTCGAGGACCTCAGAAAGATTTGGTGAAAATATCGGCCAGTTGCTCATTGGAATTGACGAAAGCAGTAGCAATATCTCCGGAATGAATCTTCTCCTTCACAAAGTGACAATCAATCTCAATGTGTTTTGTTCTTTCATGAAATATTGGATTTGAAGGTATATGCAAAGCTGCTTGATTATCACATACAAGCTTCATAGTTTGCTCTTTACAAACACCTAACTCCTTTAGCAACTGTTTTACCCATATAAGTTCACATGTTGCAACTGCCATTGCTCGATACTCAGCTTCGGCACTTGACCTAACAACCACAATTTGCTTCTTACTTTTCCAAGATATTAGATTACCTGCAAAAAGAACACAATATCCTGAGATAGAACGTCTGTCTGAGGGAGAACCTACCTAATCAACATCTATTTAACCACATATCTCCATATGGCCTTTATCCCCATAAAGCAACCCTCTTCCTGGAGCTCCTTTGATATATCTAAGCACCCAAACAGCAGCATCCCAGTGTGAGTCACATGGGAATCAAGGAATTAACTCAACATTGTTACAACCAAAGAAATATCTGGCCTAGTTATTGTGAGATAGTTCAGCTTCCCATTCATTCTTCGATACTGTCCAGGGTCTGATAATGGCTCCCCCTGTCTTGGAAGAAGTTTGACATTGGGATCCATGGATGTATCGATGAGCTTACACCCTGCCATGCCAACCTCCTTTAGAATATCCAAGGCATATTTTCTCTGGGAAATAGAATTACCATGTCTAGCTTGTGCAACTTCTATACCTAGAAAATATCGAAGCTTGCCAAGATCCTTAGTCTGAAAGTACTAGAACAAATATTGGTTCAACTGTTCAATACTAGCACAATCATTATCGGTAATAACAATGTCATCCACATAGACAACAAGGTAAATACATTGATTAGGAGAATGGCACCGGTAGAAAACATAATGATTGGCTTCACTTTTGGTCATGCCAAAGGCTTGTACAACAATATTGAAACATCCAAACCAAGTGTGGGGTGATTGCTTTAGACCATATAGAGATTTACGAAGCTTATAGACTAGTTTGGACTCCCCCTGAGCAACAAAACTAGGTGGTTGCTCCATGTAGACTTCTTCATGTAAATCTCCATGAAGAAAAACATTCTCTATATTGAGCTGATAAAGAGGCCAGTGATGAACTGTAGCCGAGGCAAGAAATAAATGAACAAAAGCAATCTTGGCCACTAGAGAAAAAGTGTTACTATAATCAATACCATAAATATGGGTGTAGCTTTTAGCCACCAAACAAGCTTTCAACCAATCGATAGAGCCATCGGGGCCAACCTTCACTATAAACACCCAACGACAACCAACAACAGACTTTCTAGGTGGTCGAGAAAGTAGATCCCATGTGCCATTAGAATGCAGGGCAGACATCTCATCAATCATAGTTTATCGCCAACCTGGATGAGATAGTGCTTCACCTGTGGTTTTGGGAATAGAAACACAAGATAAACTCAAAACAAAAGTGTAATATTGAGGAGAAAGACAATCATAACTTAGGAAGGCATAAAGAGGATAAGGATTGCGAGTAGAACGTGTACCTTTTCGAAAAGCTATGAGAGGACTATCCAGTGTAGGATCCAAACCAGGAGAAGCAACTGGTGAAGGTGGTGAGTTATCAGGGACATCTTCCACAGTAGGCATGGCACTAGTAGATGGACGAGTGCGACGACGATAGACAATAAGAGAACATGGAGGACTAGTAAAGGGACTGGGACTTGATGCACTTTCGGGACTAGGTGAAATGATAACAGGAGAAGGATCATATACAGGAACAAAAACTATAGTGTTCACCTAAGAGATATCTGCAGACGAAGTGAAGAAAAGTTGTTGCTCAAAAAAGGTGACATCAGTAGAAACAATATAACGACCCAGATCAGGTGAATAACAGTGGTACCCTTTCTGAAGACAAGAATAACCAAGAAAGAGACATTTGAAAGCTTTAAAAATGAGTTTGTCTTTTCTTGGAGTAAGATTATGAACAAAACAGGTACAACGAAAGACATACGAAGAAACAAGATAAGCAGGAGTATCAAGAAACAATATAGTATGAGGAATTTTATCATGCAACACAGAGGAGGGCATGCGATTAATTAAATAATAAGTCGTAAGAATTACATCCCCCTAAAAATAAAGAGGAACATTCATATGAATGAGTAAAGTCCTGACTATTTCAAATACATGACGATTTTTACGTTCAACCACTCCATTCTGTTGTGGAGTATGAGAATAGGTTGTTTGATGTAAAATACCCTTTTTTGCCAAGAAATTTTGAAATTGATTAGACAAATACTCACGTGTATTATCACTACGTAAGACATGAATGATTTGACCAAATTGAGTTTTTATCTTAGTACAAAATTTTTGAAAAATGGAAAACAACTCAGCACAATTTTTCATTAAAAAGACCTAAGTACAATGAGAGCAATCATTAATAAACGTAACAAAATACTGAAAGCCAAGACTAGAACTGACACGACTTGTTCCCTAGATATCCGAATGGATAAGAGAAAAAGGAGACTCACATTTTTTATTGAAACTACTAGAAAAGAGTACGAATATGTTTCCCCTTTTTGACAAGACTCGCACTCTAAGGACTTTAAATTAGCGAGATGTGGAACCATCTTCTAGAGTTTGGAAAGAATGGGACGTCCAAAACGACTATGAATGACAGTTGAAGAGTTCGTTAAGGTACATGCTACTGGGGAATTTGGCACAAGAAGATGGTAAAGCCTTTTAAACTCGTGATCGACTCCAATTGTCCTCCCCGTATTCGGATCTTGCACAAGAACATAGTTTTTAGTAAAGGTAATAAAACAATTAATAGATCGAATTAATTGGCTAACAGATATCAAATTAAAAGGACAACTAAGGGCATAACAAAAGTTAAAGGTAAGAGAGGACATGGTCAGGCGTGACCAATGCCAAGGACAGGAGCTTTGGTCCCATTGGCAAGTGTGACAGAAGGTAAGGAATTGGAAAAAGAAACAAGTAAGAAGATTTTACAGAGATGATCTGAAGTTCCAGAATCAATTACTCAAGGTCCAAGAGATGACTGAGAGATACAAGCAATGGGATTACCAGTTTGTTCAACCACTGTAGTAGATGTCAAAGGCTGTGAGGTGGCCTTAAAGCGAAGGAAAGCCTCATAGTCTACTGGAGTGAGGGTCACGACAGGAGGGTCAGTTTGAGCAAAGTTAGCAGAAGCAGGTTTATCATGCTTTGCCCATCAACGTTCTTCCTCTTCCACGACCACAACCACGACCATCAGAATTATCAGCACGATAGACGAGCTGAAGATTTTGATAAGGTAGTTGGGGAAGCAAAAACAGGAGGTGATGCTATATTAGAAATATTCAATCAGCGAAAGGTCTGTGATAATGTAGGAGTATCAGCACTAGTTAGAATCTGTTGCCAAACATTCTCCAGGTCAATTGAAAGAGAAGACAAAGCAAGAACCATAAAGAATGTTTCTTGTTGCTTCTTGTGTGCTGCCTGATCTTTAGCATAGGGCATCAATACTGAAAATTCCTGCATCAAAGAATGAGCCTTACCAAGAAAAGTTTCCATCTTGGTAAGCTGTCGTCGCAAAGTTATCATGTCAGAAACAATGGAATAGAGTCATTGGATATCATTTGCATAGCAATTAGAAGCTTTTTGCCACACTTCGTAACAGATTTCAAATGATTTGAAAAGCTCCATAATTGACACTGAGCAGCTGCGAATCAATTTGTTTCCATTTAGCCGACTGATTTAGGGGGGCATCCTTTGACTTAGTTGTAAGGTGTTCTGACTTATCCTGGCCAGCAAACCAAATTTTCATAGAAGACGCCCATGACTTGTAAGTGGTAGAAACTGCCAATCTCTTACTTGTGATGGATGGAACAGACAAGTTGGAGAGAGTAAACTGCTCCTTTGGATCATATGTGACCTTAGAATTAGAAGAACTCATCGTTAGATAGCAACACAAAAGACCTGAAGCACCTTGGGAAGAGACTTGCAGTATGAAGAGACTACGATGTGAGAAATAAGAATAGAATTAGACCGGAAACGTCGAGGTGAACCAAATGGGGTCAACGGCGGCCAGAGCTGAGGCCGGATGCTCCCTCACGAGCCGGCGTTAGCGAGCTGAGCTGATAGATGGTTTGGACGCATGGTGGTGCGTGGGGTTTCTGATGGCGGCACAATTTCGGGTTGGGCTGATATGGAGATGCTGGACTTGATTTTGGTGGCTGTGACACCAACTAAGGTGTTGAGCAGTCGCCAGAAAAGGTGTCGGTAGGATGCGCAGTAGTGATTGGGACAGCCAGTAAGACGCACGGCTGAGAAATTTTATCACTGGACAGTGATTTAGGACGTGTACAGTGCTGGGTCGAAACCTGCTCTGATACCAACTTGAATTTAGAGAATGACTAAAAGAAATTTAGAGGAAAGGTTTCTGAATCTGCTTTGACTGAATGGTACTCAGCACACATGATATTTTATATGTATCAAGAGAATAAATACATCACCTATTTACAAGATAATAATAATGAATTTAAGCTATTTCTTTATGACACTATCTTGGCTATGAATACATAAACCTAATTAATTCTTATTGTTTATTTCCAACATTCTAACACATCGTATTTAGGTGCTCTTTCTATGTCTTAGCATGGCGTGGGATGAAATCACAACTAGGGGGGACCAAAATAATCCCCATCTTCTCCAAGCTGCATTTGCTTCCATATGTATTACTGCTGTTTTCATTCATAAGGAGCATAATTAGATTATATCATACTGATCTTTTTCAAATTATTGACAGGTCAACAATTGTACATTCAAATATGGTACCCCCAAAACAGCAATCAAATATTGCTTCCTGCAAAAACCGGCAAACAGCTGAGGAATATAATAACAATTCTAGAGATACAGAAAATCCTGTGCCAAGGTCCATTCAGGGACTGCAAAGAATTCCAACGGGTATGTGATTATTATCATCATACTCAATTAAATTTATGTGCCTTGTATCAGTACTCAATACACTAACATTTTTATCTTCAGCAAAACCTGGTAAAGTTGTTGGGCCAGTTGTTCCATACGAGTATGCGAGTGTTGTCAAGGATTCATATGATCCGAGGACATTTATCAGAGGTTCTGTTCTTCCTTCTCAACCTATTCCCCCTGCATATTATTATCAAAGATCTAGCTCTGGAAATCAAGAAAGGCCAGCAACAGAAGCTGACAAGGGTGTGCCATTACAAGCAAAACATGCTCAGCAATGTGGAGTCAATGCCAAAATAGCACCAGACATAGCTATTAATATTGATACCAACCCCTTTTTTATGACTAGGGCAGGAGTGAACAAGATAGAACAGGATGATCGAATAGCCATTGACACAAACTTGCTGCAGTCAAAGGCTCAATATGGTGGGATTAGTGCAGCTGCTGGTGCCACTGCTCATAGAAAGGTTGGACCTGTTCAGTATGGTATGACAAGGATGTTCTAGAAGGTTTATCTTGTGAATATTTTGGCCAGGGTGGAGCAAATCCTTGTAGAGAAAAAGGTTCTTTGTAGTGGAGGAGCTGTAGTCTCGTGGTGCTTTTGTGTAAAATGACATGACTTGGTGCTTCCCCAGAAAGTTCCAGCTTTCTCTGGTCAAACGCTGTAAACTTTGGTTACAACTATCAAGTAACTGTAGAAGTGAAATTGAGTCCTATCTTGTAATTCAAACCACACCATCCTTTCCCCCTTCTCTCTATCTCTGTCTACTAATGCCTTGACATTGAGATGGTTCATCACTTGGCACTTGTGTGCAAACTTGGGCAACCATTGTCAAAATAAGAACTTTAAAGTCAATCAATAATGTCATTTACACACAGTTTCTTACCCATTAACTCCTATTTCTATTATCTATTTCTCTCTCTCCTTATTATTCATCAACATCAATGGTACATAATTCCTTGTGTGACTAATATCAGTAGCTTACTATGTGCAACTAACATTACCCAAAGTCAATAGATCTTTAATCAGGGAATAAAAGAAAAAAATCTTGAATTGACAACTCTTTTGTCAGAAAATCTGAATTTCATAGCTGATGAAGGCCAGCTATCTCCTCCAAGTAAAGTTTAATCTGTTAATTTTTTTTACTTTTGAAAATAAATACCCACTATCCCAACAAAGAAAAATCATTGTATAAAACCAAAACAAGTAATGTCTAGTGGGCAGTTACGTAAATTTCTGCAAGCTCCTCTAGTCACTATTTTCAAATAGAAATATAAAAATTCAGATTGATTCATACAGTAGTTAATGTGAAAAATGCTGGTGCTTATGTAGAGGTAAAGGAGTTTTATTGTTTGACTAATCGTTGCTTTCTTATTTTGTATTCAAAATTCGTTTGAAAAAAATAAGGTTGAAAGTGAGTAACATTATTTAAACAAATAGATTCCTTATACATTCCTCACAAGTTTCTTTAACAACTGGATTCCACTTAATTTTTTCTCATTGGCTTAAATTCTACAAATTTCCTCACCCACGTACAACAGTAATTTATCCTTGAAAATAGGATTGTATGCTTACATATCATTTCCTTATATTTTAAAAACAAAAATTAAAATGAAGAAATAGAGACTTCATTATTTTAATGGAATCAAACTTCAAATAATAGTGTGAGCATTTGAATACGACATCATTGTATCTCACAAGATTTTGAAAATGTGAGTGAAGTAGTGAACATGTGCCCACGCTCATCCTAATGGAGCCACACTGACATGCCCTGTGGAGGAAGTTACTGAGGTGGCCTTTTGGAAGCTCTAGCTATACAGGATGAGGTTAACTTGAATAATACTATGTAGTCAGAAAAAAAAATTTGAGAGAATTCAGTAAAACTTTGTCTAGGTTTCAAGGGTAATTGTTGAATAAGTCAACTCATTTCGAGTTTTGACAACTCTGACAAAAACATTCTGGCTGTATAGTATTTCCTTAACGTTTGTGTAGAGGCTGGCTTTCAGAAGGTCATAGTGGGAATTGTGATGCAAAGAGACTTGTTACTAAACCTATCAAAGAACCTGGTGGATCACTATTGCCACCATAAGAGGTTGGATGCTACTCAGGAGATGGAAATTATGCTGGATACCCAGGCCGGCTAATGTTGCAGCCCACAGAATAGAAGAGGCATGGCTTGAAGAGCCATTTGGTTCGCTCTAAGCTGATTTGCATTAATGTATAAAAATGACCAATGTTGTATTGTGTGGAATACACATTTTACATTATATTAACAAAAATGTCCAGAAAAAACAAAAAGGAAAAAGAAACTAATATTGAAACACATGGTTGAGATAATGCATTTGAATCTGGTCGCTTGTTGATTTTTTGGCATTTACTGCATATGTAAGCACCATAGCTGCAAACTGCAGACAGCGGGGCTCACCGATTAAAGTCTTGAGTCAGTTCATGTGCTGATCATTAAGTTAAAACAGGTTGAGAAAATCCTCATTCCTCCCTCTACACAAGAGCTATTGTGAATATTCCTCACCTACTGCATGCATTTAGTTTTCTTTTTCCTTTTTTTAAAGAAAAAAAAATGCTAATATTCTTGCAGTAAGTTTTGCACAAAGAAATACTTGCTCAAGTGGTGTCTAGTTTCATTTCCCTACCTACCCTAAAAACGGATAAAAAGCCAATATACCAGACAAATCCTCCCTTTTCTTGTTTGAACCTATTGTGATGCCATGCCTAGTTCATTAATACATAGAATGTTCTTTGATTAAAGATGATTAATTCAATGTCGTTCGATCTTCCACTTATATTTGTTGAAAAGGAACAATTCTTCCGCAAAATAAGACGTGTCTTTAGAATAATTATCATAATTAATTATTAATATTGGGTTACCATAATTTACATTGGGCTCATTAACATGTTAAATATTATTAATAATCACAATTAAGCATGTAAACATTATTTATATCTTTTAATTTTTATCTCCCCATGGCCCTCTATTTAGTGGGGGAAATAAATAGAAACATGTCATTATGCATCGCTAGAGGCCTATCATGTGAGAGACTTTCATTTCCTTGTATCATAAAATGATTTTGGGCATCTTTGTATGTCCAAACAAGAGCAAGGATCAATAGGAAAACAAACAGAAAAACAAGGTCTAGTCTAAAATGTAACAGGAACACACTCTGGTGGATCCACACATTTGCAAATTAGATTAGATGCTGATATAAAATTATATAGCTATCATCAATTATATATGCCAAGGCCCTAGGTAACTATTTGATCCAATTTTCGTACAATAAAATAGGAGTACGGATCCCCGTTACCCCTGGAACAAAGAAAATGGAAGAAAATGAAGGATGGAAAATATTGAGTGACATTAAATAAAAAGAAGGGTGTAGTGTGTGAATGTGACAAGAACAAAGGGATCCGAGTGGGTCTGAGCACATGGAGTCCCATATGCCCAACACAACCAAATCTCTCATACAATCCCAATGAACCAATCCGCCGACTGGTTTCCTTCTTGGAAACACCACCACCTCCCCTCTCTGATTCTTCACCACACTCTCTCAGGGCCACCATCACTAAATAGGGTAGAGATGACTAAAGCTGCACACCAATCACTAGAATATAATAAAAAAATAATGTTAATAATATATATTTTTAGATATTTTTTAATATTTATTTTTTAATAATTTTTTTAAGTATATAAAATAGATTAATAATAAAATAAATATTAAAAAAAATTATTAACATTTTTATTTTTTGATATGTTATTTTTACAAATTATAAAGCTCATTTAAAAGAATAGTAATTTTAAAATAAGTTAAAAAGAACATTTTTATTATTAAATTTTAAATAAATAAGATTCAATATATTTAGATTAAATTAAACTTGAATATATATTTGTTTACTCACAATTAAATTTGTTTTAGAATTTTTTTCTTCCACTCAATAGGATAAAAATTTAAATTATATAAAATTTTCAGTATTTCAGTATAATAACAAATAATGATACACTACTTAATATATGCAGATTTTTTTTTTTATTTATATGATTTTATCTATAGTTCTTATATCATTTTTATCCTATAATATTGTACATAATTGATTCCTAATTATTTGAAGTAATTAAAAATATGAAAAAAATCTATAAAAGAAATATTTGTAAATAACAATACTTGACTATGGGTGTGTTATATAAAGGTAAGTAATTTTTTGGGGGTGAAAATAAGATTTATTTAGATTTTTACACTTAAAACAAATAGTTATGTTACTTACACATGTAAACGTTTATCACAAACTTTATAAAAAAAAATTATCACAATCATTTTTTTTCCCTATCTCTCCCTTTTTTCTGTATTAATGGCTCAGACTTTATTTTAGTGTTCTGTGAAATTTCTCATATGTGCAACCATTTTTTTTATATAAAAAATACTGTCAATTAAGGCAATTGATACCTTTTATGTATTATTATTGATTTTGACACAATCAATCCTCTAATAAATTACAAACTGTTTCTTTTCTTTTCTCTTTTAATTATGTGAGTAACATATTTTATACGAAAATGCCACTTATAAATGTGAACTCAACTTCTTAATCCATAAAACAAACTTGTCCTCCAAAGAGTATTTGATTCCCTTAAATTCCTAACTTGTTAATTTAAATTTGGGTTGGGATTGATTTGATTGTAGCATTTACATGATTAATTTGGCCTAAAAGGGATGGGGGTGTTTTGTGGGGCTCAAGGTGGGGTCATTGGAAAGTAGACACATGGCATTCATGCCAAGGGTGGTGATGCAGATCATATAGCATATGAAAGAGAAGAGTGGAGAGGCACATGGTGGGTGTTAGGTTCAAGGAATTCATGTGAGCACATGTGCTTTCTCCCCTTTGTTTTGTGTCTTGTGGGACCATTTTTATGCTCTCATCTCCACTACACAGCTCACTCCTCAGTCCTCACCCTTAACGGGGTTACATTTTTAGTCAGATTTTATAAACTTTATACTTTCACTTTTATCTCTGCTTGTCCACGATTCTACCTGCGCGTTTGCTTCTCTCTGTCAACCCAAAACCTACATTTGATTCTTCCTAGCTAAGAATCCTTACAACCGAATGGGAATAGATAATTATATCTGCCTTAGACATCTTAGAAGCCTGAGTAAGATGCTTGTCTTTAGTGTGTGTGTGTATGAAATGACCATAAATATCTCGTGTGCTAAGATGCCTTTGTTGCAGGGTGATCACGAGTTAGGATAAGTCGGTTTTGCACAAAAGTAAAAATCAAACGTGGATTAGATGATCAAGAAAAAAACAAATATCAACTCAAATTTACCTAACGATTATAATTGGATTAGTTCAAGTCTCGGTTCACATTTTTTTTAAAAAAAAATATCATTTTAATAATTTTTATAAATAATGAAAACAATTTGTTTTATATTATTTTTAAGCAAAATATATAAAATTAAAGTGATTGAATTAGTTCAAATTTGATCAAATTAAAAAATTCAATACCTAAATTGATTGAAATCGGATTGATTCAAGTATAATTATTCTTTAAAGATTTAAAATTACATAAAATTGAAATATAAATGTCTAAAACAACTAACTACAATTACATAATAATATCAAACATGATTAAACATATAAAACATAATACTAAATATACTAACACATTTTATATCCAAATCTCTAATATCTCAAAATATCTAAAATATTTAATCATTATAAACAAACACCAAGCTAGTTGCACTACTTGTGCTCGTAGAAAAGAATGTAAAATTCTAAGAAAACAAAAATATGAGATGGGGAGGGTAAAAAATTGAGGAGCTAGTGGACGCTCTAGTTGTGGAGCGTGAAGGTCACCATATATTACTCCAATCCAAAACTTGGGGGGTTCTTGTATTGTGAGGCCAAAACCAGTGGGACCAGCTTCGTTGGCATTGACATTTCTAGAGCTCAACAATAATTTAACATCTTCCTTCTCTCCCTCATTCATCTTCACACCACCCTCTCGCAGGCACAAAACAAACCTCATATAACTCCCAACATAACTCACATACACACTCTCTCTTTGTTTCTCTCACCATTATTATATATTATATTATCCATGGAAGAAGAAAACACAGACACACAGAAAAGCATACTCGCATTTCTGAGAAAACCAGAGCAAGACACTTCTGCTATGAGCACTCATGGGGTTCACAAGTCTTTGCATGTTTTCCAGCGAAGCCGGAGGCGGAGGAGAGACGGGAGCAGGCAGCTGAAGATGCAGCAGATAAAGGAAGTGATGACTGTGAAAGAGGAGAATGGTGGTGGTGGTTGTGTTGAGAAAGAAGAAGAAGAAGAAGATGATAGGGAAGAGATAGAGAGGAAGATTCATGCATTGCAGAGGATTGTGCCTGGTGGGGAGTCATTTGGTGTGGACAAGCTTTTTGATGAAACTGCTGGCTATATAGTGGCCTTGCAGTACCAAGTTAAAGCCTTGAGGACTCTTGCTGGCTTCTTTGAGAAGTTGGAGAAGGAGAAGACCAAGTTTGGAGGTTGATGATGATGAACATGAAGATGACGATGGAACCTTAGGTTAGGTTCTTTTGGTTTCACCACAGACCCATTAGTTAGATTTTTTTTAAAATTTATTTTCCTTTATTTTTTATTTTTTTTGGCTTTTTTGTTGTACTTTTTTGCCTAGGATCAACGAAAATATTTCCCATGTTCTTAGATTAATTTTTTTTTTTTTTGAATTTTTTGAAGTTCTTACTATGTTTTATCTTTATAGTTGATATTCTTAGTCCGCAGAAAGTGAGGTTTGGTTAGTATTACACAAGTAGTAATGAATTTTGAGCAATTGTTGTAGGAATCTTAATCTGTTTCATGATCTCTGGAGTAAAGTTAGAATGCATGGAAGTTCATGGTATTTTGATGTGCCCTCTATTGCTGATGTATGTGGGCTGTAGCAGAGTTTCATCTTGGTCCAGTGGGCCAGCCTATTGGGTCTAAAAATCTGGATGAGATCAGACATTTTCAAAAGCAACATGGCACATGCACATGTTGTCACTGGTCACTTTCTCTTTATTTTGTTGTGAAAAATTTTGCTGTGGGGATTTTAGAATAGAGTTGTTTGACTTTTTTGGCTGTTTGCCATATTACTACCACATTAACTTAGAATTAGAATGCGGTATACAGAAAAGGAGAGCATCCAAGTTGAAGGATTCATAAAGTTCACGTGGCCTTCTTTTCTCATCCGAGGTTGATCTTACATAATTTAGGATAAAACCACATATTGGGGTGTTAGCAAAATCATTATACAGACATACTACAATAATTGAGATTGATGACTCTTAACTCTCTTACCTCGTGTGCGCGTGTTTCAAAGATGAAACATAACTTAACAAATAACTAGAAGAGTCATTATTAATTTAGCAAGTTAGAGGGCTTTTGAATTCACTATCTATTGACAAAAAAATAAATAAATAAATAAAGAGATCTATTAAAATAAAATAAAAACTTTTATAATAAGCTTATCCTAGTCCTTTATGCTTGCATTCTCTGCCAACACCTGAGGTAAACGAGCTACCTCGTTAGTTATCCGAGGAGTAAAAACAAAATAAATGCAAGTAAATTCAGAACATTATATCCAAATTAAATATCAGATAAAACCAAGTATACTCCGAGCAATCCACTACAGCACTACACTGTTTTGAAGATTCAACGCTACACCCTGGCAATCCATTATTCCAGCAGAATTCGCGGAAACCCATCTCCATAACAGCTTGCAAACTTTCTGGACCAGTCACGGACACAGCCTCCATCAATTTTGGAGAATCATGAACACACTACATACCATACGGAAAAACTTTTGTAGCTAGAAACTTAAAATAAGACTAGAAATGTTTTTTTTTTTTTTATGGCTAAAGCAAAAAAGCATTTCATTCGTCCTAGATATAATAACCACCACTAACGCTACCTCCACCGCAGAAACAGCATCACAAAGCCTCATTCATAAACCACTCCTCGAGAGAGAGTTTATAAATGAGAAATGTTATGAAAACATTTTTTATCACATTTATTTTAATATATTTTTTTTATAAGGTAACGTCACACACTCAAATTTAATTAGCATATAATTAAGTTTGAATGTATACTTTAATATGTGATTTAGTCTAATAAAAGAAAGTATATTAAAAATAATGTGATAGAGAGTATGTTTTTAGCACTCTTCTCAATAGATTTACACCAACCTTTCACTATGAGGAAGTAATAAAGATCAACCGTCCAGGGCGAACTTACAGCACCATAAAGATGCCATAGCGTTTTACTTTCAGCATTACACCTTTGGCACTCAATGGAAGT
The DNA here is from genome assembly GCA_029884605.1 of Ormosia emarginata. Classification (NCBI taxonomy): domain Eukaryota; kingdom Viridiplantae; phylum Streptophyta; class Magnoliopsida; order Fabales; family Fabaceae; genus Ormosia; species Ormosia emarginata. The sequence continues at coordinate 14,262,180 of JAQQTP010000086.1, forward strand.
GGGATTTGAACGATAACTTGGGCCTCTTGGACTGGGGACGAAATAGTTGTTAAAGAAAAGGACTATTTCACTTAGAATATAGTTGGATTAGTTGTGAAAAAAATATTATTTTAATAATTAATTATTGTTATAATTTATTATAATATAATTAATTTTATGTTGAACAAAACTTAGTTTTAATTTTTTTGTAATCTTTTCTTCTTACTGTTTTAATTATTCTTTATGTTTTCATTAATTCAATTAAGTAGGATTGATAGTAACAAATGAAAGGTGATTAAAGGAGTTGAAGTGAAGGATTTGAGAGAAAGAATTAAATCAAGTTTTATTCTTTTATGTTTATATATGTTGGTTAAAAACGATTTTAAGATAATTTGTTTCGTTTAGATTGTATAAAAAAATTATTTTTTTATAGTAAATTATTAAAAATTATATAAAATGATTTATTTAAATTATATAATATTTTATATTTTAAGATTACTTGGTAAAAGCATAACATAATAAGCTTTTGAATATAATGCTCAAAAATCTTGTTTATGAAAGAAAGCTTTTTAACCTATGAAAAAACTTTTTATCACTTTAATCACTATTATCCAAACATCACTTTAACCCATGAAAAAGCTTTTTTGATAAAATTAATTTTTACCAAACAAGCACTTACAACATTAGCTAACAATCAAATATGCAACTCAAATGAGGATATCTATAGAACGACAGTGTGACACCACGTAGTAGGAGTGTCAATTCTGGCAAGTTGGCCTGTTGCAAACCGGGTTGACCCGTTGCAGATCAAATTTACTTTGGGTTATTAAATTGACCAAACTTGGCTCTTTACGGGCTACTAGTTATTCAAACTACTTCACATTTTTCTTTTTTTCTTTTTATAATTAGAATACAAAAATGTTGATTTCAAACAAGTTATTGCATTAACTTATATTAAAAGACTTAAATCAATTATATGAAAACATTTCAAATTATTGTTACTTAAAATGAATATATGTTTATTTTAAAATTACATTTTAATATACTTAAAAAAGAGAAACTTAATCATACTAATAATTAATTTTTATAATTTTCAAAATTGCATGCTAGTCCAATCTATTGCAAGTTGCCTTGTATGGAGTTGAGCCAATTTTTATTTTCGCTTTAATTTTATTAGCTTAATTTTCACATTTTCTTAAGTTATTCAAATTGGTCCACCAAGTCTATCTATAATTATTTTATATTATTATTTTGACTTGAACCTATCACTTTGGGTCCCACAAATCTACAAAAGATATTTAGAACATACAAAATCACTACTAAATATGCCAAGCATGATTGTAACCGTAATAAATCCCTCCGCGTGTCGAATAATGGAATAGAACCCCTCTCAATCTCTACTTATTAGGAGACGATAACTCTCAAGTAACCTTTTCTCCAAATACCACTATCTTATACAATGAGAATAGAAACCATCATATACATATCCTCTGCATGCACTCGCCACCCTGGTGCTTTCAGCCTTTTGCAGGTATAACCCCTAAGGCCCTCACTTTGTAGCAGGTTAGAGACCTCAACATCAAACCACTATTGTTTTGCCCAACTCCAGGTACACACTATCACCTTGCATGAATATTGGATAGAACAATAACTAATATTTTTAGATTAACAAGCAATACATACGAGGAAAAAATAAGTAACATATAAATTGTAGGCAAGAGTTTGATATACTTAATAATTTTTTTTTAATTTCTTACATATTTCAATATTTTGTTTATAACAATAAGATCAAGTATAAAACTCTGACTTGCAATAACAGCTAAAAAGCTATCTAATTCTACTGTAAATAAAATCCTAGTGATTTATTTAGTGTTGAATATGAATACAATGAAAAATGAAGTACTAATATCAAATATTAACATTTGTAAATTGTGTTCAACTATTTTCTTTTTATTTTTTTGGCACAATGGGTTTAATTATTTATATCATAGTTGTTAAATTCGGACTGGTTATCGACTCGGTCGGAGTACTAAGTTAATAGATAATTGGTTCAGCTAGTAAGTTATTAGTTGAATCAGATAAAATTAAAAAAATAAATGTTTGATATATATATATATATATAAAATACAACTTTTTGTTAATATTTTTAAGCTTCTCTTTTTTTGGGGGTCTTCCTAAGTATCTTTTATACAAACATTTAGCCCAAAATATTAACACTTGGGCTGAAAGCTTGAAAGGCCTAAAAACAGCTAACTCTAAAAGAACCCTGACTTATTAACTTTCACCTTCTACGTTTCAAAGCTGTTAGCAGCCGTTGCCTCTTCCTCCCTCGGTTCCAGCCATGGTCTCAATCTTTCTTCTTTTTTCTGCTAAAAAATGCAAGTGAATACCAACCATAGCTTCAGCCATCTCTAATAACTTTAGTTTTTCACTCAGCTCGGCTTTTTATCATTGCCCCTGAAGCATAATAACCAGTTGGGAGAGGGAGAAACGACTCAATCCTTTGGGTCTGCAACTACCAACATGAAACCGCTAGCCACCAGATCTCCACCGTTAGCAAGGGGCCACCACAAAACCTCTGCATCACTTTTTTTTTTTTTTTCACAAAAGCTTGCTTGACCAGTTCAACATCATCCCGAGTCACCAGCTCAGATTCTAAACCGGCCGAGTGAATTGGTTTGTAATCAGTTCGAATGCATCTCTTTCCTAACAAAAGGCTCGGACCGGTCAGGTGACCAGTTCACTGGTCGAACCGACTGATCCGAGCCGGGTTTAATAACTATGATTTATATACACCCATTTGAAGAGTTTCCAAATTTGAACATGTAGCAGATAAAAGCCAGAAAATCCTACCCATTTTTTTCCCATAAAATCATCCTTCATTTTGAGATATTCTTATGTGTTTTTGGATGGCTCTGTATAAATGTGTGAGAAATTAGTTATGACATTCAAAATGTAATTAAAGTAGGAGAGGCTACAATTCTATTTTGTCACACGTTCAATAATACATTACAAGAGGTTTCTCTTGGCGGATAACACATAAGAATTTCTCATTCATTTTTGCCCTAACTCATACTTCTCCACCTATCACCGCCATAGCTCACTCTTTAGGGCTTCTCGCACTTTGTCCTACTCTTAGTTTTGTTGTTTGCTTGCTGAGAAAATAATAGAACAATATTTTCCTTTTGATACTTCAATACTTTGTTAATGATTCATGGTTTGTTGATCAACAACTTTGAATTTCTCAATTCTTTTTTCTCGGCAACCAAACAGCGCGGTCTTTTCTCGATTTCTTCTGTCTTACTCAGTCAATTTACAGGTTTCGATTTTCACTTCTTCTTTTTTTAAAAATTTTTTTTGCAGAATTAATTTTGAATAGCGAAAGACATCATTGCCGCCTAGGAGGAATGGGCGAGGAAGATGGAGGCATTGGAGGGCGAGAGGGAGGAATTGTCGAGTGAAAACGCGGAGGGGAAGGAGGAAACCAAGAAGCTGGGGGCATAGATTGAGGGATTGAGGTGCAAACATGCGAATACGGAAGGGAGGATTGAAGGGATGGATGGAATTGTGGAATGGTTGTCTAACAAGGCTGGGGAGCTCAAGAGGGAGGTGAAGAGGCTTCAACCCAATCTGATATCGGAGACTGCTGAGGAAGTTAGGAAGGTGAAGGTGGAGAGTGGGACAAAGGTGATGGATTTGGAGAGGATTAGGGTTGAAGAAAAGGGGAGGAAATTGAATTTGGGGGAGAAAACAAAGAGTTTGGAATCAAGGATTGTTCAATTACGGGAGGAAGTAGTGGAACTTGATAGGGAGATTAGGTCAATGGATATGGAACGTTGTCTTTCGAGAATAGGTAAAGAGGGAAATAAAAAGAGAATGTGTGAAGTAGAAAGGAAATGAATATAACTCATAAGAATCTGTCCCCCAAATCTCAAAATTGGGGTGGAATAAAAAAAAATTAATAGAGCGAAGAAGTAAATAATTTCGTTTCGTTCTCTTATAATGTAACTTCTAAATAATCGGATTTGATCGGACAAAACACTATTAGAATCAATCAGGATTGATTTGATTCTCGATTTTCATGATTTGGAACTCGAGATTAATCACCCAACTTGATTGACCCAACCACCCTTTAAAAAAAAAAAATCTTAACACACTGCCTTTTGATCTAAGACTGGTTTTGAAGTTTTCACTTCATTATTTTCTCATTCGTCATTTCATCTCCTCCTTCATTTGACTGAAGCCTTAGGCTCGTAGCCGATCGCTCATCACCCAAAGGTTACGCCATTGCTCCTCTCCTCTGCTAGCCAACAACAAAAGTGACTGTCGATTTACTATGACAACGAGCTCACCTCTCATTTTCAGATCTGTGCGTCACTCGAGTGAGAAAGGTTGTTGCGACTTTAATCTTTGCTACCTTGAACCATCGTCCTCGCCTTAGATCTGTGTTGTCGTCCTGGCTAGCGACTACTCTAGAGGGCGACTTCGACCTAGCGATTACCATTGTGAAAAACCCCAACGTCACAACCTCAACCCTATTGGTTCCTGCCCAAACTTAGATCTGTTGATTGTCGTCTTAGTGAGTCTTGCACTATTGCGATGTCACCCAACACCTGTGGGTCTGAATCATCTAATTTGATTCGAGTGTTGTGTTTTTGTTTTGCTTGGTTGCTTTGACGGCTCTGCTTCAACCTCTCTCCATTTTATTTTTTTACAATTATTGCAATGATTTGGTTGTATTATGATGTATTATTTTTTAGTTTTGAAAATTATTGTGATGCAATATTTTTGTTGTAATTTTATTTTTTTAACACAAATTTTTTCCTTAATTTTAGTGAAGATTTTGTTCGCATGTTTTATTTATTCTTTTAAAGAATGCATATCCGAAGACTCGAACCAAACCAATTCGATTCAATTTGGATTGATTTGAATTTTGTTACCCTAAACTCGAACTAACCTGACTCAACCCAATTATACACATACTCTAACCCACAAGGTGCAGGTTTGAAAAGTGTCGACTTACACAAACTCAACTCACCCAAATAATATTTTTTTTAAAAAAAATTGTTTAATCATTGTGACATTTCAAGTTATTTTTCTCTAACTTTTTTATAGTAACAATTAAGTTTAGGTATAGATATTTTGATCACATGGTCACATTACAAAAAAAATAAAGATGAGAAACTCATGAAGTATTTTACGGACTAATATAACAAAATTTCAATGAATCACTTAGATGACAAATAGTTTGTTGAGAAAATTGAGAATGAAGTAAATGATTATATCAATTTATATAATATATGTGATTATATTGAATTTAGTTGGCTAATGTGATTTGTTGTTTATGACTTTTGGGAGACTTGTTAACTTATTTTAGTTTATTTTAGACAAATGTTAAATGAGAAAGACTTGTTCTGTTTTTTTTTTAATTTAATTTAAGACTTATTATGTTTGTATATGAATGATTATATATATGACTTTTTAATTTATTTGATATATTGGTAGTTTTTAATTAAGATGTTTTAAGTGTAATAAATTTTTGATTTTATATTTTAACATTTATTTTAACAAAAGATTTTTTTTAATGTATTTCGACTTATGAGTTTGATCCAACACAACTTACTTTTAAATGGGTTGAATTGATCCAGTTGAAACAAAAAATTTCTAAACCCAACTCAACTCACCCATCAAACAAATAAATTCTTTTACACTCTTAAAATAATATACTGCATTAATAAAAATGTAACATATATGCATACATAATCATACAAACTATTAAATTAAAAAATATTATTAAATTATATTTATATGATTATCGTTTTATTAAGAATATTACTTTTGTTGTATATAAGAATTTTTCCATCAAACGCCCATATGCCCCTACATTTTCCATTCATCGCTCAACATTCTGGCGGTGCTTCACTATCATTTTGAGATGTCAACGGTGCTTTTTTATTTTATTTAACAAAAATTTAGAGCCAAGATAAATTCTCTCCATTTGAGAGTTTTATTTTTCATTTAATAATAAAATAATTGAATATCAAATTCACTTCAATTATTTACTAAAATAATAATTTTTCGTTTCCAAAACATTTATAAGTACTTATGTTTTTTAGATTATTTTGTCAATATTTAAATTTTTTAGATTAACAAGCCATACGTATGAGGAGAAATGGTATATATATTCACTACTAGAAAATTGATTTTTAGAGACTCGAAAAATGTATTCTAAATTAAGAAAATCGGTCTCAAAATAATTAGAGACCGACAATATGATTAAATCGGTCTCTAAAAGCCTCGTCGCTAAATATTAGAGACCGATTTGAACCGATTTCCAAGAGACCAATTTTTAATCTCTAAATAATTCTCTAATTTTCTATCAAATTTTGGTCAAATATATTTCAAAAAGTTCATTAGAATCGATTTAGAAACCAGATTTTTTAGAGACCGAAAAATCGGTCTCTAAATAAGTCTCAAAATCGATCTCAAAATCGGTCTCTAAAGTATGAATATATTATATATTTTATAAAAAAAAGTCATTAAATCAGTCTACAATTTAGAACCGATTTATCGTCTCTAAAATCAGTCTCTAAAATCTCCAAATATATTATGTATTTTATAAAATCGGTCTCTAAATCGGTCTCTGAACTAGAGGACCAGATTTATCGGTCTCTAAATTAGTCTCTAAATCGGTCTCTAAATCGGTCTCTAAAATTCTGAATATATTATATATTTTACAAAATCGGTCACTAAATCGGTCTCTAATTATCGGTCACTAAATCGGTCTCTAAAATGATAAATGTCTTTTTAAAGCATTTTAAAATCCAAATTTTTAAAACACCTAATAAACAACAATCAACAATTTATAATTACTTTTAAATTTATTAAAATCCAAATTTTTAAAATTCCTAATAAACAACAATCTCATATATAACCAAAGACATAAATAAAAAATAACGTAAACTAAACTAATTTAGTCTTTAGAATATATCATTTAAACATCAAGACATGCTAAATAAAGTAAAATAAGCATTGTCTACAATATCTCATTACTACAATATTTCAAATATAAGAAAGTTGAATACAACACAAACTAAACTCTAATCATAAAAGCTCCTACTCCTACTCATCCTCGTCTTCGTCCTCGTCCTCCTCTTCTGCTCCACCAGTCATGGAAAATGTTTGAGAAGGCTGAAAGTTAATCGACTGTATTAACTCTCGTACCAGCCGATTTGTCTCCTCAATTTGTCTCCTATTATTTGCTACTTGAGCCCGAAGCTCATTTCTCTCACTTCTTAATTCTTCAAGTTCATCTCTTCGCACCCAGTCAGATGATGAAGAACTTGAGCCACGGTATTGTGGTCTTCTAGCCACTACGGTTGACTCAATTCCAAGACCATATATTTTACCTTTTTTCACTCCAGCCACATTGCGCCACACATCCAACTCATCTGGGGGAGAAGTTCCCTGCTCTGATGCTCTTTGGGTCATTTCTTGCATTTCATTTGCAAATTTAGTCTGTCAATAAACATAGGCCAGCAGCATAAGAATAGACATGGTTTCAATCACATGTTCAAAGTAAGTTCCTATGATTTATCACCAAAAATACAATCAAGAGGAATCTAAGCATGATATTGCAAGCACAAACATAAAAAAAATTATGACTTATATTTAGAGTTCCCTTTAAACATTAAGATAGCAACATGAATACAATTACTGAACATCATTATTTCAAACCCAAGAGTTCGAATTAGATAAAACAATTGCTTACAGCTATATGCTCTGATCTCCTATCCACCCATGTGTGATCCTTACGTCGATGTGTGTGGTGAAACAATGTTGGTGCTGATGGAATAACACCATTCAACTTAGTCTGCAGTAATTGTAACAAAATCATATTACTAAATTTAACTATATTAGACAACTTCGACAATAATGCAAGATAATAGTGAACTTAACCAGATTAGCTCTATGCTGAGATGAGGTAATAGAGCCACTAGTGTGATATGAAGCTCCATATCCTCCACAATCAGATGCCCGATTGGCTTTTGCAATTGTACTTTTCTTCTTGAAAGCCTCACTTTCCCAATGTGTACACAATGCGTCCCATATCTCATCAAGCCAACTTGGTTTCTCCATTTTCTTGTGAGCCTTTTCCAAAATATTCTTCAACAATGTTGCACCTCGTTTCTCAAAGTTTCTTCGAGCCCAATAACTATCGGTGGAATGACATATACTTCCTCTACAATAAATATGAGTAAGCAGATTGTTTATGACAAAAAAAAAAGTCTATCAAATTTTAAATTGTAGTAATAAAAATTTGAAAATTACCATAAACTCTCCAAACCACATATCTCTTGTGGTACTAATTATCCTTTTCCATGATGTCCATGGCTCTAAATAATGACTTCGAAGATATCACGATGCCATTTCTTTAGTGCGAAGGCAAAAATCTATAAACAATACGGGTGTTGGGTTATAATATATCCAACATAATAATGTAATTTAAAAGAATATTACTTATACATACCCATCTCCTTCCGGATATAAAATTGGTTTGCTACTAGACAATTGTGCATCGATGTATCCGAGTATGACTTGATCCAAGTGCAGATCCTACATCTCGTTGGAGGTATAGATGATCCAACATTGTGACGAGACTCCTTCGGAGGCACCACACGATGAGATGGTTGAGTAAGAGGTGGTGAAAGTGTACTTGGGATCGAAGAAGTAAATGCAGGTAATGTGGGTGATGGAGTAGTAGCAGGAGATGGAGAACTAGCAGAGGTTAGAGGTGGGTGAGTAGTAGAATGTTGAACCGGTCACCATGGGCCGTTGCTTATTTTTTAATTGGGCGACTCTTAGAAACTTTTCCTTTACCTCGATTTCTCTCAGACATTTGCGATGAACACAAATAGAATGTAAATTAAAAATGCTTATCAAATAAATAATAATTAATTTGTGCAAAATACAAAATACAAATAATTTACCTTTTGTTAACAAATGAAAAAAATAGACACTAATCATATTCATGATCATCATCATCCCCATCATCGTCATCCCCATCATCGTCATCTCCATCATCATCAAGCAATTCATATTGTTGAAGATCTTCATCTTCATTGTCATTTTCAGAATCATTGTCAAAATCAAATTCATCTTCCTCACTATCCTCTCCTTCATTACTTTCTACCTCATCTTTCCTGCTCATCCTCGCCGACATCACCTTCTACCTCATGATTATCACCTTCTTCATCTCTTAAGTTATCAAGAGGGTCATCATTTATTATAAAATGCACATAGGTTGCAGCATCTTGATATGCAACCTCTAATGCATATCGAGCATCAACGGTACCTCTTGGTTTGGTTTTAATGACAACCCACCAATTAGCCTTGTCTTTTATTTTTCGGGATAAGGTGCATAATACACTTGAATTGCATTTTGAGCAAATATGAAGGGGTCATATTTTGGATACCGTCGAGTATGTCGAACCTCCACGATTCCATATTGTTTATGAACCTTCACACCACGATTAAGTCTGACATCAAACCATTCACAATTAAATAACACTAAAGTTTCATTGGTTCTCCTGGGTATTCTACTTCCACAATTTCTTTAATGATGCCATAATAATAATTCTCTTCTTCTACTTTGTCATCACCCTTAACACAAACTCCACAATTGATTTTTTTTTACCGATACTCAATCTTATGTATGAAACTTATAACCATTGACAAAGTAGATAGGCCATGTATGAACCTTTCTCTTAGGACCCCATGCTAAGTGGTGCAAAAATTGATTGTGTACCAAGTTATTTTTATTGTGAACCTACCAATGAAAATAGAAAAATCAATATAATTTATAACATAACTGTCAAGTATTTATATCATTAAAAAAGTGTTAAGACACTTACGTAACCGAAACCAGGTTGGAAATTCGGATGCAATCATACCATTAACATGCAACTAATGTTTGGATTAGTCGCTTTCAAGTATTCCTCAAAAAATCTAATAACATGCACAAGGTTACTAAATATGAACCAATTACATATACATACTAAAATAAACAATTCAAGAATGATTTAGTTCACTTACCCAATATATGGTTGAACCTCTTCACAATTAAGTAGGATATGTAAATGTGCAGTGACTACTTCCTTATCTATTAAATACCCTTTGTTACAAGTTCGGTGACGACAGGATGATTGAAAATTGATAAAGTAGGTGGGATTGTCTCATCTAAACCTCCATCATCATTTCGACCAACTCTATTTCTCATTGATTGCACACGAGATTCAAAATAGTAAGAACAAAAATGAGAAGTCTCTTGGCATAAATATGCCTCACATATGGACCCTTCCACACGTGATTTGTTTTTAACCATTCGTTTCAACCTATTCAAGTACCTAAAAGAAACATGATATCATTAATTACTAAACTTTGAAATAAAAAGATTACCACATTTAAAACGTAATAAATCATGTGATTACCTCTCAAATGGATACATCCATCGATATTGAATAGGGCCTCCTACTCTTGCCTCATATGGCAAATGAATAGGTAAATGCTCCATTGAGTTAAAAAATCCGGGTGGAAAGATTCGTTCCAACTTACACGTTGTAATGACGATGTTTTGCTCCATTAGCAATAAATCAGACACACGTAACACTGTTGAGCACAAATCTCTAAAGAATTTACTTAATTGACTAAAGGCTTCCACACTGGATCTGGTAATGCACCAAAAGCAATTGGTAGCAACCGCTCCATAAACACATGACAATCATGACTTTTCATCCCAAGTAGCTTCCCCTCTCTCGTGTTTACACATCTACGCAGATTAGAGGCATATCCATCAGGCATTTTTAATTCACTAACCCATTTACATACAACCTTTTTTTGCTCCATGGACAAGGCAAATTTTGCTTTAGGCTTCAAAATTTTTCCATTAGGCAATTCTTGCAACTGTAGTTCTCTCCGCCTACAATACTCTTTAAGATCCATCCTAGCTTTAACATTGTCTTTGGTTTTGTCTTTAATATCCATCACTGTATTAAAGACATTATCAAACACATTTTTCTCAATATGCATCACATCAAGATTGTGTCGATTATATTAGTTTTCCAATATGGTAACTCCCAAAAAATACTTTGTTTTATCCAATTATGAGTAACCCCGAACCCAAAGACATGTACATGGACCCACCTGTCACTTTTGGAACATCACAAACATCTTCCCATACCTCGGCCCCAGACAACCTAGGTGGAGGTACAGATTTCTCTTGTCTATTCTTATAAAATGCATCCTTATTTTTGCGGTATGCATGATCCATAGGCAGAAATTGAAGATGACAATCAAACCAAGAACATTTGCCACCATGTTTCAAAGTAAAAGCCTTTGTTTTATTCATACAATATGGACATGCCAATCTCCCTGCTGTACTCCAACCCGACAACATGCCGTACGCAGGAAAGTCATTTATTGTCCACATTAATGCAGCTTTCATTACGAAATTTTCTTTTTTTGAAATATCATAAGTTAGGACACCTTGTTCCCACAACAATTTCAACTCATCTATCAAAGGTTGCAAATACACATCTATTTTACTTTTCGGATTGTGTGGCCCAGGAATAATCAAAGTCAAAAACATATATGGAGTTGTCATGCATAGTTCTGGAGGAAGATTGTACGGAGTGACAATTACAGGCCAACAGGAATAAGGAATAGCTGACTGACTATATGGAGTAAAACCATCAGCACTTAAGCCTAATCTAACATTTCTTGGTTCAGCTTTAAATTCAGGATATGTTTCATCAAAATGTTTCAGTCTTCTCCATCGATGGATGACATAACACTCCCGATTCTCATCTATTTTCATAATGCCATCTCATGTGTGGAGCGAGAACTCATTGAAGCATATAATCTCTGACCTAGGAATGAGAGGTAAATAAATCAACCTCTTTAGAGGATCTCCTTGGTTTTTCCCTTACCAATCCTTTTTATTTTATATCGAGCCGCACCACAAAATGTGCATTTTGTAACTCCTCTTCATTAAACAACATACAACCATTCATGCAACAATCAATTCTCCTGCAGTAAGACCTAGTTTGGAAACTATTTTTTTCGCCTTGTAAAAATTTTTACGGGATGAGATTTTAGGAGGATGTGTCCTTTTCATAAGTGCTACTTGTTTGATTAAAAGATCGTTGGGAAATGTTTCCTCTCGATTTGATATTCAATAATTCAACAGCAACAGATAATTCAGTTTCATCTTTACATCCCGGCCACAAAGGCTTTTGGGCCGCATGAAGCATATCATAAAATTTTTTAGCATCTTCATTTGGAGGTTCCTCTAAGGGTTGATTGTTATGGAATCCAAACTCTGGACCAACCACATCATAAACCATGGCCTCAAATCTATTTAAATGGTCATTATTACCCATTTGTGTAGTGGTAGAGGTGCTTGGATGACTATTGAAAACTCCCATCAAAGTTGGATCAATTTCTCCATGACTTGTCCAATACCAATAATCATGTTTAAACCCCTTTTGATAAAGATGAACTTTAACGTCCTCAGGAGTTAAGTACTTCAGGTTTTTGCACTTAGAACAAGGGCATCTAATATTTCCATTTGATAGATGTGCTTGTTAGCATGCAAAGGAAACAAATTGTTCAACCCCTCTACAAACATATCCATTAGTCCCTTCCTACCCTAAGAAAAGTCATTATACATCCAACAACGATATTGACGAATGTCCATATTCGTAATATAATCAAAATGAAATATTAAAACTACAAGTGAAATTTAGTCTAACCACATGCAACAAATTTCTAAAACCGCTAAAAATTAGACATTAGTTCATTACTTTTAAACAAAAATTATATAAATTTAAGATACAACAATATTCTCAAAATCATTGTTATTTCAAAACATATAGACCCTAGAACAAGTTTAACATACAAAAAAATACCAAGAACAAGCCTAAAGTAGAAGAAGAACAAAATCAAAGTTTGAGATTTACCTCTTATCTCAAAAGTTTGAAACTTCAACCTTAAGCACCTATACATACGAAAACAAAATTTAAAAATCAATAAAGAGACTCATTTAAGAATGGACTAAGAAATAATTTAGGAGAGAGAGAGAGAATGTTAAAAGGGTTTCTAGTTCCATTTGAATGCTCAAATTATAGTACTGCATACCATATTTTCCAAGTTTTAGATATGACTTAGGTTATTTTCTTCAACCAAAACATATAACATGGCATAGAAGTATAAAAATATAAGGTTAATTCCTTATGAGGTGGATTTTCTTTTTTGGGTCAAATGCAAGGTGGGTTGCTATCAGGAAATTGAAATGGCATATGGGCCTTTAGAGCTAGAAATTTGATCATGTGACTTAGATAGAATCATTAGTAATATATATATTATTAAAGAGATGTATAAACAGATAAACTTGGTTACATATTTGAATAAGACATATTTGAATAATATCAAAATGAAAAACTAAAATTCTTACCTAACTAGTGGCTTTTTTTCTTTCGCCAGACATAAGCAAATATTATTGTGCAAGCTATAAAAATCATGCTCTGTGATTCATCAGAATCAATGACAGTCGTTTGGATGAGTGGTTTTTTTATGGCTCTCTGTCAAGGAAGGAAATAAAATGCACAAAATAAGAAGGCAAATACTGTAAAAATTGTACAACCAAAACACCTTCATTGACACTACAGTCTACATAACATTTTTAGTCATGTCATTGTTTCAAGGAGTTTGAAAATCCAGGGCAAATACCAGCTTCTAAGGATACAATTACAAATACAAATACATACGCTTGAAAGCATATGTTAAATTGGATTTTGGAAATTGATCATTTTACATGGCTTGCAATTGCGTGGCATATGCCCAGATAGCATGAATCTGGCAATCTGCCGACCCACTCCTATACTTGGCTTGCAATAACAAATTATAACAAAATTAAGAGGGGCTCAAAATTAAGATAAAGTGACTCACAAACAGATGACTTTGAAGCATCTTTCATCCACCTGATTATAACAAAAAACAAATCATATATAACAAAATAAGAAAAAATAATAACTTGAAATTCAAAGTTAAAAACTCTGGCGTTATCCGAAGCAAAAAGAGTTAAAAACTCGATTGTAGATCAATTATACGCACTTGAATAGGACAGATCAATTATTCTACTTTGTATTTCAGCATTTGTTATTTTTTTCTATTTTCTGATCAAATGTAATCCATCAAAAATCGTTAGTAACCCTTTAATTTCAATTAGTCTAATCTAATTTATAATCATTTAGACCAAGCCATCAACACCCTCTAATTAAAGAAAATCCTGTCACCTGTGGAGCAAAGAAACCAGCTACTAAAAACTCCATAATGACCATAACAAGAATAAGTAAATGCATTTTTTTGCAGAATAAGATTCTAACCTTCATATTCTCGTCTTCCTTCACATATTTACACATCCTATTAATAATCTAAAAAAGAAAATTTAAGAGCAGAAACATACAGATATTATATAACAAAAATCGTGTGAGCTAATGAGGAAAATTAGTCCTCGCCCTCTGTAAAATACAATGTATAACCATACTCCTTTATTCTTTGAAGTATCATATCTTGGGAATTCCTAATTTTAGTATGTATGAATTTTATATAAATTACTAAATGCCTCTTAGGAAAAAAAACAAAGTGTATTTGCATAAGCATTTGCTTGATATTTCAATTGAACCTTCTATGTTGAACCTTCAATTTGATATAAATTACTAAATGCCTTTTGTTATTTCGTTTTCCTGTTTCAAAATAAATTGCTTTTCTTTGTCCTCATGGAATTGAAAAGCCAGAGAGTACATGTGGAAAGTAGATAGCAAAGCGTAGAGCCATAGACAAAGTGGAGTAAGCTCACATAAGTTGACAATCTGATTAGAGTATATATATATATATATATATATATATATATATAGCAAGAAATAAGAGCCATAGACAAAGTGGAGTAAGCTCACATGAGTTGACAATCGATTAGAGTATATATATATATATCTTGATTAGAGTTTTTATATATATATATATATATATATATATATATATATATATGAGTCAGTGCCACTACCAGACAACATTATTAGTTAATAAGAATCATATAATAGCAAAAGGATATCAGTAATACTCCAGAACATGACATCCCTCCCCACTCATTGTATAGTTGCTTTCATAGTGGAATGGAGGGTTTCCTTGCTCATCCTGACAACCTTCCCTCCTGTTGTTCTAGCTAATTTTGCTCAGGTAAACTCACCAGCCTCATCTCTAAGCATATATTTTCTTGGAAAAAAGATTAGGAGTGGGGTCAGGGGTAAATGGTAACTCTATATTTTCACATCAGATTCTTATTACTAGTGTTAGATCCCTAGTGCACTTGCCCTTCTACTTTGACAATCTAACTTCACAAACAAGCTGGCATTAAACAACAAAGACCCACAATATTTGAAGGTGCACGTGCTACCTTCAGTTCCAGTGCATTAATATAACTCAATATATTGGCATATATTAAAAGATCATTAATGGCAGTGAAATTTTATTATATGGGGTATAGATTCCATACGACCACCAATTTCGATGCCACACTGAGACTAGAATAGTCTTCTATATAAGCTGTTAAAAATCCAGGAGATGGAAAGGATAGCAAGAGAAGGTTATAGTGGGATCTGCTAGTGATACCTACAAGGTATAACAGAGCAAGAGTGAAGCAAAATTTAATCGAGTGTATGGAACCAAGCTTATTATGGATATTGCTGAACAAATTTACAATAAGCAGCAGCAATAGGTAAGGAGAAAAGAGACGTATAAATAATATTGAAATAAAAAGGAAATTTCTCCATTTATATCTCTTACACCACCCAAGTTGCAAGAAAACATAGATCAGAATATATAGTGGTCCTTGTCAACACAAAAGCAATATACTAAGCTAACGCTTTCAAACCGACTTTAAACACGAACTACACTAGATTTGAAGGACAAATCTCTAAACTTCGAGGGAAAATGGGAGAGACCATTGTTTTGTTGCACATGCTCATCTCTCTTGCTCTGTCCTCTCTTCATATATATTCATTCACGTTGTGAATAACAATAGCAAAGAATGATTAACACAAGGCATTATATTAGAAGAGAACACGAAGAAGGAAGGATGTCTAGGAAGACATTCTAGCACAATAGAATCGGAGAATGGGGAATGGGGCGCAACAATGTTTTAGCTCTTCCATGAGGTATTTCGGTCTTTGGAGTAGATCTGGATGAAGCAAATCCTACCTGGAGAGCAGATCCGACAGTGCGAGACTAGAGAATGGGGAATAAATGGCGGAACGGGGGAATGAGGGGGGGAATGGAAAGTGGAGAGAATCGGATGGGGGTGGGGAGAAGAATATTTGGCAAATATTTGGGAAAGTTTGCGATTACGGGGGAGAAGTATTGGGAAAGGTTGCGATTACGGGGAGGAGTATTTTTTAGAGACCGAATTTTCGGTCTCTAATTATTTTTTTTATAAATATTTTTTTTTAGAGACCGAATTTTCGGTCTCTATTAATTATAATTTTTTTTTATAATTTTTTTTATTTGAGGTGAAATATCGGTCTCTAATAGTAAAATATATTTTTATTTTTTAAATTTTTTATAATATAAAATCGGTCTCTAATTCGTCTCTAAAATATTTAGAGACCGATTTAAAACTAATTTTTTTTAGGTAGCAAATTTGATTTTTTTTTAAAAATCGGTCTCTAAATCGGTCTCTATAGAGACCGAAATAAATCGGTCTCTATAGAGACCGAAATAAATCGGTCTCTAAATCAGTCTCTAAAATCTAATTTTTTAGTAGTGATTGTAGGCAAGAGTTTAATACTCAATATGTATTCTTTGAATTTCATAAGTATTTTAATACAATATGATTAAGTATTTTTTTTTAGATAGTTTGAACCTGAAAAATTATATAAATTTCAATTAATAAGTAATTTTTTATACACACGAGGAGGGAGAAGGATGAAGGCAGAATTTAATTATATATCCTTGGATAGACTTCACCAGCTTAACTAGCTGGTGCTTTCATCAAATATTAAAACTTTGACTTAAAATAAAAGTCAACAAGGGGTCTAAATGTTATTGTAAAATTCTTATGATTTATAGTGATAGATATGAATACAAAAATAGAGCCAAAATTAAAGTAAGTATCAATATTAGGATTGAAAACGAGTTGAACTGAGTCGAACCAAGAACAACTCAGCTCGACTTAATAAGAAATAATTCAACTTGAAACCTTAATTGAGTTCTGTAACACTCTTACTAAAATAATAACTTTAAACATATCTATAATAATATTATCAAATGAATTTATTCCACAAAAATTTGTAGACAAAAATTAAAATTAGAAATAAAAAAATATAAAAAAGAAATAAATATCAATACATGACAACACAAAGTAATACACATCTATAACTTTTAAAATTAAAATTTACATCAGTCGTAACGTTTACTCAGAAGTACATATACACATATTTCTAATAATGATATCTTCCTCTTTTGGAATAAGAGTTCATGCTTAGTCGATCTGAATAGTGATGACCATAATACGTCCTTTATTAGTTTGAAAACATCATGAATAAAATGATAATTAAAAATTCTTATTAGGAAATAAACAGTTATATAAATATTTGAAAATACATGGTGAATTTCAGTTGTGTAAAATATACAGAAAATCACACGGCAACCAAAATATGACAAGAACAACACAATTTCATCATAATAGAACAAATGTTAAATAAATCACGTAATACAACCTTATATATATTAACATCAACAAGTTCCTCAAATATTAGCAACAAGTACTAATTATCAGTAAGTATCTGCAACAATCAGCAAACGAGTTCCTTGTTACAAGGAATCCACTACTTACTTTTCTTTTTCTTTTCATGTCTGCTTGTCTCACATTTTACTCTAAGACATTCACTTCCATAGGGAATCTACCATATCTTTGGTGTTTTTTTAACATCGTAACAATAAAGTTAGACATACTCATACTAACTAAGTAAGTAACATAAAAGGAAATTCATTCATCTGCCTCTCAACGGTTATGTGCAAACTTTTCAATGAATCCCTTGCTTGCCATCACACACAAACATAAGCAATACAAGCCACCAATGTATCACAAATAAATTCATCATATGCAAGTTTATAAATAAGTCATGGCAATAAAATAAAATTCACAAAACTTATAATCATTAAATTTAAATATCAATTCTTCAAGGGACCAACTATGATTTAAAATTAATTTAATAATTCTTTTAATAGTTTACATCATAGATATCATTTGTCGGTCATCATCATACTATATTTTTCGGTCTTCATCACAAGAGCATAGTTTTCTACGATTCGATGCGTTAAGATTCATTGCACAAAAGTTCTTTTGTTGCAAAAGTCAAAATAAAAGTTATAAAATTATTCTCAAGTCAAAGTAAATATAAATCAGAATAAATGTCATAAAATTACTCCCAAATCAAGGTAAATATAAGAAAATTCATGTAAATTAAATACATATATTTATTATCTAATATAATTAAAATATTTATTTAACTTAAACTTTAAGTGATATTTTAATTTATTATATTAGTCTCATAAAAGAGTTAACATTCAAATTACAATAATTTTAAATTTTATTAAATATCATAAATATTTCAAAACTAAAGAAATATTAATTTTTATATCATTATATGTGTATAATAAATTTAACAAAAATGATTATATATACACAATATTAAAATAATAAATTAACTAATAAAACATATAAATATTATGAAAGTTATTGTTTTTTTTTTATAAAAAATTCAGATCATACCTCTTAAAGACTTTCTTTTTTCTTTTTTCTTTTCTTTATCTTTCTCTCTCTCTCTTTTTCCTTCTTTCTTCCCACGATCTCTCACCTCTACTATTTCACTTTCCCTCTCTCTCTCTCTCTCTCTCTTTTTCTCTCTCTCTTTTTCTCTCTCACATTTCACACTTTCAGCAACATCTCTTCATTTTTTTCTCCCCCTTTATTACGTTTTCTGCTTCTATTCTTACCAATTTATAGCCACAGGGAGTGGCTACCATTAGTGATACCTACACCAATGGGAAATGGTGCACGTTGCACCTATCCCATTTTGTTTAAAATCAAATATTTATATATAAGTAATTATTAGACTTGATATATTTAGATTAAAATAATATTATTTTATAAATATCGTTTCATAACTAACTTCTTATAAATATTTATAAATATCTTTTTTTAAATAAGTCAATTAAAATATTTCTAATCTTTATTGTTAAGATTACATGCTAAATTTTATTTCAATAAATTCATATTTTTAATTTCATAAACTATTAAATTCTTACAAATTTTTTCTAATCTCATTTTATTAATAACAACTATTATAAAATAAAACTAAATAAAAAATTCAAGTTAAAAAAATTAAAATTTATTCTTCACAAAAATTATTCAAAAAAAATAAGATGTTACAAGTTTGATATGAGCCATTTTTTTATAGCTCGAATCAATTTTGTGGATTACTTAGTTCGGCTCGTGAGTTCTAATTACATGAACTAAATGTCAAAATGTGAAAATATGAACCAAATGAATTAAGGTAGTTTCTAAACCCATTTCATTAGCTTGATTCATAATTCAATTCAACTAATCAATTTTTGAGAATTATTTTACTTTTAAGTTATACTATTGAAAATATAAAATTAAGGATTTTATTAACGTTTGTCCTTAAGACACATGTTAATTAATTAAAATAGCTTTTATTACTTATTTAAAGTTACTTAAAAAATAAAACATTATTTTTTTTAATTTTTAAGGTATTAAATGTTTGTACTTTTCATTTATTAATTTATATTTTTATTCATTAACATGTGTTTTAAGGACACATGTTAATGAATACAAATAACATTTATTATTTATTATTAATTATTTAAATACTTTTTACATTTTCAAAAATACTAAATATTTATATTTTTCATTTAATAGTTTTTATTTTTTATTACTTAACATGTACCCTTACACATTAAAAAAACCATATATATATATATATATTATATCTAATAATTTAAATTAACTCATTTAATAAAGAAAGAAAAAGTAAGATAAATTTTAATAAAAAAAGAGTGTTTGAATTTACATTCTATGAAGAGAGAGAACTAAACTTTATTATTTACTTAATTTATTAGCAAATTTTAATTATTTAATTTTATATTAAAATGCGTTAAAATAATTAATATATACTTTACTCATTAAATCTTGCATAATTTGGTAAAATCAATATAATATAGAAAATGAAGATACATGGCCTGAAAAATTACTATGTGTCTTCTAAGTCACAACTAAATACTTTGGTTTGTTGACATGTGATACATAGAATAGCTAAAATTCTGCCACGTGTCATCTTATGTGATATATTTTTTCATGTGTAAACTGATTTGACAATAACCACATGTACAAAAATATATATAATAAATTAATAAAAAATAATAAATCAAACAGCTTCAAAAAATAAAATATAATTAAAAATTTAAAGAAAATAAATCACTCTAACAAAAATATGAGGGATAGAGTCTTGACCTCTACACTGCAGAATTGAGTATATGTTCCTTTTTTTTTTCTTCAAATTGCCATGAATGTTGAAGGGAAGTGTAGGAAATGATGTTGCGGCATCATTGCAAGGGCTCAGCGACGAGTTGCTCTACGTGTGCAGTGCTACAAGGACGCAACTCTTGACGCCAATTGTCGTAAGGTTTTTGGCATCTGATTAATGTGTGAAGGATGTTTGCAACGGTGACCGTGATTCATTGTGTTCGTGATCTTTCTTAACCCACCAAATTTCATGCTTATGTTTATTATTACTTCTATTTCCTGTAGTAGTAGAAGATATATTTAGTCCATGGAAGATTGATGTCAGCAAGTTGTCTTTAGGGTGGTGTTTATGTTCGCTATACAAAATTCTAGATAAGCTCATTGTTACCACATATTGTTTTATTCACGACTCCATAGGTATGGGTTTATTGATACACACTTCAAGTGCTCAACTAAATACTTCTAAGAGTTGATATTGGTTTAATTCATATTATTTTAATTTTGTAACCATAATTGACATTTATTATCGTCAACTTGCCTAGCAAAAATGACCATTATTGTTCTTTATTATTTCTTTTTTTTAGAGCTAATTATTTCCTTTTTTCTTGGATTTTGGGTTAGCATATTCTAATTATTCTCTTATACTTATTATAATCTTATCATTGGGGGTGTGATGGGTGTATAATATTTTTTAGAGAATCTTATAATGTTTTATTTTTTATATAATTTCGTGATAGTATATCTTAAGGCACCCATTATGGTTGACCAAATCATTACAAGGTAATTATTTCACCAATTAATTACAAAATGTTGTAGCAAATACACAATGGGTTGCTGGTGTTTTGTTGTTTCCTGAAATTGTTGTTAATGGTCAGACACACAAAGATGAAATGTTATTAATCACACATTTATAATGATTAGGATTCACTTATGCAAGTTTAATGGTTTCAAAAATATTTGATTGATTTGTTAAAGGCCAAATAATTTAGGTATAATAATGTTGTTGTTAATGAAAATACTTACTGACAGTTTAAATTTAAACACCTAATATTTGAATTTTTATTTGTCATTAATAATCAATAATTGATACACATTCTTGATGCTTGTGACTTAATTCCTCCAACCTCAATATCCATTATTTCCTCCATTATTTCCGTACATTGGTTTCCCCATTCTCTTTATAATTCATTTCATTACAATGTCATGTGACAAATATATGCTTCAAATATCTGTCATATGACATTCAATGTGGTAATTTAAAAAGAATGTATACATGTGTCACTGAATGTTAAAAATATAACCACATAGATAAATAAAATACAAAAATCAAATGTTAAATTTTAAAATTACAAATCAATAATTAGAAAAAAAAAATAACAAAAATGAAAAAGAAAAAGGAAAATTAGATCTAGGCAATGTGACCATTGCGTTTGGATGAACAAGTTCCTAACTTTTAGATCAAAAAAGAAAAAGAAAAAAAAAAGCAGTTCCAAGCGGTGTCACCATCACATTTGGAAGAATAGGTTCTTAACTTTTAGATTCTGCCTTGTGGTGGTTGCAACGGCAAGTATACATTTTCTGAAAGCCTGACCTGTGATGGTCACGGTAGATTGAAGCGTTGGCAAGCATATTTTCCTGAAAACCTAACTTCTTGTGGTTGCGACAGATCAAAACAGTAGTAAGCATAAGCATGTCAAAGCAGTGACAAACATATTTTTTTAAATGAAATATCTTTTAGCAAGACTTTGTATTGGTGAGTGGTAATTCTCAATTAAGCATAAGCAAAACAAAGAAAATATTCTTAAGCAACTGTTAGAGATTCTCCCGAAATTCTTGTTAATGAAAAGTGATGTACTCTTCATTCTTAGCACATGAGATTTTTGCTTCAAGAAAATTTGAATTGATTTTCATAGTTGATGCAACAAGAAAAATGTCATAAACATTGATGAAATTAAAAAAAGATTGAATAATGCAGTTAATGTGATAAATTTTGAAATTGTAAATTACCTTAATAGGACTGAGTTGTTTTGCTTGATTGTAGCATAATTTGTATTATTCTTTCTTTTTTTTAAACCCTCTATTTAGTTCTTCAATTGACTCATCCATCATAAATTCTTTAATTTTTGAATTGTAATTTTCCACGAAATGAATGTCACGAATTATAATTACTCAAAGGTAGGAAAGCAAACCATTTTAATTGAAAAGGGAAAAAAATCAACTTTGCCTTTTGACAAATCCCTTGAGATTTATTTGCTTATGCTTGTCATAATCGCTCAAAGAAAATCTTGCAATGGCTAGCAATTGTGTGTGTGTCTATATATATTATTGAGAGGTCATTACGTATTATGATTTAGAGATATTTTGAAAATATTTTACTATCCTTTGTTGGCTGAGTTTTAATATATCAGATTGTTCATATTTATGATTATTAAATCAAATAGCCTGTTAATGTACCATATACTTACATGACATTATTTTCTATTATTTATTTTTTGATTGATTTTTTCAAGATATAGCTACTATCAAAAGTTGATTTACCCTTTTTTGAATGAGCATAAAATTTTAGTGAATGGAATGTTTTATTCATCTTAACTCTTTTCATTCATTTTTTAGTTGAAAGTGAGAATTGTAGTAAAAGAGTGACAATTTTTTATGATGGTTCACATAGCTTGAGCAATTCCCACACTAGGTCTCAACAATCACTTATTTTGATAATCAAATTTTCTATCAAGAACTAAAAGGAAACTTAAGATAATTGTTATGTAAGCGAATGATCTTGCTGCAGAAGTCAAATTTGATGAATTTGACCCATACATTAAATTGTAGTAAGGTGAGTGACACTAGTTGTTTATCAGGAGTGACTTAAGGTAGTTGGGGGCTAAAGTCAAATTATGAAATGATGTTTTTTTAATTATTAAATGTAATAATATTTTTAATAAAATTTGATTTTTTAACTCTATGTCCATAAGTAGAGAAGTTCATTTGCGTCTAATGAAAAATAATTTGTAAGGATAATGATAAATAATAAAAAGATAAAATGAGAGGAAAAAAATAACAATTATAAAAAACAATTATTTAGTAGTAATTAATTATTAAGAATGAGGGAAATTAGATAATAATAAAAAATTAATTATGAGTCAAAAAAATGTAAGAATATATTGAGTTTTAAATTAGGCTTTATCATTAAAAATATATGATTTTATTTTCTAAAATATATAGTATAATATATAATTAATATAACATTAAAAAAATTATGAAAGCTAAAATAAGTTGGACCTAAAGGCAAGCGCTTTATCAACCATGCCTTCTAGTCAGCCTTATTGTTTATGTGAATTTGATTATTGTGTCATTATTTGATGAATTGAGATCGCTGTCATATTTACTACAAGGTAATAAATGTAATGTAAGTTCATAATAATACTTTATTAGATTCAGTTGATAATTTTTTCAGGTTATCTAGATAACGTAGATTGCTTATACTCCTAATCTTGTCTGGAATAACTCATTTGAATTTGATGAGAATGGTGGTGATGAATAATATTAAATACCTATATGTAAAAAGCTTTAGTAAAAAAAATTTTGGACATGAAAACATTGGTAATTAGCGATGAAAATGACACAATTGGTGCAATTAATTAGCGTGAATTGTATTCATCAATATCCACATCCAACAGTATCTTTGTTTTGGATTTATTCTTAAAGAAGGTATGAGTTTCTTCATATAATTTGTTTTTTGCATAAATAAATTTGTAATGTCTTAAATATACTAATAAATATTTTTATTTAAGTATGAAATATGATAACAAATCTTAATAATAATATAATAACAAATATTAAGAAGATAACAATTGACATGTTAAAAAAAAAAAGAATATAACAATAACAGAAATACTTAATTTTTAAATAATTTATGATTATTTATATGTACTCAACCAATGTACTTTTAAACTAAACTTATAAATATATTCTTTTGATGAATTATTATTATTATATATATATATATTTAATAAATTTATTTTATTTATAATTATATTTTTTTATTATTTAATTTTTAATTTATCCCGTTCATCTTACAAATGCAAAATTTAGTGGTAAATAATTAATATATACAATTTTTTTTCATTCAAACATTTTTTTAATCATGTATACGAATCAAATTTTTTTTTTTTATATAGTATGTGCACGAATCAATTAAAACTTTTTAATGACATTTCTGTTACGTACATTTCAGTTACATATATTTTTTATTTTATAAAGAAATTAACAATTTTTTTATTATGTATATGAATTAATTATATATACAAATTTAATTAATTTTTAACAATTATATAATTACATAATTGTCTTGTTTTCATTTTTTATTTAATGAAAAAAAATAAATTCTCTCTCATTGTTAAATTTAAATTATTAGCTAACAAATTGATATGAAATTGATAAATTGATACTTAATAAAAGAAGTATCATTTTGAATTAATATTCATTATTTTTATTCCATAATCGTCTTTTTATTACATATGTTGTATTCTTGAACAATTTTTTTATTTTATGGTTTATTCTCAACCTATTTTATTTTTTTATTTAATAAAATTATATATATTAATTATTATTACATGATTTTTATATAAAATTAATAATTTAAAATTAAATTACAATGAGTAAGTTAGCAAAAAAATAGTCATGTTTTTTTATTATAATAATACTCTTCTATTCTCTTTTTTACTAAATGAATAAAAGTATAAATGATTAAAATATAAAAAAATGTTTAGAATATTCTTTATATATATATATATATAAAGTTGGTTAATGAAACAAATGAGTTAAATAATATTTTACTTAAATATAATTCATTTGTTTAACGAAGTCAATTTTAAACTCATATATAACTTATTTAATTTATAAATCAAGTTCATTCACCTAATTAACGAGCTTGAATCTCGAACTTATGATTGATTTCATTGTCAGCCCTGATGAAAACATTGTATTAAACTATATATAATGCACACCCATTTGAAGAGTTTCCAAATCCGAACATGAAGCGATTATACTGGGAAAGTGGAATGGAATACCCGATACCCGATAGACATGGATGTCACGATCATGCCGCGCACCTAGAAGAGCATTTCAAATCTGAACCGTTGGTTCTACCTTTACCAGTACTGCCTTTTCTGGAAAAGGGAAAATGGGAAAAGTCAAGATATTTTCACGCTTAGGCATTAGACAACACAAACCCTAGTCCTTCGTCTACTCCTGCGCCTTCCCAAAAACAAAGGTCCACATTCCTTTGTCTCTTCACCGGAAAATCCTCCCCATTTTTCCCGGGAAAAAAAAAAATCATCCTCCATTCTCTCGCTAACTCAAACTTCTCCACCTATCGCCGCCACAGCTCACTCTTCACGGTTTCTCTCACTCTATCCTACTTTTAATTTTGCTGTTTGCTTGTTCAGAATATATCACCACAAATACAGTATTATTTATGTACTATAATTCATGGATTGTTGATCAATAATTTTGAATTTCTTCAATTCTCTGTTTTTTCTTTTAACTTAATTTTCTCGGCAACCAAACAGCGCGGTCCTTTTTCGATTTCTTCTGTTTCAATCGGTTAATTTACAACTTTCGATTTTCGCTTCTTCTCTCTCTTTTTTTATTTATTTGCAGAATTAACAATGGCGGAAAACAACTTTGTCAATGGTGAGGAATCGACGGTGCAGATCGAGGCGTTGGAACGCGAGAGAGACGAATTGGCGAGCGAAAACGCGGAGAGGAAGGAGGAAATCAAGAAGCTGTGGATGGAGATTGAGGGATTGAGGAGCGACGGTGTGGAATTGAGGGAGAAGATGGAAGAGATGGAGAGAGAGGCGGAGCGGTCGCGGGAGGCTGAAAAGGTGGCGGAGGTTATCGCGGTGAGGGCGGCGGAGCTCGAGGCGGAGGTGGCGAGGCTGCAGCACGATTCGATATCGGAGATGAGTGCCGCCGAGGAAGCTAGGGCGGAGACTGCTGAATTGAGGAAGGTTTTGGAAGAGAAGGAGTCTAGGGCTGAGTATCTGGAGAGGGAATTGGAAGGGTTGAAGAAAGTGAAGGCTGAGAATGAGGTGAAGGTGAAGGATTTGGAGAGAAAAATTGGGGTTCTGGAAATGAAGGAAATTGAGGAGAGGAACAAGAGGATTAGGGTTGAGGAGGAGATGAGGGATAAGGTTGATGAAAAGGAGAGGGAAATTAGTGGCCTGAGGAAGAAGATTGAGGAGTTGGAAGAGGTTGCTGATGGGAAGAAATCTGAGTTGGAGGAGTGGGTTAAGGAGAAATTAAATTTGGAGGAGGCACTCAGAGGATCAGAGGAGAGAGCTAGAAGTTTGGAAGGGAATGTTGTTCGGTTGCGGGAGGAAGCAGGGGAAGCTAAGAAGGTGATCAGGTCGCTGAATGAGAATGCGGTTAAGACGGTCAATGGAGGTGTGAATGGGATAAATGGTGAAGGGAAGGGGTTGAACGGAGTGAAGTTGCAGTGGCCAGTGGTGGCAGCAGGGTCTACTGGAGCTGTTGTTGCAGCAGCTGCTGTAATCTACGTGTTCTATGGAAAACGTAAGTGATTTTCTGTGATCACAGAGATACCAAAAGGATGGCAATTTGAATGGGAAGTTGGAGAGGTTAGATTTACAAGGCTTTTTAGTCACAAATATGCTTCAATTTTGTTGGTCATAAAATAATTCTTATCTGGCTTTTGTTTTTGAAGCCTATGAATTTTGATTCATGTCAAAGTTGGCATACTTGTTTGGTTGTTAGTTGCTTCTTGTGATGTGAGGATTAAACCATTTTGTGTGTTGGACCACTACTCTGGTTAATTGCAGCTATCGGTTTTTGTTTTACTGATTGAGAGTCTATTATAATTGCTTCAGAGCTCGTTTAGCTCTTTTTTGTTAAAAGAAATGTACTTTTTTAAAAATATTTTTTTAGCATGTTTAAATCAAATGATTTCTTTTAGAAAAAATAAAAGTATTAAAAAAGATTTTTTTTTTCTAGTTAGATTTTAATGTTTTTCAAAAAAGACTTTTTTTTATAATATAGAAAATTTGTTTAAATATTAAAAAAGTACCTTTTTAATATTATATCTAAAATAAAATAGCTTTTATTTTCTTAAAAGGCCTTTAAAAAAAGATGTGCCCTTAATACATAGATTGCAGAATTGAGATTATTATAGTTGATTAAGATTGTAGTTGGTTTCGAAGTTTGGATTTAATACGTAGATTGCAAATTTGAGATAACATGTTTCTTTGTGTTTTGTTTGACCTTTTCATTACTCTTATTTTATTAATTTTTTATTAAATAACAATTGATTTATTTTAATCTAATAATTGAAATTAACTCATTTAATAAAAAATTAATGAAATAAAAGTGATAGTAGATACTCCATTGTTATCACCTCTTGTCAAGTTGTTCAGTTTCTGAAGTTAGTCTTCTATGATATTATTAGTCTTTTCCATGCTGAAATTCACAGCATATGTGTAGAATGTAGAACACATGTAGAACCCAGCTTATGAATCGTATATGATGGTTAGATTATATCACTGATTATTTATTTATTTATTTATTTATTATTCTTTTTTTATTTTTGGTTTTTTGGCCGTTGATTGGTGCCATTTTGGTTCTTGTTGATGGGTTTGGTGCAACTGTCGGAATGTGCTCAACTAGTCAACTGTTTGGTTCTTGATGAAAGGGCGTGTTTTATCTCTATAATAAGCTACAAAACGAAAGGGCAAAATAATGGATAAAAATAGAAATGAACTTACTTTGGATGTAATGTAGTGTCTGTGAAAATAAAAAATATAACACATCTGAAACGTACGATGTTTTTTTTCTTCTTTCCCTTCTTTAACAAAAAAAATGAAACAACGTGATTATTCTGGAACCAAGCAGTAAAGCACAGGTAACATAACATGCCTCAAGTTGACACACAAGTTGTAAATACAGAACAAATTTGTCTCCTTTTAAAGGTACCATCATAGTCAAGGATTATGCGGTGCCTTAAGAGCTCAGCGCAAGGTGCAACCTTTTAAGATTACCTGCCCTATAAAATTGAATAACCAAATTAACAAAATGGTTCACAAGTTAGAAAGCGGTTCCTGTGCAAACGTTTTTTACTTGTAGGGCTAAACTTTTACCTAGTTTAATTGACAACAAAGTAAAAGCAGAAATCAAGAAGGCTCATTGTTACGTGCACCACCTTAGTTGTACACTAGACAAGAAGTTGTTTTGACTAACACCGGTGCGACTTTAATTTAAAAATGTCAAATCAATTGTTTGTGCTTGTCGGTCTGGTGCACAATGTATGCAAGAATTTCCTATTAGAGGATAAGCTATTGCAACTTTTCAAATGCAAGTAGGCATGATTTAAGTTAAGCATAATTAAGCATGTTCCTAGATTAGCCAATCTCCCAATATCACTAGAATTGGGCATACTAAGCAAATGCAGGCCTGTTATAACAATTGATGCTGTACTTAAATTATGGTGCTATTTGGTTAAGAAAAGTTTACAAAATGAAAAAAAAAATTGGTTGTATTTGGAATGAATAAAAATAAAAAATAATTTGATTTTATTTAATTTAAAAATTAAATTTTGTGTTTTAATTTTTTTAAAAATAGTATTTTAATTAATTTAGAAATCAAATTTTGTGTTTATAATTCATTAAAATGAGAATTGATTTGATTTGATTTTATTATTTTATATTTTAATTCTTATGAGAGGTAGTTAGAAATAATTACTAAGAGTAAAATATGTTATTTATTTTAAATCAAATCTTATCAAATTTGATAAAATTTTTAAAACAAAAAGAATAAAATTTATGAAATTTTGAGAAATCAAATTATTTTTTATTTTTTAATATTTAAACAAAAGATTTAATTAGATTTAATTTATAAATTAAATTATTTCTCTTTTTTTTTACATTCTAAACATACTTTTCAAGTCGCACCTACAAGGCTACAAGTCATTTTTCTTTAAAAAAAAAATACAAAAAATAGCCACTGCAAATTGCATAATACGTAGGAGAAAATAGCTTTTACTATGCCGACTCGTATCGCTTAAACTTCGTATTCTTGTATGGTTATTATCAATGACACAGAAAAATGAAACTTACATAATCAAGTGCATCAGCTTATATTTAAAAATAGGGTTTTGTTAATAAATCTCTTGTTGAAGAATCAAAAAGTAATAATTTTCAAAAAATAAAGCTTTTTAAGTTTTAATATATTAAAAATGAGTAATGTTATATCCTCATATAAATTTCTCTTAATATAAAATAAAAAAATATTAAATAAACAGTAAATACATATAATGTCTTAGAAATATAAAAATATTTAATATTTTTTTATTTAATAATTAAAAAGATTAATATGAAGATTAGATAGAAGAATAAAATATTTCTCATTAAATATTATACTTTTCATTTAAAATTTATTAATTTTGATTCCTCCAAATCCTTTAGGGTTTGTTTAGAATGAATAAAAATAGTAAATGATTTATTTTGATTTGATTTAGAAATTAAATTTTGTGTTTGAAACTTTAAAAAAAATAAAATTTAAATTGATTTAGAAATCAAATTTTATGTTTGATATTAATTAAAATGAGAATTGATTTGATTTAATTTTATTATTTTACATTTTTACCTTTATAGATAATTAAGAAAGATATTATAAAAAATTAAAAGCTCTCTCTCTCCTTTCCCTCTTTCTCTCCCTCCCCCCCCCCTCTCTCTCTCCTCTCTCTCTAAAAATTCAAAGCTCACTCTCTCTTCTCTATCCCCTCTCCTCTCTCTCTGCCTCCCACCCTCACTCTCCCATGAAAATAAAGATTTTAAAAAAATCACACACACACACATGCTCACATACACACACACACAGAAACACAAAAATTATTTGATTCAATATTATTCACTGTTCTGTATAAAAGATGGAGGCAACCAAGCAAGCAAATGAAACGTTCGTATTTTCAAGGGAGCATTTATCAACCCAATTTTTTCATAATTACACAAAACATACTTAAGTCTTAACCAAAACAGAAAAAATTGCATTGATAAATGCAAGCAGATATAGGTTCGGTCCTAAGACCTCAACAACCAACATACATACATATCTAATTAAATTAAATTCAGAAGTTTAAACTATTTTTTTTTCAACTTCAAAACAATAACAAGTCCTTTGTTGATTTAAACAACTATTTAAACAACTCAAATACAATGTAGTCAATGATTAATACAAAACTAGATGTCCATTAAGGTGTAGATGTCCATGGCTAAGTCTAAATACATCTCAAATACAACAAGCAAAATCATTAGTATTAACTCAAAATTAAGACTAAGTCTTAGTCATTTTCCTATGAAGCCAATTAAGGCGTAGATGTTCATCAAGGGCAATAAATGATCTCGCCAAAACTGGATCAGCCACAAGAAAATCCAAAGCATCACAAAGATAATCTCCATCCAACCTTGCCTCTTTGAGAATCTTCACCACTTGTTCTTCAATGCTGACAACTGGTTTTGGGTTACTGCTACTGCGTAAGGCCTCAGCAATGTCCATCATTGCTACTTTAATGTCTTGAACTCCCTCATTGATGATGCCACTAAAAGAAGCCTTTCTCTTGATTCCTCTCTTCTTAATTGCAGATTGCTTTGGAAGATAACTTGTTGAAAATGAAGGAGCTGGGAATTCTTCACAGTAGCTCTCATTCCCATCAATTGGGTTGACTGCCTCAAGATTAATGGTATTGTCAGTGTCGATGTCTTCAATCACTATTGGCCCTTCCTTTTTCCATCTTTTAACTTTTTCTTCCACACTTTCAACTCTTGAATCAGTAGCTCTATCTTTTTCATAGATGTCACACATCAAATCCAAATTGAAGAGCTGCTTCCCACGAACTAACTTCCTTTCTTCTTTTCCCTAGCCAAACAAAGATAAAAATGTCATTTATTGTTGAAATTTGAAAAAAAAAGCTAGTTAAATATATTTTACCTTTACAGCTTCATCCCAAACTCCTGGCTCAGCTTCTATGGTCTTTGTAATGTCATTCCATGAGAATCCATTTAGTTTCAAAACATCTATGGCAGTAGCCATTTGTGATTTGAGAGTTTTAAGTCGATTTTGAATATTCTCTTTCTTCATATTCTTTCCAAATTCTGTTTTGATAGCTGTAACTGTAGCTCAGTATGCTTCATCTGAAAATTTTTTATCTTGTTTTTGCCCTTTCAATTTCTACTCTTTCAAAACTTCAAGGAGAAATGAACCCATTTGGGTAGTCCATCTCCTATAGTTTGATAACTTGGTTTGATCAACAGACTCCACCTCTCCAATAGTGTTCTCGATATCTTTGTTAGCAGATTCCACTTCTCAATATACATCTTCGGCCAATTATGATCCACAATATGCTTCCATAAAAAGAAGTTGTTCAAGGCCATCTAACTACATGATATTTAAACAAGAAGAATGTGAAAACCAAAATCAGTCAAATATATATGTATATCATTAGAAGCATAATTATAAAAATTCAAAACAAGAATCCAATTGTAAGTAAATTGCCAAATATGGAAGTAAACATGATGCCATGAATACTAGACCAAAAATAAGTGTTAGGAAAAGTAATTGAATAAACCAAAAGAGCAAGCATAAAATCATCATGATGAAGTATCTTAAAGGCAGTGCAATTGTTGCTATATATATTCATTAAATAAACCGTATAGGCAAACAGCCATCGATGGCTAGAAGTCGCAAATTATATATAGCTGCGGACACCAAAGACATCGATTTAATTTTTCCATGTATTACCATCTAAATCAGGGGGATAATTACCAATTTACCACATTTGGTTACAAAAATATAGCAACCCAGTTTCTATCATTCAATAGTGAGTAAGCCATATCAAGGAATGAAGTATAAAATATAGTATCACAAACATAGATTATTCTACAACTAATGAAGTACTCATGAAATACAAAGTCAAATATCAAGGAAAGTCAACATGATTATATAACAAAGAAACTAATTATTATGAGAGACAAAATCATTCCACATTTGCCAAGCAATGCTATTTCTTATTCTTTCTGCTTCTTTTCCATCAGTATCTCTAAGCTCTCTTCTTTCTGGCTGTTCACGTTCAAGCTCTCTTTCCAAAAGTTCTCTATCAACTTCTGATATAAGTTTTTCATCAGGATCATGACCTATAAAAAAATTGTGTAGCATGCAGCATGCCAACATAATTTCTGATTGAGTGTCAACATCGTATTGCGCTTCTGTTCCACTTGCTATTATCGGGAACCTCTTCTTTAACACGCCAAAAGCTCGCTTTATTGAATTGCGCAATGAGGAGTGTCTTAGGTTAAATAATTCTTTTGCATTTTGTGGAGGATGACAAGAATACTCCTTGAGGTGATATCTAGTGCTCCGATAAGGAGTGAGAAAACCATACTTCAACATATACCCAGCATTAGCCAAGTAGAATTTTCCTAAGTATAAAGCCATGATTAGCTTCTAATATTTATATTGATTAATAAATATAGTTTTTTTAATATAGAGATGTACTTGGAGGAACTCTAAGACTATCATCCCTATCTAAAGCATCCTCAAGCACTCTTGAATTTGAAGCAGATCCTTCCCACCCAGGCAAAACAAAAGTAAACTTTAGATCAAAAGTGGATGCAGCTAACACATTCATTGTTGGGTAACCCTTCCTACCCCGATATCTAGGTACTTCTTCATTCGGAACTTTCACCCTAACATGTGTTCCATCAAGAGTACCAATACAATCCTATATATATAGAATGAAACTAACATAAAAATTAGAGATTGAAAAAATGAAACATGAACCATGATATTTGAAAACTGACTTTACCTTAAAATAAGGATAAAACCTTCCTGTACTATTCAAGATCTCAAGTGTGGTTGTGTTTCCATCAGGTTGTACAAGAAACTGATCCTCAAGTGTAATGATTGCTCTGAGAACTTGATGAAAATGCCTACTAATAGTCTCACCAGAGCGACAGAAGAAAAAAGAAATTGTGCGATTTCTAACATTATGTGACAAAATGTGAAGAAATTTCACCACTTGTTCTTCAACACAGCTATACTTAGTGTCTCTAAGAAGTTCAGTTGTTCTTAGGATGTTAACTAGACGACTAAATGTGTTAGGCCCCATACGCAACATGTCACGTGACCTCTCATCAGTTTGTATTCTCCTCATTAGCTCTCTTCTTACTTCCTCCCTTTCTATTCTTGATGTTGGAATCTCTCTTTCAACCTAAGTAGTATATTGATAAATGCGAAGAAGGATTACTAACCAGCCCATATAAACAACTATGGCAGCAACACAATTTTTCTCAAAATCTCTCATCCTTCACCCAACCAAAATTTAATTAGAAAAATTATCAACTACTAATTATGCTAATGAATTTAAAAAATTTGAATTTAATAGTAATTTAAAGAAATCCTACAAGCAAAACCTAACCACAATAACATAACAAGCTATATGTGCTTTAGCATCTATATTACAATTGTATCAAAGAAGCAACATAACAATATTAATATGCTTTAAAATCAGTAAGAAATAGGTATCTCCTTTATTTGCTCAAAAAGTTATAGAGCGTACAGCTATATGTGTTCCATATAGCCATAGCGTATGTCTAATGAAATGCATCTTTAGACATTGTCATAAAAAGCTAACATGGAAAGTGGAAACCTTGTTTTAAGCAAAGCACAAAAATGTTTTAGAAGGAATTATATAACTGCATTATAACTATGTTCTTCTTTTTTATTTTTTATTTTTTATTTTTGCTAATTGCTAATCAAATAAAAATGAAAAAGCTGAACTTCACTTCGCATTAGTAATATCTACACCATCCTTAAACAGAACCAACATTAGTATACTATAATGGCTAGCCTATTTCTGTTCATGTAATTTGTTTTAATTCTCATTATGTAAACTATAGATAGATAGATAGATAGATCTTAACAAAAAATGAAGAAACAAAAGAAATGAAACAAACTTTCCAAAACACAGAACGTACCTAGCTAGCACTGAAACCCCATCAACCCTTTTCAGTTTCAGTCATAATTAGCCAGAAAAAGAGAGGGTATCGAAAAGAAACTTCAGTCATGATCCAAGTAAACAAGACACTTTACTACTTCTCAGATTCATTCATGCTCACAAAACAACTGATATTATAAACTTCAACATAATTTTTAATTTTTAAACCAACTACAAGAAAGACACATAAACAACTCAGCTTCGACCATAACTTCAGTACCAATTGTTTCCACTGGACAGTTGGCTATCAACCACAACCTCGGTGAAGAAAGATCGACCAAACTCACAACATTTTGTTTTCCTATTTCAAAACAAAAATGTTTCAGACTATAAGATCTGTGACAAAACTAGAACTCAAATGATTAGAACCCATATCAAAACTAGAATTCAAACAAAACCCAGATCAGAACCCAAATCAAAAATAAAAAATATACCACAAACTAGATCTAGAGAAATTAAACGCAACCCAAAATTGAAAAAAGGATGAGATCGATTAAACCTACAATAAATATGAACACAAGGGTGGGATTGGCCAAAAATTTGTAGCAAATCGACCTTGAACAACCAACCTTGAACAACCAGAGAGAGAGGGTGAAAACGAGGAGCCTCGGCGAGAAAGAACGTGAAAGATACGAGCGGAAAGTGGAAGAATGTGAAGGAGGAGCTGAAAACGTGAAAGATGAAAGGAGGACTGAGATGTAAAATTGAAAAATGAATAGGGTTAAAATAGTCTTTTTCAAAAATTATACCTGAAATCAAATCAAATCAAAGTAAATTCTATCATTTTTTTATAGAATTTGTAAATAAGAAGAATAGAAATCTAATTAAATCCATAGGAATTATCAAATGAAATCATTTTTTAAATTTTAAGATTCTAAACAACAAATTTGATTTGCAAATGAAATCAATTCCCATTTTTTGTCGTTCCAAACACGCTGTTAAAGTCTCCTTAATTTTCCCCCTTGGGATTGGTAACTTTATGTCCGAAATAACAGTCATGTAGCTAAGTATCAACATTAAATTTTTGGGCTCAACACCGGGCATGGATATTGACGGCCTAAGAAAGTGCTCATTTTCATTCTATGGAGTTTCAACATAGACCATCCCCGCAATAATGGCTCGTGGGGTGGTGTCTAATATACACTTCTAAAAGAGGGTGTATAGTACAGTACCAAATTTAAGTTATTGATTTATTCATAAAATAAATCAATGACTTAGATCAATTACAAGAAATTTGCTAAGCAGGTTTTTTTTCAGGTTTTTTTTTAGTTTTTTTATTATTTTTTTACATACTACCACCACCACTGTCATCGATTGGCAGATCATTGTATGCTGCTTGTCGGTCATCATTGGATACCTCTAATTTTTTTAAATTGTATAACTGTATAAATATTATCAGTTAAAATTTATAAGATTTTTCAACAAACACAGTTATAGTTTTAGGAAAATTGATCACCTCCAATTTTTTTAGGTTGTATAACTGTATAAATATTATTAGTTAAAATTTATAAGATTTTTCAACAGTTATAGTTTTAAGAAAAAAATTTCAGTATGCACAGTTATTTAAGAAAAAAAAAAGACTGATATAATTTTAACAGATATTATTTACACAGTTGTGTAATTTTAAAAAGTGAATAGTAACTAGCAGGAGGTTGGCTGGCAGCGGTTGCCAGATATTGACTGGCGACGGTGGCCGGAGGTTGGCTGCCGATGGTTGCCGGCAATGGCCAGAGATTGGCCGGCTACGGTGGCCGTGGCGATGATGGCCTAAGTGCCGATAATGGTGGCCTAAAAAAAACAAAATATATATAAAAAGAGGCAACCTGTAAAAAAAAAAAAAACTACATGTTGCAGGTAAAAGTTTGGGTGTATGATACACCCAAACTTGGCAAGGTGCACAATAGCACCCGTCGTGGTGTCTAATATACACTCTCTAAGCTGGTGACGGTGATGGTTGCCAGTGGTGACAAGAGATTGGCCGGCGGTAACTAATAATGATGGCCTAAAAAAAAATAAAATATAAAAAAAGGCAATTTATAAAAAAAAAACCTACTGTTGTAGGTAAAAATTTAAGTGTATGATACACCTAAATTTGATTGAGTGCACAATAGCACCTGCCAGAGTTTTAGATGGAACTTTCCTATAAGAAAACAGGTTCAAGTAAAGTGAATATTGGAATCCATACCATAAGGTTTAATACATAGGGAAACTAAATTCTAAATCATATAAAAATCATTTAATAAAATTGAGAGCTTATAATAGAGCTTAGTACAACTTTATAGCTATACATCATGTTCAGTTTCTAAAGTTTTAATCAAACATTTCTTATGGGATATCAATGACGTGTTTCTATGGCACATAGAATAGAATGTGTTTAGTTTGTAGTTGGAGTTGATAATCACATATTTTGTACATTAATAAACCCTCATTTTTAGTCATTTACACTCTCCATGTACTTAATTGATTACGCCTGGTTATGTTTTGTAAGTTTGGACTCAAATTGGGCTTAATTGATTTTTTCAGTATTATTTGGGTCTTACACTGTTTCTGTATTTCAGCCATATCTTAAGTTCTAGATATGTAAAAATTATGTATCTTACCTTGTAGAAAAGATAAGAGAGAACTCTACAACTTTGATGAGAGCTCAAAGTCTCATTCAAACATCTAGTGTAGCTAATTGGGTTCGGAACTCAGAACACGAGTTTTGTGTCTGGAACTTGAACAGTGTATAGTAATCAGAGCATAACTCGGGCTGTAGGAACTTTTTTGGGCTAAAATTTTGATACTTGAAAGTTAAGACCCATATCTACAACTTTCATGAAGAACACAAAACTCAAATTGGACAGTTTGGAGGTGATATTGCATCTGGAAGTCAAAACAGAGGTGCTGAAACTAAGCCTGAACAGTTTGCAGCAATTGGGTCATATCTCGGGCTGTAGGTGATGAAATGAGCTGAAATTTGGACATCTGAAACTTAAGACTCAGATCTACTTTCATGAAGATGACTTTTCTATTTGATGGCGGAATCAATGAGTTAAGCAATGAATGATTTCGGAGACAAAGAATCTCAATAATTTTTCACTCACCAACTCGCCATTTGACATTTTTCATTCATTCACCCATTCATTCACCTACTCTTAATCAACCCCCTTGTCATTTTGTATTCCTAATCCTCTATAAAAGGCACCATTGACTAATCATTTGGTGCTCATAGTGTTAGGCTTAGTTTTTAGAAGTTATGGTTATGCTTGTTTATTGTTTTCCTTTGTTGTAATTTTCTCTTGCTCTAAATTAAAGCTATGTTCATCTTTCTCTTCTTTTCTTTTTCTTTTTTCTTATCTATGAGTAACTAAATCTTCATTTTGCTTGGGTGAAAGAGTGAAGCTCTTGGTAATGAAATAAGGTTAGATTATTCTATATCTTGTGCTTAAATGATATATTATCAAATTGATATTATATGTGTTGTATTTTGTTTCCAATCAATTTAGAAACCTTCTTTGTATAATGAAGATCTTGATTTATTGTAGGCAATAAGATTGGCACAGTGAATGATTGAGCTCATTTGCAAATATTGGTAGATAATTAAAGGAATTATAATATGATTACATATATAATTAAACTTTGAATGTTATATTTTCTGATTGGAACCTCCGTTGTGTGTGGATTTCAATTGAGTTATAAAGAGAAATAATATTGCCTTTAATTTATTACCAAGAGTGGCTCTCCTAACCCAAGCAAGTTCTTAAATTCATTTGTGAACATCTTTTATTACTTTTGGTGTTGTGACAAATCCTTTTCTTACCTTAATTAATTTTTCTTCATCAATTCCTTGTGGATCGACCTCGGACTCCCGAGAAATTTATTACTTGACACAACCTGCACTTGGGTTTGCATCCTTAAATCCCGCAATCAAGTTTTTGGCGCCGTTACCGGGGACTTGATTAGAAGTTTTAATTTATTGAGGTTCTTTTTCTTTAATAAA
Source organism: Ormosia emarginata (assembly GCA_029884605.1). NCBI lineage: Eukaryota > Viridiplantae > Streptophyta > Magnoliopsida > Fabales > Fabaceae > Ormosia > Ormosia emarginata. The sequence continues at coordinate 14,300,862 of JAQQTP010000086.1, forward strand.
ATCTATTCTCTCTTCTCCCTTACTGGAGCAAAAGATAGGCTTCCCGATCATTCGGTTTCTTTACTAACTCTCTAACTTTCTAACTTACTAACCTACTAACTTGCTAACATATTAACTTTCTAACTTTTAATTTATATCATTTATTTTCTGCTTACTAACTTTTATTTTCTGCACTCTAACTTTTTAATTTACGTTTTTATTTTCTCGCACTCTAACATTTTAATTTGTTATTTATTATTGCTTTACTAACATAATGAAATAATATTTCTTCTTCTCTTTCTTTCACCGGCTCTGGTGGGGCTCGCTTTTTTCGATTTTCATATTTAAATTTATTTTTGTATTTTACTTTCTCGCACTTTATTTTTTACAATTTACTTTTCTGCAATTTACTTTTCACACTTTACTTTTTTGTATTTTTCTTTTCTAACTTTTTACTTGTTAATATTTATTGGGTGGTTTGTTTATACCACATCCTTATTAATATTTAATGGCTAGTGTAAACTACCGACTTGTACATTATTTTTTCTATTTTAAGTCATTTATTTATGCTTAATTGGTATCGTGATTTAAATTCTGGTCATTTAGTTAAAATTAATCCTAATACTTTATATATTGATTTGTTTGAATCACAATCACACACAATTGACACAATGACTGAAAATGAAAGTATACGTGATGAACATGAAAATCAGCCGTTGCGAACCATGCGTGAATATTTGCAACCACCTAAAAATTCTAGTTCATCATGTTTTATCTTTCCACTCAACGCCAACAATTTTAGATTTAAGTCAGGTATGATTTCTTTACTTCCTAATTTTCATGGTTTAGAATCTGAAAGTCTATATTTACATCCGAAAGAATTTGAGGAAATATGTATTACTTTCAATGATCAAAATTGCATTGAAGAGATTGTTAAGCTTAAATTGTTTCCCTTTTCTTTAAAAGATAAAGCAAAATCATGGCTTAACACTTTGAAACCAAGATCAATTGGCACATGGCAAGAAATGCAAGGTGAGTTCTTAAAGAAATTTTTTCCAACACATAAAACCAATGCTATGAAAAGACAAATCTAATATTTTTTCCCAAAATTCAAACGAAGCATGTTGGGAACGGTTTAAAGATTTGTTAAATTCTTGCCCACATCATGGTTTTGAAAAATGACGCACTATAAGCTTCTTTTATGAAGGTTTAACACCTGAAACTAAACAATTTATGGAAATAATGTACAATGGTGAGTTTCTTGATAAAGAACTTGATCAAGCTTTAGACTATTTAAACTAGTTGGCTGAAAACTCTCAATTTTGGCATAGTATTAACCCTTCTGAAAATTCAATTAGATCTAACCTTACAAGTGCTAATAAAGGAAAATATCACCTTAGTCAAGAGGAAGATCTAAATGCTAGGTTTGCCAGTTTGGCTTGAAAGGTTGAAGCCATGGAATTAAGAAAAGCAAAAGAAATCAAATATGTGCAAAATGAAAAAATTTGTGGCATTTGTGATGACTTAGGACACTCAACACACGAATGTCATAACATTCTTATTTTTAAAGAAGTTGTACATGAGCAAGTAAATGTAATGAATAATTTTAAAAAATCATTTACTTCTTCTTTTTCAGATACATACAATCCAGGATGGAGAAATCACCCGAACTTCAGCTGAAAGAATAATAATCAGTCACAATTTGTGCAACCACCACCTCCTCAAGCACAATAAGACTCTCAAAATTCTCAAGGATATGCACCTTATGTCCCACCATATAGGAAAAACCTTGAAGAAACACTGCATGCATTCTTAGAAAAGCAAGAGACCATTAATAAACAAAACAATCAAACTATGAGTGACATAAAAGACACTCTTGCTAAACTTTTTTCTACACTCACCATTCACGAGAAAGGGAAATTTTCTTCTTAACCTCAACCAAATCCCAAGGGTCAGTACAGTCTAAATGAGGGGAGTTCAGAAAACCAACAAATGGACTATGTCAAGTCAGTGATAACTCTTAGGAGTGGAATGTTGTTGAAAAATAAATTCCCATACCTTGTGAGAAAGAAGATGAACCAATTGCCCAAGAAAATGAAGAAGCTGACCAAAAAGAGACTAAACTCTCGCCTTCACCACCATTTCCTCAAGCATTGAATAATCCAAAGAAATTGGACCACTATACTGAAATTTTTGAAACAAGTAAAGATCAATATTCTTATGTTAGATACTATCAAATAGATTCCTTCTTATGCCAAATATTTGAAGGACTTGTGCATTGTTAAAAGGAAACTAAATGTGAAAAAAAAAGTATTTTTGGCTGAACAGGTAAGCTCCATTCTTCAGAATAATAATGCGTTGAAATTTAAAGACCCTAGTTGTCCTACAGTTTCATGCATTATTGGAGAACATAAAATTGAAAAAGCTTTACTTGATCTTGGTACTAGTGTCAATTTGCTTCCATATTCAATTTATCAGCAACTCAACTTGGGTGACTTAAAACTAACTTCTGTAACTCTTCTACTTGCTGATACATCAATTAAAATTCCAAGAGGAATAGTGGAAGATGTGTTAGTTCAAGTTGATAAATTCATATATCCTGTAAATTTTATTGTCTTGGATACTGAACCTATGATCGATAGTTACAAGTCAATTCCTGTTATTTTAGGCAGTCCATTTTTAGCAACATCAAATGCTTTAATAAATTGCAGAAATGGAATGGTAAAGCTAATATTTGGAAACATGACATTGGAGCTCAATGTTTTTAACATGTGCAAGCAACTACATGAAGTTTTTAATGAAAAGGAAGAAGTTGAAGGGATTGAAGCCATTGTAGATAATCATCTTCAAAAATGGAGTTCTTCTAACTAATTAGAAGTTTGTTTAATTAATTCATTTGATTTACTTGATTGTACAGAGGAAATAGAATACAAAGGATGGAAGCCAAGATTCAAAGAGCTAAAACCCATGAATGATAATACATATGAAGAAAAACCCACACTAGAATTAAAGCTATTACCTACTGGGTTGAAGTACACATTTTTGGGAGAAGAACAAAGTTTTCCAGAAGTAATTTCCTCAACTCTTACTGGAGAACAAGAAGGAAAGATGTCGCCTCAGTAGACACCCCAAGATAGAAGAAAATTTTTGACAGAGGTGAAAACTTTTTATTAGGATGATTCATATTTGTTTAAATATTGTCCTGACCAAATCTTTCAGAGATGTGTGCCCGACAGTGAGGTAAGTAGTGTCATTAAATTTTGTCACTCAGAAGCATGTGGATGTCACTTTTCTTCAAAGAAAACAGCTGTGAAAATCTTGCAGTACAGATTTTATTGGCTCACTTTATTTAAAGATTGTTATACTTTTTACAAAAGTTGTAAAAATTGTCAAAAAATGGGTTCAATTTAAAAAAAAACATGATGCCTCTGAACCCCATCCTTGTCATTGAAATTTTTGATTGTTGGGAAATTGATTTCATGGCTCTATTTCCATCATCATTTGGATTTGTGTATATTTTAGTTGCAGTTGATTATGTCTCAAAATGGATTGAGGTGATTCCATGCTGACACAATGATCATAAAACTATTCTCAAATTTTTAAAAGAAAATATCTTGTGTCGATTTGGAATCCTTGGAACTATCATCAGTGATGGGAGAACACATTTTTTCAATAAATCATTTGAATCTTTAATGAAGAAATATAGTATTACACACAAAATTATCACCCCTTATCACCCTCAGACAAATGGATAAGTTGAATTGGCAAATAGGGAGATGAAACAAATTTTAGAAAAAACGATTAACCCAAATCGTAAAAATTGGTCTTTAAGACTAAACGATGCACTTTAGGTTTACCGTACTGCTTTCAAAACATCTTTGGGCATGTCATCCTATCGGTTAGTCTATGAAAAATCTTGTCATTTGCCTGTAAAATTAGAACATAAAGCATTTTGGGCTATTAAAGCTTTCAATCTAAATCTTGATGATGCTTACAAGATACGCAAATTACAATTAAATGAACTTAAGGAATTGAGAAATGATGCATATGAGAACTCAAAGATGTATAAAGCCAGAACAAAAGCTTTTCATGACAAGACAATTTTGAGAAAATTTTTTGAAATTGGCTAAAAAGTTCTGCTTTATAATCTCGCCTGCACCTATTCCCTGGAAAATTGAGATCTATGTGGAGTGGTCATTTTGTTGTCAAACATGTGTATCCTCATGGGGCCGTAGATATTGAGAATCCTAGGAATGGTAATGTGTTTAAAGTCAATGGACAAAGGCTCAAACCATTTCTGGAAAACCAAGTTGATGAGGTAGAATTCGTCTCTCTTTCTGATCCTTGTTATGAATAGAATTCACTCTAATTTTGTTGCCTTGTTTTTACAGTTCTTTGTGTTGCCGGTTAAGTGGCGGATAATGGTACTCCGTGACTCTCAAGTCGGTTTGTTTTTCAGTTTCCCAAAATAACTGAATCCTTCTTATCCTTTAAAATGGATGTCCTTCTTTCAAACCTGATGGTGTGGTGTGGAATATGATTAAAAATTAATATTAAAAATAGTTGCCAAGTTCCACCAAAATTATAAAAACCTTGCAACCAGTTGTAGTGATCAAGGGTCGATCCACAGAGAACCAATTTAATTAACACTATCAATCTAATCCTTCGATGAAAAATAAACAAGTGAAAGTAAAAAGGGGTTTTGTTAATTTAAAACTAAAATGCAAAAATAAACTTAAATCAAAACAGTAAACACAAATTGAATTATCAAGTTAAAAACATTGGTTAAGAGATAGAATCCACCACTAGATTTATATGATTATGCCAACTTACATACCCTTTATACCAACATGATCAATTATGTTTTTATGTGATTGTGAGATAAATCTCATGTCTTCCTTAAGTTTAGCTTAATTCAACAACCGTTCAAATCAAACCCTAACCATTAGTTATTTGTAAAGCAACCGCTATTACACCTCCCTAATGATTGCATTAATAATTAGAAAACCAATCACACTAAGGTCTAATCACACACCGGGATTAGATTACTTAGATCATATGTTTCACTAGTTTTACCACCGCAACCGCGCATAGCAATCCTAGTTTTACCACTTTCGAAATTTGGCAAAGAATATAAAAACCTTTATATCGATTTAAGATAAAAAAAAAACATATGAATAAAAACATAATTGAATTGATATAAAGAAAGTATGCAAGATTCACATAATCAAAACTAGGGTTTCATCCTCCCTTAACCAATCAAAGAGTTTAGCCACATATGGCAAATTCAAAATCACAATAAAAGTTAAAGGAAAACATTGTTCAAAACAGAAGAAGAAAAGAAAAACTAAAAATCAAACTAGTTTCCAAGGCTTGAGAATGATTGATCTTTGATCGCTCGAATCCGAGTCTCCAATCCTCAATCGAATCCTTCCCTTCTTGGTCTTCGTGTTCTCTCGGTTCTTGAGCTCTCTCGCCCAGGCACCGGATTTAAGGGCTCTAAGCAACCCTATTTATAGGTTTGGGAACCTATTTTAGCATTAAATCACGAAATCAAAATCCTGATCTGATGACACGGGCCGTGTCATGTTACACGCCCAACCCGTGTCTGATTCTGGAGGCCAATTTCCAAGTTTTCCAAAGTCGAGAGGAACACGGCCCACCCCGTGTCATGACACGGGCCGTGTTTGCAAGCTTGATATCTTGGTTCTTCCTCGTGAAGTCGGAGGATTACACGCCTACCCCGTGTCATTTGACACGGGCCGTGTTGTTCAAAATCATCCAAATCAGCCTTGATTCTTCATGCATGCCCTCTTCCTTTGCTTCTAGGAGTTTGATACTGATTCCTTTAAATCCTTCAACTCTCTCCTCGATAGTTCAAAACCAATGGACTCCATCACTTATGAATCTCCTGAAAATCACAACACGTTTATGAGTGTTTATAATCACATTTTAGCAAAGTTTCACAATAAACATCCAAAGATAATTCTAAATCAGAAACTTAGCTAAATGTTAACAATTAAACCCATATGGAATCCAATTAGATCAAACAAAAGAACATTTAAGAGCTGAAATTATTAACAGATCACCTGATAAAACATTTTCCTTCTCTCCCTCAAAATACTCTGAAAAAAATTTACAAGGTTAGATGTAAAAGATTGAGACTGTTAATGCACAAGGGTGTACCAGAAGATGTACTCTGGATAATTGAAGCAAAGGTCCGACTAGCAGGTGAGTCTTCAATTTCATTTGACCCATACATGCCAGGTCTTGGAAGAAGTTCGTATTCTAACAAGAGAAGAGCAAAAAAGTTACAAGTCTGTCACAAATGTGGATGATGGAATTATAACAAGCGATGTCATTCTTTGGAGATAGTTTTCACAAACAGAGAAGATAAATTTTTCTTCATTAAGAATAGACTGAGTAAGGAATCATTATATGATATCTTATTAACTCTTGAGACGCATTCTTGTGGATTAGTGCATCGTGAACTTCTTAATTTGTGGAATCTCTTAAAAGATGAAGAAAAACACTACAGTCTTGGGAATCTGACTCTAAAAGACCTTGTTTGCCAATTTATAAGAAAATTGGATGGGAAGCTTATCCTCGACTCATAGAAGACGTTTAAGTCGTTACTGGATGTGAAACTAGAGGCAGATGTGAGCCATATCTACAATAATCTGTACATATAACCTTATTCTTTTTCATGTTTTCTAAAAAAAAAGAAAAAAAAAGCAAAAAAAAAAAGAAAAAAAAGAAAAAAAGTGTTTGAACAAGAGCGATCCAGAAGGAATACCATGACTTTAATTAGTGGTGGAGCCCCAGCCTTTGGCTGACCCGTCATTGACTCGGGTGGACCTTTGCACGCTGGCCCTTAAAAAAGTTCGTGTATCATGCTCTGTAGAGAGTCACACTCCATAACTCAATGTTTACCATCTAGGCACTGTGGAGTTGATGGACAAGCAGAAGTGTCCCACTCTGGTTATTAGTGAGAAGTAACCCGCAGCTGCCAAAGCGTATGAGGCATCTGAGCCTGATCCTCTATTTTATTAGAAGGGACTTTCAGCACCCTGGGATGGGACGTTCTGGATCTTGGACATTACGGGTTTCAGATTTTAGCATTTTTATTGATGTTACGAGCTCAAGTGTGAGCTCTCCAGGTTCCAGACCCTGGATGGAAACCCACGATGGTTTCTTCTTTCTCCTTTCTTCGAATAAATGGACATGAATGTCTACTGCACTGGTGACACGCAGTATAAAGATATGTCACTACTGCACTCATGACGCGCAGTATAAAGATATGCCATGAAAACTGTACATAAAGGTATGTCATTATTTGCTATTAAATTTCTTTTTGTATGATTTTGTTGTATTTTAGTTTTGGACAGACGATCCTTTGAGCAGGGTCCTTCAGGAGTTCTTAGACTTCTTTACCCTGATGGTTTTCTTGAAGTAAAAAAAAAAAATTTCTTTACCTTTAATCTTTGATCCTGACCCAACAATAGCTCAGATAGATAGGTCAGCAGGAAGCAGTATGCATCGCAAGCCCGATCAGATGCTCCAGTTATTTAAATAATATTAAGCTTTAGTTTTATTTATTTTACTTTGTTTCTGTTTAAATTTGTGTTAGGTTTCTCTTTTTAATAATTTCTCAAACAGGTAATATCTTCTATCCTTTACTCATCTATATTTTAACATTGAGGACAATATTGTGATCTAGTTGGGGGGGAAAGATAGTTGACCAAAGAAAAAAAATTTCTTTTTTGGGGAAGTATGATATGATTGTCATGGACTTACTAAACTAATGAATAATGGTAGAGTAAGGAGTAATTTTACTTTTGAGTCGTATCTAAATTGGGAAGTATGTTTAGTGATATGACTGTCAGAAACTTATTCATAGTAAAACTAATTAGTGATGGCAGAGTAAGGAGTAAATTTTGGAAACAATTTACTACTCTTGAGATGCATCTTAGTTGGGGTAATAATTATTTAGTGTTTATTTGTAGAAGTAACAAAGTTTTACTGTTTGATTTCCTTTGAAATTTCAAGCGAATGCACTCTCACATCCTTTGAAGCAATTGAAATTCAAGAATCATAGCATGGTTGAATAAATTATCTTCTTTCTTAAATTTCACATGTTTGGTTATGGATGTTGAATTGGTAGATTGAGAATGATAGAAATATGCCTTGTGAGATTTTGAGCTTACTGATGAATGGATTGAATATCTGTACCATTCTCTTCTTTATTGTGTGATTTTCACTCATGGAATTGTTACTCTAGAACTTGCTTTAATTCTTTTTGAGGCTACATTTTCACATACATACATAAATATGATTGAGGCATTTTGAAATAGCTACTTTGACCAAATAGCCATCCTTGTATATTTTCCCTTGTGTAACCCCTTTGAACTTATTTGATCATTCCTTGTTTTTAGTTTATTTCGTGCCTTCAAAAAAAAATATGTCTTTACCCAACCTTAGGGAATAAGATAGCATTGACCTTGTTCTTGAACAAGTGTGGGGGTGTGTGTGCAAAATGATAAAAATAAAAAATAAAAATAAAAAATTGACCACTATTGCAATCAAAGGATTATCAGAGTCTAGAATAAAGGTGGATGCTTAGAAACAACAGGAAAAAAAAGAGAATGTTCAGGTCTAACAATGAATGCAATTCACCAATTTGGGATTGATCTTCAACAAAACATTAGTTAAATATTAGTAGTTGTCCTTTATGATGAATGTTCTCAAACATTTTTTCCTCTCTAACTATACCATAATGCTCTTTTATTCTTTTTGGTATTTTTCTTCTCACATCCATATTATCCTCTCTCTTTTACCATGACCCCATTACACCCTTGAATAAAGTCCTCTTGATTTTTGTATGCATGTGGTTTGAGTAGCAGAGAAGTAGAAGATAAGCAAGCTTATGGTAGTACAATTGTTCATGGGTTGAATAGAGTGAAATACTTACCTTTTAAACACTTGAGAGATTGAGAGTAAATTTTATGAGGATCTATCATTCTTGATTCATTCTTTTCAACTGAAGTTTCTTTGCTTGTTGGTTTGAGATGTGAAGAAATCTTACCTCATTAATGCTTTGATCCCTTGAATTTCTTGTAGCTCTTCTTGCTTCATCAAGTCTTTTAGAGTTTTTAGCTTTTGAGTTTATGTCGTTTTTCTTTGTTTCCTAGCTTTGGTCTTATATATTTTGCCCAAGAGTGCAAAAAGTTAAGTGTAAGGGAATTTGATAATCACATATTTTGTACATTAATAAACCCTCATTTTTAGTCATTTACACTCTCTATGTACTTAATTGATTAAGTTTGGTTATGTTTTGTAAGTTTGGACTCAAATTGGACTTAATTGATTTTTCTAGCATTATTTGGGTCTTACACTATTTTTGTATTTCTGCCATATCTTGAGTTCTAGATGTGTAAAAATTATGTATCTTACCTTGTAGGAAAGATAAGAGAAAACTTTACAACTTTGATGAAGAGCTCAAAGTCTCATTCAGACTTCTAGTGGAGCTAATTGGGCTCGAAATTTAGAACACGAGTTTTGTGTCTGGAACCTGAATAGTGTACAGTAATCAGAGCATAACTCGGGCTGTAGGAACTTTCTTGGGCTGAAATTTTGATACTTAAAAGTTAAAACTCATATCTACAACTTTCATGAGAACACAAAACTCAAATCGGAAAGTTTGGAGGTAATATTGTGTCTGGAAGTCAAAACAGAGGTGCTGAAACTGAGCCTGAATAGTCTGCAGTAATTGGGTCATATCTCTGGCTGTAGGTGATGAAATGAGCTGAAATTTGGACATCTGAAAGTTAAGACCCAGATCTACAACTTTCATGAAGATGACTTTTCTATTTGATGACGGAATCCACGAGTTAAGCAATGAATGATTTCAGAGACAAAGAATCTCAATAATTTTCCACTCACCAACTCACCATTTGGCATTTTTCATTCATTCACCCACTCATCCACCTACTCTTAATCAGCCCCCTTGTCATTTTGTATCCCTAATCCTCTATAAAAGGCACCATTGGTTAATCATTTGGTGCTCTTAGTGTTAGGCTTAACTTTTAGAAGTTATAGTTATGCTTGTTTATTATTTTCCTTTGTTATAATTTTCTCTTGCTCTAAATTAAAGCTATGTTCATCTTTCTCTTCTTCTCTCTTTCTTTCTTCTTGTCTATGAGTAACTAAATCTTCATCTTGCTTGGGTGAAAGAGTGAAGCTCTTAGTAATGAAATAAGGTTAGATTATTCTATTTCTTGTGCTTAAATGATATATTATCAAATAGACATTATATGTGTTGTATTTTGTTTCCAATCAATTTAGAAACCTTCTTTGTATAATAGAGATCTTGATTTATTGTAGACAATAGGATTGACACAGTGAATGCTTGAACTCATTTACAAATGTTGGTAGATAATTAAAGGAATCATAATATGATTACTTATATAATTGAACTTTGAATGTTATATTTTTTGATTGGAACCTCCGTTGTGTGTGGATTTCAATTGAGTTATAAAGAGAAATAATCTTGTCTTTAATTTATTACCAAGAGTGGATCTCATAACCCAAGCAAGTTCTTAAATTCATTTGTGAACATCTTTTATTACTTTTGGTGTTGTGACAAATTATTTTCTTACCTCAATTAATTTTTCTTCATCAATTCTCTGTGGATCGACCTCGGACTCCCGCAAAATTTATTACTTGAGACAACTTGCACTTGGGTTTGCATCCTTTAAATCCTGCAGTCAGGAGTATCTTAAAAGCATGTTTAAAATATTAAAAGATGTGCTAACATATTTGGTAAATTTTTCTGTTGACAAAATTCAGTTAGTTTTAATGAAAAATTACTTCAAACTTCAATTTGAGTGAAAACTCTAAATTTTTACATTTTTATTGGGTAAAATTCTGTTGAAGATATTTTCTCTTTCAATCTTACTTCAAAAGTGAGTTCAATCTTTCATCCAAACAATATTCATTTTGTCAAATTCACTTTTGAGATAAAAGTTTCCAAACATACATCACGTTATTTCAAATTCACTTTCAACCAAACTTAAGTTAGCAAAATCAAGTTGACTTAAATTTAAATTTACAAATTCTAATTCAAACATACACATAATAGTTAGATAAAAACCTAAAAAATCACAATCTAAGATAAACTTAAATCATAGTTAAAGAGTGAAAAAGTATTGGGTTTTACGAGTTTATGCGAGTTGTAAAAAATATGCTAATGGATGCACATAAAGATACTAAAAATCAAAGTACGTAGTTAAGGGCATGAAATATAGGGGTGGGCATGGTTCGGTTCGGAATGGAAAACCGAACCGAACCGAACCGAACCGATAAAGCGGTTCGGTTCAAAAACCAAACCAGTTTCTTTTAGAAATCGAACCGGTTTTAGTTTGGTGAACCGGTTTAGAACCGGTTCTAAACCGGTTAAGAACCAGTTTGGATTTAAAACCGGTTTAAAAATCGGTTTGGGTTTAAAACCGGTTCAGAACCGGTTTGGATTAAAAAAATTGGTTCAGAACCGGTTTTAGACTTAAAAACCGGTTCAGAACCGGTTTGGACTTAGAAAACTTGTTTAAAAACCAGTTCAGAAAATTGGTTAAAAACCAGTACAGAAAACTGGTTTAAAAACCAGTTCAGCAGCTCATAACCAGTACAGAAAATACATACACTTTAACACAGTTAAGACTTCATGTTGATCAGCCCCATTGGTCTACAACTTTGAAACAGAAAAAAAGGAAAGAGATGGGGTGGGGGAATCTCATGCTACCCTCACATATAAATAAACCATAAGATGACAATATTATAATCAACTGGAATCAGTAACATTTATAGTAAACGGGAAATTCAGATGAACTAGCAATTATATTACCACGAAGCCCATCTTTTGGTTCAATATCTGTGCAGGCCTATTATTCCTGTTCACATGCATAAATACCTGTGTCACACCTATAAATGAATACAGGAATATATGGTAAACTTTTTGGTCTTACTTCATATGTGCTATATTAGAATAAAAAAAGATTTACGCATATAAAATGAAAGGTATACCAAGAGCAACATTCTTCAGAGCACGCCTAGCCATGTTTGGATGATTGAACACATATTCTTCTGAGCTCCTATTATTTTTTACCTGCAAAAAGGTAAATAATCATGATCATTACTGAAGAGATTTATACAAGGAAGAACAAAAGATATTTCATTTAATAATTCAAGGCAGCTCCAGACAAGAAGGCATCTTGTCTTTGAGGAACTCGTCTCTCGGTCCACTTGCAAGTCGCTACGATGAAAGTTCGAACAACATGAACAGCATCTGTGAGAAGACAAACTAGGTTGAATTCATCAGAATCATTAGCTAGTAGGAAAAACTGGTCGCCATCAGTGAGATCAGATTCAAAATGGATAGGAGCACTGTATCCCCTTAACAAAGATGGAACAGGCCTCTCAAATATATCAGTGAACACAAATTCAGTAGTGAAGACTGGTTGATCATTGCTTGAAACAGATTCAAGAGTCCCATCATGATATCAATATGGAAAAGTTTTGCCACATCAGGAATCACAGTTTGATAAAAATTGACATCATCCTCAAGTCTTGATGCGTTAGCTAGCTCCTCACTCTCAGCACCCTGCATATTATGACAGGATAAGTAAACGAGGCATCAGTCATAACAACCAGCAATTTCACAGATTTAATTATTACAGCTCCTCAAAATACTATCAGTTTAATCCAGAGAATTAACAACGGCAAACAGACCATTTTAATTCCATTGATTGATTAATAAACGAAGCAGAGTATCTTATACTTACTATGACAAAAAACTACCTTAGTATAATCATGATGACTATAAAACCATGAATTCATCAAACCTTCTTGAAATGGACATTTAAGTTACAAAAAACAAAATAAATTCTACTTGCATTGCAGTTGATAACCACACTGCTGCTAACACAAGAGAAGAAATCCAAATACTTACAACTAAAGAATCGAGGAAGGCCAAAACAAGTTTACTATCAGTAGTCAAGTTTACTATAAAACCATGAATTCATCAAACCTTCTTGAAAGTGGAATGTCCTTGCCAGTTGAAGTAATATAGCAACACTTGTATTACTTTAAGCTGTCATAGAATTTCTATACCAGCACCAATACCTGCATAAAATAGTTAGAGGTAACACAAGGTGCTCAAAGTAATAGTAATCATAAGAAATACAAAACAACTTGATGCATCCTTTACCAATGTCATAGAATCCAGCCCTTATAGGCATGACTACATCAAGAATGACGACTGGAGCCCGGATGAACATTGCCTATTAGCTTGTCCTAATAGGCACAGTTTCTGGATGGGAAAAAATGTCATATGTAAAAATAATAAACCAGAATCATATATTAGGTTCACAAATACAAATTACCAAGACATACCAGGGAAACCAGCATAAAATGCAGCCATTCGGCATTCACTAGCTCTTTGAGATCCAGGTGCCAATACAGTACCCACGACAATGTCACCAACTTCACCTGGGTTCAAGTTGGTTTTCTCTATTACAGCCTACAATGAAACCTTATCATATTCATGTAGATGGATACATTAACTAGAGCAGAAAATATGAACTTAAGTACAAAGTAAATGTACATAACCAAAATGATTATGCAACGACCATCATTGCTTAAACAAAGTGAGTACAAAGTAAACGTACATAATCAAAATGCTTATGCAATGACCATCATTGCTTAAACAAAGTAGTCATTCATTTTACCTCATTTAAAAATTTCAAAAGCAAAAAGGTTAAGGGGAAAATAAATATGAATATCAAACCTTCAAAACAGGAGCTAGCAGGTCATCAGCAAGAGTGTCTTTGAAACCACCACGTTTACCTTTGCAAATAGCAGTCCGATATGCTCTGCAAATACGTAATTATTCATATTCATATAACAGGATCAACAAATAAAAAGAGCCCTCCAACAATCACTACATTGAAGCAGAACACTCTTCATTGAAAAAACACATGTTTAACTTGAGTAAGAGTCAAACTTACGCCACAATCACTACATCGTCTCCAAATACAAGATTTTGAGCTAATAATCAATCAAGGAAACTAGTTGCATCAAAAGGGTCAGATGGGTACTTTTTCCCACATGCCAGATAACCCATTCAAATGAATCAATATCAATATATAAATACATACAAGATCAAAACATTTACAAAATTCTCTGAGCTAATAACCAATCAAAGGAAACAATTTCTCAAAACAAACCAGAATAAAAAAAGCAAAGCGAGAGCCTTGAAGTATTACTTTAATAAAAGAAAGAAAAAGGCTTAGATAGAGTCGACCCCATGAAGGACACTTGTACAAGGAAAGCAAGGGAATCTTCCATTTGAATGACAGTAACATGCAGAAAATACAAAAGAAAGACAAAAATAAAAAGTAAAACAAATACAAGAAAATGTATCCCCTTCAATCATCAAGAGAAATAGCAGAAGAACAAGGAACATCTTGTTGAGAAACCATCTCTGCAAAAAAGTAGACCAACCTCTTAGTACTTATGAAAACATAATATAATAAGCAATAAGTAATAACATAAATGTGAAACATTAATATTAACTTACCTCGCTCAAATCTCTCAAGCTGCTCAAAGTCCTCTTTAGAAAGCAATGAGAAGGGTGTTCCTTTCAGCCAATCTTGTGTGCAGACAAGTGCTTCCACCATTTTAGGTGTTAAGGAACTACGATAAGGATCAAGCACCCTTCCTCCTGTACTAAATGCAGACTCAGAGGCTACAGTAGAGACAGGTATGGCCAACACCTCCCGAGCGATGTTTGCAAGGATTGGAAATCGACTTGAATTTAGCTTCCACCAACTTAGAATATCCAAGTGTAGATTGGTCTCTAAATCTTCCTTCAAATACTTCTTTAGCTCAGATTTGGCATTGGATTTGCGCCCAGTTGATTTTAAAAATTGATTCCAACAATAAGGATCATCATCATCAGTTTCAACAACTCGTACTTCTTGTGTATCACTTTGAGACCCCCCCTCCTGACTATTATATTCCTCAAAAAGTGACTCCAAACAAGAATCCAACTTATCTTGCAATTTAACCGCCTCGTCAAATCAAATATCGATTAATTGACCAATTGACATATCCTTGTTTATACCTAGGATCAAATACAATAGCAATTAACAACAACATGTTTAGACCATTGGGATTTCCCCAATATTTGTCATACTTCTTCTTCATCCTTTCAGCCATCATACTTACACTTATATCCTCAGAGCCACAGGATTGGCGGATCCTCTTCCCAATTCCAAATACCTCTTGCATATATATATTGCTGGTAACATAAGAAGTACCAGAAATGCGCAAAGTAGCATCATAGAAGATCTTCAAAAATGGTAAAATTAAGAAAACATAATTCCAATCTTCATATGTAGGCACACCTTTTCCCTTTTCTAACTCATCAACATATTTCTTGTCTAGCATCTCAAGCTCCTCAAATGCATTTCGATGCTTCAAAGCTGCCTCCAACATAAGATAGGTCGAATTCCACCTAGTTTCAACATCTAAGCAAACTAGACCCTTATATTCAATCTTCTCCTGTTCAACACATGCCTTGAATTTATTTAATCTAGAAGGAGAAGATCTTATGTACTTCACTGCACCGCGAATTCTCAAAACAGAACAATCAATCTCTTTCAACCCCTCCTTCACAATCAAATTCAGAATATGCGCACAACAACGCATATGAATGTAATCTCCATTCAGAACTAAGCTATTCCAAGATGCTAGCCTCCTTTTTAGGTGTTGAATCCCAACATCATTTGACGAAGCATTATCAACTGTCAAACTGAAAACACGATTCAACTCCCAACGACTCAAGTGCATCTCAATAGTCTTGGCCAAAACCTCTCCTGAATGATTTGTGACTTGACAGAAATTCAGAATCTTCTTATGAAGCCCCCAATTATTATCAATGAAATGGGCAGTCAAACACATATAACTCATATTTTGACATGAAGTCCATGAGTCAGTGGTGAGGCAGACTTTTCGACAATGTTTCGAAAGAAACTTCTTTAAGTTTGTTCTTTCTGTATCCCATAATGTGAAAATGTCACGCGCTAATGTAGTGCGTGAGGGGATACTGAATCTTGGTTGCAACACATTCGTGTACTTCCGAAAAGCTTCATTCTCCACAAATCGAAAAGGGAGCTCAGCTGCCACGAACATCTTCACAAGTTCATTCCGACAAGCTTCTTGGTCAAATTTGGCATATGAAGGAGAACAAACAACATGCCTTTCTACAGTCCCTGTTGAGGATGGAACTGATTTTTGCCTTTTGTTTCCGTCTTCGTCCGGATTATCCTTGCATCTCTTCAAATGAGTACGCATGGCACTTGTTCCGTTATCATACTTGATCAAGGTACCGCAATAATTGCATCTAGCTCTCTTATCTGAACCGGAGTCCGCAGAAAAATGTTTCCAAGCCTCAGACCGATTTTTACGCCCGTCAGTACGAGCCGGTAACACACCAGTGGTGTCAGAGACAACTGGTGGATTAGAAACCAGATGCTCTGTTGTCTCTGAGACCAAAAAGTCATTCTGATCACCCATTGATGACATCTATATGTAAACTAAGATGTCAATTATTAACATCAACATCCATATGTAAACTAAGCATAAATTAAAATTTGTCAAATGCTTTGTGGAGTTTTCGGCAGACAAAGAGACAAGCAGTCCAAAACAGTTTGGTCTATTATACAAGCTCTATCAGTCTACATTCTGTTATACTTCCTTGACAGTTTATGTGTTTATTGACCATATTCTTTCCCCTTTTTTAATTTTTGGCTTCCAACAGGAATACTTCCCACCAATGTTAGCATGACTGGAAATGTACTACTCAACGGGACTAAGACAAGTACAGGCTGCAGAGATATTGTAAGTTTGACAACAAAACAATGTCTAAAGAAAAGATTGAACTAAGATAAGAAGAAGAAAAAATCTCTGAAATTTGAGACAGGTTATTAGGTTAAATGAAAGTCTAGCAGTTACTACTTACTAATCATTATATGACACTGTTTGAGTACAGTAAAACAGTTACTAGACTTTTCTTTTTTATCTTATCGTTACCAATTCACCTATACTCATGTATTATACTTCAATGAGCATAGAAGCTTATGAGTAATTTAGGCTTAATACATATGGATATGTTACAAGGAATATGTAGCTGCTCAGAATTGGCATTTAAGTTCTTAAAATATTGAAGTATGGATAAAAAGGCATTGAGACACTTAGCTGCTATGTATAAACTTACTAAGCACTTATTCGGCATATCCGCAACTCTTGTTCTTATAATTTATTGATTAAATTTCTAATGTTACTGCAGTCTTATGTTACTCGAGAAGATTATAATTTTCTGACAGTAGCTAGGATTTGTATGCTGACATTGCACATGTGGGCTAACATATGTTATCACTCAAGCTTTTGTTTTAAATAAAATCACTTTTCCACTTTATGAATTAATAGCACTCTTGGCTCTATTTAATCTTTTTCATCACTTTATAAATTTCGTCTTTAATGGTTCAGATCCTAGAATAAAAATAGAAGGATTAATTAAACTAACTTCACAGCATAAGAGAAAACCAACAGAAATCAGAACTTCCCTAGATCTATTCTATGACATCACAGCATCAAGGGTTCTCACCACTCGAAGACCCAGCACTACAAATCAACGGACGCAGCAGAAAGATTAAAATGTAAATTTACGTTTCAAAATAATAAAAAAAAGATAAATCAAGGGTTCAGGTTGGAGAAGAAATCACCACTCACCAGACAGATGAAGACCCAGCACTAGTAGAAGTCAATCAATGGCACGAGCACTAACACTTAAGCAGAAGATGAAGACCCGATGAAGACGCAGCAGTTGATGAAGACGCAACGCAGAGAGATGAAGATGCAACAGAAGCAAATCAATGAAGTCGCAGTAGATCAATATAGAGAGACGAAGACCCAAATCTACCCAAAACGAAGAAGATGTAATGAATCGTCTAAACTAGCAACTCGTGAAGCTTGAAGGTATCTCTAATTGAGCAATTTGTGGTGCCCAATTTGGGGGTTAGGGTTCATAAATTTAGGAGTTAGGGTTCACCTCACGTTAGTAATTTCAGTGAAAAGCGAAAAATTTGAGAGAAATGTCAAAAGTGAAGTTTATTACTAATTTTCCCAATTGTTTCGTAAGTTTTGGGTGTGAAATGTGAAAAGTGGATCGATTTGGTTATGTTATGGTTATCTGAATTGGAATAAAAAGCAGTTAACCTAACCATTTTATTAAAAGAAACTGGTTCAGGTTTTTATAAAAGTAAATTGGTTCAGGTTATTTAAAAGTGGTTCAGTTTGGTTTATGGATAGGTTTGGTTCATTTGGTTTTTTTGCACAGGCCTAATGAAATCATTTATATCAATGTTAATAATCAGTATACAAGGCAACAAACAAGCCAAATTTGAACTATACATGCAACTCAAGTAGGCCTATGAATCTAAGACATAAGAAATAAATGACACTTCTAAAACTACTATAAGTAACTTAAATAGCAATAATAGACATAAGAAATAAATGAAGAGAAATGATTTATTCTCCTACCCAATCCTCATACTAATCTTCCTAATTACTGAATGAGGAAAATATTGAATGTTTTTTATGTTTCTAAGACATTAGATGCATTTACTTTTTATTTAATACTTTTTTTATTTAATATTAAGATGATTATTAAGATGTTTGATAGGAGGATATAACATTACTCATAAATAAAATTTCTTAAACTACTAGAAGTAACTTAAATAGCAATAATACTTTAAAAGTTGGTCCGCCCTAGTTTCTCTCTTCTTCTTTGTGGAGTTTTCTTACTCTTTGTGGTGTATTCTCTCTTTTTGTAGTGCTTTAGTTCTCTTTTGTTGGGTGTTTTTTTCTCATAAGGACTACTGCTAGTATCATTTGGCGGCAAACCTTTCTATTCTCTTTTTCATTTTCTTGTTTTTTCTTGATTTTTTGTGTATAAATTTATCCAGATATGTAGATATAAGGAGTTTAGTTTTGAATTTTTTAAAAATGTCTCATGTTATAGTAATGCGTGTTTGAGATAGTTATGAAAACATGATTATTTCAATAATAGATTATTTTAATAATCAAGCTGTGAAAATTTGATTATTTCAATAATTGATTATGTTTTGATATATTAGTTGAAAAATGATTTTAAGCTAATTTGTTTTGTTTGGATGGTATAAAAAGAATCACTTTTATGCATTAAATTATCAAAATAAGTATAGAATGATTAAAAAAGTTATTTGATTAATTAAAAAATTATTTAATTGAGAACAAAATAATATTTACATATCAAAGTATAAGAAATAATCTATAATATAAAATCATAAACTAAAATTTAAGCATTATGAAAAAAAAACTTTTAAAAAACATTAAATTTCGTATAAAAACTGAAATTGATTTTATCAAAGATGATTGAATATTGTTACAATAACTTTTTTTAAGAAATAAACTGTTAGCTTAACCAAACACGCTCTAAATATGAAATTTTAAGCTTGTTTATCATATCGGTGGCATGTTATACAGAATAGTAGGACCTTGTAAACAAAGTTATGGATCATGAAAGTGGAGTAGAATAAGCAAGGTTTTGGCGCAGACAAAAATATTTTTGGAACAAGATAAGACACCTTTAGTTCAAAGGAAAAGAGAAATGTGACCTTTTATTTCCCTTAGTTTCTTCGTTAGGATTTTATGGGGTTATGGTATTTGTCCTTGTATCCTTTCGATTCTTTTAAATTCTTGTAAGTTGTTTGTATTATCCTTCTAGACACGTTGAAAGTGATCTTGGGAAGCCTCTCTTTATGTATTCTTTGGAGTTGTATTTTTCTCTTTATTTTTAGTAATGAAACTTATCTTATCTATATAAAAAAACTTAAATAGCAATACTATTGCATTCGGGAGCAAATGGTAAAGAGAACTTGGAATAGAGAGGGGGGACACAGAGAAGAGAAATAGAGTCCTAATATTACCAAATGGTACAGGAGAACTTCCCATAAAAGCTGGGATCTTCGAAATTGATGCTTAAATAAGCATTTTATGACGCATATTTGGTACTCAATAGCAAACTTCTCAAAACGTCTCTAGCATCTCTTCATTGAAGTTTTCACTTATATGACGCCTAAGATTATCTGTATAACGTTTACGACAATCATCCCTGCACACTTTTGCTTCCATAACGTGTTTTTTCAAGCGCTCATAATTAATATAAGTGGTGCTCTTCCCATTGATCGGTTGGACTTTCTGTATCAAGTGAGGCAGAGGACAAAGAAGGAAACTAATGAGATTGCACCACAAGGGTGACCATCGTTGCCATGGCCAAGTACAGCACAGAATTCATCATACATTACAAACTTTTTGCATCATCACTTTCTAAAAGATTTTGCTCTTTCAGCTGCTTTGGATTCAGTTTATCTATCCTCTTCTACTTATATGCAAAAGGAACCAATAAAATGTGTATATATATAATTGTATTAGCAAGAAATGTGGTTTTAAGAAGGCATAAATTATACCACCGAGGTTGTGGTCCACAGTGGCAGATCTTCTCATCGGTAGGGGTGGCAGCTGCCCCAAGTTTTTTTATTCCTCCACAATCATCCATGAGAATACAACCGCTTAATTAAGGATGATGATTCCCTTTTATTGGTCAAATCAGGAGAAGATCCTAGTTTGCTAAAACAAGAAAAAATGAGGAGGATAAAAATCCTGTTTTGCCCCTCCCCTCTCCTCCAACCCTCATCTCCCATTTTTTCCTATTTTAACAAAACAAAATCCTTTCTTATTTTGACCAATAGGATAGAATCCTAATCCCTTAATTAGCAACTTTAAGTGCTACCCATAAATTTTTTGGTTCCTCCACAATCATCCATGAGATTACAACATCTCAATTTGCAACTTCAATCATAATCATAAACTCTTAAGTCTCATACATGCTCAACCTCTGATTATGACTGAACTAGACAACACCTCTAATAGGTAAGTGAGGGTTAACCCCTATCATTTAGGTTACCAGTTTGAAATTCCATTTTACATTAATATAAAAAAGCATAAATTATAGGATACTTACTACCTTACGTAAAAACCCATAAGAACACATTAAAGATATCTTTGTTTTATAATATATATACACTCACACATTTCAATTTTTAAATTTGGATTGAATGATTTAAATTTGATTGTTTATTATAAAAAAATTATAAAAAAAAACTTGCTTGGAAGAAACAAAAATAAAAAGAACATATCTTTCTTATGTAATTTGACTAACTTTCATGAAAATTTCTTACATACATACATATGTATCTTACATATATTCACATATGGTAAGTCTCACTTTATAATGAGATTCACCATATGTAAGTATATGTAAAATATATATGTATGTAAGCAAAAATTCATCAACTTTCATATTGTATAAAATTATTGTTTTCTCTTTTCTGGCTGAAATATTAACTAGTATGATATAATCAATTTTGAGTACATTTAAATTCTATTTAATTTGCTTGTTAGCATTTCGTTTAAATTGAAAACTATTATATGCGCATAACTGCAAATTTTTTTTTTTTTAAAAGACTCCCAGATGCTAATTAGCCGTTTGCTTTTATTCTTTTTAAATTTAATTTTCTTGAGAAAGAACCATTTAAAATAAGGCTTTTATAGTATAGCAGGTAGGTCTAGCTCTGGCCTCTATGGTAAAAATACATTTCTATCCCTGTAACTATAAGCTACAAAACTATAGGGAAGAAGAATGAATAAACATAAATGAACTTACTTCGTATATAATATGGTGACTGTAAAATATTTTTTTATAGTAACTTCTAGTTCATGGAAGTTTACAATATACCATAACTAAAATGTGCCATACTTTTTTATCGTTTTTGAATTGAAACAATGTAATCACTCTGGAACCAAGCAATAAAGCAAATTAGAACATGTAACAGAAATGAATCTTAATCTGACGCTCAAAGTATACATACAGAACAAATTTTGTCTCCTTTAAAAGGGTGCCATCACAGCCAATGATTGTGCAGTACCCCAAGACCTTAGCTCAAGGTCCAACTTTCTAAGATGCTCTGCCCTGTAATATTGAAAAATCAAATTAACAAAACGATTCACAAGTTAGAAAACGGCCCCATAGCAAAGTTACAAGAGCTTAGTTTCAAGTTTAACCTTGTTTAATATAAAACTCTCAAAATAGACAGCCAACCAACTGGCGTACTTAACTTTTATATCTGCTCCATTAACTCACAAAATGTGATTGACCACATATAGGCTATACAAAATTCAAGTCCAAATTATCTAATATTGTACTCACTAATGGGAAATTATTTGAAGATATCATCTAAACATCTAGAAATTTAACTGGACTTAATTAGGCTTTTGACTTAATTAGACTTAATTAGAATTATGAATGAATGCATTAGAAAAAAAGTAGGAGTAGTATTTATTATGAAAAAGATAGTAGAATCTTGTCTTAGGTGGTTTGGACATATAAGGAGAAGATTCTTAGAAGCCTCGATAAGAAGAATAGATTAGGTGAAGGATAGTCCAATAGCTAGAGGTAGAGAGAAACCAAGAAAGACTATAGGTGAAACTATTAAAAAAGATTTCGATTTGAATGACATTTCTGAAGACTTGATTTATGATAGGACACAATGGCTTCGTTTGATCCACGTAACCGACCTCACCTAGTAGAAAAAGACTTAGTTGTTGTTGTTGTTGTGATTAGGCTTTTGACTCTCGAGGAGCTTCCCTGATCATAACGCATATTATTATCTCTTGAAAGTATCTGTTATTGTTAACACCAATATCCCATATTTATAGATTACTGCAAACTAGTACCTTAAGGACTGTAGAATGTCTGTCACTTTAGAACCTCTGAAGGGTGAACAGAACCAAAGTCTTGGCCAAATAAAAAATATACTATTCAACAAGAATAATGCAAATACAGTTATTAGATCCTGCCGTGAACATTCCTAGCGTCATGTGCATCATACTTCTTCAGTCAAAAGTATAAGCTGATGACCAGCGGTGTTAACCATATTGACATAAAAGGTATGCTAAATTCATCATCAGTAAACATGATAACATTTCTAGCAATTAATGTCAATCTTTTAACATATTTAGAAGAGATGCTTTAATTAATAATGTGTGGGTAATTGATATACAGTTGGAGACCTAATTCTGTTCAACACTAACATAAAGAGGTTGCTTAGCCCTAAGTCTTTAAAGCATGAGAGATCTAGACCATTGTTATTTCCACATCCAGCCTTTTTTTCTTGTTTCAAATTTAACATAAAATAAACAGTATAAAGATTCGGATGCCAATTTGCTTCCGTTAAAATCTCCAACCAATATTGCCACATAATGATTAGCTACATAGACCACAAATGAGACAGGACACATCATTTTCTTAATTATCATTTGAGATAGTTATTGAAGGTGCCAACTAGATTATAATCTTTAGTGGGTAAGGCAAAATCTAACTTTCAACATTATATATGGAATGCTGTACTGATTTCAGTATGAAATCAATAGCAGAAGTGAGTACAAGAACTGAAAGAAAATGTAAAATAATTTCAGGACTTTTGAGAGGCCTGGTCTCTCCCTTCCTATTTCCTCCTAATTCTCAGATAACTTTTTCTTCCCTCTCATCTCCATCTTATCTTCCCCTTTTCCCACTAACAGATTTTCCTTTCTTTCTCCTTCCCCCCACTTGTTTCCTGCCACGTCAACTGGCAGTTATGCTGTTGTTAGAGCTCATGATCCATGCTTACTTGGGGTGAGGATCCCTTGTTCCTCAGCACACCTTTTTCTGTTATTAATAGGTGGGTATCTATCAATACTTCCCTCCAAAAGATTCACCTTGTCCTCAAGGTGAAGGTTGGGGTAAATGTTGTAGCTGCTAAAAGAATTGCCACCAGGGTCCCATTGTTTGAAGCACAAGGACCAAGTGATGTAGGAGGCGTAGGAATTACCAATTGGGTCCCAGTTACCTTCTCCACGTCCCACACCATGAGCTGCCATAGCCACATCTTCAATGTAGTCACTTGGTTTTCCTCCTGCTAGAAAAACCATGAATGTTGTCTTCCCAGTTCCATTCTTCACCTTTAGAGCTGATAGTTCTTCCTTCGAGTTCTTTAGTTCGGTGTTCATCCATCTCGGAGCAAACATGTCATTATACATAGTTTTGAGTGATGTTGGTGCTGTGAAGCTTCCCCTTTTAGTAGTACCTCCTTCTCTACAATCTCAACCTTAAGGGTCAAGTCTCTGAATTTTGCTCTAATCTCCCCTAACCCTTCCAGTCAATCCAACCTCAAATCCACATCTATTTCGTCCGAGTCAAATAAGAAGAAATCGTGAACTATCTCAATGTCTTACAACTGGATTAACAGTCCCATCTTTCTGCCTTTTATGCCCCATCCCGTCTTCTCTTTGTTATAATTCTTCCTTGCGATAATCTCAACTTTCACCACCAGCAAGTACAACAACATTTGGACCCCAGGTTCAAATGAGTTCATGCGGTCTCCAATTTTGTCCACCCAGTAAATGTGGCCATCATAACGAATTGTGCATGAGGTGAACTCATCAATTTGATCACTCGCTAATGGAGAGTATGCCGATTTCTGTAATAGTTCATTATATGTCTGTAGGTTCCTCTCTACTACAGCATGGGTAGTAAACCCAATGCACCCAGCCCAACTTGAAGGTGGAGGAGATTCATAAAAGGATAATATGCAATAGGGTAAGTTGGTAGCTAAGTTGATCAGCACAATATAAATACTAGCAAAAGTTGATACATTAAATAGGGAAAACACGGTTATGACAGTGCCCAAAGTCTTACCGATTACACCCTTGCATTTTTCCAACCCGGATGCTGACTTGTAAAACAAATCCTCAATTTTCTTCACCTCTACATTCTTGAATTGTTCATTTTCTGGTGGAGGTATTTCAACATTTGTACGCCACAGCCAAGAGAGAGCAAGCTCTCTACATCCTGGATCAAACACAAAACAACCATGTGTTGTTTCCATGTATTTCGATGTCATTGCTTGTTCAATGGAAGAACCCAATGGTTGTAAATTAGTATTTGTTTTGGGCCATAACCCAAAATCCATTGCAATAGTTTTAATGGGTGGGGTCTCTATGGGTGCAGTGAAATCCTCTGTTCCAGCTTCAATTGATAAATTGGGTTGTGGCCCGAACTTCACTGCAATGATTCTCATAGGCTGGATCGTTCTTGGGTGGTTTCCCTCTTCTTGGATTGAGCCCTACCCTCTTCCTTCCAAGACCCTCTTTCTTTCTTCAATGAGCAGGGCTTGGCCCATTAAAGTTAAACTATAATTTTCTCTACTGATTTGGGCTTGACCTATTAGATTAAAAAATGGACCAAATTTTTTCAATTCCATTCCTGTCTCTCCTTCCTTCTCCTTCCCATTTACAATGCTTCTCGTTGCAGTGGCCATCTCTGCCATTGTCCCATAGGCCGCCACGCAAGAACTTGGATCCAGTAGCTCCAACGGTGGAAACTTATCGGCATGGGCGAGATTCCAAACTCAGCCACAAAAGTTGACCCATCCACCTCCATGGAAGAGTATGGTGGTTCCGGCAGTGGTGGTTGCTTGGCCGGACCACTTAAGACAACGGATTCTTTGGCCATGGCGGCCCAATTCCTCCTCTGTTCGCCCACTGTGACTTCCTTATGAAATTTCACCGCATTCTTTGCCCTTTCTAGGTGGTCCGATCTGCTGCAATGTACTGTTGTTTGGGTGATCTGATCTGCACTAAGCAGATCTCCACCTCCACTGTCACTTTCACATTCCTTCTCATTCGAATGACCTGTTGTTGGAGTGGTTTGGTCTACGCCCAACAGATCTGCATCACCACTTTTTCCTTCACCTTCCCCGTTGATCTCCTCCTCCATAACCACCGTTAATTTCCCACGCATCTCCTCCTCCCCTCCGTCTACAGAAGCTTGGAAATGGTAAACCACCACTGCGTCAGCACCTTCATTCTCAGTCTCGATCTCTTCCTCTACATTCTCAGCCTCAAGCTTCTCCAACACTGGGTCAATTTCTGTTTCAGTCTCTGGTTCCTCATCCCTGACCCAAACTGGCTGATCCAAGTCATATTCGATCTGGAATCTTTTGACCAGTGCCTTCAAGAAGGTTCACCAAGTGGCATTCGGATTGCACTATTCCCACCATTGATACCAGTTGAGAGCGCGACCTTGCAGAGCTTTCACCGCTTCCAGCAGTTTCTGCAATTCAGGTGTTCCTGCTGCTCCGAAGTGTCGTTCGACATTAATCAACCACCAGTAAGCTTCCTTTCCGTCAAACACTGAAATCATCTTCAGTTTGGCACCCAACTCCTAGGTTGGGAGCTTTGATACCAATTGATAGAAACAAGTTGCAGAGATGAAATGAAACATAATATTACGTATTATATATGGAATGCTGTATTGATTTCAATATGAAATCAATAGTTGAAGTGAGTACAAGAACTGAAAGAAAATGTAAAATAATTCCAGGACTCTCGAGAGGCCTGGTCTCTCCCTTCCTATTTCCTCTTAATTCTCAGATAACCTTTTCTTCCCTCTCATCTCCATCTTATCCTCCCTTTTTCCCACTAACCGATTTCCCTTTCTCTCTCCTTCCCCCCACTTGTTTCCTGCCACGTCAACTGGCAATTATGCTACTGTTGGAGCTCACGATCCATGCTTACTCGGGTTGAGGATCCCTTATTCCTCAGCACACCTTTTTCTGTTATTAATAGGTGGGTATCTATCAGAAAATGTATAATATAACCTGTATGCACATAGCAATAGGTTTCCAGTCAAACCAACAAAACAAATGGGATCCATATTCCTATTAGGTTAATATGTTATCATAGTGACAGTTAATAATACTTAAGATCCAAATAAAGAAGGTCTAATTGGTCAATTATTTAGCATTTATTATTGGCTAAAGAAAAAAAAATTGTTAATTGAGGTTTACTCACCTTGAATTATCTATCACCACGGCTCAGAATTTCAAAGAGTCCACAGCAACTACTCCAAGAGGTGTATTGCCGCCTTTGAGTCACAGAGACAATGGTCTGTCACACAAACAAAGAATATGATCATTATATATACCTTGAACTAGCACAGATATAATAACAAAGGCAACCATCTACAACTTTATGACACTTCTTGAGCGCAAACTAAAATGTCTATAGGAAATTATCATAAAGTGTGTATTACCCACCGGATTTTCAGTGCTTCTAGGTACTTCAGTCTTGTCTTGCACAGTGGCACTAGTGCTTTCAGCATCAGGAACATTAGCCAATGGTTGAAAAGACTCATTAACACTTTCATAGGATGACTCTCGGACATCTAATAGTTCCCCAACTTTCTCATCTGTAGATGGCACCCCTGATTTCTCAGTTTCCTTTGGTATTGCTTCTGTTCCTCCAACCTTATCACTCTCATCTGACTTTGGAATAGTTGTCTCCAGAGTTTCCTTTGAAGCCACATCCTCATTTGGTTCTTCACTCTCCCTAAGTAACCTATCTGTTACAACTGAAGACAAGACATTCTTCTCCTCTTCAGCAACTGTCACGTCCTTAATAGTTTCAAGCACTTCAGTTTCTCTTAAGCCCTCATTTCCTGAAACTGAAGAGAGCTCATTATTGTCCTCTGAAGGAGACAATTCTGTTTCCTCAAGCCCCTTTACCCCATGATTAGCCATAAGTGGAGAAAGCTCATCAGCCTCTTCAGGTTCAGGAGATAGAAAATCTTTCTCCTGTTCTTCCTTCAATTCCAATTCTACAGTATCTGAGGCCAGTGTATTGTCAACTTGAGCAGCTTTTGTTGCATCACTGAAGTCATTAGGTGAAGACACAATAGGCCCAAGAGAGTCAACAACTGATTCAGAAACATCTTCTGTGTCTTCCACTTTGCCTGAATCAACTAGCTCCTTATTCTCCTCACTTTGTGTTGCCTGTTCATATGTGATGACACTATCACCATCTTGTGTACTTTCACTGAGAGAACTTGATTTGCCATCAGCAGCAACTTCAACAACCACCTCCTTATCTTCACATAAAGATTCTTCTACTTCCTGAGTCTGTTGTAATGTTGCAGTTGCAGTTGCAGTTGCAGTTGCATTGAAAGATCCTTCCATTTTGCTATGATTTGAAGAAACAGCTGCCCCTGCAGATAAAGAATGCTCCTTTATCTTGCTTTTCTCCTAATGGGTGTCAAAGAACCGTTTTTAATCTTAAGGGATTTAAGATCACAGTTGCCTAAACCAGTTTGTTAATTGTTATTGAATAAAAAAAAATAAGAAAACAAAAGGAAGGTATGAAAGGGTTTATTGAGGAAAGTAATTCAAAACATAGGATACCCAACAAGGATGCAAACAGAACAGAACAGACCAGTACCAAGAGACATAATGAAAAAAGGGTAGATGAGGAGATAATAAAGAGTGATGAAAGGAATCAGGAATCACCTTGGAGTTGAACGGTAGGCAAAGAATGGTGGTTGGGTAATGTAGTCAAAGTTGTGATTTTTTTGTTGGCTTGTTTTGCTTTCCTTCTTCTTGAAGCTGAAGAAGGCATGGCCGCTGACTGGTCGCTAGTTGTTCCAAAGAGAATGAAGAATAGTGGATAAAGATGCCAATGGTGTGTGAGTGTGAGAAATCCTTTCTTTCCTTTTGTCTATATGTAAATGAAAAGTGCTTTGAAATTGAAACGCTCATGGAGGGAACTCAACTGATGCGTTATGGGCCTTATGGTTACCACTTACCGCTACTGAGAACTCCAATGTCAACACCCAAGGGCGAGGAGTGTGCACAATCATCACCACCCTAAATAATAACTAAAGGAAGTGATTCAATTTCAACTGAAAAGTATATTTTAATTAGTATAAAATAATAATATTTTATTTTGTTCCAATCTTAATAGATTTTCTTTTTGAACACATTAAATAGTGTGACATTTCACTTGTATGTAGATATGATATAAATTTCAAAGTCATACACAAAATATAAAAAAGTAGAGAACCACACTCACAAAAATTTAAGTTATGTTTAGATTAGTGAGATTGAATAGAATAAAATAAAATAAAGATAGATTTAATTGTTTGGTTAAGTTAAAAAGAGATAGAATGAGATGAGAGTGAGTGAGATAATTTTATCACATCTCACAAAAAATCATCAATTTTCTTTTTTCTCTAATTTGAGAAGTATGAGATAAAATAATCTTTTTTTTTATTATTATAATTAAAATTTTACTCCATTCCATCTATTTTTTAAACAATAAAATAATAATTTTATTTTATTTTATCTTAAAATATTTAAATAATAAAATAATATTTTATATTTTATTCTATTCTATTACATCAATTACTATATATTCAAACATAACCTAAAGTCTATAGTGTCTCATGGAATGTCGTATTTAAGGCGTACAAAAATTATTTTTCATCTTGATACAATTTTATGAAAGTTAAATACATTCAAATTGTTTTTAAATTTTCTTATAATTTGTTGTCTTCAAACATTGCAAATAAAAAATTTGTTGAAATATCTGGGAGATTAGAGGTTTTAAAAGTAACCAAGAAACTGCAATTTGTAAAACATTTTTTGACGACGAGCATTAAAATCATATTATTTTTGGAGAAACAATAAATTATTTTGTTACAAAATTTGTTATTTCTTACTTTTCTTGGTGGACTTAGATTTGGGCCAACACTAGTGCAGCCACACTATTGTTCACAGACCCAAGAAGCCTAACCCAAAATAGAGACTTTAAGGTAACGACTAATGATGAAGGGCTGCAGAAACCAAAACGCAAACCCCTATTTCTCACCAATAAACCCAAATTTCCTCACTCCAAGCCATGTCTCCACCACCATCTTCTTCTTGCTTTGCGATTCTTATAACATGTGTTTTCTCTGATATGAGGTTGTTGGGTAAGCATAAGAACTGGAAGGATGAGAAGGTGTTGTTGTTCCTCAGGATGGGTACTTGTTGTTGGGGTGGTGGTGGGGAAAGTTTCTTCTCATCTAACATCTAACATCTAACATCATGGTCATATTAGTGAGAAACAGACACTACTTTTATTATGCATGGATCTACCATGATTACTTACTAAGTCCACTAGTTATATAAAAAATAAATTATGTCTTTATTTTTCTAATATAACCTTCTTACTTTATTTAAGAACACGAGAGAATCCTAAACACGAGAGAATCTCGATAGAGGAGTAAGAAGGCTGCACAAACTGACTGTTAGATGTTCAACAGGATTTGCTGTGCAATCTTGTGTGCTTTTGCTTGATCCTATTCCTTGCCCTGATGCAGAGTTTCTAACTTACAGATTCTTGCAGTCCCCTTTTTCTAATTAAATTATATTTAATTTTCAGCATGTCGTTTTCTATATCTTTTATAATTCCCATACTTATTTATATATTACACTGGAATCAGAGCCTTTAGTTAATTAACTATATATTATATCATGATCATGAAGATAATATATGACCCCTTCCAAAAGCTAGTAAAGTTAAAAGCCAGTAAGCCACAATAATAAATTTATCCCGTTCTTCACTTGGAAAAGGATATTGTGGTATTAAATACAAGAAATTACCCCAAGATATCCAAGATGGTGTGCACATTGTATACAGTATATAAAAGCCTTTATAATTTTTATACAAAAAAAAAAAGCCTTTAATTTGAAACTAAATTATTGTTATTGGCAAAAACGGAAGAGTGGCATTTTGGCTGATAATTGTACTCATGGTTGCACATAACCTATTTGTTGCACAAACCCTTTATCATCCTTCTCCTTTTCACCATCATGCTCAGCTTCAAAATGCTTCAAGACAATATAATTGCTTTCGTCAATGCCGAAGTTTTTGTCTCAAGAAATTGGTGGAATTCAATCCAAATTTAGCAGCCAAGAGGTAGAGAAGTACTTAGATTGTTTACACGAATGCTTCATTGATTGTGATCAATTTTACTTTGACAATTGCATTCTTAATGATGCAAATTAAAATGACGCACATATACTAAACTTGCTGGGATGCCTCGGCCATTTTTCTCTTCATTTCTACTACATATATATTCACGATACTTGTATGTAAAAAAGAAAGAAAGTGGATGTGTCTGTCTTGTATCTATACAAAACACAATAACATCAAAGATAATGTCTTTGGTGTTGAAATATGTAAGCAAGGACATAATATAATACCATATATTTTGAAAAAAAACTCTGATCATGCTTTTTTGTGTAGCCCACTACTTGCTATGAGACTATAACCAAAGACGTTGATAACAAAAACCAACAACAATCTGAGTTGGATAACAAATCCAACAGGAAAAATCAAAATATTTCTCATTACAGAGGATCTTAAGTTAATTAAAGGGAAAATTAATGCTAAGAATAAGGAGTAATATTTAATTTTAAGGGATGAAAAAATAAAATTATTTAAAAAAATAATTCAAGATTTAATTAAAGAGAAAGACCATTTAACTTTACCAAATGCTCAATATTATCCTTAATAAAATCCACAATCCTCCATCTCTTCTTCTCTATACAACAACGAAAAAAAAAAACTTTTGCTTCTCCCCTTGTTGCTTCATAAACCAAGATATGAGAAATCTGCACTTACAAGGATGAATTGGAGTCTATACTTCGTATCCATCCTTAAAATGCTAACAATAAATTAAATAAGATTTACTTTCGTTGGAAACAAGGCATAGCCAACAAATTGTTGTGCTACCACTGTAAGATTATTGTATCATATAACAATGTATATGTAATCTATGAATTTCTCTCCCACCAGTATTCAACAAACCCGCATTACTAGCTGCTTTTAAAGGTGGCCGATTAATCTTCTCAAGTAATCTACTAAATACTAAGAGGTTGCGATGGGGTTAAGGGCTTCAATCTGGATACATATGGGGTGGGGAGGCTGCAATGGTGTTAAGGTTCATGCCTAGCTGCTACCTCCTTCAAAGTGGAGAAGCAAGAGTTTTTTTTTTTTTTTGTGGTTGTTAGAGAAAAAAAAGTGGAGGATTAAGAATTTCATAAAGGGTAATATTAATCATTTAGTAAAATTTAATAGTCATTTTCTTTAATTAAAACTTGAATGATTTTTTAAAATTAAATATTACTCCTTAATAATCTTTAACATTAATTTTCTCTTAATTAAATATCACATCTTGTTAGATTTCAACATAATTGTGACATGAAAGTGGGTGCCTCACTTTTAGCAAAAGGCTTGTCAAGGAAATGATAGGAGAATGCCGAGAAAAAAATTATACTTTCAGTGGGTTCAGGGCTTCCTCTCAGACTCCACTTAGTTGTGCTGCTTTCCCTTTTCATTCTACGATTTTAGCTTAACGTCAATGTCAATGCAAAGTGATTGAGAAATCCACATATTTTGCATCATATACACCGGTATAGAAGAGATGACAGATTTAACAAGAGTCATTCTACCTACTTTGTTAAGAAGGCGACCCTTCCAAGAACCCAACCTCGTCCTCATCTTCTCAATAATGCCATGAAAGTGTTCTGTCCTGGTTCTACCTTGCACCAACGGGAATCCAAGATACTTGCCCGTATCATTCGTAACTAGTTATATTATTACATTTAAAAAAAAAACCAAGATAATTAATGAGTTATCTCACTTCTTAAATTACATGCCTAATAAATTTTTATTTTTTCTCTTCTCACGTCCTTATTAATTCTCTGCTAATTACCCAAAAGTCTCAAAATAATTAATAAAATAACATGTTTCCTCATTTCCCTACTTAAATACCTAATAATTATCTATTACTTACCAATTTCTATAATACTATTAACTCTCAACTATTTTTCTCATTGTCAATATTCTAATGGGAGAAATGTTTTATCCTCCTACTCAATTATTCTATTAATCTTTTTAATTATTAAATAAAAAAAATATTAAATATTTTTATATTATTAAGACATTAAATGTATTTACTTTTTTATTTAATACTTTTTTTATTTAATATTAAGAGGATTATTAGAATAAATTTATAAAACAAATATATCATTACTATTCTAATGGTATTATATATTAATTGAACTCCAACTGAGGATTTTGTAGTAGCCCGCGGATAATATCCGCATAATGGATCTCGTTTATTATTCTCTGCGAGTAAGCAGTATCATGCGGATATCTGCGGGTATTAAATAAATTATAAATAAAATTAATAAATTAATAAATAAAATAAAATAAATTAAAAAAAGTATAATATAATAATATTTTAATTTATATAATAAGATTTTTAATAATTTTATATAAAAAAAATTTTTTTTTCGCGGATACCATGTAGTGGGGAAAACTACCCCGCCCCGTTTATTAAATGGGGATAACCAGTATTTATACCAATGAGAAGATATTAAACGGGCATCGGATATTACCAGCGGACATGGGTAAAATTGTCATCCCTAACTCCAACAACTATTCGTTTACGTATAAAAATAATTAAGAAATACTAGCAATATCTTCTTTTGGGTACTTTTTTAATATTTACTTTACTATTAATTTATCTTATACACTTAAAAAAATTATTAGGAGAAAAATATTAACAACACTTACTTTTAACCTAATAATAAAGCAAATGTTAAAAAGAGTGTGTTGCTAGTATTATTTAAAACCAATTATATGTACACTTTTGAATTCTTCCTTCCTCATTTATTCTAACCCATTATTATAGGTTTATTTCTTGGATTTAATTTGAATACATTCTTAGTGTTAAAGTTTTTTATACTGTCATTCAATCATGCATTGTTACATCATAAAAAATATTTGATTCTTACAATAATTACTTCAAAAGTTACATATGTAATAATGCATATAATTAGTTGATGGTGTAAAAATTTTTATATTAATAATGTATTAAAATTAAACTCTTATTTCTTAACTTCAATCTCTTGTGATGCCCTAAATGCCTTTCTGGATATTCCTCAATGTGCTGACTATTTATGGAACGTGAAAAGCAAATGAATACCCATTCAATGACTTTGGCATCAGACGTTCCCAAAATGGGTACTGTACTCTTGAGTCGGGTGAACAAGGGTCAAGGTCGGCCAATGAGACGATGGGAGATAAGCTTCATCGTCAAGAGGAAACAACCCGGATCACTAGCTAAGGCCCCTAAATGACTGCTCTTATTCCACTCCCTCTCGAAGAGTAACTAGGGCTAATTCAGTCACATTTTTTTTTATGTGAGTATCTTCATAAAGTCCCAAGCCTCACTTGTTGTTTGCAAAAAAAAAAAATCAACAATTAGATACTATTGTTCTGAACTCCTAATCTTTACACTGTTTTTTTTTTTTTATAAATTTAGATTTTATATTATATTGTTATATTAAATATTGTCTCTATTTTATTTAACAATTGATTTATTGTATTTGAACACAATTCACATGGGTCTAAGGGTCTCCCACAAAGGTATATATAAGACCCAGGTTCAAATCTCAATTCCTCATATGCTCAGCTAAAGAATCTGGCTTTGACCTCTCCATGAATAAAAAAAAGATTTATTGTATTCGAAATTTTGATTGTTGATTTAATATTTGCCTTTAAAAAATATTACATAATTAAAACAAATAGCTAAATCTTAGCACTTCATAATAGAAAATATACTATAAATTTAAAAATATTAGATTTATTTGTAGAACTAAAAAAATTAAAAGAAATTATACAAATAGAAAATGACTATCCAATTGACATACTTATAATAATATTAAAAAGACTTAGTCCTTTTTTAAATGCATATATTGCTTTTAAAATAATGTTAACAATTTTCAGTAAGTGTTGATTTAGAAAAAGAAGTTTTCTTAAAATTAAAATTAATGAAACCTTATTTAAGAGAAAAATAAATGTCTCAATAAAGTTTAAATAGATTAGTTATATTATCAATTAAAAAGGAAATATTAGAATAACTTAATTATAAAGTTTAATTAAAAAATTTGTATCCTAAAGATATAAAACTTTTTTTTGTTTATTCAATAACAAAAAATAGGATCTCATTTTGTATTTCGCTTTAGACCTTTCAAACTATTGAATGAGTGAAGCATTGTTTGAGGACCTAATTTTTTTGTGATAAACGAATTAAGGAACTAAACTTTTATAGTTATTAATTAAGGAATTCAACTTTATTCAAATATATTTTTATTAATAATAATGTTGAAATGACAAAAGATATTCAACTTAAAAAATAAAAAATAATTTATAATATGAACAAAACACATAATATATATATCCTTTTTTTTTTCCAATTGATAAATATTATTAGAATATTTTTTATTAAAGTTGAGGTCTATTAGTAATCCAAACAAAATTAAAGTACTTAATTAGTAAGTTTTAAAGTTGAAATCCTTAATTAATTATCACACTAAAATTAAAGTCTTTCTACAATACTTTTATCACTATTGAACCGTCCCCCATTTTAAAACCCTTACTTCTTGTGTTGATAACTTGATATGAACCATTAAGCCCAAAGTTTGAACCTTGCCATGATACAAAGTTTCTAACTTATTATTGCAGTCTTCATTTTTCTAATTAAATTATAATTTTATATAATAGACATATTAGGGATGTAAATGGTTCTTGTAATTACATTTACAAAATTAAAGCCCTTTGAGGGCGCAAAAGTAAAGTAAGAAGGTGAGCTAGAGGATACAAAACGTGAAAGCTAATATAAGTAAAATAATAGTACTTTTATTTACTTATATAATAAAAGATGAGTCTTATTATTTATCTAATTAAAATATAATTAATTTTATCTAATTTATTCTTAAAATCATTTGATATATTACAGAAATGTTATAATTGTATATATGATAATTTAATATCTCTTTTATATTAATATATAATATAAATATAATATACATATTCTAATATATATAAAATATTTTTCATTAAAGATCATAAATATGTTTCTTGAAAGTTGAAGCATTAATGCTCGGCCCAGAGAACACGGGTAATAAAAAAATATTAGGCTGTAGAATGGAAGATCGTCGGTGGGTTTATTTTATGATTATTACCTTCCTAAACCATTAAACTTGGTTGCTTTTCCACACAGTTTAGGCTTATTTTCATCTTTATGACCAGAATAAAAGGTTTTAATTGTTTAAGTGGGAAGGCTAGAAGTCCAAGCGTTAATAATGGGATCACATGCGCACCTCATTTTGGGAAGAATGTGTCAAACGCTATGGTTCTATGAAATGAATAGATGACTGAAATAAAATAAATAAATAAAATAAGAATATATTATTAATAAATATATAAAAATTAAATAAAATTATAAATATTATTTAAATATTATTTTTATTAGAACATGCAAGATTAGAATTAAAAGATAATACAAATAGAAAAAGAACTAAAAGATAATAGAACTTATAAATAAATAAATGAATAGTAGTTAGAGGGCATTTTAGTATTATGGATTTTTATTTTCATCTATTCAAGATTAATTTATGTAACAAAGTATATTAATACACCTTCATTGCTATTTTTTAAAAAATAAAAATAAATATAAAAGTAAAAACTGAAAGATTAAAAAAATAAAAGTCACGAAAAATATGAAAGAGAGAAATAAAAAGTCAAAAAATTAATTGCTATTTAAAAACTAAAAAAAACAACTGTAAAAAAACATATCAACGAGAGAAATGAAAAGTAAAAAAAAAAAAAATGAAGTTATAATTAAAATAATAATAATTTTTTTTTAGAGATAATGTTATGTGGCAATTTAGTGAAAGAACTTTAGCATATAATATAAATGTCCAGACAAACGTTTTGATTATTTTAGTAGGAAGACTAGGAAATGTTATTATGTGAAACACATACTCACTTTATTATTTTTTCTATAAAGCTTTCTTTTGATTTGATTTTCAAACAACTGGGGAGTGGGATAAACTCCAATGTCTCCCACGGAAATGAAATTGTCCAATACATGAATAATGAAAAAAATAATGATAGCCTGAAATTGTGAATACATGAATAATGAATTGGGATCCTATGTAATTATGCCAGGATTCGGGATCCTTATGCAATCACGCCAGAATTCCAACATTTCTATTTTGCTGCAAATCCATATACATGCTGCGAGAAGAAAATATAATATCATCTTGCTAACATTATATAGTAAAGTTAACTCAGGGAGCTAAAATAATAATTAAAAAAAAAGTAAACTCAAGGAGCTCAAATAATAATAATAAAAGAAAATTAACTCAAGGAGTTGATTTTGTGAGAAATTCTTATATAAACATGGTGTATTACAGTTGAGCGTACTAAGTTAATCATGACTTATTATTTTCATAGATTTTTGTGTCTCATAATTAATTTCACAGTATTTTATGAAAATATGAAGTTCTGATTGACTTAATATATCGGACTAAGTACACCATGTTTAAATAAGAATTTCTCTGATTTTGTAATTAAGGAAGTGTGCTCTCTATTTTAACAATTCATGTACGAACTTCAAACTAACACTTAGGGGGAATCAATTAATTCTCTTGAATGCCTTAAACAAAGATAAATGATTTATCCTCTCTACCTAATTTTCTACTAATCTTCTTAATTATTAAATAAAAAAATATTGAATATTTTTTATATTCCTTAGACATTATATATATTTATTTTTTATTTAATATTTTTTTATTTAATATTAGAATAATTATTAGAATTATTGGGTATGAGAATATGAGAGAGGATCCACTTATACCAAGTATAAATAAAATAGATTTACACTTAATCTTGTCCCTTTATTTTATTGTGATCCTATAATTACTATTTATTTCTATCGTAACCATAAGATCATAATAAATAAAAAATATAAAATTAAATATTTTTTTACTTACACTAGATGTAAATGGATCCCTTATCATGAGAATATAATATTACTCTTAAGCAAATATGAAAAGTGTGTTTTTAAGATTGTCCAAGAAGAGATTTAGTTTGAGATGATGTGAGACTGATATGAGAGATGTATCCTTATAAAATCGTCTGAAAAGATACTTCCATTGATAAGAAAGCTGGCTTAAATATATTGTTATAATACAAGCCAAAAGACATCATAGTATATTTCTTTTCGCTTTCCCTATTATGTTACTCTATCCGAACATGAGTTACAATTAATTCCGTTTTAAGAATGAAATATTAATTTTATCTTTTTTTTTGGTTTTTATTAGTTAACTAGACACACTTTAGAAGCTACCCTAAAATATTTGTTTTCTTAAACGTTTAACGTCTACTTTTTAAGATTATACCAAACGCACTAACTTAAGACCAGAAAGGAAAGGGGACCAAGAAGGAAATCAACCTTCTAAATAGCAACCACTACATTAATATTAAGATTATTGTATAATTAATTCATCAACATAGTTGCTTTCTACACGATTTACGTTTCTTTTCACCTTTACGACCATACTAAAGTTAAATTACTTTTGAACTACGACTAAGAAATGTGAAACATTTTAGAGTGTGAAAAACGAGATAACAGTAAAACTGCTAAGATAATATGCTGTAAACAATGTCTCCATTGAGAGTGTTACAGTACATCATGAACAGCCAATTATACCTAAAATGTGCAGAGGAAGAATAATTTTTTTTTTAAAATCTTGCTTGGTAGTGTTGTGATTCTAATTCATAGAAATTTGTGATATCAAATATAATAATTCTTCTTCCTTATCATTTCCCTATAAAAAAAGGAATATTAGTTAATTAAGCTTTTACTTCAAGTATTCTTTTTTATCTCTTCATCTTTTATACATTTGAAGAATTTGATTTGTTCTTACATAATTAAATTATAATAAGAATTTAAGTATGAAATTAATAAGTATCTCCTCACTCTTTTAGTGTGGAATTAATTTCAGTTCGAAAGTGATACATTTTTTACGCTATAAGTAAAATTCACCTACATAAAGCTAAATTTGCTAATTAAGTTGCACCTCTTGATTAAGGTAAACATAAATTTGATCCTCGACGAAATAGAAATTACAAAAAAAATATTGTTTCCATAAAGAAATTGCCGAAGTCATTCAATAATATCGTTTGTGTCCAATATCACGTCTTGGTTTTGCGATTTAATAATTTATTATTATTATTTTGTTTGAATTATTTTAAAAGGTTAAGACAAGTTAATATGTTGAAATAAAACAAAATAATTGATGGTAAGCAATAATCAAGTCACACAATCAACTAATCACGCATGAGCAAACTTTATTGCGAAACCTTTTTCTACGAAGCGGGGTCGGTGAAGCATCAAATGAATTTTGCATAGCCTCTATATATACTTGGCCTCCGACCATGAAGCGATGCAAGTCCTTTGAGCATTCTCATTCTCTGCCAAATTTACTAATCATGATTAACTTAGCTTCAAAAATTTCAGTTGTTCTAATATTGTTGCTATCTTCAACCGCATTCCATAGAAGCGTGGGCGTAGGTAGTAGAAACAAGGTGGCTCGTTGCAACGAAAAAGATCGGGTGGCACTGTTAATCTTCAAACAAGGCTTTGTAGATCCTTCCAATCGCCTCTCCACTTGGTCTCAAGAAGAAGATTGCTGTGCATGGATAGGAGTTCAGTGTGACAACCATGGCAGAGTTACAAAGCTTGATCTTCAGTATGATGGATCAAAACCCTTGCAAGGTGATATCAACTTATCTTTGCTTAAGCTTGAATTTCTGAGCTACTTGGACTTGAGCTGGAATTTCTTTGAACGTATAAGTATTCCAAACAATGATAGACATAAACTTGAAAATCAATCACTTGTCACACCGCATTCAAGCTCAAATTTCTCTAAGCTTCAATACCTAGACTTATCCTATAATAAGGGTCTTCACATTGATAATCTTCATTGGCTTTCTCCACTTTCATCCTTGAAATATCTCAACCTCACAGAAATTGATCTTCACATGGAAATGAATTGGCTTCAGTCAATCGCTTTGCTTCCTTCATTGTCTGAGTTAAGGTTGCAAAACTGTCAACTAACCTACATCTATCCATTTCTTAAGAATGCAAATCTCAGCTCACTTGTAACTCTTGATCTTTCCTACAACTATTTTCACTCTGAATTACCTCATTGGTTGTTCAATCTCAGCATTGACCTCTCTACTCTTCTCCTTGACCATAACAATTTCAGTGGTCAAATACCGGATTGGTCAAATTATCGAAATCTAGAATGGTTGGCTTTGTCTAGCAACAAACTCAGCGGATCAATTCTAGATTGGTTGGGTCATCTTGAACATCTGAGACATCTTGATCTTTCCAATAACATGTTTCATGGTTATATTCCTTCAACTTTGGGAAATATTTCATCCTTAGATACTTTTTTAGATATTAGCTTCAATTGCTTGAGTGGCAATATTTCAAAAATTGTTGGGGAGCACTTCAAGTTTCTTGGTCTGTCCCACAATTCATTTAGTGGAGACTTATCAAACACGTTGTTGAAATCTAGATACATATTTATGGCCTCTAATAATTTTGAAGGAGGGCTTCCACATATGTCAGAAACAGTCCGCTATTTGGATTTAGATAACAACTCTTTCTCAGGACCTCTTTCTCCTTTGTTGTGTCATAGTACAGTGAATGCAATGAACATAGAGTAATAGGCTAACGGGTGAAGTTCCTCCCTCACTAGGTTCATCAACTCTTCTTCACTCACTGGATTTGCATAATAATAGTTTGTTTGGAGATATTACTTCGTTATTACAAAGTTGCCTAGATTTAAGACTCCTCAATTTAGAAAAGAACAATTTTTCTGGAAGTATACCCAACAAAAGTATTACACGGAGATTAGAAGTGATTAAATTGAGATCCAACCAATTTGATGGATATATTCCGCCACAGTTATGCCAACTCTCTTCTCTGATTGTCTTGGATCTTGCTGATAATAAATTATCAGGATTGATCCCTCAGTGCCTATACACTATTACTTCCATGGTTTCAGGCCTTGCAGATAATGATGATGCTCGATTAGAATACGGCCCTTGTAACATTGGTGCTGGTAGAGAGGAAATGTACTGCTACAAAATTACGTTGAACACAAAAGGTCAACAACTAGAGTACATGAGAAACCTAGTTTTTGTGTGGACTATTGACTTTTCAGCTAACAATCTGTCTGGAGAAATACCTTCAGAATTGTTTAGTCTCATTCAATTGCAAACCTTGAACTTGTCTCAAAATCACTTGACCGGAAAGATACCAAAAAAGATAGGGGACATGAAATATCTGGAATCCCTTGATTTCTCCAATAATAAACTTTCAGGGGAAATTCCCCATGCCAAAGCATCTCTACTTTGTCTTTTCTAAGTTATATGAACTTGTCAAACAACAATTTCACTGGACAAATCCCATCAGGGACCCAACTTGATGGTTTTGATGCATGGAGTTATATAGGCAATCCCAATCTTTGTGGACCGCCTCTTACAAAAAACTGCACCAAGGATAAAAATCCTGAAAAGCCAAAGCTCAATGGAGGAAATGAAGCCGACTCTATGAGAGAATCATTATATCTTGGGATGGGAGTTGGATTTGCTGTCGGATTTTGGGGAGTATGTGGTTCTCTTTTTCTCAACAGGACATGGAGGCATGCTTATTTTCGGTTCCTTAATTGTGTGGTAGACAAACTTTATGTTGTTGTCATTCTCAAATTCAACAGCTTCCGTCAAATAGGAGCAAATTGAAGTTGAGGTAAGCGAATGACATTATTTGCCGCTGATTTTTGTACATGGGCGTTGGTTTGAATAGGCAGATAAAATTTAGTTATT
The DNA here is from genome assembly GCA_029884605.1 of Ormosia emarginata. NCBI lineage: Eukaryota > Viridiplantae > Streptophyta > Magnoliopsida > Fabales > Fabaceae > Ormosia > Ormosia emarginata. The sequence goes on from JAQQTP010000086.1 coordinate 14,342,733, forward strand.
TGCTTTTAAATTTTAATCAACAAATTCTATTTGATTTTGAACGTAGATGGGTATTCCAGTAGATCATGGAGGATTAATAAGGAATGGGGTATTGCAATGGATCATGTACGAATGAGAGTTGAAGGATTGACGAGGAACGACTTAAGTGAAGTTGTTGTATATGTTTCGGTTATGTAACTTGCTAATAATATAGCTCAATTCTAGTCTTGAATAGAGCGCCTATTAATTGCTAAAAGATCAATGCCGAAGATTTTTATTTTGTTTTTTGGTTTGCCATGATTTATATTCTTTACTGTCACTTTATATTACGGTGTTTTGTTTACTCCTTTTTGGCATTTATTATTTAGTGTGATGGGTTGCTGTTTGCAAATAATAATAATAATAATAATAATAATAATAATAATAATAAATAAATAAATAAATAAAAAATAAAAAAATCTAAAATTAGGTAATATTGTTTTAGACTCCTATCTTTGCACTGTTTTTGGTTTTAATTTCGAGATTATAGTATATTGTTATATTTTAATATTGTCTCTATTTTTTTGGTACTTTGTCTCTATTTTATTTAATAGTTGATTTCTTGTATTAGAAAATTTGATTATTGATTTTATATTAACCATTAAGAAATATTAGATATCATTTTAGCGAAATCTTTTTAATACTTCATAATAAGATCTATACTGAAGCAAAATCAATTAATTGATTAAAATCAATTTAAGATTCGATTAAGATTAAAATGTTAATTTGTTTGAACTATAAATTGTCCAAAGCCAAATAAAAAAAAATACACAAACACAAATATCGATGGTAAGTTATATCAAAGGTGTTGTGCCAACTAAGCTTAATTGGAAGATCAATATTCAAATTGCATCAACAATATTGAGATGATTGTCAAATATGAGAAGATATGCTCATTATTCTGATATATGATACTTATTATATATGTATGTGCTTTTTGCTATAAGAATTATTTCTTTGAAATTCATGTTTATATTGACATCTCTTATATGCAAGTTGGTAGACAGGGAGGCAAATTGCTCATGAGTCTTGAGGCATAAAATTTTAGAAGTATGTAATATATTATTTAATTAATATTTAATGTTATTATGCTTTTGTTTTTATGTTGAATGAACTCTCATGTTTTTCAAATTATTTTAAGCTATCTATTAAAGAAGATGTAAAAATTAGTCATATGAATATCAAAATAAATTACTCTATCGAGTAAGGCTTTTTTACTTTTTTTTTTAAAGAAAGACAATTGTTAAAATTTTAATATTAAAAGGTATATATTTGATTTACTTATTTCATTTATACAATTAAATGTATCTTTTTTATTTTTAAAAGTTTAAATCTTTACTTATCATTCCATTATTCATGGTGGTGTTTGTTTGGCTAAAATGATGGCTAGAACTAGTTATTGATAATTGATGGTATTATTTTAGTTTTGCAATATGCTCCAAAAAAGTTGATGGGGTTATCTTTTGTTTGTACAAGTGTAAAAAGATTTGACAGCTGTTCATAGATAGATTATTTTATTCAAATGCTAAATAAATCTAAACCACTCATTCATACTAACATATTTTATATCCTATTAATTTCAAGAATAAAATTAATGTTGAAGTTTTAAATAATAACAATAGTGCCACTTTTGTAATATTTGATCGTAAGGTAACGTTACTAAAAAAGTCTTATTTAGAAACGAAATTTAAAGATGAAATAATTTTTATCTCTATTATAAATAAATTTTGAGACAAAAAAAAAAATAGTTAGAGACAGAACATTAATTTAAAGCTTTAGGATAAGAATTAGAGATAAAAAATTTTGTCTATCATGTAATTTATCATTAATTATATCTCAATTTAGTCAATAGATAATTTTAAAAATCAAAAATAATTTAAAAACAAATATATTTTGTCTTTAAGTAATAAATTTTTTTCTCTTGTTAAAAAAAGTAAATGATTTTTTTATTAAAAAAAATCAGAGACGAAATTATTTTGTTTCTAAGATATAAAAAATTATTTTTAAAAAAATATTCAATTAAAAAATATTTTTTAATTTATTAAAAAATTTGAAACGGAATCGTTTCTGTCTCAAAGTTGAGACTTTTTTTTTTTTTTTAAAAAAAAAAAGGCTAAACTCACCGTTTGGTGAGTGGCCTCAAATGAAATCCCTCAAATCAGACTTGTTTCAACGTCATAGTCTGTGTTACTTTCATTCTCTGGTTTGGCTTTGTGCGCAGGACACCAGCAGCGCACGCGACGCGGTGAACGGCGGCAGCACCAGCAGCGCACTCGACGCGTTGGACGACGGCGCCGCACCACGAGTAGACGAGCACGTCTCCGCCGCTTTCAGCCACCTAGTCACTTCTCTCTCTGTTTCTCTTTATCTCCTCTCTCCCCGTCTCTCTCGTTCTCTGTTTCCATCCTTATTCGAACACTAGCCTTAAATCCCTAATGCCTCCCCTAATCGTCCCTTGCAGCACGTTATTGTAGGTCACGACGCCATTGCAGGTTCGCAAGGCATAGGTCATACGAGCTCACACCGTCACAACGCCACCGCCAGCAGCCACGGTAAGCATAATTTTTTTAAAAAAATTTCTGGGTTCTTAGTTGTTCATGTACATTATTTTTTTTTCTTCTGGGTTCTTAGGTATTCATGTACATCATTTTTTTTAAATTATTTCTGGAGAAGAATTTAAGAAAGAATGAAAGGAAGTTTTATTAATATATATATCCCCATTCTCAGAGATGAGTTATACACACTAATAAGGTCAACAAAGGCATTTGATCCAGCTTTCACGATTTGTGGGGTTAAATTCTAAATAGTGTATCCATAGAGCTTGTTCATCTAAACATATATGATTTCTAGCTTTTTTCGTTTTGACTTAATTGTTTTTGGCTTCTTTTGTTTTTCATCTTGTGAGCCTCTATCTGTATTCCAGAGTGTTCTCCTTTTGAAGGGATGGGGCCTATTCCACAAAAATGGAAAGGAGGTTGAAGTTTCATTTTACACACAAAACTAATGTAGTTTCACACGAAACAAATGATTTTTCTTGGTCTTTTCCTTCTCTGCCTTCATGCAAAGTTCTTCACAAATCAGTTTCTTTGGCTGCTTCAATTGCAATTCTTAGCTGGTCAAGCCCTGGTACTAATAGCCTTTTAGTCCCTCTGCATGTGTTTTGATGTAGCATACAATTCACTTTATTGTGTAGTGTTGGCTGAAGCTTCATTGGATTTATGTACACATGCTAACTAAAAGCTTGAGCATTTGCTTTTTTTACAGCACATGCTGGGTTCATGTCTGGAATCTCTGGAATAGAGTCTATTCCTGGTCCTCAGCTACCTCAGATAGACTTTCATAATCGCCTTAATGGTTTGAATCTCTATATATGTTTGCAACATTTTGAACATGATGGGATTTTGTGAAATTTAATTTGATGAAACTAAACTAACATTGGATTCATCTTTATTTTACAGAAGAAAACCAGAAGAAATATGCTGAAAATGATACAAGATTTCAATCATCCCCCCTTCTGAAGAAACTGCTTGAGCAATCCAAGTTGAATAAAGAGAAGTAATTCCTTACTTATATGTGTAATTGTATTGTTTGCTTTGCATAATCAAAATCTCAGGCTGCTACAAGGGATTACAGATGGCTAATATTAGTAATGACTTATTTTATCTGCGTCTTTTAGACTATTACCAGCAAGCTGCAATAATATTGGTCTTAATCTTACAGGAACCGTAAAGAAATTGAGAACAAGTACTGCATACGTGGGGCAGAATGGGGAGTTGGAGATTGTTCAGCTGAGGGAATGTCTCCAGAGGAGAGGGAGAAATTCATAGCAATGTTGAAGCAGAAGGCTGAGGAAAAGTAATATGATACTGCTAGAGCATAGAGAAAGAAAACATTTCTTATATATTATGAGGATGGGCAACTTTGCTAAGTAGGATGGTGCTAGTGCTAGGTGAGATCATAGACGCGTCTACTGGTTTTGATGAGTTGAGTGAGATCAGTGATGAGAAGTGGGAGTTAGAAAAGGAGTTTGTTTTCATAGACTTGGTGGATGGATGGATGTATCGGCCACCGTGGTTAATAGTTAGTTCTTAGTAGTTACCCGATTCAGTTTTCTGGGGTTATTTTTGAAGTGTTTTGTGTCATTTATATCCATTTCTTCTATTTATTTCTCTTGGCTACTTGGTTGCTTGCCTCTACGTTATATAATAAACGTATTGGAATGCATGAATTTCATAGCAACTAATATAAGTTTTTGGTCAACATTTACATAGAACTCGTTGACTAAAATATACACTAGGCATTGATTTTGAACTACTGTCTACATATCTGAGTTTAAGTCACATTTAAGACTTATTTGTGTTATAGGTACTCTTCCTCCTTTATCAAAGGAAAAAGTTGGTATCATAGGAAGTTAATCATTGTGCTTTGATGACTTGGCAAGTACATTGGAACTAACAGTTGTAAGCTTGAGAAGGTGCATGTTCTTGGGGCTATGCTCAGGTAAATGTTGGTAAACATATTTTATTTATCGTGGACTATTATTAAGGAATCAAGATAAAATCATGCCTTTGGTAGTCTGGAGTCTACTATATGAGTTGTATCTTACACTTAATTGACATTATTTACTTATATAATATGACTAGGCCTTTGCAGGAAACAATTCATTTGTCACTTCACTTCCTCTATACTATGAGAATTTAACTGGATGTGAACATTCTACTCACATACCCACTAGATGTATGTTAGTGGGTTGTTTAACATTTTGATTTTCTTTTGTTTATTTTGTTGATCTTAATGTCTCATTGTTTTTCTGTAGGTGTTGGTGGTCAGCAATGAAAGTACTAAAATGTTAAGAGGACTTTTAGTATGCTACCAGGATGTCATCATTCTAAATGGCCATGTATTTGTTGGCTAATTATTCTAAGTTGAGTGTACAAAATGTATGTATATGCTCATTAAGTAATAAATATTCATTGCCTAATAATTAATACGTATAAGTACACGGTGTTGATATCTATTTACCTATCAATGATATGACAAGTTGGAATTATTATTTACATATCAATTGATTTTGTCTTTATATCATACTAATTAGTTTCTTTAAATGTTTTTTTTTTCCAAATTGTTCTTCTGCAGGTTTTCTTATCATCCATGTGGTGGCTCCTGTATGCTATATCATGCAGGGATCATTTGCAGCAAGGTCAGTTGAAAGTCCAGTCTCTACTGGTTCTTCAAGAACTTGCTTTGATACATAACCACTGAATGCTATTTTTTTTATCCTTTCTCACTGTCACACAGAACCCAGAACCTTATTCCTGCACATTGATATTCTACTCTCTCAATTCCTATATTTTTCACCTAAACTGAATTTATTATATTTGCACTTATAATGGACTAGTTTTGACACGTGTGTTGCATGTTTACCTTGAGCAATGAAAATTTTAAGGGTGGGATGAAGTTTGTTTTTCAGTTATATATGGTATATCTCAATGTATTTATCAGAGTTGATTTGTCAAACATGGCAGATGTTATATATCTAATGTGAATAGTTTTTTCATTGTCAGTGCCAAAATATTATACTAAGTAATCTAGAGGATTTAATTTCTTGGTAGTCTTGCAAGTATTGTTACTTGTCTAACTGTCTAATTTTGGTGCAGATCTGCGCAAAGAATTGGGTCAATTGAATTCACCTTGACTGATGGAAAATAATTTGTGGCAAACTTTTGTTTATGTGCCTAAATACAACTGGAATATTGCAAATGTGTGAATGTGGTGGAGTGTATATAGGTGCAATGAAGTGTGTGATTTGTAGGTGTCATTTATCTTTACAATGTGTCTTGTAGAACTATTTCTGAAATGATCTTGATATCATTATAGTCAATTGGATAATTACATTGATTGATCTTTTATTATGATTTTTGGTTCAATTGAATAATTACAGTGATTTTATCTTTATTTGTGATTTTTTTTATTTTGATTTTGAATAATTATGTGTTTCGGAAAATAGAATTTTTTTTTAAATAAATGCCTAAATTTTTTAAGCTTTTTTTTTTAAATATTAGTGACGGATATAGAGACAGAAAATTCTGTTGAATTTGGGTAACTAATCAGCGATGAAATATTAATATTTAGAGATTAATTTTTTTTGTCTCTAATTAGAGATGAAGTTAACGTTTTCGTCTCTAAATAATCAGCAATGTCATTTATACAAGTATTTTTATTTTCGTTTCTAATTCTATCTCTAAATAGTTAGAGATAATTTTAACATTTTAAAGATGAATTTTGTTAAATTTTCTAATAACAAAATTAACTCCTTAATGTGAAAAGATTTGCCAAGTTGTACTTATGTGAATTATTTTATTCAAATGCTTAATATGCCTAAATCACTCCTTCAATATTCTAACATATTTGATATCCTATTAGTTTCATATATAGAATTTATGTTGAAGTTTCAAATAATAGCAATAATATCACTTTTGTGATGTTTTATCGTATAATTTTTATATTTTTATATCAAATAATATATATATTTATTTTTACATTTACCTAATATATTTATTATTATATATATATTTTTATCACTTTTTCTTATTCAATCACATCTTTTTAAAAGTGTAAATAGTATTTACACCTCTAAAAAGAGTGTAGGATGATTATTTTCCTTTATCGTATGGTAAGTTAATTCCTTTATAAAAATATTTTCCTTATTGTAAAAAGAGAAAATAAAAAAATACTAATTGATTGGAAAATTAATTTAAAAAATTATTTATATATATATAGTGAAAGAAGTGTTTATTGTATGAGGTGAGGAGTAAATTTTGATAATTAGATCTTACATGAATGATCACGATTAAAATATAAATATATGTAACTTTTTTAAGTGGTCACATGACTTTTAAGTAACTTTTAATTTTGACCATCAATGTATGATCAAGATTTATTCTTTTCATCATTTCATAATAAAAACCTTTCTTACTAAATATACCCAATATATATATATATATATATACTTGAGAGTTTTTCAACTTATTTTAATTTGTTAGATCTACTTTTAAATTTTTTTTCCATTCTTAAATATTTATTTTCAAGAGAAAAAAGAGTTAAATTGATGTATACTCTTATATTATATAATAGATCGGTTCTGTAGTGTAAGTTTTTTTTTTTTTACACTTATTTTCAAATAATTCTTAACTAATTGGTTGAAAGTTAAACTAATTAGATGAAAATCTAACGATTAAAAAATGTAAGTTAAAAAAAAACTTAAATTGATGTAAGTTGATCCTCCTAATATATATATATATATATATATATATATATATATTAGTTTGACTAAAAATTCAGAAAAAAAATTAGAGACCAATGGAAGCACGTGATGAGCACGTGAGTAGAAGAGACTGGAATTTTTTTTATCAAGGACATAATCGTGGATCATATTGGAACCAAAACCATCAAGCCCATAACCCCCAAAATAAAAACCTACAAAAACAAACGAAACAAAAGGCTAAAGGGTGCTTGTAGTCCTTTTCAATCTTACTCATGATATGGCCTAAATCAAATGACGGATCTGAACGTAGCCATCCCAATTTTTGTTTAAAAATTTCATATATAATCATCTTTCTTAGAAAATTAATATTATAATAATATAAAAAAGACTAAGTCCTTTTTAAATGCAGATATTGCTTTTAAAATAATGTTAACAACTTCAGTAAGTGTTGATTTATCAAAAAGAAGTTTTTCAAAATTAAAATTAATAAAACATTATTTAAGATAAAAATAAATGTTCAAGCAAGTTTAAATAGATTAGTTATATTATCAATTAAAAAAGAAATATCAGAAGAACTTAATTATAAAGTTTAATTAAAATTTTGTATCCTAAAGATATATAAAACTTTAATATATTTTTTTGTTTGTTCAATAACAAAAAAAAGGATCTCATTTTGTATTTCGCTTTAGACCTTTTAAACTATTGAGTGAGTGAAGTATTATTTGAGTATCTAAACTTTTTATGATAGAACTAATTAAGGGGTTAAACTTTTATTATTATCAATTAAGGAACTCAACTTTATCAAGATATATTTTTATTAATAATAATGCTGAAATGACAATGATATCAAACTTAAAAAATAAAAAATAATTTATAATATAAACAAAACACATGGTATATATATCCTAATTTTTTTTCAATTGATAAATATTATTAATTTTTTATTATTAAAGTTGAGGTCTTTTATTGGTAACCCAAACAAAGTTGAGATCCTTAATTAATTAATTTTAAAGTTGAAGTTCTTAATCAGTTATCACATTAAAGTTGAGATCCTTCTACAATATTTTTGTCACTATTGAACCGCCCTGATTTTAATACCCTTATTTCTTGTGTTGATAACTTGATATGAACCATTAGGCCCAAAGTAGCATGATACAAAGTTTCTAACTTATTATTGCAGTCTTCATTTTTCTAATTGCATTATAATTTTTACATAATAGACATGTTAGAGATGTAAATAGTTGTTGTAGTTTCATTTACAAAATTAAAACCCTTTGAGGGCGCAAAAGTAAAGTAAGAAGGTGGGGATACAAAACGTGAAAGCTAATATAAGTAAAATAATAGTACTTTTAGCACAAAAAATAATAATAATAGTACTTTTATTTACTTATACAATATGTTGATATTTAATTTGTCTATAAAATTTTATTTTTGTTACTTAATTAATAATTAATAAATTTGTAATTTTAAAGTTTATTTATTTCCTTAAATAATTACTTTTTATTATTTGTACAAAAAATAAAATAAAATTTATTTTTTAACCAAAAATAATAATAATAAAAATAAAAAATATTTATAATTAAATAAAAAAAAAACTCAACCCACTCCCAATTATATACCAACTTCCACACATCCATGCCTAATCATATACCTAACTTCCACACACTCCCAATCATATACCAACTTCCACTCCCAATCATTCTACTTTACTTCTTTTTTTTTTTTTTTTTTATATATAACACTTCACCCCACCACCCATTATCATTTTTCTATAAAGCACTACACCCACCGTCTCACTCACTCTTACTTTCTCACCTACTCCACATAACACTCATTTTTTTTTTTTTTTTATTCCTCACCCCACATAACCACCTCCACTACTTTGCTCCCAATTCACTTCCTCCACTTTCCCACTTACACTAATGGACAAACCTCACTCAACTTCCACCCATAACCATCCTACTACTTTGCTCCCCACTCACTTACTCCACTTTACCACTTACACTAATAGATAAACCCCACTCACTTCCTCCATTTCCTCCACTTTCTCACTTACACTAATGGACAAAGCCCACTCACTTTCTTTCACATACCCACCTACTACACACACAATATTTTTTTTTTCTTAAAGTCATATACACACTCATTTTCTCTCTATATATAGTCATCACCCTTGCACCAAACGAAAGAGAATAATCTTCATCTTCCATTTTCCACCACCATCCCTCATCTCATCTTCAACCTATTATCCATCCATAACCATTTTCTTCACCACTGTGACTTCTAGTCATCCCACCATAACTATAACCAAAACCAATTTCTAACCAAGTTAACTCAAAGCAACCTACCATAAACTCATCACCTTCTTCTTCAAATCCACCACCATCTCCATACTCAACTCATCATCTTCTCCTTCAAACTCACCACCCTCCATCATCATCACCATCATCTTCACCTTCAACTCTACCTTCATCACCACCTTACTCTATAATTATCACCCACTTTCAACTCATCATCTTCTAAATTCACTCACCATCTTCAACCTTAAAACTCATCATCCTCATCACCTCAACACTCTACCACCATTACCACCTTACTCCATAATCTTCATAATCACCCTCAACTCACCATCTTCACCTTCATCTCTACCACCCTCACCCACTTTCAATTCATCACCTCATCACTCTACCACCATCACCACCTTACTCCATAATCTTCATAATTACCTTTAACTCATCATAACCACTTTCAACTCATAATCTTCAACATTCATCTCACCATACTCACCTTCAACACCATCATCCACAAACCTTTAACCACCACAACATTAAACAACCACAAAATACCACCGTACACCACTGACATCGTCGAGTTTCGTGCCACCCAAATCTGCTTCGCCAACCACCACAAGTTTTTCCCTTTCAGTGAGCATCTTTTTTTGTGAGGTGGATTGATTTTAATTTGATTATCTTGTCCATTTGTGAGTTGTGCCTCACTTTTTGTGCTTGTTGATATGTTTGCTTGAATTAATCTATTGTTGAAAAATTTGATTTAAAAGTTTTAAGTTTCTTTTTTTAATTAAAATCAATCAATCCACACTTATTTTCTACAGAACTACGTGACTTTGAGTTCTTCATTGCATCCGAAGATACGTAGGAGCAGAATCTCTATTCTGTCAAGCCAAAAAAATAAATTTCCATAATTTAGTTGTTTCTTTTATTTTTTAAAAGGGGTAAAATAAATACATTTGTTATTATTAAAATTTGCACAACTAACTTAAGGTACCGTTCTTGGAATGGGCAGTGTAGGGTGCTAACACCTTTCCTACCTGTAATCGACTCTCAAACCCAAACTCATTTTATAAAAGACCAGTTTTCCTAATTAAAGGGTTTTTCTAATGTTTTACCAATTTAAATAAACATTGGTGGCGACTCTATTGATTTTCAAATCTTAATAATTTTTATTTTTTTTAGTCATCCTGTTGCTATCCCAGTTGTTACAGTTTAAATAAATACATTTGTGATTATTAAAATTTGCACAACTAACTTAAGGTACCGTTCTTGGAACGGACAGTGTAGGGTGCTAACACATTTTCTACCTGTAATCGACTTTTGAATCCAAACTCATTTTCTAAAAGACTAGTTTTCTTAATTAAAGGTTTTTTCTAATGTTTTCCTATTTAAATAAACATTGGTGGCTACTCCATTGATTTTCAAATCTTAAGAATTTTTATTTTTTTTAGTCGTCCCGTCGCTATCCCGGTTACGACAGTTGGCGACTCCACTTGGGACATTTAGAGAGTCAGGCCTGTTGTTATTAGTTGTGTAAATTATTAATTTTTTATTTATTTTACCTCTTTTTGTCTTTATTTTTGTTTTCTTATTTGTTTGTGAATACATTTTATATGATACTTTTATGTAAATATTTGCTAGCATTATTTTGTGTCCATTTTGACGTGACTTACTTGTATATATATTTTGTGCCTAATTGTTGAAACCTTAGGGCTCGTTTGGTGGTCAGGATAAGAGAGACAGGATAGGATAAACTATCATATCCTATCTGAAACTATTGTTTAGTGCAGAATATGATAAATTAATCCTGTCACTTATCCTATCCCGATTATTTAGTTCAAATTTATCCCGAGGGGGATTTGGGTTAGAACTCAACAGTGAGGATAGGATAAGGTGATTTAAAGTATGATATAAAAAATATTTTAAATATAAAATAATTAAAGTATAATAAAATATAACATGGTTACCAAAAAAATATATAATAAATATAAAATATTTAAAATAATAAAATACTAATAATTAATTTTAAAAATTATTTTTATTTTATCTCAAGGCTAATTTTGTTATTTATATTATTTTAAAAACTGAAAAATATAAAATTATTCTAATAATTTAACTATATGTAAAGTAAAAACTAAAAATGAATATTTAAAATTATAAAAAATTAATTTAAGTTAAACAATATTTTCAAAATTTTAAAAATTATATATAATTTTATCATAGGATAAATTTGTCTTTTTATATAATTTAAAAAAATTAAAATTATAAAAAAATAAAATCAAATAAAATATGAAAACATTCCAAATAAAAAAGAAAAATTTTAAAATCATACTAAAATTATAATGTTATCCCGTTGGTTATCTGGTGGACACAAACGTCGAGATAAGATAACGAACTATCCTCGCTAATATCTTATCCTACTCCTATCCTGCTCTCTTATCCTATCTGCTCTTATCCTATCCTGACCACCAAACGAGCCCTTAGGGTAGATGATTGCTGCCTGGTTGTTGTATATATGCTTTTGCAGGTTGGGGGGTAATTTGATCTTTTTAAATTTTGGTATAGGTTTGTATGCTCCCTCACACATGTCACTATCACTTACCTCACACACAAGCTCTATATCCGGGCTCAGTACCTTGTAGGCTTAGATAGAGGGCGCAATAGTGTTGCTTTGAGAGACTTTTGGTCTCTGAACAAGCACATGAAAATCTTTCACTGAAAGTGAACTATTTCTGCTTGTAACCTATCATGAGTGAGGATTGAGGACTCTTGCTAGCCAAAGTGTTGGTGACAACAAAGGACAATTTGGGGACCTTTTGTTTGATAGGGGTCTAGAACCAAAGTTATCACATGTTGAAATACCCTTAGAGCTACCATGGTCCGTAGAACCCCTCTTTTAAGACAGGTACCAAGCCTAGACTATCATTTTCCTTTAACACATGAGGAATTTATTTTTGTATATATTCTTTCCTTTTATTTCATTTTTGTAGACATTAATTCTCTTTTTGTTGTTTTTTATTTTGCATTTGCATATGTGGTCCAATCTTGTAAAAATATCGGTAAACCACGAACATAGATAAAAGAAAAAAGGCTCTAATGTCTGAGGTGAGAGAGTATATGGGCTATCATTGAAGAGTCTGCAAGGGTTCAAGCAAAGGAAGGAAACAGTTCGCACCATGGGGATACTCCTTTACCCCCTCTAATGAGAGGCCATGACTTTAAGCAAAATGACATTAGGAGGCTCCGTAATGTGTGGTATAATATGGAAAGACAGGAAGAGTTCAATGAAAAATATGGAGATATTACAGCTCTTATGTTCATCACTCCTGATACCCAAATGTTGAAAGCTATGCTTCGCTTTTGGGACCCCTCTTATCGATGCTTCACTTTTCAAGAGTTTGACCTGGTACCAACAATTGAGGAGTATACTAGATTGCTAAATAAAGATAATATGCCCAAGGATAAAGTATACTCGCATGACCTTAAGAAGACGCCAAAAAGGACATTGTCCAAACTCATAGGAGTTCAGGTAAGTGAATTGAATAAATACATGAAGGATAGAAGATGAATCCTGGATTCTGAGTTTTTACTTAGGATTGTTGAAACTCAGGTTGATCAAAGTCTTGATTTGGTAACACTAGCTCTAGCTATTTACGGGTTGGTAATATTCCCAAGAGTGAAGAATCAGATAGATGGACATGTGATCAATTTGTTTAAGCGGATCGACAACGGGGTACACCTAGCCCCACTAATCTTAGCAGAGACAATTTGATCTTTGAATTACTGTCAAGTTCATCAGAAGGGAAGATTTTGGGGATATGCATCATTGCTAGCAGTATGGATGCTTAGTCATCTACCAACCTTGAAATGATTTGGTCACCCAGAGATTGATCTTAAACAGTTTGTCATACCTAAGCACCCACTCTCGCTATATGGTCGAGATAATTGGCCTTCCCGAACTCCGATGATGGGACAGTGAATCAATTTTTTCGTGGAAATGAAGGAAGTGGTCTGGAGAGCCAAGTGGTTTCCTCTTACATACTGATGGGAAACATCCAACAACGCAAGTATACGTGTCAATCAAGTAATATAGTAGTGAATAAAAGTCGTTCCTACGAGGATTTGTTGCTAAATTTTATAGTTAATTACTAACATTCAGAACTCTTACTATTATCCAAATAACAATTTAATTTTGACCAATTTAATTAGTTTAAGAAGAATACTGCAAAAGCCTAAAATATCAAGAACTGAATAATTTAGAAACTCTGTGTTGATGGAACCTAGGATTGTAATCTTCCTTCTCACTTCATTTGAATTGCAGTTAAAACAACTTTTTCCTATTCCAATTTACTCAAAAATATCGATATAGAGCTCTAATATATTTGTATCTCTCTTCCGATAGCAATACAAAATTTAATCCACTTAATTTTAATCTCTATATTCCTATGAGAAAAAGCATCAAACAGGTTACATTTATGATCAAGCTCTATTTGGAATCGCATATAGCTCTAACATATATTCCTATCCTTAGAACAAATTTTCTCCAATTAACAACAATTGATTCAAACATATGTTACTCATACTAGTTCATAGATTCAAATTCCCTTTCCCAAGTTCAATTTAAATCCACAAAATCATCCAATTGATGATTAGGCAATCAGAAGCATTACACATAAGCATGGGTAAATATTTCTCGTAAATTAAAATATGAATTCATCAACTAATGATTCAAATTACATGAGAAGTTTGATTACAATCCTAGAAATAAAATTAGTTCATGGCATATATTGAGAACAACAATAACAATTTAGAAACAGGAGCCCTCATAAGAAAAACTCAGAAATTTCAGAAAAACCGTAAATACGGAGTTACGGATGATGAATCCAAGACTCCGATCTTGATTTCCCCTTTGTTTCCTTCAAGATTCCTGCTCCAAAAGTTCTCCTTTAGACCTTATTTTCGTCTCTTTTTATTCCATACAGTTGAGAAAGGCCTCTTGTTAAATAACCTTTTAATTTAGCTGTTACAAAACTGAATAGGCACTCATCGGCGAATCTGGCCGCGCAACACTGGATATTTGGATGCCGCAGCAACTGGCACCTTGTGTCATCCTGGAATTCTCCTTCCTCCCTGGATGCTGCAGCACTGAGCATTGTAATGTTGCGGCAGCCAGCAGCTTGTGTTGTCCTGGAATGTTGACGATTTCTTCTTTTTCTCAGGCTTAATTCTTGCATTTTTTCTTCATGTTTTTCCACGATTTTTTTTATCTTTCCATCAGTAGAAAGAAACTCAGTAATCAAGATCGAAGCACTATGATAAGGAAATCATTCAAATTCATCACATATACTCATAGATATTCAAAGATGGATAACCATTCTCAACTTGACAAAGCAAAAGTGTTTCAATGTTCATCATGATAATAAAACAAGGATTTAGCACAATTTAAATATCAAATAGAGTTCAAATAACTCTACTTTCATAGAGTTATCACACCTCTATAATTAAGATTTTGCTAGTCCTTGAGTAAAAGAACAACAGAGAGCAACATTCAAGATTTATCAAATTAATTTCAACAATCTGTGCAAATTAGCTTCTCAGCTCAGTCCTCAAACAATCATCACATTTACTTAATATCTTAATATTCACAAATATCATACTAATATGCTTTCACTCAGCCACAAATCAGGAGTTAAGTTGAGCTTCCTGTGTTTGTGTGCATTGCCTCTTAGCAAAGGTTTACATGTTATCCGGAAAAGTTTATGCAAAATGATACTCATCAAAATGCATGAACCTTACAACTTTCATTTCTACTCTCTCTCCACTAATGTAGACATGATCCCAAAATTCATATCAAAAGGACTTTCAAGCTTGTAATGTTAGGTCAGGGTACTTGGTTATGAACAAATGGATGGATATCACAAAAATTCTAGGTATCACAAGATGCATCAAACTTTTTTTTTTTTTTTTACAAATGATATTTCCATCAAAATTCTCATCTTTTGACTTTGGTGCCTTTCTTTACTTTTAACTCCTTGCATTGCTTCATTTCTTTTTTCTATTCATTCATTCTTTTTTTTTTCACATTCGAAACAAATGCTTTATATAACATAAAATTGAGACACCCTTAAATATAATCAAATAATTCCTAGACCCAAAGTAGATGCATCCACATAATACCCAGAACACAATAAGGTTTGACAATTATAAATAAGCTCATCCATGTTGATCATGTCATGGCTTAACAGAATAAAGGGCTTATGCATCACAAGGCTCAAAAGAGGTACTAAGGATGTATATCATAATGGTTGGCTTGGAAGGCACAAACAGTCCAAAAATTACCTAAATCATATCTAAATTCTGGGATCACACCTAAGATTTCGCCTCAAAAGAGCATCACAATTATTGTAAGATCACACAAATAGAGAGCACAAATTACATAAATATTCTCTAAACAAACCAGCATCTCAAAGCAAGAGATTAAGAAGAAATGTTTTTATAGGCCACTCAACTTAACCAAACCAATTGCAACAAAGCTGAGCACACCTTAGACAATCTTTTGTATTCTCAAGAGTCAAGTAAAATGAATGATTCAATACTATCATGGGAGCTGAAAATCAATCATGCACTCAAAACAGCAAACATGCTATAAAAACAGAATACCCCCCCATACTTAAACAATGCATTGTCCTCAATGTGCCAATCATGAAACTAACAAACAACAGTAAATAACAAGAAATTAAAATAAAGTAAAATAAAATAAGAAAGTGAAACTTCCCAAATAAAGTCAGCTAATCAACATCTGAATCCTGACCGCCATCATCCAACTCCGGAGGTGTCAATTTTTTTTTGAGTAGCCACCGCCGCAGCACTGGCCACTTGGCTACTGCGGCGGCCAAAGCCTTGTGCTCTGCGAGAAAAACCTTACCATCAGCGCTGCAGCACTGATTGATTACCGTTGCAGCACCTAGTCCTTGATCTTGACAATTTGATTTTCATCTCTGCTCACTCTCTAGTTGCTACAACATCATTTCTTCATCGCCCCAGCACCCAGAATCTACACTTGTTCAACAAATCTGCTAGAAAACTTTGTTCTCACCAACTAAAAACACAAAAAAAAAAAATACAAAACACACAAGCATTAATTTAAAATTAAGGGTGAAGAACTTGGGTTGCCTCCCAAGAAACGCTTGTTTAACGTCATTAGCTTGACATTGCCTTTTTCTCAATTATGGTGGCTTGAAGCAAGAGAAGTAGGATGATGCCTTTCTCTTATCAGATCTTTGCCTCCATACTCGGTCGCTACCTTTGGAATCCTCCCCAAAAATATTCTGAACTCCAGTTGGAACTGGTTGTCCCAATGTGCCTTGGCATCAGAAACTCCACTAGGCCATGAGATTTTCAATTTATCAACAAGTAAAGTGTCAGGTTTTTTCTTGTCAAAAGAATTCAGATCAACTTGTACTAAACTCTGAGAACTGGAAGAATTTTTTTCTTTTTCAGTAATCTTGGAGACAAGAGGACCTTTCTCTTTCTCATCAACAATCTTGGAAGTACAAGAATCAACATTAATGAATGAAGAAGAGTTCTTACCATCCAACCCCTTTTGAGATTTACGTTGAAAGCAATTAACAGGGGTATGAAGATTTGATGTTGGGACAGACATATTAAAAACATTGAGGGTTATTTGATCTTAATCCACCCTCAAAACAAGCTCTCCCCTAGGCGCATCATTTAATGCTCCTGAAGTTATTAGGAATGGTCTTCCAAGAATGATGGGGACCTCGTGGTCTTCTTCCATATCAAGTACAATAAAATCTGAAGGGATTATAAATTTATCCACCTTCACCAGAACATCTTCAATGATACCCCTGGGGTGAGTATAAGAACGGTCCGCCAGCTGAAGAGTGACTGTAGTGGGTTTAGCTTCTCCCAAACCCAATCTCTGAAAAATTGACAAAGACATTAGATTAATGTTTACCCCCAAATCACATAGAGCTTTTCCAAAGAAATGATTGCCTATGGTGCATGGAATAGTAAAGCTTCCAGGATCTTTGAGCTTAGGAGGGAGCTTTTTCTGAATAATTGCACTGCATTCTTCAGTCAAAGCTACAGTCTCATAGTCACCCAGTCTTCTCTTTTTAGACAAAATGTCCTTCATAAATTTCACATAACTGGGCATCTGTTCTAGTGCTTCAGCAAACGGGATATTGATATGCAGCTTCTTAAAGACATCTAGAAATTTTTTAAATTGAGCTTCATTCTTTTGTTTATGGAGTCTCTGTAGAAATGGAGGAGGAGCAATAAGATCTGCAATTGCCTCCTTTTTAGCTTGATTTTTCTCGTTCTGGTATTCCTTCGAAGTGTTGGAATTTTTTACATCATTCTTAATTTCCTTGCCACTCCGAAGTGTAATTGCTTTGCAATGCTCCCTGTCCTCCAATCTTGGATTTGCCTCCGTATTGCTAGGAAAAGTTCTAGGAGATCGACTATTAATAGCAAAAGCTACCTGTCCTACCTGATTCTCCAAACTCTTGAGAGAAACTGCTTGACTCTGAATCATGGCATCATTTTTTGCCATATATTGCATAAACATTTCCTCCAGTGATGGCTTCTTCTCCTGCTACGGAACAGTATTTTGCTGATTAAAACCGAGAGGAGGGCCGTGTGCTCTAGAAGATGAAACACCAACATTCTGATTTTGACTCCAAGCAAAATTTGGATGATTCCTCCATTCTGGATTAAATGTGTTGGAGTAGGGATTGTTCTTCTGCTGATTAAATCGCCCCACAAAGTTCACAGACTCTGGATTTAATGAACAATTCTCCGGAGAATGAGCCTCTCCATAATAGTTACAGGTAACAAAAGGACTTGCAGCAAATTGAACACCAAGGCCATCAAACTTCTTTGACAAAGAAGCAATCTGAGCTATTAACGCAGTAATAGCATCCACCTCATATACTCCTGCTGCACGCCTATGTACTTGTCTTTCTAAAGGCCACTGATAACTGTTAGAAGCCATTTCTTCCAGAAAATCAAAGGCCTCATCAGTGGACTTACTCATTAAGGCTCCTTCAGCTGCTGCATCAATAGTAGTTCTCAGAGGTCCATTCAGAGCATTATAAAAGGTATGAACCTGCAACCACTTAGTAATACCATGATGTAGACATTTTCTGATAAGTTCTTTGAATCTCTCCCATGCTTCAAATAGAGATTCACTGTCGTACTAAACAAAGGAAATGATGTCCTTCCGCATTTGGGCTGTTTTCCCAGGTGGAAAGAACCTGTCAAGAAATTTGTCAGCTAAAGCATCCCAGGTAGTGATAGACCCCTCTGGAAGTAAGTGAATCCAACTCTTAGCCTTATCTCGGAGAGAGAAAGGAAAGAGCCTCAATTTGATAGCATCTTCTGTGACTCTGTTGTGCTTGAAAGTATCGCATATTTCCAAAAAATTCAGCAAGTAAACATTTGGATCCTTATTGGGCAAACCTCCAAACTGCATAGAGGTCTGGATCATCTGGATAATGGCTGGCTTGATTTCGAAATTATTAGCTTGGATTGTCGGCCTCCAAATGCTAAACTGCAGACTCTGAACTTGAGGGACAAAATACTCCCTCAAAGTTTTCGTTGGTGTTTCTTCAGCCATTGATTGAGAGTTGCTTTGCGACTCTGAACACTCCTTTCTAATTCCTCGGAGTGTTCTTTCGATTTCAGGATCAAAAGGTACTAACTCAAGATTTTGCGTTCGTCGAGTTTGTCGCATATAAGGGAAAAGATTTCCTGAAACTAGTAAAACCAACTAAACTAATTAAAAATTAAATTGAATAAAATAAATATGAATATACAACCAGAAACCAATTTGAATTAACAATAAGTAATTCTATGCGTTAATATTAACTACAAAATTAGAAACTAAATCCCCGGCAACGGCGCCACATACTCCATATATAGATGTGGAAGCCTTGGGTTCCACTCATTGGCCCATGGGGAGTAGTGAGCTATGCTCCGACAATGGTCCGAAGACAGATGGCATCCCTGCAATTAATTCCTATGACTCATGAGTTGTCAAAATATGAATTCTCATATTATGATGAAGAAACCAACCATAAGGTCAAAGAGGTTATTGGAGATTGGAAAGATGTAAGAAGTATGAAGCCTGGTCTCCCCTCGTCCAAAACAACAGAAGACTACCTAATTTGGCAAGCTAATAGGAAGAAATGGTTTCTTGCTTCTAAGGTACAGGGCCCGAAGCCACCCATGCACTAGTTTAATGAACCCATTGACTACCATGCTGAAGCAGAGGGCCGGTATGAAATCATTTGTCAACAGTGGGCCATTGAGAGAAGATCCTTAAAGACTCAACTTGACACTGCAAGAAGGAGAATCCAAAATCAAGAACAGAAAACAGTCTCTAAGGAAATTGAAATAGAGAAGCTAAGAGAGACTTGTCAAGTCCTTGAGGCAATCATTCAAGGGAAAGATAGTCAACTTGAAGGGTACAAGGCTGAAGTTGAAATCTTAAATCAGCAATTGAAAAAACATGTTGAATTATCTGCTTTCTTGGAGAATAAGAAGAATAAACTAGAAAATGATGTTACTCTTTTGACTAATGAAAAAGACTTCTACCTAAATGCAAGTCAAGACATGAAACGAAGAACCGAAGTGGTGATTGACAATGTGAGAGAGATCTCTAACCATTCGAGAAAAAGGGCAAGAGAGATTCTCAAAGTGGAAGCTAAGTTGATACCAGGAGAAACCAGGAGCTTCTGACCCGGGTTAGGATAGACCTCGACTTCCTTGGCAAATTTCACTGAAGAAAATCATCAAAATTAATCTTTTTGTTCTCAGTCTTTGAGAGTACTGATGTATTTTCCTTGGCTCTCTGGAAATTGAGAATGATCTGGTTCATTCTATCTTGTTCCTCTATCTTTAAACAAATAAGGGCAAGTTAGACTTAAGGAGTAGCATGATCAATATGATGTAAAAGCTATCTCTCTTTGACCGTAAAGCTTTTATCTTTGAATGAATGAGGTTTATCGATATCGTTTGCTTCGTTGGATCATGTCTTTGTATGCATTTTTTTTGCATTTTTTTTCATATTCCTAATAATAATAATAAAATGAATACAAAAAAACTGTCTCTACGACACCCTTCTAGGACTCGCTCCTAATCAAAGGTCATGGATGAACTGGGGCAGTCGCAAGAAGAACTAAGGGATAAAGTAAGCTAATTGAAGGAACAAATAGCTAAGATCTTAGAAGTTGTGCAAGCTTTGGAAAAAACAAAAAACATAGAGGGGACTCCTTCAGGAGCGAATGATGGTCTTCCAGTCACGCATGCTCACCCGCCTGGCTTTACATCAATTCCTTGACAACATCCCGGCGTTACTTTTCAAGGGGTCATGATGCCACTCACCATCTACCCAAATAGACAAAACCCTGTTACCAATAATCAAGAAATTCATGCATCTTCATTCCCACCATATGGCCTTCCACCTGGCTATGTGCCACCATTAGCTGCCAGTACCCCTAAAGATAGTGCACCGACAGTCACAACAACTTCAAACCCATCAAACACTACCCAAACACAAGGATATCAATCAAATGCCAATGAGATTCCTCAACCACAAATGACATTCCTTGTGTTCATACCACCATATGGTCTTCCCCCGGGTGTCATGTCGTCACAAATTACTAACCCTCCTGAGAGCGGCACACCATTAGTAATGCCTACTTCAGGGCCCTAAAGCTCTACTCCAGCCCAACCTCTTCACCTTGGTGCTAATGGGACCTCATCCATGCAACACTCTGTCCCTCTTTACATGCCACACTACTTCCCCCATAAGATTACTGGTAACTCTCCACTGAACTCTTCAGCGGAAGGTTCTCAATCTAAGGAGAAATTAAAAATTCTTAAAGAAAGATTACGAGCCATAGAAGGAGCAAGTAACTATGGTCTTCTAGATGTCTCAGAGCTCTGTCTTGTCCCTGATGTGGTGATTCCACTGAAGTTTAAAGTCTCAGATTTTAACAAATATAAATGAATCACTTGCCCAAAGAACTATTTGACCATGTACATCCGCAAGATGGCCTCGCATGCTCACGATGACAAGTTGTTGATCTATTTCTTCTAAGACAGCTTAGCAGGGGCAGCGTCTAATTGGTATATACACCTCGAACGTGCCCATATATGATGTTTCAAGGATTTGGATGATGCTTTCTTAAAGCAATATAAATACAACATCGATATGGCACCAGATAGGTTGCAGTTACAAAATATGGGTAAGAAAGAGGCTGAAACCTTTAAGGAATACGCTCAGCGGTGGAGAGAAATAGCTGCTCACGTAGAATCCCCACTGACAGAGAGAGAAATGGTGGCCACGTTCATCGACACTCTTCAATCACCTTTCTATGACAAGATGATAGGGAGTGTGTCGTCAAATTTCTCAGATATAGTAATGAGAAGTGAGAAGATTGTTGAGAGTTCAACAGGGACGATTAGCACCAGGAGGCCCCCAATGGGGAAGAAAATAGAATGAGAAGCTCATGCTATTACTTTCGATCAGAGAAGTTTTACCCAAGGAAAACATAGCCAAGCACCTATCAACCCTCAACCATCTTTCCAACATCCTTACATACCTTATAACCCATACATTGCTAATGTCTCCCAAGCTCCATACCCTCAACCTTATCACCCAATGATCCTTTATCGTGCACCATCTCCCATCCCAAACCAAACATTCCCTACCATGCCATATCAACCAACCCAACTATAGACCCAAAACTCAAACACAAACCAAAGAAAACTGCCACCTAATCAAGAAAAGAAACCCATTCAATTTGACCTAATTCTCATAACTTACACTGAGCTGCTACCACAACTTTTTCGTAACTCATTGTTGGTCCCTTGCCTAATGAAACCAGTGGAACCTCCATATCCAAGAGGATTTGACCAAAACACTAAGTGTGACTACCATGCTAGGGCTGTAGGCCACTCAACAGAAGATTGCAGAGTCTTAAAGTTCAAAGTGCAAGACCTGATCAACACCAAATGGTTGAACTTCAAAGAAAAAACTCCCAATGTAGGCTGCAATCCCTTGCCCAATCATAGAGATTCTGGAGTTAATGCCATAGAGAGGTTTTCTGGTCAATGCCTCATAAGCAGGGTAGTTGGTGTAAGAACTCCCATGAGAATTATTTTTAGAGAGCTTTGCAAAATTGGGTTGATACAAAACCAAGTTGAGATAAAAAAGGTCCAAGAAGATGAAATAGTGTGTAATATCCATGGAAAGTTAGGGCACTCTATTGAAGAATGTGATGAATTCAAGCAGTTCCTTCAAAGTTTAATGGATAGCCACCTAGTGCAAATAAGTGATCAGTATGATAATTATGATATATACATGGTCAAAGAAACTACACTTCCACCAGTTCAAGAGGCCGCTAATGCCTATACAATGCAACCGATCATAGAGTAAGCTCCAGGTATAACAAGGTCGTTGATAATTTATTACACTAAATGAGAGTCTCCACAAGCCCCTCTCGGCCGAAGTCCTATCACTATTCAAGTGCCGACCCCTTTTTCCTACAAGGATACCAAAGATGTGCCTTGGAAATATAATGTGCAAGTCATTATGAATGATCTCCAGGATAATCAAATAAAAATCCCATCTGTTGTCTCTAGTATATTTGGAATTAGTGGAATGACTCGAAGTGGTCGTATATATACACTTGAGGATCTGCAAAAAGGGCAAATGGAGGAAGTGGAAAAAACTTAAAAGGGAAAGGCAAAATATGGGAAACTTCTACCGAAGAAACCTTGAAAGGGAAAAAAGAACCAAAAACGACAAAGCAAGAAGGTTATAAAAAGGAAGTGACTGAGGAAGAAGCCTGTGAGTTCTTAAAATTCATAAAGCAAAGTGAGTACAGGGTGGTGGATTAACTGAACTGTACCCCTGGAAGAATATCACTCTTATCTTTATTAATGAACTCTGAGCCACACAGGAAGGTGCTGATGAAAGTACTTAATCAAGCCCATGTTTCTCACGACATCACAATTGACAAGTTGGATGGCATTATTAGTAATACCACCGCAAATAATTATATCACTTTTACCGATGATGAAGTACCCGTTGAAGGAATGGGACATAATAAGGCACTCCACATCTCAGTAAAATGTAAAGATCATATCATGGCTAGAGTACTGATAGACAATGGCTCTTCCTTGAATGTGATGCCAAAATTGACACTCTCCAAATTGCCTTCTGATGGATCATATATGAAACTAAGTACGATGATAGTAAGGGGCATTTGATGGCACAAAGAGAGGTCATAAAGGAGATAGAAATACTAGTTCAAATTGGTCTCTGCACTTTCAATATACTCTTCCAAGTGATGGACATTGCACCATCCTACAATTGTCTTTTAGGACGACCATAGATTCATTTTGCTAGAGTTGTTCCTTCCACTTTACACTAAAAAGTAAAATTCATAATTGACAACAAGATGATTATTGTCTTTGGTGAAGATGACCTGTTGGTGAGCAAGCCATTAGACTCTCCTTATATTGAAGCTGCAGAAGAGGCTCTCGAGACTGCCTTTCAGGCATTCGAGACAGTCAATGCCACTTATATAATGGAAGGAGCTCCAATTCCAAATCCACAACCCTCTGTTGCATCTATAATAATGGCTGAAGTCATGTTGGAAGGAGGTTATTAGCATGGAAATGGGTTGGGTAAGAAACAACAAAGTGACGCGAGATTTTTACAACCCTTGGAAAACAAAGACAGGTTCGGGTTAGGATATAAACCTACCAAGGCTGGCAAAAAGAGGATCATGGAGGAGAAAAAAAAGAAGAGGTTGGCCCGGTTGGAAAATTGAGAACCTAAACTGGAGCGGATCCCCATCTGTGACATACGACAAAGCTTCCGGAGCGCAGGAGTAGTGTTCGTAAACCAAGTGACCATTGTCAAAGATGATAACTTCGTGAGTCATGAGACAGACCTGATTTATGCATGTTCTTCAAATACAAGACTAGATAATTGGGAGATCATCGAGCTTCCCATAACCTTGGAGTCTCTTTCAAAGTAATTCTATAGTGCCATTCCTTTAGCTCTGCCCAAGGTTTAGGATGATCTTTTGTAAAAGGGCTTACATGTTTCCTTTCCAATAATTGTTATTAATAAAATGCATTTTGAGTTTTCTAATTTCTCATTTTATAGCTTTTATCCCACCATTATAATGACCTTCTATTCATTTCATCTTTCTTGTGTTAACATCATTTAATGCAGATTTGAAAGTGACTCTCTTGAAAGTGACAGTGTCGAGATCTTGTCATATAATTTTGAATACCTCGTTAATCATGCTGATGAGGATAATGAGGATGATTGGGAAACTTCACCTGAGCTAATGAGGTTACTAGAACAAGAAGCTAAAGAAATCCATCCCCATGAATAACTAATTGAAGTAATTAACTTGGGATCTAAAAATGATAAGAAAGAAGTCAAAATTGGTACCTCGATGAAAGAAAGTGAGTGCAACATGTTAATTAAACTCTTGTTTGATTATAGTGACATCTTTGCATGGTCATACCAAGATATGCCTGGGTTAAATACTGACATAGTTAAGCATAAATTGCCACTAAAGCCTGATACCCTCCGGTTAAGCAAAAATTAAGGCGAATGAAAGCCGATATGTCGTTAAAAATCAAAGATGAAGTAAAAAGGCAGTTTGATGCTGGATTTCTTACAATTGCAAAATACCCACAATGGGTTGCCAACATTGTGCTAGTCCCAAAGAAAGATGGGAAAGTCCGAATGTGTGTTGACTATCGAGACTTAAATAGGGCTAGCCCTAAAGACAACTTCCCATTACCTCTCATCGATGGCTTCTCTGGATATAATCAAATCAAGATGGCTCCTGAAGACATGGAGAAGACCACTTTTATCACTTTATGGGGAACCTTTTGTTATAAGCTGATGTCATTCAATTTAAAAAATGTTGGGGCAACGTATTAGAGAGCGATGGTGACATTATTCCATGACATGATACATAAAGAAATAAAAGTTTATGTGGAGAAAGGACCATATTGTTAATTTACAAAAGCTTTTTGAGCAGTTGAGAAAGTTTCAGCTCAGA
Source organism: Ormosia emarginata (assembly GCA_029884605.1). NCBI lineage: Eukaryota > Viridiplantae > Streptophyta > Magnoliopsida > Fabales > Fabaceae > Ormosia > Ormosia emarginata. The sequence continues at coordinate 14,368,436 of JAQQTP010000086.1, forward strand.
CTGAATCCTGCCAAATACACTTTTGGTATAAAATCAGGCACGCTTTTGGGGTTTATAGTTAGCCGTAAAGGGATAGAAGTTGACCCAGACAAAGTTCGAGCAATCATAAAGATGCCAGCTCCTCACACTGAAAAAGAAGTTCGTGGGTTTTTGGGAAGACTGAACTATATTGCTAGATTTATATCTCAGTTGACTATGACGTGCGAGCCAATTTTCAAATTGCTTCATAAAATCCAGATAGTAGAATGGAATGAAGATTGTCAAACAACATTTGAAAATATCAAACAATATTTACAAAATCCCCCAGATTTGGTGCCTCCAGTGCCAAGAAGGCCTCTCATCATGTACTTGGCTGTGTTGGATGAATCCATAGGCTGTGTATTGGGGCAGCACAATGAAACTGGTAGAAAGGAACATGCCATCTACTACTTGAGCAAGAAGTTTACTAACTATGAGGCAAAATACTCATTGTTAGAGTACACGTGTTGTGCCTTGGCATAGGCGGCTCATCGTTTGAGGCAGTACATGTTATGTTACACCACTTGGTTAGTGTCTAAAATGGACCCAATCAAGTACATATTCGAAAAGCCTGCTCTCACTGGGAGGATTGCACGGTGGCAAGTTTTGCTATCAGAATATGACATTGTCTATGTCTCCTAAAAAGTAATAAAAGGTAGCGCTCTTTCAGAATTCCTGGCTAGTCAACCTGTGAAGGATTATGGGTCAATGCAATGTGAGTTCCCTGATGAAGATATAATGGCTCTATTTAAGGATGAGAAATCCACTAAAAAAGAAAAATGGACTTTGTGGTTTGACAAAGCCTCTAATGCACTAAGGCATGGTATTGGAGCCATTTTAATCTCCCCTGAAGATAATTTCATCTCAATCACAACAAGGTTGTATTTTGACTGTACTAATAATATAGTAGAGTATGAAGCATGCGCCTTGGGTATTCAAGCGGCAATGGAATCAAAAGCAAAGATCCTTGAAGTATACGGGGACTCCGCCTTGGTCATTCATCAATTAAAAAGAGAATGGGAGACTTGTGATGCCAAGTTGATCCCTTATCATGCTTACATCAAAGAATTGATCGAGCAATTTAATGAAGTCACTTTTCATCATGTTCCTCGAGAGGAGAACCAATTGGCTGATGCTTTGGCCACATTAGCATCAATGTTCCAAGTAAGTCATGAAAAAGACCTACCATTGATAAAAATGGAAAATCGCGGTTGGCCTGCATATTGTCAAGTGGTTGAAGGTGAGCCTGATGGGAAGTCGTGATACCATGATATCAAATGTTTTATCAAGAATAGGGAATACCCTACAGGCGCTTCAAAAAATGACAAAAGGACCCTAAGGAGGCTTGCGATGGGTTACTTTCTGAATGGGGAAATACTTTATAAGAGAAACCATGATATAGTACTTTTAAGATGCATTGATGCAGTAGAAGCGGAGAAGATTATTGAAGAAATACATGAGGGTTCCTTCGGAACTCACGCCAATGGACATGCAATAGTAAGAAAAATCCTCAGATCAGGTTATTACTGGTTGAACATGGAGACTGACTGTTTCAATCATGTGAGGAAATGCCATAAGTGCCAAACGTATGCTGATAAGATTAATGCGCCGCCAATTCCCTTAAATGTCCTAGCAACACCTTGGTCATTCTCCATATGGGGTATGAATGTCATAGGACCTATTGAACCAAAGGCCTCAAATAGGCATCGCTTTATCCTTGTCGCGATTGACTACTTCACCAAATGGGTTGAGGTTGCTTCTTACGCCAATTTACCAGGAATGTGGTGATCAAGTTTATCAAAAGAGAGTTGATATGTTATTATGGTTTACCAAACAAGATCATCACCGACAATGCAACTAACTTGAATAACAAAATGATGAAAGAGATGTGCGAGAATTTCAAGATCCAACACTATAACTCCTCGGCATACCATCCAAAGATGAATGGGGCTGTGGAGGCAGCAAACAAAAACATCAAGAAGATCATCCATAAAATGGTTGTAACATATAAAGATTGGCATGAGATGCTTCCCTTTGCTTTGTATGGTTATCGCACGTCTGTCCGTACTTCAACTAGGACAACCCATTTTTTTTTAGTTTACGGAATGGAAGTCGTACTCCCTATTGAAGTAGAGATTCCTTCATTGAGAGTACTGATGGAGGCAAAATTGGAAGAGGCCAAATGGGTCCAAGCACGACTAGATCAGTTGAATCTTATTGAAGAAAAAAGGTTAACTGCACTGTGTCATGGCTAATTATATCAAAAGAGGCTTATGAAAGCTTATGTGAAAAAAGTGCGTCCTCGACAATTCCAAGAAGGAGACTTAGTGATCAAGAAGATCTTGCCAATTCAAAAAGATCACCGCAGAAAATGGACTCCAAACTATGAGAGACCTTATGTTGTGAAAAAAGCTTTCTCTGGAGGATCCTTGATTCTCACAAAAATGGACGGTGAAGATCTACCACTTCCTGTAAATTTAGACGCGGTCAAGAAATATTACGCATAGAAGCACTACTTGTCAAAAAAAAAAAAGATGGCTCGCTAGGTGAAAAATCTGAAAAGGCTACCTAAGTAAAAGTTAGAGCGACCTGGTAGGTTGAAAACTCGAAAGAGTAACTTAGGCAAAAGTTAAGGTCCAAAATGAAAAGACAATAGTGCTTAAGGAAGTGATACTTGAACAATTAAATCTCCACGACAAGGTGGACCAAATCTTTGAACTAGAACAAACTAAGTCAATGCCGAGGCAGGCCAAATACCCCAACTGGGGTAGTTAAAGTCCTCAAAGATTGGTTAATGGGTGTTCAAAATTTGGTTTGTGGAGGATTGACGTTGATTACGTTGAAGGGTTTCACTGGAAGAACTAAAAACCCTTACCCTCACCATTTCTCTATAAATTTGTGATAGCCATAATATCACATTCTTTTCCATTTCCATTTTAATGCAATATTTTCATGCTTTCACCTTTGCCTCTTATTTGATCCAATATGCATTTTTCTAATAAACATATATTGGAATGTGAAATGTGTGATATGTCATTAGAGCACTGAGAATTGTCAATGACTTGAATGGTATTAGAAGCACAATGAACTCCTAATAATGTCAAAAAAAAAGAAAAAGAAAAAGAGAAAGAGAATAATCAGGTCACTATCACATCTAATGCGCACCTCAAGGGTCATCTCGGTTGGACATTTAAACCATCAGCTGAATAGATAAATAAAGGGTTGCCAACAGATCCTTTTCTAGTTCACCTTTGAAAATGATTGCGATCATGTCATTGGGGGTTGTAGAGATACAAATACAAAAAAATAAAAGCAAAAAACAACAAAAAACAAAAAAAAAAAGATAAAAAGTTTTTCATATTCTCATACATCTGAGGCATGCATTACATAGTGCATTGTTTTGATTTGCTAAGCCTTGACCTATTAAGGTCTAACATGCTGCTTTTAGTTAAACCAGGGTCTTATGCCCATTACCTTTAAGTTCCAGGTCCCTATACCCATTGTCAGGGTCCTCATACCCATTGTCATTTTCTTTTCTAAGTCCCCACACCCATTGTTTTTAGCTTCCACGGCAAGCCAGTGTCTTATACCAATTGCCTTTAATTTTTGGGTCCACGTACCTGACGCTTCCACGGCAAGAGTTTCCAGGCAAGCCAGGGCCTTATGCCCATTACCTTTAATTTTCAGGCCCATGTACCCGACGCTTACACGACAAGTCAGGGCTTTATGCTCATTGCCATTTCCTTTTCGGGTCCTTGCACCCATCGCTTTCAACTTCCACGGTAAGCCAGGGCCTTATGCCCATCGCTTTTCTTTTCAGAGTCTCCGCACCCATCGTCTTTAAGTTTCTGGGTCCTTGTACCCACTATCTTTAAGTTTTCGGGCCACAATAGCCCATTGTCTTTCAAATTTTGGGTCACAGTAGCCCATTGTCATTTAAATTTCGGGACGCAGTAGCCCAGTGTCATTTTCATTTCAGGGTCTTATACTCATTGCATTTTCATCTCTTTCACGATAAGTCAGGGTCTTATACTCATTGCCTTTTCATTGCTTTCACGGTAAGTCGGGGTCTTATACTCATTGCCAAGTCAGGGTCTTATACTCATTGCCTTTTTATCTCTTTCACGATAAGTCGTGGTCTTATTCATTGCCTTTTCATCGCTTTCACGGTAAGTTAGGGTCTTATTGCCAAGTCGTGGTCTCATTGCCTTTTTATCACTTTCACTGCAAGTCAGGGTCTTATGCTCATTGCCTTTTCCTTTTCAGGGTCCTTATACCCCACGCTTCTACCTTGTTCTTGCATTGATTAGCACAAGAAAATTTTCACAGACAAAATTTAATCAATTCATTTGCTTTCCATTTATTCTAAATATAAAGCAAAGGGGGCAGCTGTTGATATCTAATTTTGTCCATAAAATTTTATTTTTGTTGCTTAATCAATAATTAATAAATTTGTGATTTCAAAGTTTTATTTATTTCCTTGAATAATTACTTTTTATTATTTGTACAAAAAAAATTTATTTTTTAACAAAAAATAATAAATAATAAAAATGAAAAAATATTTATAATTAAAATTAAAAAAACAAAAAAACTTAACCCACTCCTAATTATATTATATACCAACTCCCACACACTCACTCCCAATCATATACCAACTTCCACTTCTTCCACTTTTTTTTTTTATTTTATTTTTTTATATAACACTTCACCCCACCACCCACTACCATTTTTCTATAAAGCACTACACCCACCATCTCACTCACTCTCACTTTCTCGACCTACTCCACACAACACTCATTTTTTTTATTTTATTCCTCACCCCACATAACCACCTCCATTACTTTGCTCCTCATTCACTTCCTCCACTTTTCCACTTACACTAATGGACAAACCCCACTTAACTCCCACCCATAACCACCCCTACTACTTTGCACCCACTCACTCTCCACTTTTCCACTTACACTAATGGACAAACCCCACTCAACTCCCACCCATAACCACCCCACTACTTTGCTCCCCACTCACTTACTCCACTTTCCCACTTACACTAATAGACAAGCCTCACTCACTTCCTCCGCTTTCTCACTTACACTAATGGACAAACCCCATTCACTTCCTTTCACATACCTACCTACTACACACATAATTTTTTTTTTAAAGCCATATACACACTCATTTTCTCTCTATATATAGTCATCACGCTTGCACCAAACAAAAGAGAATAATCTTCATCTTCCATTTTTCATCACCATCCCTCATCTCATCTTCAACCTCTTATCCTCCATAACCATTTTCTTCACCACTTTGTGACTTCTAGTCATCCCATCATAACCAAAACCAATTTCCAACCAAGTTAACTCAAAGCAACCTACCATAAACTCATCATCTTCTCCTTCAAATCCACCACCATCTCCATACTCAACTCATCATCTTCTCCTTCCAACTCACCACCCTCCATCATCATCACCATCATCTTCACCTTCAACTCTACCTTCATCACCACCTTACTCTATAATTATCACCCACTTTCAACTCATCATCTTCCAAATTCACTCACCATCTTCAACCTTAAAACTCATCATCCTCATCACCTCAACACTCTACCACCATCACCACTTTACTTCAGAATCTTTATAATCACCTTCAGCTCACCATCTTCACCTTTATCTCTACCACCCTCACCCACTTTCAATTCATCACCTCATTAGTCTACCACCATCACCACCTTACTCCATAATCTTCATAATCACCTTCAACTCACCATAATCACTTTCAACTCACCATCTTTAACGTTCATCTCACCATACTCACCTTCAACACCATCATTCACAAACCCTTAACCACCACAACACCAAACAACCACAAAATACCTTACACCACCGACATCGTCGAGTTCCGTGCCACCCAGATCTGCTCCGCCAACCACCACAAGTTTTCCTTTTTCAGTGAGCATCTTTTTTTGTGAGGTGGATTGATTTTAATTTGATTATCTTGTCTGTTTGTGAGTTGTGCCTCACTTTTATGCTTGTTGATATGTTTATTTGAATTAATCCATTGTTGAAAAATTTGATTTAAAAGTTTTAAGTTTCTTTTTTTAATTAAAATCAATCAACCCACACGTATTTTCTACAGAACTACGTGACTTTGAGTTCCTTATTGCATCCGAGGATACGTAGGAGCAGAGTTTCCATTTTGTCAAGCCAAAAAAATAAATTTTCATAATTTAGTTGTTTCTTTTATTTTTTAAAAGGGGTAAAATAAATACATTTGTGATTATTAAAATTTGCACAACTAACTTAAGGTGTCGTTCTCGGAACGGGCAGTGTAGGGTGCTAACATCTTCCCTACCTGTAATTGACTCATGAACCCAAACTCATTTTCTAAAAGACTAATTTTCCTAATTAAATGATTTTTCTAATATTTTACCAATTTAAATAAACATTGGTGGCGCCTCTATTGATTTTCAAATCTTAATAATTTTTATTTTTTTTAATTGTTCCGTCACTATCTCGATTGCGACAGCTTAAATAAATATATTTGTGATTATTAAAATTTATACAACTAATTTAAGAAACCGTTCTTGAAATGAACAATGTAAGGTACTAACACCTTCCCTACGTGTAATCGACTCTTAAATCCAAACTCATTTTCTAAAAAATCAATTTTCTTAATTAAAGAATTTTTCTAATATTTTACCAATTTAAATAAATATTAATAACAATTCTATTAATTTTTAAATCTTAATATTTTTTATTTTTTTTAATCATTCCATCGCTATCCCGTTTGCACACAATAAAAGATCATAAATATGCTTCTTGAAAGTTGAAGCATTGCTCGGCCCAGAGAATACGGGTAATAAAAAAATATTAGGCTGTAGAATGGAAGATCGTCGGTGGGTTCATTTTATGATTATTACCTATCTAAACCATTAAACATGGTTGCTTTTCCACAGAGTTTAGCCTTATTTTCATCTTTATGATCAAAATAAAAGATTGAAGAATGATAGTAACATATTTTTTGAATAATTTTTTTAATATTTATTTTATTATTAGTCTATTTTATGTACTTAAAAAGATTATTATGAAAAAATATTAATAATATTTGTTTTTGAATCAATAATAAAATAAATATTAAAAAAATATTCAAATAATATGTTACTAATATTTCTTGAAAAGGTTTTGATTGTTTAAGTGGGAAGGCTAGAAGTTCAAGCGTTGTTAATTTTATGATTATTACTTACCTAAACCATTAAACATGGCTGCTTTTCCACACAGTTTAGGCTTATTTTCATCGTTATGACCAGAATAAAAGGTTTTGATTGTTTAAGTGGGAAGGCTAGAAGTCCAAGCGTTAATAATGGGATCACATGCGCACCTCATTTTGGGAAGAATGTGTCAAACGCTATGGTTCTATGAAATGAATAGATGACTGAAATAAAATAAATAAATAAAACAAATAAATAAGATAAGAATATATTATTAATAAAATATATAAAAATTAAATAAAATTATAAATATTTTTTAAATATTTTTTATTAGAACATCCAAGATTAGAATTAAAAGATAATACAAATAAAAAAAAGAATTAAAAGATAATAGAACTTATAAATAAATAAATGAATAGTACTTAGAGGGCTTAGTAATATGAATTTTTATTTTCATCTATTCAAGATTAATTTATGTAACAAAGTATATATTTTTTAACTTATTAAAAATTAATACACCTTCATTGCTATTTTTTTTAAAAAAAAAAAATAAATATAAAAGTAAAAACTGAAAGATTAAAAAAATAAAAGTCTGGAAAAATATGAAAGAGAGAAATAAAAAGTCAAAAAATTAATTGCTATTTAAAAAACTTAAAAAAAAAACAACTGTAAAAAAATATATGAACGAGAGAAATGAAAAGTAAAAAGAAAAAAAACAAAATGAAGTTATAATTAAAATTAATAAATTTTTTTTAGAGATAATGTTATGTGGCAATTTAGTGAAAGAACTTTAGCATATAATATAAATGTCCAGACAAAAGTTTTGATTATTTTAGTAGGAAGACTAGGAAATGTTATTATGTGAAACATACTCACTTTATTATTTTTCCACAAAGCCTTCTTTTGATTTGATTTTCAAACAACTGGGGATGGGATAAGCTCCGGTGTCTCCCACTGAAATGAAATTGTCCAATACATGAATAACGAAAAAAATAATGATAGCCTGAAATTGTGAATACATGAATAATGAATCGGGATCCTATGTAATTATGCCAGGATTCGGGATCCTTATGCAATTACGCCAGAATTCCAACATTTCTATTTTGCTGCAAATCCATATACATGCTGCGAGAAGAAAATATAATATCATCTTGCTAACATTATATAGGAAAGTTAACTCAGGGAGCTAAAATAATAATTAAAAAAAGTAAACTCAAGGAGCTCAAATAATAATAATAATAAAAAAGTTAACTCAAGGAGTTGATTTTGTAATTAAGGAAGAGTGCTCTCTATTTTATCTATTCGTGTTTGAACTTTAGGCTAACACTTAGGGAGAATCAATTAATTCTCTTGAATGCACTAAACAAATATGAGAGGTGCGTCTTTAAGATTGTCCAAGAAGAGATTTAGTTTGAGATGATGTGAGACTGATATGGGAGATGTATCCTTATAAAATCGTCTGAAAAGAGATTTCTATTGACAAGAAAGCTGGCTTAAATATATTGTTATCATACAAGCCAAAAAACATCATAGTATATTTTCTTTTCTCTTTCCTATTATGTTACTCTATTCGTACATGAGTTACAATTAATTCTGTTTTAAGAATGAAAAATTAATTTGATTTTTTTTTTTTGGTTTTTATTAGTTAACCAGACACACTTAGAAGATACCCTACAATATTTGTTTTCTTAAACGTTTAATGTCTACTTTTTAAGATTATATACCAAACGCACTAACTTAAGACCATGAAGGAAAGGGGACCAAGAAGGAAATCAACCTTCCAAATAGCAACCACCACATTAAGATTATTATATAATTAATTCATCAACATGGTTGCTTTCCACACGGTTTACATTAATTTCTTTTCACCTTTACGACCATACTAAAGTTAAATTACTTTTGGACTATGACTAAGAAATGTGAAACACTTTAGAGTGTGAAAAACAAGATAACGGTGAAGCTTCTAAGATAATATGTTGTAAACAATGTCGTTAGTGAGAGTGTCATTGTACAATATGAACAGCCAATTATACCTGAAATGTGCAGAGGAAGAAGAAGAAAAAAAACTTTTATCTTGCTTGGTAGTATCGTGATTCTAATTCATAAAAAATTAGGATATCAAATATAGTACTTCTTCTTCCTTATCATTTCCCTATAAAAAAAAAAGGAATATTAGTTAATTAAGCTTTTGCTTCAAGTAATCTTTTTTATTTCTTCATATTTTCTGCAGTTGAAAAATTGATTTAGTCGTACATAATTAAATTATAATAAGAATTCAGGTGTGAGATTAATAAGTGTCTCCTCACTCTTTTATAGTAGAATTAATTTCGGTTCGAAAGTGATAGATTTCTTACGCTATAAGTAAACTTTATCCGCACAAAGCTAAATTTGCTAATTAAGTCACACCTCTTCATTAAGGTAAACATGAATTTGATCCTCGATGAAATAGAAATTACAAAAAAATGTTTCCATAAAGAAATTGCCGAAGTCATTCAATAATATCGTTTGTGTCCCTCTTGGTTTTGCGATTTGATAATTTATTATTATTATTATTTTGTGTGAAATAATTTAAAAGGTTAAGACAAGTTAATATGTTGAAATAAAACAAAATAATTTATGGTAAGCAATAATCAAGTCACACAATCAACTAATCACGCATATTGCGAACCTTTTTCTACGAAGCTGGTCGGTGAAGCATCAAATGAATTTTGCATAGCCCCTATATATACCTGACCTTCGACTATGAAGCGATGCAAGTCCATTGAACATTCTCATTCTCTTGGCAAATTTACAAATCATGATTAACTTAGCTTCAGAAATTTCAGTTGTTCTAATATTGTTGCTATCTACAACCGCATTCCATAGAAGCGTGGGCGTGGGTAGTAGAAACAAGGTGGCTCGTTGCAACGAAAAAGATCGGGTGGCACTGTTAATCTTCAAACAAGGCTTTGTAGATCCTTCCAATCGCCTCTCCACTTGGTCTCAAGAAGAAGATTGTTGTGCATGGATAGGAGTTCAGTGTGACAACCATGGCAGAGTTACAAAGCTTGATCTTCACTATGAGCTTGATGGATCAAAATTACCCTTGCAAGGTGATATCAACTTATCTTTGCTTAAGCTTGAATTTCTGAGCTACTTGGACTTGAGCTGGAATTTCTTTGAACGTATAAGTATTCCAAACAATGATAGACATAAACTTGAAAACCAATCACTTGTCACACCGCATTCAAGCTCAAATTTCTCTAAGCTTCAGTACCTAGACTTATCCTATAATACGGGTCTTCACATTGATAATCTTCATTGGCTTTCTCTATTTTTATCCCTGAAACATCTTGACCTCACAGAAATTGATCTTCATATGGAAACGAATTGGCTTCAGTCAATCGCTTTGCTTCCTTCATTGTCTGAGTTAAGGTTGCAAAACTGTCAACTAACCTACATCAATCCATTTCTTAAGAATGCAAATCTCAGCTCACTTGTAACTCTTGATCTTTCCTACAACTATTTTCACTCTGAATTACCTAATTGGTTGTTCAATCTCAGCATTGACCTTTCTACTCTTCTCCTTGACCATAATAATTTCAGTGGTCAAATACCGGATTGGTCAAATTATAGAAATCTAAAATGGTTGGCTTTGTCTAGCAACAAACTCAGCGGATCAATTCTAGATTGGTTGGGTCATCTTGAACATTTGAGACATCTTGATCTTTCCAATAACTTGTTTCATGGTTATATTCCTTCAACTTTGGGAAATATTTCATCCTTAGATACTTTTTTAGATATTAGCTTCAATTGCTTGAGTGGCAATATTTCAAAAATTGTTGGGGAGCACTTCAAGTTTCTTGGTCTGTCCTACAATTCATTTAGTGGAGACTTATGAAACATGTTGTTGAAATCTAGATACATATTTATGGCCTCTAATAATTTTAAAGGAGGGCTTCCACATATGTCAGAAACAGTCCGCTATTTGGATTTAGATAACAACTCTTTCTCAGGACCTCTTTCTCCTTTGTTGTGTCATAGTACAGTGAATGCAATGAACACAATAAATGTATTATTGTATTTGGATGTATCATATAATCTTTTAAGTGGAGAAATTCCTGATTGTTGGATGAATTGGAGATTGGTGTCTTTCATTTTCTTGGCGAGTAATAGGCTAACCGGTGAAGTTCCTCCCTCAATAGGTTCATCAACTCTTCTTCACTCACTGGATTTGCATAATAATAGTTTGTTTGGAGATATAACTTCGTTATTACAAAGTTGCCTAGATTTGAGACTCCTCAATTTAGAAAAGAACAATTTTTCTGGAAGTATACCCAACATCAGTATTACACAGAGTTTAGAAGTGATTAAATTGAGATCCAACCAATTTGATGGATATATTCCACCAGAGTTATGCCAACTCTCTTCTCTGATTGTCTTGGATCTTGCTGATAATAAATTATCAGGATTGATCCCTCAGTGCCTATACAATATTACTTCCATGGTTTCAGGCCTTGCAGATAATGGTGATGCTCGATTAAAATACTATCCTTGTAAAATTGGTGCTGGTAGAGAGGAAATGTACTGCTACAAAATTACGTTGAACACAAAAGGTCAACAACTAGAGTACATGAGAAACCTAGTTTTTGTGCGGACTATTGACTTTTCAGCTAACAATCTGTCTGGAGAAATACCTTCAGAATTGTTTAGTCTCATTCAATTGCAAACCTTGAACTTGTCTCAAAATCGCTTGACCGGAAAGATACCAAAAAAGATAGGAGACATGAAATATCTGGAATCCCTTGATTTCTCCAATAATAGACTTTCAGGGGAAATTCCCCAAAGCATCTCTACTTTGTCTTTCCTAAGTTATATGAACTTGTCAAACAACAATTTCACTGGACAAATCCCATCAGGGACCCAACTTGATGGTTTTGATGCATGGAGTTATATAGGCAATTCCAATCTTTGTGGACCGCCTCTTACAAAAAACTGCACCAAGGGTAAAAATCCTGAAAAGCCAGAGCTCAATGGAGGAAATGAAGACAACTCTATGAGAGAATCATTATATCTTGGGATGGGAGTTGGATTTGCTGTCAGATTTTGGGGAGTATGTGGTTCTCTTTTTCTCAACAGGACATGGAGGCATGCTTATTTTCGGTTTCTTAATTGTGTGGTAGACAAACTTTATGTTATTGTCATCCTCAAGTTCAACAGCTTCCGTCAAATAGGAGCAAATTGAAGTTGAAGTAAGCGAATGGCATTATTTGCCGCGGATTTTTGTGCATGTGCTTTGGTTTGAATAGGCAGATAAAATTTAGTTATTTGCTTTTAAATTTTAATCAACAAATTCTCTTTGATTTTGAACGTAGATGGGTATTCCAGCAGATCATATGGAGGATTAATGAAGAATGGAGTATTGCAATGGATCATGTACGAATGAAAGTTGAAGGATTGACAAGGAACGGCTTAGGTGAAGTTGTTGTATATGTTTCGGTTATGTAACTTGCTAATAATATAGCTCAATTCTGGTTTGGAATAGAGCGCCTATTAATTGCTAAAAGATCAATGCCGAAGATTTTTTTTTTTTTTTTGGTTTGCCATGATTTTTATTCTTTACTTTCACTTTATATTACTGTGTTTTGTTTACTCCTCTTTTGGCATTTGTTATTCAAAAATAATGTTCTTACATCATTTTTTTTTCAAACATCACTTTTTACATTATTTTTCAATGATTATGATTAAGTGAGAAAAAATAATAAGAAATAAGTGATATGATTAATAGTATAAGGAGTAGTGTAAAAAGTGATGTGAGATAAAAATATAATAAGAAAATCATAATTGTTTATTATTTAGTGTGATGGGTTGCTGTTTGCAAATAATAATAATAATAATAATAATAATAAATAAATAAATAAATAAATAAAAAAAATTCAAAAAATTCAAAAATTAGGTAATGTTGTTTTAGACTCCTATCTTTGTATTGTTTTTGGTTTTAATTTCGAGATTATAGTATATTGTTATATTTAATATTGTCTCTATTTTTTTTGGTACCTTGTCTCTTTTTTATTTAATTGTTGACTTCTTGTATTAGAAAATTTGATTGTTGATTTTATATTAACCATTAAGAAATAATAGAAATCGTAATAGCGATATCTTTTTCATACTTCATAATAAGATTTATGTGTGAATGCTTATGTCTAGAAGCATATCAAATAAATTTTTTATGATAGCAAAGTCAAGATGAAGACCAAGATCAAAAGAAAAGACTACGAACAAAAGAAGGAAAACCAAGATCAAAAGTAGTATATTAGATATAGGTTAATGGTCTTTGAATATCAATGTGAAATACTTTCAAGGTATCTTAATTATCTCTAAATGGTTTTTCATGATCTTTTTAAATCAACTTGAAATTCAAAGTTCATTTTTTTTTATAAAAAATTTTAATTTCAATCTTGGATTTTGTAAAACATATGTTAATCTTGTCAAATCTAAGTTTCTCTAAGTTAAGAATGGCCTGCATACTTAATTAATTACAAGTCTGGCAGGGACCATGTAATCGATTACACAAGACTTGTAATAGATTACATTCTGCCCAGAAAGTTAAGAACACATTCAAACAGCTATGTAATCGATTACATGCATTGTGTAATCAATTACAACAAGTTTGATGTTGCCCAACGGCTATATTAGGTGCATTTAATGCTGCCCATTAAAGCCCCCAACAACTCCATTAATAAAAAACTCTTTATATACTTTAGTTGGGGCATCATTAATGGCTAACCATTAACTTGAAACTTGCTTCTATCATTCTAATCCGAGAATCAATCACAAAAATCCTTATTGCTTTGTTTTTGTAAAATCACTTGAGATATTTTTGAGGAGCATTATTAGGATTTCAATTTGTATTAATTACTCTTATGGGAGTTTCATTTTATCAATCTTGATTATTCCATAAAAGAGGGTGAGGCATCCCTTGAAAGTAGAAACTCAAGCTCAAAGGGTAAGGTATCCCAAAGTGTTGAGTACTCTAGTTTGTAAAGATTGTTAAGCACCTATTGAAATTTGAAGAAATAGTGAAAAATCTTGAGTGGTTGCTTGATGACTGGACGTAGGCCAAAAGTAGATTGGTGGCTAAATCAAGATAAACCTTGTGTTTGATTTTCTCAACCCTACTCTTTTACCTTTGTGCATTGATTATACTTCCTTGCTTAAATACTATCTTTTTTATTCTTTTATGAGTGAAAGTGTTCAATCTTCATTAGTCATTCATCTCTATCAATCAATAACTTCAACGAAAATTAATAATCAAATATTTTGCAAAAGATTTACAAACTTATTTTATAAACACAATTTATCTCATTTTAAGTATTGAGGTCACTTGGTAATATTATGTTGAAGCAAAATCAATTAATTGATGAAAATCAATTTAAGATTCAATTAATATTAAAATGGTCATTTGTTTGAACTATAAGTTGTCCAAAGTAAAATTAAACAAATACACAAACATAGACACCGATGGTAAGCTATATCAAAGGTGTTGTGCCAACTAAGCTTAATTGGAAGATCAAGATTCAAATTACATCAATAATATTGAGATGATTGTATGAAAATGTATGCTCATTATTCTGATATATGATGCTTATTATATATGCATGTGTTTTTTTGCTATTAGAATTATTTCTTTGAATTTTATGTTTATATTGACATCTCTTGTATGCAAGTTGGTAGACATGGAGGCAAATTGCTCACGAGTCTTGAGGCACACTATTTTAGAAGTATGTAATATATTATTTAATCAATATTTAATGTTATTATGCGTTTGTTTTTATGTTGGATGAATTCTCATGTTTTTCAAATTATTTTAGGTTATCTATTAGAGAAGATATAAAAATTAGTCATATGAATATCAAAATAAATTACTCTATCGAGGACAGTTTTTTCACTTTTTTTGAAAGGAAGACAATTGTTAAAATAATAATATTAAAAGGTATATATATTTGATTTACTTAATTCATTTATAAAATCAAATGTGTCATTTTTATTTTAAAAAGTTTAAATCTTTACTTATCATTTCTTATTTCGTGTTGGTGTTTGTTTGGCTAGAATGATAGAACTACCTATTGATAATGGATGGTATTATCTCAGTTTCGCAATATCCTCTAAAAAAGTTTATGGGGTTATATTTTGTTTGTATAAGTGTAAAAATATTTGACAGTTGTTCTTAGGTAGATTATTTTATCCAAATGCTAAATATACCTAAATCACTCCTTCATACTAACATATTTGGTATCCTATTAATTTTAGGTATAAAATTCATGTTGAAGTTTCAAATAATAGTAACTAAATTTTGCATCCATGCAATGCACTGATAAATTTAATAATTAAATAATAAAAATAAATATAATTTAATTAAAAATAATTTTATTAAATTAAATATATGTATTAATTCATAAAAAAATAATTATAAGTTTAATTTAAAAAACATAATATTTTTATGAAAAGATTTTATTTTAATATAAATATTAAATATTTTAAATATATAATATTATAAAAAAAAACTTATATGTTTAAAAATATTTATAAAATTAAAATATTTTTAATTTCAAAACGTACTTGGGAAGGGAAGTTTCTATACCATAAATAAGTATAGTTTCAAAACTAAAATGTGTGATGAAATCTTATAAAACCAAAAAAGAAAATATTCATGTAAACTATTATTTTTTGTTAGTTTAATTTTTATCTTTTTTTATTCCATTTGCATTTTTTATTCTTTCTTTGTCAATGTAATTTTAATATTATTATACTTTTTTAAAGAGTTTACATCAATGTTATAACTTATTGGGTTTTTAGTTTTTAAATATTTGCCATCAATGTATACAAACACGTCAAGTATTGTACTTAAAAAAATGACAAAGTATTCCTCTTTTTGGGAGATGAATTTTTTTTTAATCGTATAAAGTATTTTAATTATTATTTTTTACTTATTTGAGAAGTTATATTTTTTTCTTACTCATTTTTTTATTATTTGGTTACTGAATTTTATTTTTTAAATTATTAATTGATTTTTGTACATGCGGTATTTTCTTTATCACATGTCTTGGTTGTCATATTATATCATATTTAGTCGAAAATGATTACATAAGATGACATATAACAAAATATTAGTTATTCTACTTAGCACATGTCAATAAAGTAATGTAATTACTTATTTATTGAGATTACACATAGCAAATTTGGAAGTCATATGTTCTTGGTCAAATCATGGCCATTTAATGAGAACAATTCAAGGTTTAGACAAAATATACAAATTTAAGTTTTAAGAATAATTAGGTTAATAATTACTTGTTTTAAAATATTATTTTAATTAGGCTAATAATATTATTTGTCATTATTCTTCTTAAAATAATTAAAATATTTATTTAAAAAATTGCCTTGAACAACGGCAAGTCCTCTAATAATTTTGTCATAAAGATATTATTAAATTATAAAATAATATATAAAATATATTTTTATTAATTTCATTATTTTATTTATAAAGAGTTCACCCCCATTATGTAGATAATGATAATTAAACAAATTATTAGGATTGACAAGATATGTTATTAATTTTAAAATGTTGACTATAAATTTTAAATTTTATAATATTATTAATTGTAATATTGGTGATTATTAATTATTAAATACGTTTGAATTAGTCATATTATTGTAATTAATATAATTATTACTTTGATATGAAATTGATTACAAATGCATGAAATGTGTAAATTGTGAAAGCATTAAATTTTCCTAATTTATATTAAATAATTTTTTTATTTGAATTTACATTATGTACTTAATTTTGAAGGTATGAAACATGTATATTAATGTCAAAAAATTTCTTTTGTGATTTTTATTTTGTGCATATTTTTTTCTATTATTTTCTAATAGATTGTAATATAACAATTAACTTGATGCTTTAATTATTATCATATATATCATGTCATAATTTATATTTTTAATTCATATATTTTGGTTTCTAATTAATTTCATGGTAGAGTATTCTTAGTTTACTTATAATAGTTGGCATAATTTATTTTTAATGGTAATGACAATGATGATAATTAATTGGATGATTTTCACTTGATTTGAATCTAAAATTATGAAAAGAAATTAGTAAAGAAAATCACATTGATTTATTCCTCAAATTATGAGAAAATTTAAGAAGTTAAATTATATTCTTTTATATGTCATGGTTCTCATTAAAAATAAACTAAAACTAATGTTTAATGTTGACCACAATATATATTAAGATATTAGCTAAATTGATTCGATGACAAAAAATTGAAAAAAAAGCATAAATTAATCTTCTACAATAATGGGAAAGAATTGGAAATAATTCCACAATAAATTCAAAAATTTATCAATTATAGAGATTGACAATTGTTGGTCTTTAACAAAAGTAACAAAGTTACATTGGAGAAATCCTAACCTCTCAACTACTCTCACTCCCAACCTAGAGGTTGTCGGATGTTCGCCGCCACCAGTTATCATTCGTCCGCTTTAGCAGCTGTCAGTCACAGATACAATTCCTCTTATGTTTTTATTCTTCTTTCTCAACTCCCGTCTTTGTCTTTATTTTTACTTTAATTTGATTTGTTCACAGAATCATGAGTCTCTTACATCGCTTGCTGGTATGGTTGTAAGACTCACAATATTGTATTCATGAAAGAAAGATCAAGCAACCACGACAAACAAGAAGGCTAATATGTATTTTGAGGCTTCAACATAGTCTTCTATTTTGTTAGAAATTCTAGATTTCAAAATATTTTTCTATTTCGTTCAAAGAATAAATCTCTCTAGGTTTCATCTTACTTTTGTATTTCATTCAAAAAAATAGAATTTCTTTTTCTATTACCAAAAAACAGAGAAATATGAAACCATAAAGTTGAAACGTGATTTTGATTTAGAGTTATTTAATTTTTTTTATTAATTAATTATTTTTTTTGTAAATATGACATTGATCACATCACTTTATATGTGTAAAAAAAGATCACATCAGATGACACATGATGAAAATTTAACTTTGCTATTTGCCACATGTTATCAAATCAAACCATGCATGTACTTGCTAACAAGAAAGACACTTGACAATTTTTTAAGTTATATACCTTCTCTTTATATGTTATATGATACTGCCACTTTTGTGGTGTTTGATCAGTAAGGTAACACCTTAATGTGAAAAGATTTGCCAAGTTGTTCTTATATAGATTATTTTATTCAAATGCCTAATATACCTAAATCACTCATTCATATACTAACATATTTGATATCCTATTAATTTCCTACATAGTATCTATGTTTGAAGTTTGAAATAATAGTAATAGTATCACTTTTGTAATGTTTGATCGTAAGGCAAGTTAACTCCTTTATAAAAATGCTTTCCTCATTGTAAAAAGAGAAAATAAAAAGAATACTAATTGATTGGAAAATTAATTTAAAAGGTGCCTTGAACTCCTTTTCAATCTTACTCATGATATGGCCTAAATCAAATGGCGGATCTGAATGTAGGCATCCCAAATTTTTTTAAAAAAATTTCATATATAATCATCTTTCTTAGTAAATTAATATACTAGTAATATATTTTCAAGATTTTGATAGATGATGATTAACATGTTTATTGAGATTTATTTATATATCCAATTGTTCACTTTTTCTTAGTTGAGTAGTGAGTGAATTTTTTCATTTTATATATTTTTTTGAGCTAAAATTTTATTGTTAACTATTAGCTACATATATTTAGTTTTTTCTAATGTTTTCTTTACGTGGTTTCTAATCCTTAATTATATATCATATAAATATATTTCAACTTAGAAGTCGTATGTTTATTTTTAAAATATAATAGTGAAGTTTAAGCATAAAATATTGATGTATTTTTTAAGGTGAAAGCTAGTGATAATTAATAAGATTATATAATTTTAAGTTTAACATCTTTATCCCTTAAAAACCTATTTTTAATATTCAAAGTTTAAGAATTGAACGTCAGAATAAATAATTTTCAAATTTTCTAGAATAACACTTAATTTATTTATATAAAATTAGTTATCTAAAGACACAAACAAATATAAAAATATATATTATTTGGCCACTCAAAAAAATTTGTCCAGGATCCGTCACTACCTAAATCACAATGAGTATATGAGATATGTTGGTATTGGTTCTTTGTTATATTCTCTACAAGAATCATTGACGCTTTATGAGCTGAATATTGTTGTATGCATTTCAATATAAGTATGATGTAAATCTGGCTTTCTGGTTTAAATATTAATCTGCATTTGAGCATGATATTTGGACTGATGTAAGTTTCATGTGCTCTGTGTGGCATTTAATATGAAGGGGTCTTGATGTACCTGTTGAAAATTAAAAAAATTGGAATTTCTTGTTGGCACTAAACAACCCAGGACATGGGTTTTCTCTTGGCATATAAAGGATAGGACATATTTTGGGGTGCGAAGCTCTTGGCACATTTGGCTTCTCATGCGTGTTCCCTTATTTGATGCCACTGTTGAATTATGGGGTCTTGTGTTGATAGAATAACGAATGGATGGCCTACTTTTATATTAACGAAAATGCATGCTCTCTCTTTTTAAAAAAATAAAAATAGATGAATCAAGCATATGAGAAAATAATGAATGGCTTTTAGTGGTGCCGCCTGTTTTCTTGGTCTGTATAAGTGTGATAGTGATGCTCTTTGGTAATACTTATAGTTACTTGGATTTTGCCAATCTTTGCTTTGGTCCTCTTATACGTTCATTAGACTAGTTAGTATAATTTATTGTTATCTTTTATTTAATAAAAAAAAAATAAAAAATATAAAAAAAAAACCAATCAAAGATATAAATGGACTATTCCCTGAACTTAAAAAATGAATCCACAAAGAAATTATTTTGTTAAATAAACAAACTTAATAATCGGGTTTAATGGTTTTGAAGAATCAAGTAGTCCCTTGCCAATTTCTGGGGTTGCTAAGGTTCAATGCCATGTTCAATCTTGGTTAAGATTAGAGATGTCAAAATAAAATAATGACGGCTGGGCGAAAATAAAAACGACAAAATAGTAAAATAATTTGAGATCAAAAAATATTAGCTCAAAATTAAGAATGGCCCGATCTGGATTTGACGAATGCCATGAATCATTTACATAATAACGGCCACACTTTACCATTTACTTGTAAAATAATGGTAATTGGGTCGACAAAATGCAATTAACCTTCACGCTTTGATCTGGCGACCCGAAAAATGGTCGGCCTGAACTGGGCTCAAATGATTGGCCGCTACTTTAAGGTTTTTGACAGCTCTAGTTAAGATTTGCCATTGCACTAACTCACTTAAGCAAGCTTTTTCTTTTTTTTTTCTCTTAATAAATAAATATTTTTTAAAATTAAAACTGACCAATTAAAAATAAGATTTTTTTATTTACTTTTTACCCATTCGTAAATAATAAAATCTTGTAAATATCCTTTATTAGCACCTTGTTTTTCTTTTCCTTTGTTTGCTTAATTAAAGGGTAAAATAAATATTTTTAAGGTTATTAAATTTACATAATTAGCTTGAGGTAATTATTCTTAGAAGTGACTATGTAAGGTGTTAATACATTTTTAACCTATAATGACTATCGAATTGAATTCAATTTCATTTTCAAAAGATCAATTTTTCTAAATAAAAGACTTTTACGAATATTTTTCTAATTTAATATACTACATATATTTTTATGTTTAATATATATATATATATATATATATATATAGAGAGAGAGAGAGAGAGAGAGAGAGAGAGAAACAAAAAAATATGACATATATTATGATTTTTCTTTTTTTACTTTGAGATGGGATAAAAATATATATTTTATTATTATTTCACAATGATTTTTTTTTTTGTAATGGGACTTTTAAGAATGAACTCATAGGATATTTTTTTAAAAAAATATACTATTATAATTTGTAGATTGATTATTACACAATATATAATCGAATTTAATATATAAATATATATTCACACACATAGAAACAAAAAATATATATGACATATATTGTGATTTTTTCTTTTTTACTTTGAGATGAAAATATATACTTTATTATTATTTCACAATGATTTTTTTGTAAATGAACACATGATATTTTTTAAAAAATATATACCATTATGATTTGTAAATTAATTATTATAAAATATAATTGAATTTAATATGTTATTAGTGATATTTTTTTAATTTTATAAAAATCTTAAATTTTTGAATAAATTTGTAATATGTGATGTTAACGTTTATTTTATTTTTTTAATTTTTATTTTAAATTATTAAATACTCACATATGTCTATCTACTCATAAAGATCATAAATAAATACTTACAATACTTACAACGAATAAGAAAAAGAGAACGAGAGAATCACTATCTGCCCTCAACCAATTGACATTCTTACGTAGGATAATAAAAAGATATTGGGCTATATATGGATAAGGGAAGATAGATGGTGGGTTTATTTTATGATTTTTAAATAATTATATACCACGGCCTTGATAAAACTAATTAAAGTTATTATGAAGAATTATAGAAAAGAATTATTAACAATACAAAATTAAAGATAAATGACTAATATCTATTTTCATAACACCAATGATTAGTTAGAACGGTTAATTGGTCTTTTTTATTAATTTTATATTGTTATCAATCCGTCCTATTAATTCTCCTGCTTTTCCACATGATTTAAGCTTATTTTCATCTTTGTCAACAGGGTTAGCTCACATGTTTAACTTTTTGCTCTTAATAACTACATCACTTAGGTATAAATCC
This sequence comes from Ormosia emarginata, assembly GCA_029884605.1. NCBI lineage: Eukaryota > Viridiplantae > Streptophyta > Magnoliopsida > Fabales > Fabaceae > Ormosia > Ormosia emarginata. The sequence goes on from JAQQTP010000086.1 coordinate 14,390,465, forward strand.
TAGAATTCAAGTTAGTAGGTACACTGTAATAGCAATGTAAATATTCATAGATACTGATAGTTTATATTGACTTTGAAATGAGGATAACCTCCCTTCGTCTTAAACTCTTTTTGTAACAGAAAAAAAAAGGCTATTTTCAACTTTATGACCAGACTAAAGGCTTGGTTGTTTTAGTGGGAAGAATAGGAAGTGTAAAAGACTTTAGAAGTGTTAATAACGGGATCAACATCCCCCCCCCCCCAAATTTTGGGAGGAATGTGCTAAGATATGACTCTATGAAATGAATATATGACTGAGATTAATTTCTGTGGGTTTGAAAAAAACTACAGAAATTTCTTTGCGCCTGAGTTCTCTTTAATGTAATTAGAAGAGTGACGTGAAATTGATTTTAAAAAGTTGATTTTATTAAGCATTACCATATACATTAATAATGAAGTAATCATAGTTACAAGGAAAGAACAGATATATTAGATGTTCAAAACCTTTTTCTCCTAGAAATACTTAGATTGTGGATTTTGTTGGCGAAATATAAATTTCCATCAAGAAATTTTGAATTTTAAGACTAATATAGCAGTATCCCATAGCAGTCCAGATAGCAGCCCAACTTGTAGTTCAGCCCATTGTCCATCTTCTGATAGTTAGTTAGTTACAGTTGTTAGTTACGTTGATGTTAAAGATTAGTTTGTTGGTTATTTTATTAACTGATTCAATGTATATATATACTGAGACTACATGTAAATAATACACAATGCAATTTCAATCTTTTCTTCAAAATACTCATTTTCTGCTTCATTTCTCTCTGATTCTGTTTCTTATCATGGTATCAGTTTGAGATCTTTTGCTGCGCAAATCTTTTCAATTGGTAATCATTCAATTTCTCGTTTCTTTCATTGCTCTTAATCCAATTCCTTCTTGTTCTTTCAATTCTTGCATTACAAATCTTTATTTCTTTCGGTCTTTTCCATCTGTTTCTGTATTTCGATTCTGTATTTTCCAATTGTGTCTCATGGCAAATGTAAATCTAGCTACAAATCCAATTTTAGATCCTACTAGCCCCTTCTTTTTGCATCCAAATGAAAATCCAGGAGCTGTTTTGGTTCTAACTGTGCTTTCTGGAAACAATTACCATAGCTGGTCAAGGGCCATGCAAATGACATTGTTTTCCAAGAATAAATTCCAGTTTGTTGATGGTTCTTTACCGAAACCAATTGCTACTGATCCATTGAGAGGTGCATAGGATCGATGCAACACTCTTGTGCTATCCTGGATAATTCATTCTTTGAATGACATAATTGCTCAAAACATCTTATGGATGAACTCAGTTGCAGATGTTTGGAATGATCTCAAAGAGAAATATTATCAAGGTGACATTTTTCATATATCAAAAATTCAAGAAGAATTGCATGCTTTTAACCAAGGTGAAATGTCTATCACTACCTATTTCACTCAACTGAAAAGTCTTTGGGAAGAGCTAGAGAATTTCAGACCAATTCCTGTTTGTTCATGTCAAATTCCATGTGTTTGTAATCTTGTTCCCATCATTAAATCACATAGACAACATGATTATGTGATTAGATTTCTAAGGGGACTTAATGAGCAGTATGCTGTTGTTAAGTCCCAAATTATGTTAATGGATCCTCTACCTACCATAAATAAAGTTTTCTCATTACTAGTTCAGCAAGAAAGGCAACCGACCAAATTTTTTGAAGAACCTAGGATTCTAGCCAATATTATGGAAGATCACTCAGGTTCTACACATTCCTTTAAAGGAAGAGGTAGGAGTAGAGGAAATATCGGAGGATATTCTGGTTCAATAGACAGAAGTAATGGAGGTAAAAATGATAATATAAAAATTTGTAATGTGATAGGACAGGTCATACAGTAGACATGTGTTACAAAAAGCATAGGTTTCCACCCAATTATAAATCTTGAAATGCCACAGTCAATCATTTTGCTATCGATGACACATATGAAATTTTTTTTGAAGTATGTGAAGGTCCTGAACAGAAGCAAAATCATGAAGATTATAAGCTTTCTTTTACTCCAGAACAACATAATGCCTTGTTAACTTTGCTCCAACAATCTGGTATGAATCATCCAGCCTACATTACCAATCAAATCACTACCAATAACACTGATTCTCACCAACATTAGTCAAATTTGGTAGGTATATCGTACATTCTCAATTGCCAAACCAAATTAATTACATGGATACTTGATACAGGAGCAACAGATCACGTATGTTCATCCTTATCAATATTCCATTGTTACAAGAAAATTAAACCACTCTTTATCAAATTACCAGATGGCAGTAAGTGATGACAGATATATCAGGAACTGTTTATTTTTCAAATTCTTTCTATTTGATAGATGTATTGTATATCCCTAGTTTTCAGTTTAATCTGATTTCAATTTCTAAACTTACTACCTTTTTACAGTGCCAACTCACTTTTTCTAACCTTACCTGTAAAATCCAGGACTTGCATACATTGAAGATGATTGGTGCAGCTGAGGCAAGATCTGGTCTATATGCATTGATTTCCCCTGTATCTACCTCAGGATATTCTAGTTCTGTTAATATCATGTACAACTCTTGTGCTAATCTTTAGCATCCTAGACTATGACATCCTTCAATAGCAAAATTAGCTTCTCTAAAGCAACTTTTCCCATTTGTTGATTGTACAAAAACTGATTCTCCTTGTGATGTTTGTCATGTTACAAAACAAAAAAGGTTGCCATTTTCAATTAGTACTACTAAATTTGTACATTTGTTTGATCTCATTCATATTGATATTTGAGGACCTATTTCTTTTCCTTGTATATTTGGTCATCAATATTTTTTAACTATTGTTGATGACAAATCTAAATATACTTGGTTGTATTTTATGAAACTGAAGTCAGAAGCCTTTATTCATATTCAATCTTTTGTTGTTATGATAGAAACACAATTTAATATCGAAATCAAGCAAGTCAAATCAGATAATGGACCCGAGTTACATCTACCTCAGTTTTATGCTAGTAAAGGAATACTACATCAAACTAGTTATGTAGAGACACCACAACAAAATAGAATTATTGAGAGGAAGCATCAACATATTCTTAGTATTGCTAGAGCACTCATTTTTCAGTCAAACATTCCCACATGTTTCTAGAATTTTGTTGTTGCTCACTTTGCCCATCTTATAAATAGACTTCCATTTATTTTCTTATCCAATCAGTGTCCCTATCAACTTCTTTTTAACTAACTACCTGATCTGTCAGACTTGAGAGTGTTTGGCTCTCTTTGTTTTGCATCCACTCTTACTTTTCACAAAAAGAAGTTGGATCCTCGAGCAAGAAAATATATTTTTCTGGGGTTTAAGTTTGGTACTAAAGGCTTTCTATTACTTGACTTCCACACCAAAGAAATTTTTATTTCTAGAAATGCTGTTTTTCATGAACTTATTTTTCCTTATCATGCTTCTATTTCTTCTTCTCATTCTGAAAATCATTTTCCTTCACCCCATCCTGTTATTTCTCCCTCTGAAAATTCTATAGATTTTTTTTTCCATTCCTATTCCTTCATTATCACTATCTCAACAATCTAGTCATGTCCATCCATCATCACTAGCCCCTTTGCCTTTGTCATCAGCAAGTTGGTGGGACCACGGCAAGTGTCTTAGGATCGTCAAGTAATAAAACGGTGAGAAACCGGATATCGTTCTCAGGGATCGATGGCCAAGTACCAATTCACGAAGTTAGCTACTATTTAAACCAAGATTTGAATTAAAATGGGTTCCAATAACAATAACAAAATCAAAAGAACCAAAAGCAATGACAATATTTTTAGGTTTTTCTAGTTGGCAATTTATCAAACACTTGGTAGGCAAAATGAAAAATAATCAATTAATGAAAGAGTTGGGATCAAGTTTCATTTGATTTCACTTGTTGCATATCAGTTGGAATTAAAACAAGCTACTATTCCTATTTTGTTACCGAATTCTCTAAAATACTCAACTCCTAATTCCTTAGGTAGTTAACCCTTTGTTTCCAATTAAAAACCCTAATTCCTTAGGTGATTCTAAGAGATAACAAGCATTATGGTTTAGAATTCAACAAGGTAACAAGCAAATCAATGACTATTCCTAGCCTAGAGACAAGCAAGGTCCATAATCTCATATCACAAATCATATATCAAATTTCCATTCAACACACTGATCCTAAATTCATCCTAAAGAGAATCAATCTTTAGAAAGCATTAAGAGAAGAGATTATAAACTCAAAATAGAAATAGCAACATGAATTAATTGATTCCAATGTCAATAACAACCAAGATCCATCAAAATCCACCTAATCCCAACAAGGGAGAGTTTAGCTAGACATGGAAATAAATGCAAAAACTAGAACAATAGGGAAGAAGATGCAAAACTCCATGGAAGATTGAAGAAAATCTGAGCTTCCACTCTTCCTCTCTTCAAATCCACCGTAGAGCTCCCAAGATAGGGTGTTTCCCTGCTCCAAAACGGCTCCCCCCTCTTCTCTCCACGCAGCACCCCACATTTAGGTCAGAAAATATGAATTTAAACTATCTCATTGGTATGGGCGCCAGGCGACCTATTTCGTCTCGGGAGCGCCCGGGCGCTATATGTCCGTAACGCATTTTTTGTCATGAGCGTGAGCGCCTAGGCATATTCGATTTGAGCGCCTAGGCGCTCAACATCCAGCGTGTCTCCTTTGAAGCTTAAGGGCGCAAAGGCGCTCCTTCTGTAGCGCCTGGGCGCTAGGGCTCAACAGACTTGCTCTTGATCTTCCTTGGAGGCTTTAAGTCCTCTCTTCTTGAGTGCTTTTCTTCGCCACATTGAGCTTCATCATATTTCTCTTGGTGCCCGCAATCAAAACAACGATAAATGAGTTAAAGCACTAATAATTCTAATCAAAATGAACTAAATCTAACAAACTAACATAAATTAACTAAAAAAGACAAAACAAAACTTTTTAAAGGTCAAAACAACGTCAAAAGTTGGGTTTAAGCGGTGAAATCCCCTCAAAAGGCTTTGGAAAAACAGATAATCTAGCAGATTATCACAAGTCCACCTCTGAGTGTTCCAATCTCTTCTACTAATCCATCCTCCATATCTATACCTACTAGAATCTCACACAGAACCAAAAAGCCGCCATCTTATTTGTAGGATTATCATTGCACATTAACCTTATCACTTAGTCAACCTCCTTCTTCTGGTAAGCAATATCCACTATCTAGTAACCTCACATATAACCATCTCTCTCCCACACACAAACACTTTTCCTTAGCCATTACCACTACACCTGAACCACATTCATATAAAGAAGTCATCATGCATGAATATTGGAAAGAAACTATTCAGGCAGAATTGCTTGCTCTAGAGAAAACCAAAACTTGGAGTTTGACTGATTTACCTGCTAATAAGAATGCCATTGGCTATGCAAATGAGTCTTCAAAGTTAAACATAAAGCTGATGGGACCATAGAAAGGTACAAAGCTCGATTAGTTGCTAAATGTTACATATAAACCACTGGTTTGGACTATCTTGAAACTTTTAGTCCAGTTGCCAAAATGACCATTGTCAAAACTTTATTGGCTATTGTTTCAGCCAAACAATGGCATCTTTAACAACTTGATGTCAATATAGCTTTCCTACATGGTGATCTCTATGAACAAGTCTACATGATTCCTCCTCCAGGACTGTCTTTATCATCACCAAATCAAGTTTACAAGTTGCAATAATCCTTATATGGATTAAAGGAAGCTAGCAAACTATGGAATGCTAAACTCACAGCAACCTTAATCCAATCAGGATATATACAGTCCAAGGCTGATTACTCATTATTCATCAAGAAGCAAGGCACTAATTTTACAGTTATTTTGGTATATATTGATGATTTGATATTAGCAAGCTTATATATTACTAAGATTAATTCCATGAAGCACATATTGGATACCAGATTTGGCATTAAAGATCTTGGAAATTTGAAATTTTTTCTGGAGATGGAAATTGCACGTTCTAAAGTTGGCATTGCATTATATCAACGAAAATATGCTCTTGAACTCCTCCAAGATGCAGGCCTTCTAGGTTGCAAACTAGTCAGCACTCCAATGGATTCTTCACTTAAGTTACTTAAAGATACTGGTTCTCCATTCTCGAATATTTCAGTCCATAGAAGATTAATAGGCATGTTATTGTATTTGACAAATACAAGACTTGACATATCCTTTGCAGTGAATCAGTTGAGTCAATTTCTCAACTATCCTATGCAAGAGCACCATTAAGCAACCCTTAGAATTTTGAGATATATTAAAAGTTCTCTAGCACAAGGTCTCTACTTTCCTTCAAACTCAGATCTCAAGTTGAAAGGATTTAGTGATTTTGATTGGGGAGCTTGTCTTGATACTAGAAGATCTGTTACTGGCTTCTGTTTCTTCCTTAGATCAGCTTTGGTTTCATGGAAGAGTAAGAAACAATCCACTGTTTCTAGATCTTCTTCGGAGGCTAAGTATAGAGCATTAGCTGCTGCAACATGTGAAGCTCAATGGTTGATCTATTTACTTCAGGATTTTGACATCATAGATCCCACTCTTGTTGTGTTGTTTTGTGATAATCAATCCGCTCTCCACATTGCCAATAATCCTATTTTTCATGAGAGGACAAAACATATAGAAATGAATTGTCAGCTTGTAAGAGATAAAATTCAATTAGGCATTTTGCATCTGTTGCCAGTATCTACTCATGCTCAATTAGCTGATTTGCTCACCAAGCCTTTATCTACTACTCCATTCTATAGTCTTAAATCCAAGCTTGGTCTATTAGATATACACAGTCCAGCTTGTGGGGGTGGTGTTAGAGTTAAGAGTAGCAGTATCCCATAGTAGTCCAGATAGTAGCCCAACTTGCAGTTCAACCCATTGTCCATCTTCTGATAGTTAGTTAGTTACAGTTGTTAGTTAGGTTGATGTTAAAGATTAGTTAGTTGATTATTTAATTAACTGATTCAATGTATATATATACTGAGACTACACGTAAATAATACACAATGCAATTTCAATCTTTTCTTTAGAATACTCATTTTCTGCTTCATTACTCTCTGATTTTGTTTCTTATTAGCATTCTTCCGCACCTTACACACAAATTAACAGAATAAAAAAAGTAATTAAGTATTGGATTTTCGGGATAGACGTTTATTCATGGGTGATCCTACAAATTAATACTTGCAAGATTCTTTAATACAATTAATAAATTTAGGATTAAGATAGATATATTAGTGTTAGTATCATATTTCGCAATATTTTTTTATAGCTTGCAGAAGAATTATATGCTATTAGTTTCGTAGTTTGTAGTTTTTTCTATTACACTATGGATTTCTGATTAATACTTGAACTTGAAACTTTTTATTCAAACTTCACTTACTCCAACCCAAATGGTTTAGTTTTGTTTTAAATAAAAAATATTTAGTATGAGGTGAGACTTATTTTAAAGACAAGTTACAAAATTTAGTGAAAATTTATAGTAAAATTATTATGGGTTGTCTAACAATGAGAATCCCTAAATTCAAACTTAAGTTATACGTAGTTGTCATGAAAAAAACGTTGACCAGCTTAATCATATAGTTTAATAAACAAAACTTTAATTCCTAATATGCTTTTATTTTGTGTGTATGAATTGTATCACTTGGTACATCCAAGTCTTTAGTGCTTCTCAGCTTTCCAAGTCTTCAAAGGTACACAATTTTTCCAGTTGTTTTTGGATTTTTTTCCCATCCAATTGCTCTTTAATGCTGCTACGCATATAATTTTGGCAATACTATTCATACACTAAAAATACTTTATTTTTTTTAACTCACTTACAAATTTATTATATATCTCACAAAAATATTACAATTATATACAATTTAATTTAACATTTCTTTCATATAAATCTACAATATAAATATAATGTATATATTTTAAATGTACGAATAACATTATCTTATAATTTGGACTATGGGGTCTCATGACAAGTCAGTTCCAGTTCTAATGATTGCTTCTTCTTTTTTTTTTCCTACGTTTTGAACATGACACGAGTTTGGTCTTTCAATAAGAATGGAAGATACAGGGTGGATTCATTTTTTTTTTATTTGTAAGGGTGTAAGTGGGTGATTTAGTTCAGATTTTAGGAAAAAATAAATCCGAATCAATCAAAATCAATTGGTTCGATTTGGTTCAATTTTCGTATTTTTTTATAGTCAAATTTGAATTAAATTGAACTGAACATCTACGAATTGATTTGGTTCAGGTGATCAGATTAGTCTTTTTTTTACACAAAAATTAGTTAAATAATTAACTTTCTATAACAAAAAAAATCATAATAAACCTATAATTTTTTTTCTAAAAATAGAATCAAACTTATTTATCTCAATAAGCACATTATAAAGTATAACAAATAAACAAAGTCTAAACAAACAAACATAATTAAAATATACGTAATAATAGATATCAAGACAAAGACAAGACACAACAACACTCAAACTTAGTCCAAACATAATTAAAAGGAAATACAAATACACAACATAACAATGGACATCATCCAAAGTCAATCCAAACTCAATCTAAATTCAATCTAAACATAAAAAAAAAAACATGATTCATCAAATTCAATTGATCTTTGAACTTCATCTATATCCTACAACAGGCACAAATGAAAACGTTATGATCCTTCATCTTCATTTCAATAACTAATGTCCAAGGATTTAACAATAGAAACATTATGGTCTTCTAAAATCACTCTCAATACCACATTGGTTTATCCACCCTATGAATAATTACTCACTTATCCTACTACCTCATATTGTTTTATTCTACCAAATGTCAATGGACAATATAACTCACCTTATGCTTTTATGCATCTACCTTAAGCCTAAGAAGTCACAACACTAAGACTACAAGCTTCTCGACTTTGTCAACAACTAAAGAAACCTTACTGTGAGATAGAATGTACATAAAAAAATTACTCATTGAGCTATGAAAGAACACCTTTACCATAATAAAGAAAAGGAAATTAGTGAATTGCATTGGCAATTGTGGATTGGGGTCGGTCGATTAGAAATGAATATGATTAGACATAGAATTGTAGAGAGAGAATAGAGAAAAAATTATAACCAAATTAATTATATGATTCACTACCAAAGATTAATCATTAATATATTACCTTTAGTAATTATGACTTATGCAGATGGAGAGTCATGAAGTAAGAAATTCAATACTTCATCTAATACATGTGGATCAAGTTCATGTCTCACATTCAATGACAACAAGTTACTGAAGTTAATAAGTACAATATTAGGAAGATCAAGAATTAATGAGAATATATATATATAGTTTGGTTTGATTCTTAGATTTGAAATTTTAAATCCGAGAATCGAATCAATTAAACTTTATTTGGTTTGAATTTTACCTAAACCAATCAATATACTTGAACCAAATCAAACAAATTTAATTAGTTTGATTCAAATTGGTCGGATTATCTGAACCAATTTACACCCGTAATTATTTAGGACCACCTAAATAAAACTAAGATCATTTTACCTACCTAAACCATTAACATGGTTGCTTTCCCACACGGTTCTAGCTTATATTATGTAGAAATAGTCAACAAATCTATCTAATAAGCCTATGTTAGTTGGTTGTTAGTTTTCTGTTAGTTGGTTAGAGCCTTTCTGTTACTGGCAAGTATTGTTATAACAGATTTATGAAAGGGCTTCCTTAGAGCAGCTATAAATAGCTAGCTCATGTATGTGTATAATTCATTCAATACAATTCAATGAGAAGTATCAATTCAGTACAAACTGTTCTTGTTATTTTACATGGTATCTTAAGCCGAAACCTGGAGATTCTTTCTTGCTAGTTCTTCATCAATCATGGCTAAAGATGATGAATCATCAACTTCTCCACAAACCAAGAAGAACAACAAAGATGATGAAGCATCAAGTGAAAAGAAGAACGTCATCAACAATGAAGGTAGCATCGACATATTATCCCCATTCTTTCTTCATGCTTCAGATCAACCTAGCCAATTATTTGTCAGTGAGCTTCTCAATGAAGGAAATTATGATGAATGGGTCACGGATATAGGCAATGCCTTATATGCCTAGAATAAGATTGGCTTTATAGATGGTACGATTCCCATGCCAGAGGTTGATTCACCACATTTGGCTCACTGGACTCGATGCAACGCCATGGTCAAGGGATGGTTAAAAAACAACATAGACAAAGAAGTGAAAGGAAGCGTGCGATATGCTGCCACTACAAGGGAGATTTAGATGGAACTTGAAGAAAGATTTGCCAAAGGGAGTGCACCTAGAGTCTATGAGTTACGTCGTGCAATCACACACCTAAGGCAAGAAAAACAATCGGTTCCTTCTTATTATACAAAACTCAAAGGGTTATGGGACGAGATTCAGTCTATTGCACCATGGCCAGAATGCAAATATGGAGGCTGTAAGTGCAATATGCAGAAGCAACTTACAGATATGACAGAAAGAGAACATCTATATGATTTTCTCATGGAATTAGATGAAGTCTTCAACACAGTGAAGACTCAAATACTTAGCATGGCACCAAGAATGACTCTTGGACATGCATACCACTTGGTAGCAGAAGATGAACAACAAAGGTTGATCTCTGCCATGCATAAACTAATGGGAGAGGCTCAGTTTTTCAATCACAGAATGATCGCAGGGCAGGCAAGAAAGAAAGACATACTTGTGATCATTGCAAGAAAGTAAGGCATGTTAAGGAGGAATGCTGGGAGATTGTAGGCTATCCACAGGATTGGAAGAAGCCTTTTCATGAAAGAAAGAATGCATCTTGGTCTAACAAGAAGGGAGGAACTAAGGCTGCTCAGGTAAGCAGTGAGAGCAGACATATTCCAGGCCTAACACAGAAGCAATATGAGAGACTTGTACAACATTTACAAGATGATGCAGATCTTGTAACAGAAAAGAAGAAGCCTCCATCAACTGTCAACATGGCAGGTAATTGTTTCTTTGATAAGCCCTGGATCATAGATACTGGGGCAACTGAGCACATTAATTATGATAGGAATATGCTAACAGAAGTCATTACTTCAAATTAACAATCTGTGAAAATCCCTAATGGTGCAAATATGCCAGTAAAGGAACTAGGAAAGGTTAAACTTCCAAATGGCATGCATGTTAATAATGTCCTATATATTCCAGATTTTCATTGCAACTTACTTTCAGTTAGTAAACTAACAAAGGAATTTGATTGTTCTGTCACCTTTGAAGCTAACTCTTGTTTGATACAGGACTTACCCTTGAAGAAGCAGATTGGAATGGGTAGGCAACAATATGGTCTATATTTCCTTAAACCAATAGAGGATGGGAGAATGGCTATGAAAGTTAGGAAATCTATGGATGCTAGATTGTGGCATCTTAGGTTAGGACATACTTCAAATGCTAAGATGACTAGTATAGAATCTATATCTTCTAATGATTACAATGATGTACACTGTGATTCTTGTATGAGAGCCAAACAAACAAGACTTCCTTTTCCACTGAGTTCAATAAAAACCAGTTCTTGCTGTGAATTAATCCACTGTGATATATGAGGCAGATATGCCACTAGTTCTATTTCAGGTGCTTATTACTTCCTTACTATAGTAGATGACTTTAGTAGAAGTGTGTGGGTTTATCTCATGAAGCATAAGTCTGAAATTGATCATTATTTGCAATCCTTCATATGCATGGTTGAGACACAATTCCAAAAGAAAGTGAGAAAGGTTAAGTCTGATAATGGTCTTGAATTCACTTCCAATAGTATGCAAAGTTTTTATGTAGAGAAAGGGATCATGATGGAGCTCACATGCACCTATACTCCACAACAAAATAAAGTTGTGGAGAGAAAACATAGGCATATCCTTGAGATAGCAAGAGCCATTAGGTTTCATGCAAGTCTCCCCATACATTTCTGGGGAGAATGTGTTCTTACTGTTGTGCATCTTATAAATAGGCTTCCTTCTAAAGTCATAAACAACAAGACACCCTATGAAATATTGTTTGGAAAAAAACCAAGCTATGATCATTTGAGAGTTTTTGGCTGCCTTGTTTATGTTTTAAAAACCAGAAAAAAAGGAAAGTTTGATGAGAGGGGGAGAGCCTATGTCTTCTTAGGATATCCCTCTGGGCAGAAGGGTTACAGGGTCTATGACACTAAAATTAGGGAAATAATAATGTCTAGGGATGTTATCTTTTATGAGGATGAGTTTCCCTTCAAGCCTAAACAAAACAATTATGAGAAAACTAATGATGTGCAGTATGATACTTAGGAGACAACACTGAACTTTCTGTTATTCATCATAACAGAAACAATCAGGAAATAGGAATCAGTGAACAAGAATCACAGTCTACTGATATGGTGGATCTAACAGAAATCAATAGTGAGAACATAGGAAATGAAGGGCAAAATGAACATAGGCATAGTGAGAGAGTAAGACATTTACTTAAACACTTAAGTGATTATAAAATTGACTTGCCTTCTTCCATTATTGCACCAGTTTCTAATTGTTCTACTAGTAATTCTGTTCTCTACCCTATATCCAATTACATCTCTTATGATAAATTATCCTCTGCACATAAAGCATTTCTTGTTGCCATCTCTTCAAGAGATGAGCCAAAGACTTTTAAACAAGCTGCTGCTCACCAACATTAGAGAGATGCTATGCAGAAGGAGATTGAGACTTTGGAAAGCAATGAAACCTGGACTTTGGAACAACTTCCAGTAGGCAGAAACATAGTGGACTCAAAATGGATTTACAAGATAAAATACAAACTAAATGGAGATGTAGAAAGATACAAGGCAAGATTGGTTGCAAGGGGGTTTACTCAAAAGGAAGGAGAGGACTTCCATGAGACTTTTGCACCAGTTGCCAAGCTTGTTACAATAAGGTGCTTACTGACTATTGCAGCTAAGAAGGGATGAATTGTTCACCAATTAGATGTGAACAATGCTTTCCTACATGGAGATCTAAGTGAAGAAATCTACATGAGCCTACCACAAGGATATGCAAAGGAAGGAAACACTCGGGTCTGCAAGCTTAGGAAGTCTCTTTATGGCTTGAAACAAGCATCTAGAAACTGGTACCAAAAGTTTACAGCAGCTCTCAGTACAATTGGTTTCACTCAATCAAAGGCAGACCATTCCTTGTTCATCTACAAGACAGAAAAGATTTTTCTCACAGCCTTGATCTATGTAGATGATGTCATCTTAGCAGGGAATAATTCTAAGTTCATGGCAGAGGTAAAGAAGTATCTAGATCAGACTTTCAGCATCAAAGATCTAGGAACTTTGAAGTACTTTCTAGGCATTGAAGTTGCAAGGTCATCTGAGGGCATTGTTCTAAGTCAAAGGAAGTATACTTTGGATATCCTTCATGAAACTAAGATGGAGAAAAATAGGCCAAGTAAATTTCCCATGGAGCAAAACTGTAATCTCAAGTTCAATAAAGAAGATCCAAATGCAGATACACCAAGGTATAGGAGACTACTAGGGAAATTGTTATACTTGACTATTACAAGGCCAGACATCACATATACTGTGAATACTCTCTGTCAATACATGACTTCGCCCAAGCAGATTCACATGGATGCAGTGGAAAGAATCCTTCGATATTTAAAGACAACTCTTGACCAAGGAATCCTATTATCCAGCAAGAATGACTTAAGACTGCAGGCCTATTGTGATGCAGACTGGGGAGGGTGTCCTACCACTAGGAGATCCTGCACTGGTTACTTAATCATGTTAGGAGAAGCACCTATTAGCTGGAAAACCAAGAGACAAACAGTTGTTGCAAGATCATCAGCTGAAGCAGAATATAGATCCACGGCAACAACTGTAAGTGAACTAATATGGTTGAGATGGTTGCTTAGTGAGCTTGAAGCAACACAGATTGAGCCAACTGAGATGTTTTGTGACAATCAAGCCGCCCTACACATAGCCATGAATCCAGTCTATTATGAAAGAACTAAACATGTAGAAATGGATTGCTATTTGGTGAGAGAAAGGATTCAGTCTGGGGACATTAAAGCTTCGAAGATTGGGACAAAGGAGTAGCTAGCAGATGTGTTTACTAAGCCATTAGGCAAGGAAAGATTTGAGACTCTACTCACCAAGTTGGGCATTAAAGACCTACATGCACCAACTTGAGGGGGAGTGTAGAAATAGTCAACAAATCTATCCAATAAGCCTATATCCAATAAGCCTATATCAGTTAGTTGTTAGTTTTTTGTTAGTTGGTTAGAGCCTTTCTGTTATTGGCAAGTATTGTTATAACAGATTTATGAAAGGGCTTCCTTAGAGCAGTTATAAATAGCTAGCTCATGTATGTGTATAATTCATTCAATACAATTCAATGAGAAGTGTCAATTCAGTACAAATTGTTCTTGTTATTTTACATATTCTTAAATCTTAATTATGGCAAGACAAATTTTGATTACTTTAGCACGAAGACTATAATGTGAAAGACTCGATAAGATACTCACTTTTTTTTATCTTTCCACAAAGCTTTCTTCAGATTTGATTTTCGACAGCTGGGAATTGGGATAAACTCGAATGTCTTCACAACTGAAATGAAATTGTCTAATACTTGAATAATGAAAACATAATGAAAGTCTGAATTTATCGGGATCCTATGCAATTATATATGCCAGAATTTCAACATTATTACTATTTTGCAGCGAGAAGAAAATATATATAATATCATCTAGGTAACGTCATATAGTATATTTAACTCAATGGATTAATCTAGTAGTTAAGAAAGTGTGCTTCTTATCTTAATTATTCATGTTTGAACTTTAAACTAACACTTAAGGGAAATCAATTAATTCTCCTAAATGTATATGTATCAAAAAATATGAAAGGTGTGCCCTTGAAATCGTCGAGAAGTTGAGTTTTTTTTTATATTGCATGATTGTTTTTTTTAGATAATAATTTAAAGGGAAGAGATTCACTTACACATATATAGTGTAGGTAAAAAAGACTTACACTAAATCTTACATTTTTTATTTTATTGTGATCATGTGGCTACGATAGAAGATAAATGGTAGTCACATGATCACAATAAAATGAAGAGTGTAAGATTGGATATAAAACTTTTTTACTTACACTATGTGTAAGTGAATCTCTTCCCTAATTTAAAAGGTGAATGTAGGTTACTCCGCAATTAAGGCAAGGCGTACCATAATTAAAAGATGGCTATAAATTAAGAATTATTAGCAGAAGTTAAATCTAAAACCTTGTCAATTAAGTCAATCCTTATTAACTATATCATATGAGTTTTAGATAGCCTCTAGACAATGAAAACACATGTTTCCGGCCTAACCGAATTTTTATCTTTTTGCATTATTTTTCTACATTGATAAAACGCCTAAAAAGTGATAAATTCTAATAAAAAGTTTTTTTCTTTATTGAGTATTAATGTTCATTTATTCTAAAAACTTTACTCAATATTAACAAAACCATATTTTAAATAATTTCGCAATGTTGATACTTCATCTTTCTAAAAAATTCTGGCATAAATTAACCTAGTGTATTTAAGTTTACTACATTAGGCTAATAAATTATTATTAATTTGTTAATAATTTATTAATTTAGTATACTTAACTTAAATCTATTAAGTTTATGCAAATATTTCTATCCATACTTCTACTATTTTAAAGAACCTTCAAAAGTTATTTTTTGTTACAAGGGATCCAAATATCCTAGCATATAAAAATATATTTGAAAAAATAATTAAACAATACTAAAAAGGTGAACATGCTGTGGGACTAATTCATGTTGGAGCATTGGTGATATCAACTTCTCTTCTTAGACTTGAGCTCAAATCTCTTTGAACGTATAACTATCCCAATCCCAAACAATGATACACATAAACTTGAAAACCAATCACTAGTCACACTGCATTTGCAGACAAATTTCTCTAAGCTTCAATACCTAGACTTATCCTATAATAAGGGTCTTGACATTGATAATCTTCATTGGCTTTCTCCACTTTTATCCCTGAAATATCTCGATCTGACATACATTGATCTTCATATGGAAACGAATTGGTTGCAAACAATAGCTTCGCTTCCTTCATTGTCAGATTTAAGGTTGCAAAACTGTCAACTAACCTACGTCAACCCATTTCTTAAGAATGTAAATCTCAGCTCACTGTATCTCTTGATATTTCCTTCAACCATTTTCACTCTGAATTACCTAATTGGTTGTTCAATCCCAGCACTGACCTCAATAACCTTAACCTCGGCAATAACAATTTCAGAGGTCATATACCAGATTGGTCAAATTATCAAAGTCTAAAATGGTTGGTTTTGTCTAGCAACAAACTCAATGGAACAATTCCAGATTGCTTGGGTCATCTTCAACTGTATGAACTTGATCTTTCTAATAACTTGTTTCATGGTTATATTCATTCAACTCTGGGAAATCTTTCATCCTCACATACTACTTTAGATATTAGCGTCAATTGCTTGAGTGGCAGTGTTTCAAAAATAATTGGGAAGCACTTCATGGTTATTGGCTTGTCCCACAATTCATTTAGTGGAGACTTATCAAACACGTTATTGAATTCTGCATATATATATATATGGCCTCTAATAATTTTAAAGGAGGTCTTCCACATATATCAGGAATAGTCTGTGTTTTGGATTTAGCTCACAACTCTTTCTCAGGACCTCTTTCTCCTTTATTGTGTCATAGTACAGTGAATGCAATGAACACAACAAATGAATTACTGTATTTGGATGTGTCATATAATCCTTTAATTGGAGAACTTCCTGACTGTTGGATGAATTGGAGAATGGTGTATGTCACTTTCTTGGCGAGTAATAGGCTAATGGGTGAAGTTCCTCCCTCACTGGGTTCATTAGATGCTCTCCGATCACTGGATTTGCAGAATAATAGCTTGTTTGGAGATATAACTTCGTTATTGGAAAATTGCAAATCTTTGTTATCCCTCAATCTAGAAAAGAACAATTTTTCTGGAAGTATACCCAGCATCAGTATAATACAGGGTTTACAAGTGATTAAATTGAGATCCAACCAATTCAATGGATATATTCCGACACAGCTATGCCAGCTCTCTTATCTAGTTATCTTGGATCTTGCTGATAACAAACTATCAGGACTGATCCCACGTTGCCAATATAATATTACCTACATGGTTTCTGGCCTTGTACGTTATAATAAATTACGAAAATCTTCTTGTACAATTAGTTAAACTGCAGAGGATTCGGACTGCTACAAAATTACGTTGATCACAAAAGGTCAAAGATTAGAGTACTTGAAAAACCTGTACCTTGTGCGGAGTATTGACTTTTCAGCTAGCAATCTTTTTGTAGAAATACCTTCAAAATTGTTTAGTGTTATTCAATTGCAGTCCTTGAACTTGTCTCAAAATCATTTGACGGGAAAGATACCAAAAAAGATAGGAGGCATGAAATATCTGGAATCCCTTGATCTCTCCGATAATAAACTTTCAGGGGAAATTCCCCAAAGCATCTCTACTTTGTCTTTTCTAAGTTATATGAACCTGTCATACAACAATTTCACTAGACAAATCCCATTAGGGACCCAGCTTCAAGGTTTTGATGCACGGAGTTATATAGGCAATCCCAATCTTTGTGGGCTACCCCTTACAAAAAACTGCATGAAGGGAAAAAATACCTGAAATGCCAAAGCTCCGTGGAGGAAATGAAGAAGACTCTATGGCAGGATCATTATATCTTGGGATGGGAGTTGGATTTGCTGTAGGATTTTGGGGAGTTTGTGGTTCTCTTTTTCTGAACAGGGCATGGAGGCATGCATATTTTCGGTTCCTTAATCGTGTGGTAGACAGACTCTATGTTATTATCATCCTGAAATTCAACAGCTTCCGTCAAATAAGAGCAAATTGCAGCTAAGGTGAGTGAATGGCATTATTTGCTGCTGATTTGTGTACATGGTGGCCCACAAGCCTAGAGAGAACTCTCTCAACAATTCACAACTTAATTCAATTCATTGATGATCAAATACATTGAGAATGACCCTATTTATACTACTCATTCATAGCTATTTTTGTCCTAAAAATGCAGTTGTAATGAGTTGTAAACAAACTGGAAAGCAAGTGGAAACATGGACCTACAAGTTGCACTAATGGGGTCAACAATAGTCTTGAAAGTGGATTCGTATTCTTCCTGTATCATTCTCCTCGGGTTAGAGAGAACTCGCCCTCGAGTTAAGTTCTGCTTCATTGTCCAAGTATGGCGAAAGATCAACGACGTTGAAAGTTGCAGAGACGCCATAAATTCCCGGCAGTTCTACCTTATAAGCATTGTCGTTGATTTTCTACACGATTCTAAATGGACCATCAGCTCTAGGGGACAACTTGGAATTTGGTTGTTTTGGAAATCGTTCTTTTCGTAAATGTATCCATACCAAATCTCCTACTTTAAAAATTTGTTACCTTCGGTGCTTGTCATGCTGAGCTTTATATCTCGAATTCTGTTTCTTAATCCTTTCTCGAACATGTTCATGCAGCCTTTTGATTTCTTTGGCTCTGCATTATGCATCTGCACTATACTGTTGTCTATCAGATGAAGAGGTTAAGTCTAGTGGACTATGCGGACGAGTGCCATACACCACCTCAAACGGGCATTTTCCAGTAGCTTGATTAGTTGAATTGTTGTAAGCAAATTCAACCTGTGTAAGGACAAGATCCCATTGTTTCAGATTTTTACCGACAAAGCTCCGAAGTAGATTTCTCAAAAGTCTGTTAACTGCTTCGGTTTGTCCATCTGTCTGAGGATGACTAGCACTACTGAATTGAAGCTTAATACCCATCTTCTTCCACAGGGTTCTCCAAAAATGGCTTAAGAACTTGACATCCCGATCAAAAGTGATGGTTTTCGGAATCCCATGAAAACGAACAATTTCCTTGAAATATAGGTCTGCAACTTGAACAACATCATTGGTCTTCTGGCATGGGACGAAATAGGCCATCTTTGAAAATCTGTCTACGACTACCATTATGGAATCCTTCTGTCGCTGAGTTCGAGGTAGTCCAAGGACAAAGTCCATGCTAACATCTTCCTAAGGTGCTTCTGGAATAGGAAGTGACATGTATAACCCCGTGTTTTGGCTTTTGGTCTTTGCCAAGTGGCATATTAGAGGTGGGAAAACGGGTTTAACCAGTTGGGTTGGCTCGCCAACCCGTTATTTTTTTATGGGTTGAGTTCAAGATTTCAACCCATTTTTAATTTTCAACTCGCGTAACCCTCCCCGCTTAACCTGCGGGTTAAGCGGGGCAGGTGCGAGTTGGCTCGTCGGGTTGAGTTTTTTAAAAAAAAGTGTTACAAATTAGTCTTATTATTTGTATTTGTGATATTTTTATGTGTATGATACTAAATTTATTTTATTTTTTTGTTTTTTTAATCTCTATAAATTATAATTTTTCTATTTTTTAATTTTTATGATTTTAATTTGTATTTTTATATATTTTGTTTTGTTTTTATGATCAACTCACTTACTTTTTTTTTTTTTTATTTTTTTCTTTATGCGGGTCAACCCGCCAACCCACACTAAAGCGGGGTGGGTTGGCTCTTCCAACCCATTTTTCAAAACAGGTTAACTCGTCCCACCCCGTATTTTTGCGGGTTGAACACAGGGCGGGTTAACCCATTTTGCCACCTTTATGGCAGATAGAAATTCTCTTTGACTAAAGCCATAGTTTTATCTCGTCCAAAGTGACCAGCTAATCCTCCATCGTGGGCTTCCCAAACAATGGCTTCCCGTAGCGAGCACCGAGGAATGCATAAAGCCTTCCCTTTAAACAAAAATCCATCATGCCTGTAGTATTCTTGAGATTATTGCAATTCAGTGGCATTCCAAAACTTTTGGAAATCATGGTGATCTTGGTATAACTCCTTGATAGTCTCAAATCCAACTACTTTCATCTGGAGAGTAGAAAGTAGAGTATGACGTCTACTGAGAGCATCTGCGATAGCATTTTGAATTCCTGTTGTTTAAGTTGGAAAGGATAAGGCTGTAGAAACTCACTCCAAGCAGCATGCTTGCGACTGATCTTCTGTTAAGAGTTCAAGTGCTTTAGGGCTTCATGGTCAGAATAGAGAATAAACTCCTTATGTAGCAAGTAATGATTCCAATGTTGCAGAGCACGAACAATGGCATAGAACTTTTTGTCATAAGTAGAATATCTAAGTTTTCCATTGTTGAGCTTTTCACTAAAGAAGGCTATAGGATGACCTTCTTGACTTAAAACAACACCAATTTTAGTGTTGGACGCATCACAACTGACTTCGAACACTTGGTCAAAGTTTGGAAGGGTTAGCACAGGTGCTTCAGTCATACGTTTCTTTAGTTCCTCAAAACTTTTCTGTGCTTGCTCTGTCCATTGGAACTTTTCTCCCTTTATGAAATTTGTGAATGGGGCAGCAACAGAGCTAAATTTTTTGATAAACCTTTTGTAAAATAAAGTTAATCCATGGAAACTCCTTATGTCATGGATAGACTTTGGGATAGGCCAGCTGTTGATGGCTTTGACCTTGCTTGGGTCAACTCGAATACCTTCAACAGTGATAATATAACCCAGAAAAATAACTTCATTGGTTAAGAAAGAACATTTCTTCAAATTGGCATAAAGTTTTTGTTCTCGAAGAGTTTGTAGCACTTGTCGAAGGTTAAGTGTTCCTCTTTACCTTTGCTGTAAATTAAAATATCGTCAAAGTAGACGACTACAAATCTTCCAATGAAGGGTCAAAGTACCTGATTCATCAGGCGCATGAATGTACTAGGGGCATTGGATAATCCAAAGGGCATCACAGTCCACTCATAGAGGCCATCTCTGGTTTTAAAAGCAGTCTTCCATTCGTCTCCTGGCCTAAGCCTGATCTGATGGTATCCGCTACGAAGATCAATCTTACAAAAGATAGCGGCACCATGCAACTGATCTAGCAAATCATCGAGCCTTGGTATCGAAAACCGATACTTGATGGTAATCTTGTTAACAGCTCGGCTATCAACACACATTCTCCAACTCCCATCCTTCTTGGGTACTAAAATTACAGGAACAGCACAATGGCTAACACTTTCTTATATCAACCCTTTATTCAACAGTTCTTCAACTTGATGTTGAATTCAGCATGCTCTTGTGGATTCATTCTATAAGCCAGTCTGTTAGGAATGATAGCTCCAAGAATGAAGTCAATAGCGCGTTGTATATCTAGCATCAGTGGCAGTCTATGCAGAACTTCTTCTGCTACAACATCTGAAAATTCAATTAGCAGTTGTTCAATTTCTACTGGAAGAATAGTTTCTTCATTTGACTTGAACAGTAGAACAAAGCACATGGTATGGACTTCCTCTACGGTCATTTTGAATTGTTCCTTTGTGACTAAAGACACCAATGGCTTTGATTCTTTCTTACTTTCATCAAGTTCACTCGGTGGTAAGGGAATTAACTTAACTTTTACTCCATCTTTGACAAAAGAGTAGGTGTTGGCATAACTATCATATAAGAGTTGACGATCGTATTGCCAAGGTCTTCCAAGGAGAAAGTGACAAGCATCCATAGGAATGACGTCACACCAAACCTCATCTTGATACTTTTGACCGATGGAAAAGGTCACAAGGTAGAGTTTTGTAACTCTCACTTCACTACCTATGTTGAGCCATTGTAATTTATATGGATGTGGATGATTTTGGGTTGGCAATTCCAATTTCTACACTATGTAGTTAGATATCATATTTTCACAGCTTCCATTGTCAATTATAACATCACAAATTTTTCCTGCAGTGGTGCAACAGGTGTGAAAAATATTGTGCCTTAACCAAGGCTTTTCTTTTGTTGTTGCTGTGTGTAAGCTTCGCCTAATCACTAGGGATTCACCATGATCAGCAGCGGTGAGCTCCTCATCATACACTAGCTCTACCCCCTCTTCATACTCTTTTTGAGTTTCTTCTTCTTCAAATACTTTATAAGCTTCTCCTTTGATAATGGTTATAGTTCTCCAAGTTGGACAATTGGAGGCTATATGACCAAAACCTTGACATTTGAAACATTTGGTGGCCCTAGGTTTATTCTCTGTGGTGGTCTTTGAAGGAGTTTTGCTGGAAGTACTAGGCTAATCTGCAGGTGTTTTACGGGAATAAGGAGAATTTTCGGTGGAGCAAAAAGTTCTGTAAGAAGACTTTTTGGGTGACTGTTTCTCCACTAGTATGGCCAGACGGATAACATCGTCTAATGACCAATATTGTTGGAGCTGAACTAGATGAGCGATATCAGTGTTCAATCCACCAAGGTATCGAGCTATTGTCCGCTCCTCCCTTTCATGAATATCACACTTCATCATTAACTTTTCAAATTCTCTAGTGTATTCTTCCATGGACAAATTCTTCTGACGAAGATTTTGTAGTTGAATGAAATTGTCTTGATAATAATGAGAAGGTAAGAACTTTCAGGTTAATTCTCTCCACATCTTCTCCCATGTCTTGATCTTGCTTTTCCCTTCTCGCTCACGCTTCTTTTTAAGATTCTCCCACCAAATGGAAGCGTGCTTCTTTAATTTCACAACAATGATCTTTACTTTCTTTTCTTCTGGTATCTCCTTATACTCAAATACTCTCTCAACAATTTGAAGTCAATCAATAAACTCATCTGGGTGGAGCTTCCCTTCAAAGTCTGGAATATCTACCTTGATGTCGTCGTTTCTAAATGATTGTCTTTATGGACGATGGTTTCTAAACGATGATGAATTACTACTAGATTTGTCATTGTTTGATCGTATGTGTTGTGCTTCTAACAGGGCTTGCTAGGCATTTACAGTTTCCTGTAGCTGTTGGATTTGTCTCCTCAGTTCTTCTATTTCAATTTCATGCAAATGTTGTCTTCTTGGAGGCATTTTGTGAGTTGAAAATTTGTTAAAATACTGTGTAACATGAATAGTGACTATAGTCTGTAAACAACACACCAGGTAAATTCTCAGGAAAGAGAGGTGGAGTCACCAATGGACACTCTTAAATACCAAGTCTTTCCTAATCAGAACTTTCTTAGATATGCACTTTCACACTACTACAATTTCTTTCCAATAACAAGAATAATTCTTTTCTGATGTGGAAGATCAGATGATACTGCAATCATAGAGCATACTAAGAATTTTCTAATGAATCCGGCACTTTACAAAAGATTTTGAGACAATTTTGTAAATATGAGGAAAAAATAGGAATATAGGAAAGATTAGGGGTCAAATTAAAATTTTATTAGAAATTAGAGGCCAAATTAGAATTTTTAGAAAGTATAAGGGCAAAATTAAAATTACATATCTGAAATTTTTAAAAGTTTAGGGACTAAATTATAATTTTAGAAACTTTTTAGTGACTGGGCTACTGACGTGGCACAATGGACACGTGGCAGGAGCTGAGTGGATGATGTGTCGCTGACATGGCAGATGACGAGGCCGTCTTTAACCTGCATCAGGCGCGTAGCTTTCAGAGGCTGCGCGTGGCCGGCACATGGCTTTTCGGGAAGGCCCGTGACGGCGCGTGGGACCTCTGGTGACCGTGAAATTTCGTATTCTGAGGTTTTTCGACCTTTTGAACACGATGGTGGCGTTAGTTTTGTGAAAAAATGACCGCAAAGTGGAGTTTCGGAGGTGGAAGCTCTCTTTCACTTTGAATATCACTAAAAAAACTCAAACTTTCCGTTGATTCTTTCACACAAACTCAACTCTGGGATCTAGAAACTATCTTTGATGCCAAAATGGCTCAGAAGCCTAGAGAGAACTCTCTCAACAATTCACAACTTAATTCAATTCATTGATGATCCAATATATTGAGAATGACCCTATTTATACTACTCATTCATGGCTAATTTTGTCCTAAAAATGCAGCTGTAATGAGTTGTAAACAAACTGGAAAGCAAGTGGAAACATGGACCTACAAGTTGCACTAATGGGGTCAACAATAGTCTAGAAAGTGGATTCTTATTCTTCCCGTATCACATAAGCTTTGGTTTGAATAGGCAGATAAACTTTATTTGCTTTTAAATTTTAATAAACAAATTCTCTTTGATTTTGAACATAGATGGGTATTGGAAGGAGACATTCTTAAGTGCTTCTAAGGTACGAGAAATAACTTATTTTGTATTGTTGGATGTGTACTACCTCTACAATATAGGTTATCTTTGTGTTTCATTTTAACTGCATTTTTAATGGTGCTACTGAGATTATACACATTCAATAGTATAAAGTAAGAGATTTCTCTTGCTCACATAACACTTAATAATTTCTCTTCTAGAAGATCATGGATTAGCAAGAGCTGGAGGATTGATGAGGAATGAAATATTCCAAAGGATCATGTACCAACAGGAGCTGAAGGATTAACGAGGAACGACTTAGGTGAATTTAGTTGTATATATGTTTGTTACGTAACTAGCTAATAATATAGCCGAATTCATCCCCGACTACTTGAGTTAGACCCAAATATATAACTTACTTGTGTCTAGGTTGACATGTGTTTGTATTTGTGTTTGTTTCTTAATTTGTTTGTTTCGCAAATGTTGAGACTTGCAAGTTATGTATTTTTGTAATAATATATAGTGCATGTACTTAAGATTTATTGCGGTTGATGTATACAATATTAAATGAGGTTGATAAAAGTAAATGCTTAAAGGTCACCTGTAATTCAGTTTGAAACAAATGGATAAATGCTTATCAAGCTAGGCCAACTGCTTAAAAAGATATGCCCCAACAAAAATGCTCACTTGTATTTCTAAAATTATTTTCTTTTGTTTTATCCTACATGTTCAGTTTGACTAATTCTTATTCATTTATTGAACGCTACGAATAATGGAAAATGTCAATTCTGAAATAATCTATTTTGCTATAATTTTGGGTACCAATTGTTCAAGTATTGATTTCATAAAGTGACATGAGGGCTTGTTGCTGGATTCAAAGCTTGTCATATCATTCAGATAGGATATAGTGTTAGGTACTAGAGTTATAGAAAATAGTATCACAGAACTAAAATAGAGTTGAGAAAAGAGGAACTGACACACAATATTTAACATGGAAAACTCTCTAATGATGATGAGGGAAAAAATCACGGACAAGAGTAGAAAAGTTTTTACTATGAGGAAGAAATTACAAGACCTCTCTCTAAATATAAGGAGAGAACTATACAAGAGAAAGAAGAGAAATTTTGGGATGAAGAAAACTAATAGAGGAAGTCCCTATTTATAGAAGAACCTCCTCCACAAATGCCAACTCCCACTAGATGTGGGACTTCTAGTTCAACAATTCTCCCACTTGAAGATTTGATTGAGTCAATCATATCTTCACATCACTCTTTCTACCTTATCATTCTATGTTGCTTACGTTTCTGATAGGCCATAGGAGGATCGACACCAAATAAACTTGTCAGTGTTGATTTGCTTTGTCATAACATCTGCTAGGTTGTCTTTGGTGTGAATCTTTTGCATATCCACACTCCCTTCTTCTACTACTTCTCGAACAAAGTGATATTTGATACCTATGTGATGTGACCACGGCAAGTGTACCGGATTGTCAAGTAATAAAAACGGTGAGAAACCGGATATCGTTCTCAGGGATCGATGGCCAAGTACCAATTCACGAAGTTAGCTATTATTTAAACTAAGATTTGAATTAAAATGGGTTCCAATAACAATAACAAAATCAAAAGAAACAAAAGCAATGATAATATTTTTGGGTTTTTCTAGTTGGAAATTTATCAAACACTTGGTGTGCAAAATGAAAAACAATCAATTAATGAAAGAGCTGGGATCAGGCTTCATTTGATTTCACTTGTTGCATATCAATTGGAATTAATACAAGCTACTAATCCTATTTTGTTACCGAATTCTCTAATTTAATCAAACCCTAATTCCTTAGGCGATTGACCCTTTGTTCCCAATTAAAAATCCTAATTCCTTAGGTGAATCTAAGAGAAAACAAACATTACGATTTAGAATTCAAAGAGGTAACAAGCAAATCCATGACTATTCCTAGCCTAGAGATAAGCAAGGTTCATAATCTCATAACACAAATCATATATCAAATTTCCATTCAACATACTACCTTAAAATCATTCCAAAGAGGATCAATCCTTAGAAAGCATTAAGAGAAGAGATCATAAACTCAAAATAGAGATAGCAACTTATATTAATTAAATCCAACATCAATAACAATCAAGATCCATCAAAATCCACCTAATCCCAACAAGGGAGAGTTTAGCTAGACATGAAAATAAATGTAAAAACTAGAACAATAGGGAAGAAGATGCAAAACTCCATGGAAGGTTGAAGAAAATCTGAGCTCCCACTCTTCTTCTCTTCAAATCCACCGTAGAGCTCCTAAGATAGGGTGTTTCTTTGCTCCAAAACGGCTCCCCCCTTCTCTCCACGCAGCACTCATTTAGGTCTGAAAAAATGAATTTAAACTCTGATATGGGCGCCTAGGCGCTTCGTCTGGAGCGCCTAGGCGCTGAACGTCCAGAACGCATTTGCTGTCATGAGCGTGAGCGCCTAGGCGCTTCTTTTTGAGCACCTAGGCGCTTCTTTTTGAGCGCCTAGGTGCTCAACATCCAGCGTGTCTCCTTTGAAGCTTAAGGGCGCTTAGGCGCTCCTTCTATAGCGCCTGGGTGCTAGGGGCTCAACAGACTTGCTCTTGATCTTCCTTGGAGGCTTTAAATCCTCTCTTCTTGAGTGCTTTTCTTTGCCACATTGAGCTTCATCATATTTCTCTTGGTGCCTGCAATCAAAACAACAATAAATGAGCTAAAGCACCAATAATTCTAATCAAAATGAACTAAATCTAACAAACTAACATAAATCAACTAAAAAGATAAAATAAAACTATTTTAAGGTCAAAACAACGTCAAAAGTTTGGCTTAAGCGGTGAAATCCCCTCAAAAGGCTTTGGAAAAACAGATAATCTAGCAGATTATCACCACCCCAAACTTAAAACTTTGTTTGTCCTCAAGCAAAACAAAATATCAAATAAGCTAAAAGAAAAGACAACTCTACAACTTAAACACCAATGCTGAACTGAGTAAAATAAACCAAGAGTGTCCCACAACTCAAAAACATCAAAGTCACAACAAATCAATTCATATATGCATTCTTGAAAGTAGAACTCTCAACTGTGTAGCTAAAACTCAGAAGGTCAAAAATAAGGGACATCACAACCATGCACTGATCAATCACAGCTTGAAAGTTAATGAACATGGCATCAAAATACACATGATAATTGGGTCACTTAAACTCTTGTATTTGGGCTTGTGTTTCCCTCAGTCATCACTTATTGAGCTCACCCTCCTTGGATTTGCTTTTCATCTCAAACAAGCATGCACGCCACTCATAAATGCAACAATCAAAAGGACTTTATTCAGGGTCGCATTGGTGCCAAGGTACAAGGTAGATAAAATGAACATATAAACTGCTACCTTAGAGAGCAAGTGAGCATTGGTACTTCGAACAAATCTTCAATTCATAAATCTCATAACTTTCACGTTCACTTATTCTTTTTTATTTCCCCAGTAACCTACATAGTCTCAAAGGGGTACTTGATCATTGAGCCAAGTATTTCCCAGTAACCCATCGGTCTCAAAGGGGTTCCTATTCAACAAGTCAACTCTTTTTTTTTTTTGCAACAACGGTCACCCCAAACTTAGTACATTGCTAACCCACACCTTCAGTAAATTCAATGCTCAATTACCCCTTTCAGGTGGATAAGACATTCATTATTTTAGCTATGACATGTTGTATGGGCAAACAAAGAATTCAGTTTATTAGGCACAAAAGGGGCAACACAAAGGAAACAAACATCATTTGGTTGGCTATATGGCTATCTGGCTCAACAACAAAACTGCTTTTATCATGTCGATACATTGTGCAAATCACGACATGCAAATGAGATTCAAGCAAAGCTAGGAGAATAGAAACTCATGAGTGACCTCTCATCAAAGTAAAAATGTTGAAGGCTCAAAACAACTCCCAAAGATGAATTA
Organism: Ormosia emarginata; assembly: GCA_029884605.1. Lineage (NCBI taxonomy): Eukaryota > Viridiplantae > Streptophyta > Magnoliopsida > Fabales > Fabaceae > Ormosia > Ormosia emarginata. The sequence goes on from JAQQTP010000086.1 coordinate 14,418,546, forward strand.
TGAAATCCAATCGCAAAAACCACCAAGTACATTAACAATAAGCTATAAGATTTATGCATGGAAGTCATAATCCTCATTCAAGTACCACAATCTAAAAATAAGCCCACAAGCTTTCGAGTTTCCCTAACAGGCAGTGCATGTATGGTTGGTTCACATAACACACATACTATCAAACATGGGAACCCACAAAAGTAAACTCCAAACAGTTCAACATTGGCTTGACTCACAAAGGCAATAAACTCAAATTAACAAGAAGTTAAAACTAAACAAAGAAATTAAGTAAAATGCATACAGACACATTAAACAAATAAAAATTAAACAAAAATGACTAAAATGAAAAAGTAGAGATAGAAGAGCCTGAGCATGGGTTGCCTCCCATGAAGCGCTTGTTTGACGTCATTAGCTCGACGTTGCTTCTCAACTCATCAAGGTGGCTTGAAACAGGAAAAGTAGGATGACACTTTTCTTCTGTCAGATCTTTGCCTCCACACTTGGTCACTGACCTTGCAATCCCCTCCGAAGGTGTGTGGGACTTGACTTGAACCTGAGTGTTCTGAATAAACCTTCGCATGTGAGATTTCATCAGGCCATGGAGGTCTCAATTTTTCAACAGATGACAGATCATATTTCAACTTATCAGAAGATTTCGGCCCTTTGTGCAATGAATTATGAGAAATTGGAAGACCAACTGACTCCTTTTGAGCTTTATCTTGGATGCAATTGACGGGAGCATAGAGATCTGATGTCTGTGCAGATTTATCAAAGACGTTGATGGTCACCTGATCTCCATCCACCCTCAAAATCAGCTTCACCTCTCAACACATCAATCAATGCTCCTGAAGTAGCTAAGAACGGTCTTCCAAGAATCAAAGGGATATTAACATCCTCATCCATATCTAAGATCACAAAGTCAACTGGGAAAATAAATTTGTCAACCTTCACTAGAAAATCTTCCACGATACCATATGGATGTCTGATTGATCGATCTGCTAATTGAAAGGAGACCATTGTAGGCTTCACTTTTTCAATTCCCAGCTTGCGCAAAATTGACAATGGCATCAAATTAATGCTCGCACCTAAGTCACATAAAGCCTTGTCAACATTCAACTTGCCGATAGTACAAGGGATGCTAAAACTTCCTGGATCCCTTAGCTTTGGTGGTAGTTTTTGTTGAATTATGGCGCTGCACTCCTCAGTAAGTGCTACAGTCTCATCCTCTTTCAACTTCCTCTTCTTATATAGCAAATCCTTCATGAATCTGGCATAAGAAGGCATTTGCTCCAAGGCTTCTACAAAAGGTATGTTAATTTGGAGCTTCTTAAAAATGTCCAAGAAACTCTCAAACTGCTTCTCCTTCTCTTGTTTCTTCAGCCTTTGAGGAAAAGGAATCTTGAAATATGGATTGGTGGTCAGATCATACTTTTCAACTTGATTCTTCCCTTTTTCCATAGCTCCACTGGCCTTTTGAGTTACTTCTTCTTCAACTTTCTTGTCTTGCTTGTCTTCTTTCTCCTCGATCACCTCTTTTTCTTTTATTACCTTCCCACTCCTCAAAGTGATGGCATTGCAGTGCTCTTTCGGATTTGTCACCGTGTCACTAGGTAGAGAACCATGAGGTCTTTCCGAAAGTTGTTTTGCTAATTGGCCCACTTGAGATTCCAAATTGCGGATTGAAGCATCTTGATTTCTAAACCCCGCTCTTGTCTCTTCCATAAAATCAGTAATGGTTTTAACAAAAGATGAGGTTTGTGTGGCCAATTTCTCTAAGGCTAACTCCCAAGAAGCCTTCGTCTCATTAGACTGAGGTTGGGAAGATGAAGGACCTTGATATGACTGTTGAAGATGTGCTTGATAACCCATTTGCTGCTTTGGTTGAGCTTGATTGCCTTAATTACTCCATGAAAAATTTGGGTGATTCCTCCACCCTGGGTTGTACGTGTTGGAGTAAGGATTATTCTGTTGCCTTGGAGGATTGCTCATGAAATTCACTTGCTCTTGAGCTGGAGCTCCAAACATGTTTCTTGGACAATCCACACTCCCGTGTTCACCTCCACATAAATCACAGGCCAAAAGAGCATTGCGCACCGCATTCACACTAAGAGTATCGACCTTCTTTGTGAGATTCTCAAGCTGTTGAGTCAAAATTTTGTTTTGAGCCAACAGTGCATTCATAGAATCGATCTCCAAGTACCCTTTCTTGACTACAGCTCTTTATTCATTCCTCTGGTAGTCATTATTGGCCATTATCTCAAATAACTCCCAAGCTTCTTCTGGGGTCTTATAATTCAATGCCCCACCTGCTGCAGCATCAACCATTGCTCTAGTTTGAGGCAACATGCCATTATAGAAGCTTTGCACTTGGATCCAGAAATCAAAACAGTGGTATGGGCATTTCCTCAATATTTCATTGTATCTCTCCCACGCTTCACTAAGAGACTCCCCATCAAACTGCCTGAATGATGTGATTTCACTTCGCAACTTTGCAGCCTTGGACAGAGGGAAATACCATGTCAAAAATTTCTGAACTAAAATTGCCCAAGTAGTTATGCTTCCTCTTGCCAATGAGTCCAACCAGCTCTTAGCTCTGTCCTTCACAGAGAAAGGAAACAATCTCAGACGAATAGCATCTTCACTCACCCCATTGAGCTTCACCGTATCACAAATTTGCAAGAAACCCGCTATATGTGCATGTGGGTCTTCATTGTCAAATCCTCCAAACTGATTGTTCTACACCAAATGGAGTAGAGCTGGCTTCAATTCAAAATTATTTGCCTGAACTGGAGGTCTTGTTATGCTTGCTCCATACCCATCTATGTTAGGGATTGAGTAATCCATGAGAGTCCTAACAGGTAGTTGTGGTGGTAGAGAATCTACATTCTCTCCATTGTCTGCCATGTCTTCAACCTCTGTTTGAATGTCACCAAAATTCCTTCTTCTTTCTCTGGTTTGCTTTCTCAAAGCTCTAACGGTTTTTTCAATTTCAGAGTCAAAGAGAAGGTTGTCCCGATGAATGGTACCTCGCATACACTAGACACACAATATCAGAGCAAAAATAACTCAATGAAATAAGTAACTAAAGAAACTAAAAACTATAATCAATAAACAAAAAGAAAAATGTTTAAACTAGTGGCTGCCTTCGATATTACCGATATTGGTAAAATCGATCCCCGGCAATGGCGCCAAAAACTTGATGTGACCACGGCAAGTGTACCGGATCGTCAAGTAATAAAAACGGTGAGAAACCGGATATCGTTCTCAGGAATCGATGGCCAAGTACCAATTCACGAAGTTAGCTACTATTTAAACTAAGATTTGAATTAAAATGCGTTCCAATAACAATAACAAAATCAAAAGAAACAAAAGCAATGACAATATTTTTGGGTTTTTCTAGTTAGAAATTTATCAAACACTTGGTGTGCAAAATGAAAAACAATCAATTAATGAAAGAGATAGGATCAGGCTTCATTTGATTTCACTTGTTGCATATCAATTGGAATTAATACAAGCTACTAATCCTATTTTGTTACCGAATTCTCTAATTTAATCAAACCCTAATTCCTTAGGCGATTGACCCTTTGTTCCCAATTAAAAATCCTAATTCCTTAGGTGAATCTAAGAGAAAACAAACATTACGATTTAGAATTCAAAGAGGTAACAAGCAAATCAATGACTATTCCTAGCCTAGAGATAAGCAAGGTTCATAATCTCATAACACAAATCATATATCAAATTTTCATTCAACATACTACCTTAAAATCATTCCAAAGAGGATTAATCCTTAGAAAGCATTAAGAGAAGAGATCATAAACTCAAAATAGAGATAGCAACTTATATTAATTAAATCCAACATCAATAACAATCAAGATCCATCAAAATCCACCTAATCCCAACAAGGGAGAGTTTAGCTAGACATGAAAATAAATGTAAAAACTAGAACAATAGGGAAGAAGATGCAAAACTCCATGGAAGGTTGAAGAAAATCTGAGCTCCCACTCTTCTTCTCTTCAAATCCACCGTAGAGCTCCCAAGATAGGGTGTTTCTTTGCTCCAAAATGGCTCCCCCCTTCTCTCCACGCAGCACTCATTTAGGTCAGAAAAAATGAATTTAAACTCTGATATGGGCGCCTAGGCGCTTCGTCCGGGAGTTTTTAGGCGCCGAACGTCCGTAACGCATTTCTTTGTCATGCGCGTGAGCGCCAGGCGCTCGTTTTGAGCGCCAGGCGCTCAACATCCAGCGTGTCTCCTTTGAAGCTTAAGGGCGCTTAGGCGCTCCATTTCTGTAGCGCCTGGGCGCTAGGGGCTCAGCAGACTTGCTCTTGATCTTCCTTGGAGGCTTTAAATCCTCTTTTCTTGAGTGCTTTTCTTTGCCACATTGAGCTTCATCATATTTCTCTTGGTGCCTGCAATCAAAACAACAATAAATGAGCTAAAGCACCAATAATTCTAATCAAAATGAACTAAATCTAACAAACTAACATAAATCAACTAAAAAGACAAAATAAAACTATTTTAAGGTCAAAACAACATCAAAAGTTTGGCTTAAGCGGTGAAATCCCCTCAAAAGGCTTTGGAAAAACAGATAATCTAGCAGATTATCACTATGTGTTATGTCCTTGAATGAAAAGCTGGATTCCTTGCAATGTGCAAGGCACTCTGACTGTCACAATACACAGTAATTATCTGCTGTTTGTGTCCAAGTTCTTCCATTAACCTTTTAATCCAAATAGCTTTCTTACAAGCTTGGGTAGCTGCCATGTATTCAGCTTCTGTAGTAGACAAGGTTACAACAGTCTGTAACTTAGATAACCAGCTGACCGCTCCTCCTGTAAGTGTGAACATATAACCAGTAGTAGATTCTCTCTTATCAAGATCACCTGCAAAATCTGAATCAACATAACCCCTAACAATAAATTCTGATCCTCCAAAACATAATGCAGCACCTGAGGTCCCTTGAATGTATCTTAGGATCCTCTTAACAGTATTCCAATGCTCTTTACCAGGATCTATCATAAAACGACTGATCGCTCCCACTGCTTGTGTAATGTCTGGTCTTGTACATATCATAGCATACATAAGACTTCCCACTACTGATGCATACGGTACTTGAGACATTTCCATCCTCTCTGCTTCATTGTTAGGACTCATACTTGAAGATAATTTGTAATTGACAGGAAGTGGGGTAGAGACTGACTTACAATCTTGTATGTTGAAGCGCCGCAAGATTTTCTTCAAATAGCTCCTTTGAGAAAGCCAAATCTTCCTATCTTTTCTGTCTCGGTGAATTTGCATCCCTAAAATCTTGTTTGCTGGTCCCAAGTCCTTCATATCAAACTCCCTAGCCAATTGTGCCTTCAATTTTTGGACTCGATCTTTGTTGGGGCCTACCACTAACATATCATCCACGTACAACAGCAAGATGATGAAATTATCGTCACCAAACCTCTTGTAATATGTACAATGGTCTGAACTCAGTCTGTTGTATTTAAGGCTAATAATAAAAGAATCAAATCTCTTGTACCAACACCTTGGCGTCTACTTTAGATCGTACAGAGATTTGGTTAACCTGCAAACCAAGTTTTCTTCTCCTTGTTCTTTAAAACCTTCTGGTTGGAGCATATATATCTCCTCTTCAAGTTCTCCATGAAGAAAAGTTATTTTCACATCTAATTGTTCAAGATGTAAATCAAATGCAGCACACATAGCTAGGACTACTCTGATAGTGGTAAGTCTGACAACCGGAGAGAATATCTCATTGAAATCAATTCCTTCTTTCCGAGCAGAGAAATTGTAAAGCTTGCACGATATCGTTCCACTTGATCGTTGCCATCTCTTTTGATCTTATAGACCCATTTGTTACTAATGGTTTTCCGTCCCTTTGGAAGTTCAACAAGTTCCCATGTCTTGTTTCTATGTAGGGCTTCCATTTCTTCTTGTATTGCTGTCATCCATAGAGAAGCTTCTGAGCTACTCACAGCCTCCTGAAAGGTTGACGGCTCTCGTTCTTCTGTTAGAAGACAATATGCATCGTGGCTTGTCATAACATAGTCTGAGTGCCATGATGGTTGCCTTATCTGACGAGTTGACTGCCAAACTTCTGTATCATTGGCCTCATATGGTTCTTGTTCCTCATGCTCTGGTTCTTGTTCTACTTCAGAGGAATCTTCTTCTCCAGCTTTTCCATCTATCTGTACCGTAGTAGTCTCTTTCAAAATTGACATCTTCTTGTTTACTTTGCAGTTCATTTTCTGCAAATATCACATCTCTGCTGACAATAACTTTGCGGGCAGTAGGATCCCACAGGCGATACCCCTTAACTCCGTCAGCATAACCCAAGAATATACATTTCCTGGATTTTGGATCCAGTTTCGTTCTTTCTTAAGAATTGTACATCACATATGCAGGACATCCAAACACATGAAGATAAGAATAATCTGCTGGCTTGCCATTCCACATCTCCATTGGTGTCTTTAAACCAATTGCAGTTGATGGTGACCGATTTATCACGTAACAGACAGTTTTGACTGCTTCTGCCCAAAAAGACTTGGCTAGACCTACAGTTTGCAACATAGCTCTTGTTCTTTCTAGGAGAGTTCTATTCATCCGCTTTGCTACACCATTTTGCTGAGGTGTGTGTGCAACTGTAAATTGCCTTTGGATACCCTATTGCTTGCAAAATACGAGAAAATTACCATCTGTATATTCTCCTCCATTGTCTGTCCTCAAGCACTTGATCCTCTTTCCGGATTCAAGTTCTATTCTTGCTTTGAAGTCTTTGAAGATTGGAAACACATCTGACTTTTTCTTGATTGGGTACACCCATAATCTCCTAGAGGAATCATCAATGAATGATACAAAGTATTTTGCTCCTCCTAGAGACATTTCTGGTGACTCCCACACATAAGAATGAATCAAGTCTAGTATGCGATTGCTTCTAGCAGTTAATCTATCAAACTTTAATCTATGTTGCTTGCTTGTAACACAATGCTCACAAAGAGATAAGTTTACCGATTTGAGCCCGAGAAGGAGATCACGTTCTGTGAGAATCTTCAAACCATGTTTCGACATATGGCCTAATTTGCGATGCCACATTATCGTTGATTCTTCTTGGCTTGCTAATGTAACTGATGCATCTGCCTTTTGTAGTGTATCTCGCACAAGCATGTATAGATTTGCCGTAATTTTTTTTGCTTTCATCACCACTAGAGCACCTTTAACAACCTTCAAGATCTCACTTTCAATATGAGTCTTGCACCCAAGGTCATCCAATTGCTCAATAAACAATAAATTCTTCTTTAAACCCTTCACATGTCGTATCCCTTGAATTGTGTGAACAGTACCATCGTGCAATCTTATTTTGACAGTACCAACTCTAGCAATCTCCAAGGCATGATCATTTCATATAAACACAGATCCTTCTGAGATAAGTTCATAAGAGCTAAACCAATCTCGTTGTGAAGTCATGTGCCATGTTGCTCCTGAATCCATAATCCAAACATCATTAAGCTGTTTTCCGCCTTTGGAACCAATTGCTACTTCACTGTAAAGGATTTCTCCATATCAGAGGTACTTGCAACACATCCTTAAGATGTTGTTGCTTCAGGAGCTTTATCTGCATTTTTCTTGTTGTGCTAACAATCTTTCTTCAAGTGCCCTCTCATGCCACAAAGGTAGCATTTGAAGTTCTTCCTTCTTCGTGACTTTGATCTACTCTGATTTCGGCTCCCACTAGAGCCACGTTCTGTTGATCTTCCTCTCGTCATCGACAAAGCCTCTGCTTGCTTTGAGCTTTCTGATCTATCTTCCTTGTTCTTCTGCCTGGATTCTTCTTCAAGAATAGCAGCAGCAACGTCATCAAATCGAAGATTATCAGTAACATTATTATTTGTTATGTTGATGACGAGTTGATCATAAGAGTCAAGTAGACTTTGAAGTAGAAGCTCTGCACGTTCATTTTCTACCATGTTGTATTCTGATGCTGTAAGCTGAGAAAATAAAGTGTTCAGATTGTTGATGTGATCCGGTACTGTCATGGATTCACTCATTGGAAGTGTATAAAGCCTCCTTTTTAAGAATATTCGGTTGTGAAGTGACTTGACCTCGTACAATTTGGTAAAAGCATCCCAAATCTCCTTCGCCATCCTTTTTTCTGCAACACTTGACAAAACTGAATCTGTCAATGCTAGATGCAGGTTGCTAACAGCATTGTTATCCATCTCTTTCCACTTGTCATCAAGTATCCTAGTGGGTCTGCCTTCAATTGTTGCTAAGCAATTGTCCTTCCTCAAGATTACCTTTATCTTTAGTTTCCATAAGGAGAAATTTCTCCCATTGAACCTCTCAATCTCATATTTTGTCGCCATGATATTGACAACAATCTGTTTTTCAACTGAACCGGCTTACTCTATTTCACCGTGAATAGTACCGTATATGTGAACAGTATTGTATATTTATACCGTATAGGGACAAACCTCATATACGTTAATAATATTAAAAAAGTATACAACTATACGTATGAATAGTAATCATGAACAGTATCCGCAGTGTGAATAGTACCCATATACTAGAATAGTGCCGTATTCTAGAATAGTGACCGTAGATCGTGAATAGTGTACCAAGCAAATTTCCAGGAAAGAGAGGTGGGTCACTAATGGACAAGCTTAAATACCAAGTCTTTTCTAGCCAGAACTTTTCTAGACATACACTCCCACACTACCACACTTTAATTCCAACAACAAGAATAATTCTTTTCTAATGTGGAAGATCAATCAATACTGCAACCACAGAGCATACTAAGAATTTTCTTCTGAACCCTGCACCGTAGTAACCAAGAGCTCTAATACCACTGTTAGGTATCAGAGTTATAGAAAACAATATCACACAACTAAAATAAAGTTGAGAAAAGAAAAACTGACACACAATATTTAACGTGAAAAACTCTCTAATGATAATGAGGGAAAAAACCACGGACAAGAGTAGAAAAGTTTTTACTATGAGGAAGAAATTACAAGACCTCTCTCTAAATATAAGGAGAGAACTATACAAGAAAAAGAAGAGAAATTTTGGGATGAAGAAAACTAATAGAGGAAGTCCCTATTTATAGAAGAACCTCCTCCACAAATGCCAACTCCCACTAGATGTGGGACTTCTAGTTCAACATATAGCACTCAGTCTCGTTATCGCATTTTTTTTCATATACTAGTTGGAAACAAAGGCATCAATTCAACTTCTGTCTACTTTCCTCTTAGAATCTCAGATATTGCGTTGAAAACTTAAGTAAGATTCTTAAATCTTAAGGATGAAAGGCATGACTTGTCTCTCTGTTTACTTCGATGGGTGTATGGATTGGATATGCCATATATAGATATTCTTCTAGTTTGGTTTTGCATTCTTTAGATACATACATAGGGTGGTTGGATATATATTATTTTATCTAATATTATCTTATATTTGAATAAAAACATGCATGCCATGGCAACTGTAATGGATAGAAAGCCATAAACTATATGTAATCTTAATTTCTTTCACTTTTTAAGTGTTTTTTCCCCTCTAGAAGATTGACATGTTATTTATTTGGGGAGACGCTTCTTGTGTTCATGATATGAACCATTAAGCACAATTGCACAAGGTTGACCCTTGCCATGATTCAGAGTATCTAATGTTGATTCTCGCAGTCCCTAATTTTCTGATCATTAATTATATTTTTAGCATTTCGTTTTCTATGTGTTTCATAATTCGTATACTGATTTATATATACATTTGAATCCTGGCTAACTATATATATTATATCATGATCACATGTGAACCCTTTCAAAAGCTAGCAAAGTTAAAAGCCACAAGAATAAATTTGTCCAATTCTCGCAAATGCGCCTTAAGATATGCGAGGCAATGTGCAAATAGTATACAGTGTATGAAAAGCCTTTCCTTTGAAACTAAACTATAATTATGGGCAAAAATAGGAAAATTGCATTTAGCTGAAATATAATTGTACTCATGATTGCACACAATCTATTTGTTGTACTAGCCAATTACCATCCTTCTCCTTTTCTTCCATCATGCTCATCTTCAAAATGCTGCAAGACAACGTGATTGCTACCGTCAATGCAAGAGTTTTTGTCTCAAGAACTTAGGTGGACATCCATCCAAATTGAACAGCCGAGAGATAAAGAAGTTCTTAGATTGTGTACAAGAATATTGCTTCGTTGATTGTGATCTAGTTTACATTGACAATTACATTCCTGATGATACTGATTAAAATAACGCACGTACATATACTAAACTTTCTGGGTTGTCTCGATTGGTTAGATGCCTCTGCTTTTATCCTTTCCCTAGATACATATGTATTCATGATACTTCCAGGTCATACTCATAAAATATATGGATGCCATTTCTTTTGTCCTGCATCTACATAAAGCATAATAACAACAAAGAAAATGCCTTCAGTGTTGAAATATGTAAGCAAGCACATAAAATAGCACCATCTAGTTTGAAAAGGTTTGATCATGCTTTCCTGTGTAGCCTACTATGAGACTGGGAAATGGAGATGTGGGGAATCAAACTCCTGCCACATAATCACAGCCCCTGACTATAGTGGTTTGATACGACCAACTATGAACTTGGAAACACATTTGTAAATCACATTACATAGAGCAATTGGGCAAAACTAGTATATAGTAATGCATTATTGGTTTTCTAATACGTGATTTTTTTAATACATAGATAAAAAGTATTGCTTAAAAGGAGATATGCATAGGTAATATTTCAAAAAAAATGGCCTATAAACAACGTTTTATACAAGTTGTTTTACAGTGTATTTAAAAGCAACAAAATTAAAGTGTTGCCTAAAACAATACTTATAACTAACATGTAAAAAATGTTGCTAAATCCTTAACCTATAGGCAATGTTTTTTATAAGTTGCCTTACGACATATTCAAAAGCAGTGATAATAAAGCGTTGCCTAAAGCAGTACCTGTAACTAATGTGTAGAAAACATTGCCAAAACTTTAACTTATAGGCAACATTTTTTTCACGTTGCCTTATGGAATACGTAAAAGCAACAATATTAAAGCGTTGCCTGAAGTAGTACTTATAATCAACATGTCCAAGCATTGCTAGAACTATTCATGCACAATTTCTCAAAAGTGCTGCCAAAAGATAAGAATAGACAATATTTTTTCAGAAGTGTTGCCAAAAGTGTAAAAAAGTGTTGTCTATTTTAATAGGCAACGGCAGAAGAGACAATAGTTTGGCAAGGGCTGAAAAACTTTGTTATAGACTTTAGGCAACGGTTGTTAGCCAATGGCAATACTTTTCCGCCCTTGCCAAAAAGCAAAGTTGTTGTAGTGCTAGGTGGAGATACTGGTTGAGTTTTATATGCTCAGCTGGTAATTATGAGAGCATTTTTATAGGGGAAAAATTGTTGAACTTTTGAAAAAAAAAAAGTGATGAGAAACTCATGCGAAACTTAACTTATGGGAGTTGAATATATTGATTATATGTCAATTGGAGATTGGTTCACCTAATCGACTTTCTATGATTCTATTCATAAAAATTGTATGACTTAAGTTAGTATCTCGAGATTCTTGATTGGCAATAAAACTAAGGTTATTACAATGGTGGATCTTGAGCAATAATTTTAGGATAGTCATATGAAATTTTTATAATGTATAAGGAAAAATATGTATAATTTTTTTCAAGTAATTACATAGTTTTAAAAAATTTAGGGGTGGCATTGTGGCAATAGTTCCCCCACTCCCCAAAAAGATCCACGGGTGGTTTACTACCTACCTAAACCATTAAACATGATTTCTTTTCCACACAGTTCAGACTTATTAATCTATATCATAGTTGTACGGATCGGTCCAGCTAGCTAGTTTATCCGTGAAACTTGTAACTCGAGTTTCAAGCCGATCTAGTTAACTAATCAGGCCATTTTTCTTAACGATACTTTTAAGATTTAAACATTGTATACTTAAAGGTTCTTATTATGAAGTGTATTTTATCAATAGATTATATATTTAGGGATGGCAATATTGGACCCGATGGGTACCCGCAAAAATTACCCACAATGGGTAGGGTAATTACCCGCTTAATGGGTATGGGTAAGGATACGGGTAATTACCCGCAAATTTTGATGGGGATAGGTGCGGGTACGGGTACCATGGTACCCACCCCGCCCCATACCCGCACATACTTATTTATTTATTATTTATTTATATATACATATATACATATATAACACATTATACTGATAAAAAATATATATATATATAACACATTACACATGCTGGGAGCACACAAGGCCAAGACTATACAATACCTACGTGGGTCAATTCTGCGTGAAGGCCAATTGCTAATTTGCTATCACTTTTATTATAACAAGTGGGCCAATTCACTTGACTTTTCTTTTGGACTTTGAAACTTTCAAAGTGAGAAATCAGAAGAAATTAGAAACCTATCTACTATCTACTGGAAGACAAAAACGCGTATCACTCAGGTTTAGCAATTGGAATACCCAGGTTTATATTGCCTTCAACTTGCCTCTATTTATGTCTCTGTTCAGTATTTATATCTCTGTTCCAGTTGCCTTTCATTTACTTGTATTTATGTTTATGTTACAGTTGCCTATAAAAGCATTTTAGTTTGCATTTTGGTTGTTAAAATATGCTGCATACGTTACTAATTTTGTCATTTGTGGAATGCAATTACCAATTAAAAGACATTGAGGTGCGCTGCCTCTACCTGATGCCTGGTGTTTTTTGTCGTGTAAACACAAGATTTGTTATTTCCTTTTATGTCTTTAGTGCTTTCTATTGATTAGATATTGTAAATAGGATCCATTTTGCCTATGTTGCCTATTTTATTTTTACTTATTTGGTGCTTTCTTTTATTGGTTTATTGTGCTATTATATTGTGTGTAGGTTGTATTAATTATTAATTATATATTATCAAATATACCTTGACTTTGTTACATTAGATTTTGGAGAGTACCAACACTTTTTATGATTATGTTTGAAAGACCTTTGAATAGTTTGACAATTGTATGACATTGACATTTTTAATCAATGTCTTTTTATCCATTGATTTTTTCGTAGTTAATAAAAGTGCGGGTAACGGGTACGGGTACGGGTACTTAGGTACCCAGAGGGTAAGGGTACGGGCATCAAAGTTGCTACCCATGCGGGTATGGGGGCCAGATGCACGGGTATTTTTTTAAATACGGGTATGGGGCCGGTACTATAGTACCCTACCGGCATCTCTACCCATTGTCATTCCTATATATTCCTATTTAGTGTTATTCTCATTTTTTTAATGCATATTATTTTTTAACTAATAGGTTATTATTACCACTTATTTGGAAGTATTTTTTTCATATAATTTTTTTTATACTAAGTAGTTTTCATATAATATTTTTTAAAAAATATTTATTTGTTTGTCCGAATTTTTCAATTCGACCGTTTGACTCACAGTCATATTGTTGACCTAATAATCTAACTTTTTGACTAGATTAACCTCTAATCTGAGTTATACAACAATAATATATATGAGCACATTAGATTTCGATTGTTTTAGTAGAAAGATAGAATGCACAAAAGACTTAAGAAAGTGATAAAATGATGGGATCACATGCTCACCTCATTTTGAGAGGAATGTGCCAAGCTATGATTATATGAAATGATGAATACACAATTGAAATTCTTTGGGTTTGTAGAGAACTAGAGAAATTTCTTTAAATAATTACTAATTAATTATCAAGAGTGACGTGAAATTAATTTTACAAAATGCAAAGAAGGTAGAGTAATTTACGCTAATAATTTTTATAAAACATTACTATATACAATAGAGATAATACGCTGCCCGACTGCTGTAGCATTGGAAGAACCCAACATTAGGAGTTCAAATCATGAAATCACCACTTTAAGTGTGTTGCATGAGCAATTTGATTTACCAAAAAAAGTTAAACTTTTAAAAAGTACATACTCTTTATGAATGAAAACTAAAATAAAAAAAATTATGAATTAATTGTGAAATAAATATACTTTTAATCTTTTTTAAAGGAGCAATTAAATCTTACAATTTATAAAAAATATAAAAAGAAACCACATATTTTGTTGCATAAACAAATTAAAAGTCTTCTTTATTTTATAATGCAATAACTATTTAGTTAGTTCTTTTCGTATATATTTGCATGACTGTAGTAACATATAATTTTAAATTTTGTAATACTATAAAAAAAATTTGCATTCTAATTTTGATTTTGCAAATTGTAAAAATAGTGAAAAATAGTTTCAATTTATGTTGAATTATTTTATTGGATATAATAATAAAAATAAAGTTAGAGTGCTAGAATTTGATTGAACTAATAAAACTATAGCTTAAGCTTACTTAACAATGTTTTTTTTAGTTTGAAAACTAAAATTTTCACTATTAAAAATTAATTAAATAGCGACGGAAAAATTTCATCGCTGATCCATTAAATTCCGTCGCTATAATGATTAGCGATGGAATCTGTCATGAAAAAATTTTCGTCGCGTAATCCTTGGTGGCTAATTTCTTAGCGATGGATTTTTTCATCGCTAGCTAATAAAATTCTGTCGCTAAGATCCATGACTAAAAGTTTCCTAATAATTAAAATATTATTATTTTAGTGACAAAAATTTTCCATCGCTAAATCGGAAGTATAAATCTATTTCTTTTAGCGACGGAAATATTTTAATTTTTTTTTATATTTTTAAACAGTCTAATTATACAATTTAAACTTGTATGCAACACAATACAACAATCCAATCCAAAATCAAGCATCAAATTTTTAAAATTTAAAAATATCATTATCATGTCATACCACAATATTTTAAAAAGTCAAAATAAAAATATTTCAAAAAATCAAGATAAATATAAATTAAGTTATACAGACTCTTTATCAAAACAAACATAAAGATAATGTATCAAACATCAGGAGGAAAAAAATCATAGTCATCCTCCTCTATGTCATCTTCATCCTCATCACCAAGTAACTCATCCTCGTGACCGTTGCCTGTAACTTGTGAGCCACTAGTAGATGCATTCAAGCGCTGTAAGATTGTGTTGATTAAGTTTCCCTGCTCTACGATTAAGTTTCTTTGTTTCACTACCTGCGTACTAAGACTTGCAACTAGACTCCTCATCGCTTCCATCTCCGACTATGAACAACATTTAGTAGATGCAGAGAAAGATGATGCATGAGAAGCAGCAACAGATCCTAAGCCAAAAGATGCGTTTTTTGCTACTAATGCCTCCAACAACATTCAAGTAGATGTTATTGTCAGAGTGGATGTCAATAGTCTCATCTCCCGGTGACTGTTGTGAGTCCTTCTCATTGATACGATTCTGGTACTCATCCTGACAAATGCAATTGTTAATAAATATTTATGCTTGTAAATTGACTTCACCATATATTAAAATTTAATTGTAACATTTATATTTACAACAATAGTTTTTGTTTTGGTGGATATCTACTTCCGCTTGCGTGTGTGAAACCATGTGAATAGCTCTCAATGTCGTGGATCTCTTTTTAATTGTTGTTTTTAGAAATATGTAAGGAAAAATAATATTCTATTAAGATAAACTTAATTAACTCGTATCACAAATTTGATGGAAGTTACTCACCAATATTTTGTTAAGTGATGTAATTTCAATTTGTTATGTAAGCTTTTGTCCCTGATTATGGGAAAAAAGGTGAAAGTTCTAAATTAATTGGAGAATAAAAGTTGAGGTATTTAAAATATACTTTACTCGAGATAAATTTGGATGGAACTAGTCTATGATTTATGTGATGAATTAAACAATTAGATTGTATCTGCACCCATGGATCGCACGTAAGTCTCATCGAGATGTATCTTACAAAATTTATAAGAGCACCAATCTTACCGTGAAAACTTGCAGGTCAATTTGATATGAGAATAAAAATAGAGTTGAAAAATTCATAAATCAGTTTTTAATATAATTTTATTAATAAAACATCCAATAAATATTTTACCAATACGTGATATATTGAGACTATTTTGTAGCAATAGTTTCTTATATATAACTCTTCAGATAGGTAGCATCATTATGAGTAACATAAAAAGCTAAAATACAAGACAAATGAGAAATAGGGACAATGAGAAGAAAAAAAAAAGAAGCTGCTCCAAAAAAATTGACAAAAAAAAATATACAATTGCAAATTTTTGCAAGGTAATTTCAATGTGCAATACTCATTTCCAAAAAAAATAAAAAAAAAAGGAAATTGGAAGTAAATTGGGCATTTAACGATTCACACTCCTTAAAAATTCTTAATAATCAGTTAATCCCACCCCAAAGATCATAGTTTTTTTTTGCAGTTGCTCCTAAAAGATTGATCAATTTCAAACGCATGCTAGAATGTCTATATTAATCAAATAAGATATTCCCACTAGACCCTAATGAACTAATAACAATCCCCATGAGAGCATCTCCAAACCCTAAAAATCAAATCTTCAGCAAGCCCAAGCAAAAACAATTTACCAAAAAATTAAATAAAACTAACCAATCATTCAAACAACACATTTATTTGAGCAACAGAAGGGAAAACTTAGTGAGGGCACAAGGATAATCTTAACAGCAACAATAGGGGAGAGAGAGAGACAGAGAAATAATGAAAAATAGATAAAACTAAAACCTCAAACAAGCTGGAGGCTTTTGTGATTGCAACGGCGGCAATGCAGCAATGACGGAGAAAGGGTCGAGAAAGGAGACGAGTGAGAAAGGAGAGGAGAGGAGGACCAACGAGTGAGAGAGGGCTGAGAGATTAGGGTTTGGGGAGGGTTTCAATTTGGGAATTTGATTTTCCAGAGAAAAAAGAAGGAAGAGAAAGTGAGGTATGAGAAAATGAGTAAGCAGAGTGTGAGACACGATTTAGGCAATGACATAAAACTATTAATATAATTATAAAAATATAAAACATGTAAATATACACATAACAACAAAGAATGACTTAGTGATAAGTGGAGTGAGTAAGTCATTAGAATGGGCCGTGTTTGATTCCTGCCTCTTGGTTTTCATATTTCATCATTTTTTTTCATATAAAAAATTAGATTTCATAAAATAAACCACCTATTTTAATAATAAATTTTATATTTTTTTTTCATATAAAAAGCTTTGCGATGAAAAATTTTCCATCGCCATATATTTCATACAATAAAACATTTTGTTTTTAGAAATAAAGTGATTTAGGGACAGAATTTGTCACGAAATAATTAGCGACAAAATAATTCCATCACTAAATGTTGTCACTAAGTCCAACAACTAAAATCCATGACAGTTTCGATCGTTTGTAGTTACAAAATTTTTTTCGTTACTAAGTTCCGTCGCTATTTCCATCATTTTTAGTAGTGTAATTTATTTCAAAGAATAATTTAAACTCAAGAGAGGAGTAATGAAGTTTGCACAATCTCTTTCCCAACCATTAACTATTTCTTATCTCTTTTGCAATATCAATCAAACAATAATTAAGGACAATATATGTCTCACATAAATTGTATTTGTCTTACTCAATTTTTAGTTATGGCTCGAACTAGATTACAAATATTAATTTGTAACAATGAAGAACAATAGTCTAATATACTAAAATTAATGTACTATTTAGTTTCTTGTTTTTTGGGCTTTTGCCCCGTATATATACTTAAAAAAAATCAATGTACTATTTGGAAAATCATTTTACAACATCAACTTAGTAAATATATTAAATTATATTAAATTATTATATATGTTTCAAGTTTAATATCAATTTTATTATTTAATATGAATTAATAATATTATTAGATATATTAATTATTTAAAATTATATTCTCCGATATCATAATACTTGAAAATTCATATATATATTAATACAATGCACCGGGTAAAATGTTAGTTTTAAAGAAAAATTCTTCCGCACCTTACACCCAAAATAACAAAAAGGAAGTAAAAGGTAACAAAATATTAATTGGGTTTTACGGATGGACGTTCATTCACGGGTGATCCTATACAAATTAACACTTACTAAATTCTTCAACATAATTAATTTGTTTAGGATATACAATATATATTTAGTGCCAGTATCATCTTTCGCAATTTGTGTTTTAGCTTGGTGTAGAATTATATGCTATTAATTTCCTAGTTAATAATTTTTTTCTTTTTCACTAAGGATTTCTGATCAATATTTGAACTTGTAAATTTTTTTATTCAAACTTCACTCCACCGGTCCAACCCAAATGACTTAGGTTTTTTTTTATAGATTACTTACTAATAAAAGATTTTTGAATTCAAAGTCAAGTCATACAATTGTTATAAGTGAAAAATTGATCATGTGAGTCAATTTCTGTTTGGCATACATGGCTTAATTTATGAGTATATATAGTTTAGTAAACAAAACTTCAATTCGTAATATGCTCTTAATTGTTGTGTATGAATTACATTAATTTTGGTGCATTTTTGCTTTTTTAGATAGCACCGAGGATTGATTCAATAACCCCTCATCACTACTATATAACCTACTCTTAGTGCTTCTCAGCTTTCCAAGTCTTCAGAGGTAGAAACTTTCCAATTGATCTTAGTTTTTTTCCCCCATCCAATTGTTCTTTAATTACTAGATGCTGCTACGCATAATATAGTAGGAAAGAAAATTTTGACTTACTGGGAGCACTTGACAAGTCGGTTCCAGTTCTAATAATTGCTTTGTTAATCGTTTTATTTCTTCGGTTGTACTTTTTGAACATGAGACAAGTTTGGCCTCTCACTAAGAATGGAAGATAGGGGGTGGGTTCATTTTATTATTATTGATTACATACCATAACCTAAATAAAATTATGATCATTAACAAAATCAATTCTTTTAACATTATTATTTTAGAATGTGTTTAGAATGTAAAAAAATAAGAAATAATTTGATTTATAAATCAAATCTAATTAAATTTTGTATTTGAAATATTAAAAAATAAAAAAATAATTTAATTTTTAAAATATCATGAATTTTATTCTATTTGTTTTAGAAATTCTATCAAATTTAATAAGATTTGATTTGATTTAAAATAAATAGACTATTTTACTCTTAATAATTACTTCTAACTACCTCTCATAAGAGTTAAAATGTAAAATGATAAAATCAAATCAATTCCCATTTTAATAAATTTCAAACACAAAATTTGATTTCTAAATCAAATAATTTTTTTTTTAAAGTTTCAAATACAAAATTTAATTTCTAAATCAAACCAAATTAAATCAAATTAAATTATTTCTCATTTTTATTCATTTCAAATACAACCTTTAAATCAATTCAATTAAAATCTAAACTAAACAGACCTAACATGGTTAATTACTTTCCACACGGTTATGGCTTATTTTCATAATTACTGACAGACAAAAGTTTTGATTATTTTAGTAGAAAGACTCGGAAATGTGGTTACGTGAAAGACTAGATGACAACCTCACTTTATTATTTTTCTACAAAGCTTTCTTATGATTTGATTTTCAAACAGCTGGGAATTGGGGTAAGCTCCGATGTACTTTCCACTGAAATGAAACTGCCCAATACATGAATAATGAAAAAATAATGAAAGCCTGAAATTGTCAATACATGAATAATGAAATGAAATTGTCCAACACAAGAATAATGAAAGCCTGATTATATGGGGATCCAATGTGAATATAATTATGCCAGAATCCCAATATTATACTATTTTGCGGCAAATCCTTGTACATGCAAAGAGAAGAAAGTATAATATCATCTAGCTTACATTATACAGTACATTTAAGTAACTCATGGGTTGGTTTAGTAGTTGAATAGTGATCTCTATCATGACTAATAGTGTTAGTTTGAACTTTGGGTTGGCACTTAGAAGAAGGAAAAATTAATTTTTCTAAACGAAATGAACAGCTATAAGAGATGTGCTCTTATGATTAATCGATTGAGAAGAGGTTTAGCCTCAATTGACACAAGAGTACATATACTCTGAATTCTGTTTTAAGAATGAAAAAATAATTATCATTTTTATTTTTATTAGTAACTAAACACACTTTAGAAGTTGCCCTAAATATGTCTTCTTAAATGTTTAACTTCTAGTTTTTAACCGAATACCAAATGCACTAACTTAAAAGTTAAAACTTTGCTTGAAGGAGAGGCTTTTGCTTGAAGGAGAGGCTTATGTGGGAGGACTTTCTAGTTGTAATAGTGTTTGAGAGTTAATCTCAGGTTAATACATGTGAGAATACCTGATCAAAGGAAAATAAAATGACCTCGAAGGAGAGAGGACTAAGAAGGAAATCACTCATTCCACCTCTCTTGAGGGGAATGGTGATTCTTGATTTTGTGGAATGAAGCATGGAACATAATTATCACTTCATAAAATGTTCATTTCATGGAATAAAGCATGACATAGAATCACCATTTCGCATAACCAAATATAACAAAAGATCATTACCTACCTAAACCATTGAACACGGTTGCTTTTTCCACATGGTTATGACTTATTTTCATCGTTGAAAAAAGGAGCTCAATTGACGCAAGACTGATATGGGAGGTATACTCATAAGATCATCCGAAAAAGAACTTAGTCTCTGCTGACTTTAAAGGTGGCTCAAATATGTTGTTACCGAACAACCCCAAAAACATCACATTATATTTTCTTTTCTCTTTCCCCTTATGTTACTTTATCCCCGCATGAGTTACAATTAATTCTGTTTTAAGAATGAAAATTTATTTATTTTTGTTTTTATCAGTTAACTAAACACACTTTGGAAGTTCCCTAAATTATTTGTTTTCTTAAACGTTTAACTTCAACTTTTTAAGAGTATACCAAACACAGTAACTTAAATCCATGAAATCAACCTTCCAAATAGCAACCAGCACATTAATATTAAGATTATTATATAATTAATTCATCAATATGGTTGCTTTCCACACGGTTTACGTTTCTTTTCACCTTTACTACCATACTAAAGTTAGATTACTTTTGGACTATGACTAAGAAATGTGAAACACTTTAATTAGAGTGTGAAAGACGGGATAACGTGAACTTCATTTCATAGAAACTTTCTTGAGACATGTTTTTCAAACTAGGGCGGTGAATGTCTCAATTGAGAGTCTCACGGTACAACATGAAAAACCAATTATACTAAAAATATACAGCGAAAGAAGAAAAGAAAAACTTTTATCTAGCTAACTCGTATCTAGATTCTAATTATTTTGATCTTATCAATTGAGTTAATACTAATTAGCTATTTCACATTAGTTATAGCCTCTAGACAATGGAAACATATTTCCGGCCTCATCTAATTTTTTATCACGTTGCATTCTTTTTTATGCGAAAGTGAATTGACAAAATGCCTAAGAAGTGATAAATTCTAATAAAAGTGTTTTCTTTATTGAATATTGATGTTAGTTTAATCTAAAAACTTTGATAGCTATTACTTTTAATAATTTCACAACGTTCATACTTCATGGTTCTACTCTTTTAAAGATCCTTCAATTTTTTTCCCTCTATCCAAATATCCTAGCATATAAAAAATTAAAAATATCCTTGAATACATTTATATATACTTTCTTGCGAGAGAAATTATTACCTAAACATAGTGTATTATAGTTAGATGCACTAAGTCAATCAAGATTTAATATTTTTATAGATTTTTGTGTCTCACAATTAATTTCACGATACTTTATAAAAATATTAAGTCTTGATTGACTTAGTACACCCAATTAGGTGCACCATGTTTAAGTAAGAATTTCTCTTTTTGCGAAACATTTTTCTACAAATTAAGCTGGGTCTCTCACCTATCGAATAGGGATACTCCGACAAAAAAATATATTAATAATCTGGGACGGTGAAGCATCAAATCAATTTTGTATAGCCTATATAAATATAATTGGCCTCTGATCACGAAGGGATGCAAGTCCTTTGAACGTTCTCATTTGCTTGGGAAATTATTAACCATGATGAACTTAGCTTCAGAAATTTCAGTTGTTTTGATATTGTTGCTATCTGCAACCGCATTCCATAGAAGCGTGGGTATGGGTAGTAGAAACAAGGTGGTTCATTGCAATGAAAAGGATCAGGTAGCACTGTTAATCTTCAAACAAGGCATTGTAGATCCTGCCAATCGCCTTTCCACATGGTCTCATGAAAAAGACTGCTGTGCATGGACGGGTGTTCAGTGTGACATACATGGCAGAGTTGAAAAGCTTGATCTTCACCTTGAGTATTATAACCAATCAGAATCCTTGAGAGGTGATATCAACTTATCTTTGCTTGAGCTTGAATTTCTGATCCACTTAGACTTGAGCTGGAATCTCTTCGAACGTGTAAGTATTTCAAACCATGGTAGACATAAACTTGAAAATCAATCACTAGTCTCATCGCATTCACGCACAAATTTTTCTAAGCTTCAATACCTTGACTTATCCCATAACGAGGGTCTTCACATTGTTAATCTTCATTGGCTTTCTCCACTTTCATCCCTAAAATATCTCAACCTCACAGACATTGATCTTCATATGGAAACGAATTGGCTCCAGTCAATAGCTTCGCTTCCTTCATTGTCAGAGTTATGGTTGAGAAACTGTCAACTAACCTACATCAATCCATTTCTTAAGAATGTAAATTTCAGCTCACTTACAACTCTTGATCTTTCCTTCAACCATTTTCACTCTGGATTACCTAATTGGTTGTTCAATCTTAGCATTGACCTCTCTACTCTTAACCTTGGCTATAACAATTTCAGTGGTCATATACCAGATTGGTCAAATTATCGAAGTTTAGAAGTGTTGGATTTGTCTAGGAACACATTCAACGAATCAATTCCAGATTGGTTGGGCCGACTTGAACAACTGGAATATCTTGATCTTTCCAATAACTTGTTTCATGGTTATATTCCTTCAACTCTGGGAAATATTTCATCCTTAACTGCTTATTTAGATTTTAGCTTCAATTGCTTGAGTGGCAATGTTTCAAATATCATTGGGAAGCAGTTTGGGTTTCTTGGCCTGTCCCACAATTCATTTAGTGGAGACTTGTCAAACACGTTGTTGGAATCTAACGGCATATATTTGGCCTCTAATAATTTTAAAGGAGGGCTTCCACACATGTCAGAAAAAGTTGGCCTTTTGGATTTAGCTCACAACTCTTTCTCAGGACCTCTTTCTCCTTTATTGTGTCATGGTACAGTAAATACAATGAATACGATAAATATTTTAAAGTATTTGGATGTATCATATAATCTTTTAACTGGAGAACTTCCTGATTGTTGGATGAAATGGAGAGTTGTATCTTTCATTTTCTTGGCGAGTAATAGGCTAACAGGTGAAGTTCCTCCCTCACTGGGTTCATTAACTGCTCTTGAGACACTGGAATTGCATAATAATAGCTTGTTTGGAGACATAACTTGGTTATTGCGAAATTGTACAAGGTTGACACTCCTCAATTTAGAAAGAAACAATTTTTCTGGAAGTATACCTGACACTAGTGTGACACGGAGGTTTGAAGTGATTAAATTAAGATCCAACCAATTTGATGGATATATTCCAACACATCTATGCCAACTCTCCTCTTTGATTGTCTTGGATCTTGCTGATAATAAACTATCAGGACAGATCCCTCTGTGCCTGTACAATATTACTTCCATGGTTTCAGACCTTTCAGATCATGCTGCAATAACACACGCTTTTGAAATGCTTGGTCCAGGTCGACAGGGTTTGTCCATCTACAAAATGACGTTGAACACAAAAGGTCAGCAATTAGAGTACATGAAAAACCTTATGTATGTGCGGACTATTGACTTTTCGGCTAACAATCTGTCTGGAGAAATACCTTCAGAATTGTTTAGTCTCATTCAATTGCAGTCCTTGAACTTGTCTCAAAATCATTTGACGGGAAAGATACCAAAAAAGATAGGAGACATGAAATATCTGGAATCCCTTGATCTCTCCAATAATAAACTTTCAGGGAAAATTCCCCAAAGCATCTCTACTTTGTCTTTTCTAAGTTATATGAACCTGTCATACAACAATTTCACTGGAAAAATCCCATTAGGGACCCAGCTTCAAAGTTTTGATGCATGGAGTTATATAGGCAATCCCAGTCTTTGTGGACCACCTCTTACAAAAAACTGCACGAAGAGTAAAAATCCTGAAACGCCAAAGCACAATGGAGGAAATGAAGATGACTCTATAACAGGATCATTATATCTTGGGATGGGAGTTGGATTTGCTGTAGGATTTTGGGGAGTTTGTGGTTCTCTTTTTCTCAACAGGGCATGGAGGCATGCATATTTTCGGTTCCTTAATCGTGTGGTAGACAAACTTTATGTTGTTGTCATCCTGAAGTTCAACAGCTTCCGTCAAATAAGAGAAAATTGCATCTGAGGTAAGTGAATGACATTATTTGTTGCTGAATTGTCTATTTGGCCTTTGGTTTGAATAGGCAGATAAAAATCAGTTATTTGCTTTAAATTTTAATAAACAAATTCTATTTGATTTCGAAAATAGATGAGCGTTGGAGAAAGAGACATTCTTAAATACTTCTCTAGCAAGAGAAATATCTAGTTTTGTATTATTGAATGTGTACTTCTACTATATAAGTTATCTTTGTATTTCATTTTAACTACGTTTTTAATAGTATAATTGAGGTGATATATGTTTAATAATATAAAATAAGAGATTTCTCTCACTTATAAATCACTTAATAATTTCTTCTCCAGAAAATCATGGATCAACAGGAACTGGAGGATTGATGAGGAATGAGTATTCCAATGGATCATGTACCAACAGGAGCTGAAGAACTAACGAGGAACGGATTGGGTGAAGTTGTATACGTTTCTGTTATGTAACCAGCTAATAATATAGCTCAATTCACCTCAACCACTTGAGTTAGAGCCAAATAACTTATTTATGTCCACGTTGATAATACGTGTTTGTGTTCGTGTATTTTTTTTTTTTTCAAGTGTTGCGACTTGCGAGTTGTGTATCTCTGTGACATTACATAGTGCAAGTACTTAAGATTTATTGTAGTTGATGTATGCAATATTAAATGAGGAAAACCTCTCACCGCCTTAAACTTTTTATGTAAGGCTTATTTCCAACTTTATGACCAGACCGAAGGCTTTGATTGTTTAAGTGAGAAGAATAGGAAGAGCAACCGACTTTAGAAGTGTTAATAACGGGATCAATATGCCCACCCCAATTTGGGAGGAATGTGCCAAGCTATGATTCTATGAAATGAATATCTGACTGAAATTAATTTCTTTAGGTTTGAAAAGAACTAGAGAAATTTCTGTGTCTGAATTTTTGTTTTTAGTGTAAAGAATGCAATTCCATAAAATCAGAATAAGAATATGATGCAATAAATTGAAATAGAAATCCTATTTGAATTCCAAAATTTGGTACAATTAAAAGATAAAATAGCATGCTAAATGATTATGTTGTTTGGTGTACGAACAACATAAAATTCAACTTAATTTAAATGACATAAATATTTCAAATGAGAAACATAAAAAAAAATAACTTTTTTCTTTCCCATATTTTATATATATTCTTGAAATATCTATTTTTAAATCAATGTTTAAGATTAATTTTTTAATAACTTAATAAAATAAATCTTTTTGGTACATTATCTAATGACTTTTTTATAATTAATATGTTATAATTATGACTATATGATTTATGATATTGTTACAATATTAATCTTAAGATAATTCAATAAAAATTAGGATTAAGAAATTGTCTGACATATAGAAGGATTAACTTAAGTTATTTTATAAATGGGTTGAATATATATTAGAAAAAGTATATGGAATCTAATTTCACAAAAATACGGAATCACAATCCTACATTTATATGAGGAGCATAATTTCATGTATTTGTGGAATGTGATTCAGAATAAAAATGTTATTTCATATTTTTTTTATTAACAGACATAAGAATCTTTTGATTCTATGATTCATTCATTTACACCAAAAGTAAATGTAATTAGAAGAATGACGTGAAATCGATTTTATAAAGCATTACTATACACATTAATAATGAAGTAATCATATAGTTACAAGGAAAGAACAAATTTATTAGATGTTCAAAACCTTTTTCTCCCAGTAATATACTTACATTGTGGATTTTGTTGACGAAATATAAATTTCCATGAAGAAATTTTGAGCTTGAAGACTAATGGCATTCTTCCACACTTTACACTCAAATTAGCAAAATAATAATAATAATAACAACAACAAAAATAATAATAATAATAATAACAACAACAAAAATAATAATAATAAAGTATTGGATTTTCCAGATGGACGTTCATTCACGGGTGATCCTACAAACTAATACTTACAAGATTCAAACTTGTAAATATCATATTAGTGTCAGTATCATATTTCGCAAATTTTTTGTTATAGCTTGCTGAAGAATATATGCTATTAGTTTTATAGTTTGTAATTATTTTATTTTACATTAAGGATTTTTTTTTTCTCAATACTTAAACTTGTAACTTTTTATTCAAACTTCACTTACTCTAACCCAAATGGTAGTCATGATTTCTTTCACTTTTTAAGTTTTTTCCCCTCTAGAAGATTGACATATTATTTATTTGGGGAGACGGCTTCTTGTGTTCATGATATGAACCATTAAGAACAACTGCACAAGGTTGACCCTTGCCATGATCTCGCAGTCCCCAATTTTCTGATTACTTATATTTTTAGCATTTCGTTTCCTATATCTTTCATAATTCCTATACCCAATTTTCTGATTACTTATATTTTTAGCATTTCGTTTCCTATATCTTTCATAATTCCTATACTGATTTTTATTTTACACTTGAATGCCGTTCTTTAACTAATTATCTCTCTCTGAATGCCGTTCTTTAACTAATTCTCTCTCTCTCTCTCTATATATATATATATAGAGGGAGGATCAACTTACATTAATGTAAGTCTTTTTTCTTATATATTTTTAATTGTTAGTTTCACTTTTACTTAATAGTTACCCTTAATGAAATAATCTCAACCATTAGATGAAAATGAAATTAACAATTAAAAGTGTGTATAAAAAAAACTTACACTAAGTATTAATCGATCTCTGTATATATATATATATATATATATATATATATATATATATATATATATGGGATATATCTAGTGAGAGGAGTTTTTGTTATGAAATGGTGAAAGGAATAAATCTTGACCATTCAACCATATATAGATGGTCAAGATTAAAAGTTACTTAGAAGTCATGTAACTACTTAAAAAAGTCACATGCATTTATGTTCTAATCTTGACCATTCATGTAAGATCCAATAGTCAATATTTACTCCTCTCACCTCTTACAATAAACACTCCTCTTATTAAAGTAAGATCCTATATATATATATAAGGTTAAAAGCCACAATAATAAAGTTGTCCTATTCTTGATTTGAAAAGGATATTGAAAAACAAATATCCTTGTGAAAAACAAAGTTAAAAGCCACAATAATAAAATTGTCCGATTCTCGCGGATGTGCCTCAAGATATGCAAGGCAGTGTGCAAATAAATAGTAAACAGTATATGAAAAGCCTTTCCTGTGAAACTAAACTATAATTATGGGCGACAGAAAGAAAAAAGGCATTTTGGCTGATAAAGACGACTTCAATCCAAATTTAACAGCCGAGAGATAAAGAATTTCTTTGATTGTGTACACGAATGCTTCGTTGATTGCGATCTAATAAACATCGACAATTACATTCCTGATAATACTAATTGATCATCCTCGGCCTAGCAAACGAATTTATCCACCAACTACATAAATACGTTTGCGTAGGCTCATTTCAGAGTAATAGGTTCAAATAAGCTTGGGTTGAACCGACCGCAATAATGTAAATATTCGACCTATGTATTATGTATATGAGAAATTAGTCGTTCCTCAACGGTTATTCTCTGATGATCACCATTATGACCAACAGCTGTGAGGGGATTCGCACCTTAATGATCGACCTTAACGGATCATAACGTCTAATGGCTTGAACTGAAAGGAATCCAAGAAGACTAAATTCAGATTATATATATAATTTAGCCTAAGAGCATAAGCCTGGCATGTTCCATGCTTATCCCAAAACTCATATACTGATCATATCTTAACTTGACTAGATTTTCTGGTCCTTACTGTAGTTCTATTCGTGAACCTCCGATGAGGCTCTTATTTGTCAATTTAGGTCCCAGTTAGTATCTAAAACAGTAACTAAAATAACGCACATATATGCTTTTATCCTTTCCCTAGATACATATTTATTCACAACACTTCTAGGTAATACTCATAAATATATATGGATATCAGTTTATCTGTCTTGTATCTACATAAAGCATAATAACAACAAAGATAATGTCTTCGGTGTTGAAATATGTAAGCAAGCACATAATAAAATAATATCATCTAGTTTGTGAGAGGGTGGAGAAGAGAGTGGAGGGAAGTTTAGGTATCTCATGCATGACTAGTGATGGAAAATATAACTACTCTGTTTGTTGATAACTTACCAGTGTTAATATCTAGATCATGGCTTTGGTAACTTTTCAAACATGAAGGAAAGATTGCAGATGTGTACTTATCTATGAAAAAGAGAAAAAACAGCAACATGCCTTTTGGATTTGTTCGCTTCCATTGGAGAAAGGACGCGTTGAGAGCAATAGAAAAACTAAATGGATTGGTGATTAGAGGCAACTCAATATCAGTAAAAGTGGCAACCTTCTAAAAAAAGACCCCCCAGAAGAAAGTGGCATATGATAAGGTGTCACAACAGGTTTTTGCAAAAACTGGAAAAGTAAACTGGATGAAGTTTAGAGATGGAAGATCGTATAGAGAGGTAGTTGGGACCAATGTTACAGCGAAGCAGGACAATAAAGGAAGAAGAATAGGTACGGGTGAGGAAAGAAAAAATTCGAGAACTGATCAAAGCATAGAAGATTTTCCAAAAGAAGTGACAAATGTGGTAAAAGGTGAAGTATGTAAGGATAAGATTGGGTGGTTGGAAAAAAGTATAATTGGTGAAACATCTCACCCTATGGATATTGATGTCTTGGCTGCAAAATTGATTAGTGAGTGGTCTTCTATGTCAAACGTAAGGGACATGAGTAAGTATAAGGTTCTTATAACCTTCTTGTCCAAGGAAGATATGGAGGAAGCGTTAGTTTCGGGAGGGGAGCTATTGAAAAATTATTTTGATGATTATAGGATATGGTTAGAGGAAGAATATTGCAAAACTAGAAGAGTGTGGATTGAATGTCTTGGTGTTCCTCCACATGTATGGTCTAATGATAATATTAGAAAAATTGGAGATTGTTAGGGTGAGGTGGTTTGTTTTGACAAAGACACTGAAGTTGCTACTTCCTTTGGTTCTGCAAAAATTCTCATTGACACGTTATACTGGCCATATATGTTGTATTTATTAAATACAATTAAATATTATATTAACATTAATCAATTATTTAGTATACTCTGTGTATTATTAATGTATCAATTATGTATCTATAGCATTATAATTTATGGATATAGTAATTGGGTAATTAATATGAATGACCTATGATGAGCTAGATTGTTCAATAGTAAAGCCCATTGAGAAGTCTCTTCTCTTAGCTGATGGGAAAAGAAACTAATCTCCATCATTGGTTTCTATAAGAGGCAACAACCTCTCTTCTAATAATAGCCTCCCCCCAATCAGTAATAGGAGAAGTTTGCTCTTAATTCTCTCATCTCTCTATCTCTCTATCTCTCTTTCAATTCTTAGGGCAAGCAATAATTAGGAGAAAGATCATGGATCCAACCATAATTCTAGGTTCTATTTCATCTTAATCTTGTTAGTATGAACATGCTATATTATTTATCTTAAGCATGATTAATTCTGTTTTTAGTAATTAATTTCCATCAATTGGTATCAGAGCCACTTAAGGTATTAATATGGCTGTTTTTTGAAAATTATTTTCGCACAAACTAACTCAAGAACCCTAACTTTTGAAATCTTTGAATTCGACCTTTATCTTTCAAATTAATTGACGGTTATTGATCATATGTTATTATCAAGCTTATGTGTAGGCTTAATCGAAGGAAAGAAACCGAACTAAAAACCCGTTTCTCAAATTCTTGCTTGATCTCCTTCTTTTACTTGATGAAGCTCGAAATTTCCTTGGGGCTTCTCTAGATTGGAATACAATTATCATCATATTGAAAAATCATTGTGTTTCGTTGAGTAAAATTGGAGATCTCGTCAGGTTGAGATCGCGGGTTGCACGACCCGTTTTCAAAAACCCATTTTTTTCAGATTGGTTTTTCCATGATCTGTGATAGATCATTCTTGAAATTTGTTTAGGGCTTCTAGCCGTCATGATGCGGCGACCCCTTGACCAGAAAATCGTGGCTTAAAGCCGAATCCTGTGGGAGAACCAAACGGATCGAATCGCAGGTTGCGCGACCCGTTTACAGGCAAACGGGTAAGGAAGATGACTTCTTGACCCATGGCGAAGCCCAGTCGCATAGCACACGCGTGAGGGCGCGTGGACTCACTTGGAGGCCATTTTTTCCAAAAAAAATTTACCAATTTTTTTTATTTTAAGTATTTTTTCTGGAATTTTTTGGCACTGTTATATTTTTATATTAATTATTTCCAAAATAATCAGTATTTTTCAATATTGTACTCTCGGATTATGGGCCTGAAATTTTTTATGCATATTAATTACCTTACCTGTAACACTTGTATGTATCATACTCTCTCTATTAAAGTGTTGTGGTTATCGAATAATTTTTTTTTTAAGGTCCTTATATGAATTAAATAAAATATATTGTTTAATTTCATATGCTTTTATGAATGATATGATTTTATCATATTCTGTGAAGTTCTTTGTATAATTGTGATCTTACCTATCATGAGTGCAACTATACAAAATTTTGTTTATTTTTTTTATTATATATATAATTTAAATTCTTTTAAGAGTTTAAATGAAATTGTATATGTATATATATATATATATATATATATATATATATATATATATATATATATATATATATATGTAGCATTAATGATAATTATATCATATCGGTATGTTGTTACTAATGTGATTGGTTACTGATACAATGCAATATTAATTCTTGGATTATGTCAATCATGTTTCGAGTATCCTATCGGTATGAAAAATTTTCTAGTGACATGAGATTGGTGCATTGTATTATTATTATATTTCTTATTTGTTATGATTTGGGACCCTTAAGCGAGATCATAATAATTAAGAAATTTATTTTAAAGACATGTTTGGCTGTGCATACGGAATCATTTAATTCTATAATACCATGATAATTATATTTTCATGCGTATTAAATGTTTCCTTATTGTTATGGTGCCAACTTCTCTGCCTACCTCAGTTAAAACACTTAATGGGATGAATTATGAGGACTGGAAAGAATCTTTGGATCTAGATCTAGCAATAACTAACATGGACCTAGCTTTGAGAGAGAAAGAGCTTCTAGCTCTTACGCCTGAGTTCACTGTTGCTCAAAAGACTTCTTATGAAAAGTGGGAACACTCTAACCGAGTATGCCTAATGGTGATAAAATACACCATAGAGAAGTCCATTAGACAGAGCATTCTAGAGAATAACAATGCTAAAGATTTTCTAACATCCATTGGTCAAAAATTCAAAACTTTTGATAAAGCACAAAAGGGTCAATATCTATCCTTACTTGAGAAAAC
The DNA here is from genome assembly GCA_029884605.1 of Ormosia emarginata. Lineage (NCBI taxonomy): Eukaryota > Viridiplantae > Streptophyta > Magnoliopsida > Fabales > Fabaceae > Ormosia > Ormosia emarginata. Next base: position 14,450,268 of record JAQQTP010000086.1, read on the forward strand.
CAAATATGATGGTGTTGGTGGAGTTCATGAGCATATAATGAAACTGGTACACTATTATAACAAGTTGAAGTCACTAAAGGTCGAGCTTGGTGAAACTTTCTTGATCTGGCAAGTCTTAGAATCTCTTCCTCCTCAGTTTGATGTGTTGAAAACCTCATATAATACTCAAAAAGAGGAATGGACAGTTGATGAAATGATTGCAATTGTTTCTCAAGAAGATGAGTCAATTAAAAAGAAGAAACTGCACAGTATTCAATTTGCTGCTTCTTCTTCTAGTCTAAAAAATAAGAAGTTTAGTAACAAAGGCAATGGAAAACTTGTTGTTTATTCTAATTCTGTTGCAGTTGGTTCAAGAATTTTGTGTGATGGGCTATATAAGCTGAATCTAAATGATATGTCTGTTAATTCTATTGTTGGATATAAGCGTAGTAGGATTGATGAGAATTCTTCTATGTTATAGCATAGGCGTTTGGGGCATATCTCTAGACCTCGAATTGATAGGTTAGTTAAACAAGGCATTCTGCATGATCTAGATTTCTCTGATTTTAATACTTGTGTTGATTGTATTAAGGGAAAATTTACTGTCGAAGTTAGAAATCAAGGAGCTAATAGATGTGTTGAAGTGCTGGAGCTGATTCACATTGATATGTATGGACCTATTACACCTACTGTTATAGGTAGATATAGGTATTTTATCACCTTCATAGACGATTTTTCCAGATTCGGCTGGTTAGATCTTCTCCATGAAAAAATCTAGTTCCTTGGATGCTTTTAAATCCTTTAAAAATGTTATTGAATTGAAGACAGGCAAGAAGATCAAATGTGTGAGATCTGACAGAGGAGGTGAGTATTATGGCAGGTATGATGAGTCTGGAAGAAACTCAGGACCTTTTGCTAAATTTCTAGAAGAATGTGGGATTGAAGCTCAATATACTATGTCAGGTACTCCTCAGCAGAACGGTGTTGCAGAAAGAAGAAATCGCACATTTATGGATATGATAAGATGTATGATGAGTCATTCTACCTTACCAGTTTTTCTTTGGGGTGATGCTTTAAGGACTGTTGTGTATATTCTAAATCAAGTGCTCAGCAAATCTGTGCCAAAAACTCCCTATGAGTTGATGTCTGGAAAGAAACCAACCTTGAGGTATTTCCATGTATGGGGTTATAAGGCAGAAGTTAGGCCTTATAATCCTCAGTTGAAAAAGCTTGATCCTAAGACTGTTAGCTGATTCTTTATTGGCTACTGTGTGGGTTCCCGAGGCAGCAGATTTTATTGTTCTTCCCACTCCATGCAAGTTAACGAATTTGATCGTGCTGTATTCTTTGAGGATGACTTGGATAGTGGGAGTAGTAGTACACCACGACCAGTCATTCTTAGAGAAGATCGTGTTGTTGTCCCTGCACCAGTTGTTTCTTTTCCAGCAGATGTCATGCTTCCTGATGTTCATGATAATGATCAAATTCTTCTAGAACATGATGATGTAGCAGTGCAACAGGCAGATCAACAGGAACATGATGATGTTGTTGAAGAAATTTCATTAAGAAGATCTCAGAGAGTTCGCAGGCCTACCATCTCCAATGATTATATTGTGTATCTTCAAGAACATGAGTTTGACTTCAATGATGTTGATGATCCTACCTCTTTTAAGGAAGCTACGTCTAGCTCATGTGCTTCTAAGTGGCTGGATGCTATGCATGATGAATTAGTTTCCATGTCTCAAAATGTTGTTTGGGATCTTGAAGAATTACCAGTTGGTTGCATACCAGTTGGGTGTAAATGGGTCTTCAAGACCAAGCGTAGTCCAGATGGTAAAGTTGAGAGGTACAAAGCTAGACTAGTAGTAAAATGCTATAGTCAAAGAGAGGGCATTGATTATAAGGAGACATTCTCACCGGTCTCTACTAAAGATGCTTTTCGAGTTGTTATGGCTTTAGTAGCTCATTTTGATTTAAAACTTCACCAGATGGATGTTAAAACGACTTTTCTGAATGGAGATCTTGTTGAGGACGTCTACATGGTTCAGCCTGATGGCTTTGCTGAAAAGGGCAAAGAGCACTTAGTTTGCAAGCTGAAGAAGTCTATTTATGGACTAAAACAGGCCTCTAGACATTGGTATTTGAAATTTGATCAGGTGGTCACTTCTCTTGGCTTCAAGGAAAATGCTTCAGATCAGTGCATTTACTTGAAAACTAGTGGGAGCTATTTCATCATTCTTGTTTTATATGTTAATGATATTCTCCTTGCTAGCAGTAGTGTTAAACTTCTGATTGAGACAAAATTGATGTTGAGTAGCCACTTTGATATGAAAGACCTAGGTGATGTTTCTGTTGTTCTAGGCATCCGAATTTATCGAGATAGGTCACGTGGTATTCTTGGATTGTCTCAAAGAGGATATATTGAAAGGATTAACATGCATTCTTGCTCCTCATGTGCTGCACCTGTTCAAAAAGGTGATAAACTTTCCAAATCTCAGTGTCCTCAAAATGATACAGAAGAGATTGAAATGGTGAAAGTCTCATATGCTTCCGCTATTGGCAGTTTAATGTATGCTCAAGTATGTACTCGTCCCGACATTGCTTTTGCTATTAATGCTTTAGGGAGATACTTGAGCGACCCAGGTTTGGGTCATTGGAAAGCCGTAAAGAAGGTCATGAGATATTTGCAGGGCACTAAAGATTATATGCTGACTTATAAGAATTCTGATCAACTTCAGGTCATTGGTTATTCTGATTCTGATTATGCAGGTTGCCCTGACGATCGAAAATCTACTTCCGGCTTTATCTTTATGATGGCAAAAGGAGTTATTTCTTGGAAGAGTGTTAAACAGACTCTTACAGCTACTTCTACTATGGAAGTAGAGTATGTCGCTTGCTATGAAGCCACTTGTCAAGCCATATGGCTGAAAAATTTAATCTCTGGCTTTCATATTGTTGAAAGTATATCTAGACCACTTGTGATATATTGCGACAATACTGCTGCTGTGCATTTCTCTCAAAACAACAGAAGTTCTTCTCGTTCAAAGTATTTTGATATAAAATATATGTTTGTTAAAGAGAAAATTCTAGAGTTTCAGACTCGTATTGAACATCTTGCTACAGAAAACATGTTAGCAGATCCACTAACCAAAGGCTTAACTATTGGAGTTTTTCAGAATCATGTAACTCATATGAGTTTAGTTAAGGCTTTTGATGTTTTGGGTTAGTGGGAGTCTGAAATTATGTATTCTATTATGAGATATGTATGAAATGACGTCACTCTTATTATCATATCTCTTAAAGCATTAATAAAATGCTGAGACTATCCTTTGGAATTGCATATTTGTCTTATTTAATTATGTTTTTCCATTATCCATATTTAGTTTCTATGAAATATAAGCACATAAATATATATATCCCTATCGGATATATTATTATTTTTAAAAGTTGTTAAAAAAAAAAAACTTAATATTTCATATATTATTGGATGATATGTGCTTTGGGTCATAATTGATATTATAGTTCTAATAATACTTCTTTTCTTTGATATTGACTAATGTTATCCAAGTGGGAGAATGTTGTATTTATTAAATACAATTAAATATTGAATTAACATTAATCAATTATTTAGTATACTCGTATATTATTAATGTATCAATTATGTATCTATAGCATTATAATTTATGGATATAGTAATTGGATAATTAATATGAATGACTTATGATGGGCTAGGTTGTTTAATAGTAAAACCCATTGAGAAGTCTCTTCTCTTAACTGATGAGGAAAGAAACTAATCTCCATCATTGGTTTCTATAAGAGGCAACAACCTCTTTTCTAATAATAGTCCCCCAATTAGTAATAGGAGAAGTTTGCTCTCAATTCTCTCATCTCTCTATCTCTCTTTCAATTCTTAGGACAAGCAATAATTAGGAGAAAGATCATGGATCCAACCATAATTTCAGGTTCTATTTCATCTTAATCGTGTTAGTATGAACATATTATATTATTTATCTTAAGCATGATTAATTCTATTTTTAGTAATTAATTTCCATCAATATATTGAAGGTTGGATTTATCTGTCAATAGGAGGTAAAGGATTTTATGTGTATGTTAAGAAAATTGGAAGAGAGGCTGTTAATGTGTGGAACAAGATAAAAAACAACTCAAATCAGAGGGGTAACTCGATGGTGCCAGTAGCTTGTGGTGGTTCGATGAAAGACTCTGCCGAAGACTTTGTCGGAGACTCTGCCGGAGAAGGTGAATCAGTTGTTCTGACAACCCCATTAACCATTGATTCTAGGGAGGAGTATGAGGTGGACGGTGGGACTCAAAGAAATAATGATGCGTTGGGAATAGATGATGGAAATAAGAAGTGGGATGGAATTCAATGCTTCAGTGTGGATGTTGGTGAAGAGAAGTTAATGTTGAAGGAAGATCTTTCTTCTAAAGAGACGGGCACGGTCTCGTTGGGGCGATGATACAAGAACGGAGAATGTAATTGTTGAGTTACAAATGGTTGCTATTGGGTCTAACAGAAATAAGGGCCCAGTTTGCATAAAGTGGGAAGGATGACTAATTATGAAGTGGGCTCATGTCACACCAGATTGGGTGAAACCGAGAGTGTAAACTCTCAAGAAGCTCCACCAAGCTTTGGGTCGTCAGTTAATAGACATAATGAGTTAGTTTTGGAAGCCAGGAGAGAACATGTTGTGTCACAAAACAGAATAGAAAAATCTAAAGAAGATGTTCCAGTAGCTTCCTCTATGGACATCGAACAGGGGGATGAAGAAGAGGATCTCGTCGAAGCTCAACATACGTGGGAAGTGGGGAAAAAGGCCAGGTTGGTAGCAGCAAATGAAGAGGAAATGATTCTAGCTCTATTAAAGGCTAGGACGGCACAGAAAGAATGTGGGAAGAAAGCTCCAAAGAGGAGAAAACAAGGGAGTAGGTGTTGAGCTCTCAGTTTTGTGCTCAGGTGTGTTCTCTGTTCTGTTTCTATGAAAATTCTTTGCTGGAATATTAGAGGAATTGGGGGTAGGGGTAAGTGTTGTGCTGTGAAAAAATTGATGATTGAAAAACAAATTTCTTTTTTGGGGCTTGTTGAAACTAAACAATCTAAAATATTTGTCCATAAAATACAAAGCTTTTGGGGGTGATTGATTATGAGTGGTGTGCAGTGGACACTGTAAATGGGTGTGAGGGTTTAATTTGTGTGTGGGAGAAAGACTTTTTTAAGCAGGAAAATTGTGTCAAGAGTCAGAGATGGTTCTGTGCAGAATGTGTGATTCAAGAAAACAATTTTCATTGTGCGATTGTTCTGGTTTATGGTTCTCATTCCCGAAGTGAAAGAAATGTAATTTGGAAGGAACTGATTGAGCTTAAGCGTGTGGTGTTGACTCTTATGATGATTATGGGAGATTTCAATGAAGTTTTGTTGCCAGAGGAAAGAAGAGGTGGCTGTGCTATGACTCCAAGCATTTCAGACTTTGCTGAGTGGGTGCAAAATATAGGTCTTATGGAGATTCCTCTCATTGGAAGGAAATTCACGTGGTTTAGAGGAAGATCACAAAGTAAGTTGGACCGTGTCTTTGTAGAAAGTAAGTGGTATAAAAAGTTTTAGGATTTAAAGTTGTGGGGATTAAAAAGATCTGTTTCGGATCATTCACCTTTAATGCTCAAATCAAAAAATCTAAGGTAGGGTCCGAAACCATTTTGATCACTAGATGTATGATTTTCACATAAGGATTTTGTTAAAAAGGTGGAAGAGGAATGAAAAAAGTTGGGAGATGCATCAGTGGAAGAAAAACTAAAGGGGCTGAAAATTCCTCTAAGAAAGTGGAATAAGGAGGTATTTGGCCATATTGATAATTCAATTAATCGATTGGAGGCAGAGATGTGCAAACTTGATTCTTTGGCTGAGGAAGAAAATCTTGATGAAGCCAATAAGGCTAAAAGGAAAGTGCTCTTAAGTCAATTAAATATATGGTATAGGAGGAAATAAAATTACTTAAGACAATTATCTAGAGACAGATTCATTGAGGAGTCAGATAGAAATACAAAATACTTCCATACCTTGGCTATTGCAAGAAGTAGGAAAAAACATATTCTCAAACTGAAGGTGGGGAGGCGAGTTTTCCAGGATCCAAAGCGTATCAAAAAAGAGGCAAGAAAATTCTTTAAAGATTTATACAAGTAGGACTTGTTGCCACAAATTGAGCTTCAAGAAGGTATGTTGTCGTGTATTTCTTGTGATCAAGCCCTCTCATTAGAAATTATGCCAACTCTAGAAGAAATAAAAAATGTTGTCTGGTGTTGTGATCCTTCAAAGCCACCTGGGTATGATGGCTTTAATTTGAAGTTTATTAAGAGTATGTGGAATGTGATAGGTGAAGATTTCTCTAAGTTGATTGTTGATTTCTTTTCATCGGATTTTCTCCCAAAGAAAGAAAATGTGACTTGGGTAGCGTTGATTCCAAAAATAGAGGGTGCAAGCAATATGTCAAAGTTTAGACCTATTAGTATGGTTGGGTGCATATACAAGGTAATTACCAAAATTCTAGCTGGACGAATAAAAAAAGTTATGTCAGATTTAGTGGGGGAGACTCAAACTGCGTTTGTAATGGGAAGGCAAATTCTTGATGGGGCGCTTATAACTAATGAAGCGGTACACTAGATTAAAAAAAATAAAATGTCTGCAATTCTTTTGAAGCTTGACTTTCAAAAAGCTTATGATTCTGTTAGATAGAGTTTCATTGATAATGTTTTGAAAATTATAGGCTTTGGGGATAAATGAAGAATATGGGTATCTCAATGCATCTCAACAGCTTTTATGTCAATTATGGTAAATGGATCACCTACGGAACCTTTCAAAATGGAGCGTGGACTAAGGCAAGGGGACCCATTATCTCCTTTTCTATTTGTCTTAGTTGCGGAAGTTTTTAATCGAATGCTAGGTAGAGCTAAGGAAGTTGGGTTGATTGAAGGTGTTTGTATTGGGAGAGATATGGTTAAGGTGTCTCATTTACAATTTGCGGATCACACGATAATTCTTTGTCCTTCCAAACAGCATGTCATCTCTAATTATAGAAGATTATTGGATTGCTTCAGTGTTATGTCTGGATTGAAGATTAATTACTCAAAATCAGCCCTTATTCCTTTCTTTTGCTCGCATCAATGGGTGGAGGATGTGAGTAGAAGTCTTTGTTGTTCAGTTGCTTCCCTGCCAATTAAGTACTTGGGTATCCCTCTTGGTGCAAATCCGAGAAAGATTGATACGTGGAGACCCGTGTTGGAGAGGATTGAGAAGAAATTTGCATCCTGGAAGGTGAGGTTTTTATCCAGGTTATGCAAACTTGTTTTAATTAAAGCTGTTCTTAATAATCTACCTTTATATTATCTTGGTCTTTTTTAAATACCGAAGATAGTGGTCAAGAAAATTATCACTCTTCAAAGTAGATTTTTTTGGAGTTGTGATGGTGACGTTTTTCTGCTGAGGAAAAACCTTTATGGAAGAGGGTTGTATATTCTAATTATAATCAGAAGTGGGGTAGACCGCTGGTAGATCAAAAGAGAACATCTAGGGGGGTCTTTGGTCGGTTATCTGTAATGATTCAAAGTTTGGGAATGAAGTAAGACATATAATGCAAAATGGTATTTGGATGAATGTGGGAAATGGTAAGTTCTCTTTATTTTGGGAAAAATGTGGATTGGAGATGAGCGGCTCAAAGATAAATTTCCAAGGCTTTATAATGTGTCATTGCAAAAAAAATAAGGTGATTGCAAATCTTGTAGTGTGGGATTGTTTGGCTTGGAGATGAAACTTCCTTTGGAGACGGGTGTTATATTTGTGTGGGAGATGCAATAACTTAAAGAGTTAAACAACTTGTTATCTGTCATTTCTTTTAATAGTGAGGCAGAGTGTTGAAAGAGAGAAAAGAGAGAGACATATGAAGAAACCGTGTGTTTCAACTACACAACGGAGGCTGAATATATACTCAATAAGTAATAACTAATTACACAATTTACATGATGTGGGACTAACAGTTGCACTACTAATTACACCTAATTACATATGTTTCCAACACTCCCCCTCAAGCTGGAGCATATAAATCATATGCACCAAGCTTGTTACACAAATAACTTATTCGTGGACCTCTCAGGGACTTGGTGAAGACATCCATAGCTGATCATTTGAGTTGACAAAGTTTGTGGTGATGTCTCCGATAGAATCTTTTTTCCCGATGAAATGACACCAACCTCAATATGTTTGGTCCTTTCATGAAACACTGGATTGGAAGCTATATGCAAAGCAGCTTGATTGTCACATATGAGTGTCATTTTCATAACCTCATCAAATTGAAGTTCTTTAAGGAGTTGTTTCAACCAAATGAGTTCACAAGTGACTGAGGCCATAGCTCGGGTCGCACTAGATCTTGCAACTACATTTTGCTTCTTACTTTTCCAGGAAACTAAGTTGTCTCCAATGAGTACACAATACCTAGAAGTGGATCGTCTGTCAATAGGAGAACCTGCCCAGTCAGCATCTGAGTATCCAACGACCTGAGTATGTCCTTTATCTTCATAGATGAGGCCTTTTCCAGAGTTGCTTTAATATACTTTAGGATGCGAATCACTGCATCCCAATGTGCATCACAAGGTGAATTTAGAAACCGACTTACCACACTAACCGCAAAGGAGATGTCGGGACGGGTAACAGTGAGGTAGTTCAGTTTTCCAACTAACCTTCTGATCTTCCTGGATCCGAGAATAGCTCCTCCTGATTTGGTAAAAGTTTAGCATTCGGATCCATAGGAGTGTCGACAGGCTTTGCATTCAACAGACCTGTTTCCTCAAGAATGTCCATGGCATACTTTTGTGAAATTACTATACCATCATTAGATTGTGCCACCTCTATTCCCAAGAAGTATCGAAGTTTGCCAAATCTTTGGTCTGAAAGTGATGACCAAGATATTGTTTTACCTGAATTATGCCATGGTGATCACTGCCAGTGATAACAATGTCGTCGACATATACAATCAAATAAATACACCCTTGAGCCTGAATGGCGATAGAAGACGAGTGGTCAGCCTCACTGCGTGTCATACCAAACTTTGAACTACAAGACTAAATCGGCCAAACCAAGCCCTAGGAGACTGTTTAAGGCCATACAAAGATTTGTGAAGACGACAAACTAGGCCGAAGACTCCCCCGAGCAACAAACCCTGGTGGTTGCTCCATGTAAACCTCTTCTTCTAGATCACCATGGAGAAAAGCATTTTTGATGTCCAATTGATGAAGGGGCCAGTGGCGAATAGCAGCCATTGACAGAAAAAGTCTAACTAAAGCCATCTTCGCCACAGGTGAGAAAGTATCCCCATAATCCAAGCAAAAAATCTGGGTATATCCTTTGGCCACCAGACGAGCCTTGAGGCGATTAATCTTGCCATCAGGGCCAACCTTGACCGTATAAATCCACCGACAGCCTACCACAGACTTCCCGGGAGGAAGAGGAACAAGTTCCCAAGTACTATCTTGCTTCGAAGGGCACACATCTCATCGATCATAGCTTGTCTCCACCCAGGATGAGATAAAGCGTCACTTGGAGAGTTAGGAATAGACACAGAAGACAAGGAAGAAAGGCAAGCATAATGCGAAGAAGATAGGCGATGATAACTCAAATTAACATAATGAGGAGAAGGGTTACGAGTAGACCGTATACCTTTTCGGAGAGCAATGGGAGGGTCAGGAGGCAGTGCCGGAGCTGGTAAAGGAAGTGGTACCGGAGGAGAGTCCACATTGACCTCTGCAACTTCTGGTGGAGTGTGTGGTGGCCGACGATGATAGACCTGTAAGGGACGAATAGTAGTGGTGGTGTGCTCAACATAGGGGTCGGAGGTGCGAAGAGACTCACAGAGATAAGAGGAAGAGGGACGGGTAAGACCTCAGAGATAGGCTCAAGAGTCGATGAAGGAGACTGGAAGAAGGGAACAGACTCAAAGAAGGTAACATCAGCCGAGATGAGGTAACGTCGGAGATCAGGGGAAAAACAACGATAACCTTTTTTGGGACCGATGATAACCAAGAAAAACACACTTAATAGATCGGGCGGAAAGTTTATCGAGACCAGGAGTGAGATTATGAACAAAACAAGTAGACCCAAATATACGAGGTGGTAGGGAATGCAGAGGTTGATGGGGATATAAAATAGAGTAAGGGACCGGTGATCAAGCACGTAAGAGGGCATACGGTTAATCGGATAACATGCAAGAAGAACGCGCACGCCCTGAAGCGAAAAGGAACATTACCATGAAGTAAAAGGGTCCGAGTTGTTTTTACGAGATGTCGGTTTTTACGTTCAGCAACCCCATTTTGTTGAGGGGTATATGCACAAGAGGTTTGGTGAAGAATGCCATGAGAAGCCATAAAGGATTGAAATGGTTGAGACAAATACTCACGGGCATTATCACTACGCAAACTACGTATAGGAACACCAAATTGAGTTTTTATTTCATAATAAAAGTTTTGAAATATAGAAAACAACTCAGACCGATTTTGCATCAAAAATAACCAAGTGTAGCGAGAGTAATCATCAATGAAGGTGACAAAATATCTGGATCCTAGAGTAGAAACAGTACGACTAGGACCCCAAACATCAGAATGTACTAAAGCAAAAGGAGAAGACGCTCGACTGCTGATTTTACCAGGAAACGGACTACGGGTGTGTTTTCCTAGTTGACATGACTCACAAGGGAGACTAGACAACTTAGAGAGGCCGGGCACCAATTTTTGGAGTTTAGGAAGGCTAGGATGACCCATTGTGTGCATGGATGGTGAGAGGGAATCCTTGACAACAAGCAAACACGAGAGGGGTTGGAGAGTTGGTAGAGGCCATGGGACTCACATCCGGTGCCAAGTATCCGTCCCGAACTCCTGGCCCCTTAATGATGAGTCTTTAGTAAAAGTAATCATACAATCAAGAGAGCGGGTCAAACGACTAATGGAAAGCAAATTAAAAGGAGACCCAGAACATAAAGGACGAGAGTCTACTGAAAGGGAAGGGAGGGATAGGTAGTGTCGATCCCTTGGGATTGAGACTTGGAACCATTTGCTAAAGTGACAAGCAGGCAAATAACCATTGTGAGAAAGGTTGGAGAAAAGAGTCTTATTACTGTAAATATGGTCGGTTGCACCGTAATCAAGAACCCAAGTACCAATGGATGGGGAACGAGAGAGACAAGCAAATGAAGTACCAATATGTGCAATGAGGCAAGTGGAACCGGAGATCTCGACGTTGCTCAAACCACTTCGAGAAAAGTCGGCATGGCGTTGTTGGAGTAGAGAAACCAGAGGACTTACATTGTGCAAACCATCGTAAAAATCTGCATACTCACCTTCGGGCGTCCTTAGAGCTATCGAGGAGGTAGAACTAGCCATGGATCGATGTACAACAACCAAACAAGACACGAATGCACCGAGTCAAAAGGGGGGTCGTGACAAACGATCACGAACACAAAAGGCGAGGGCAGATCCGCATGCGGAGAGAGAAAGGCGATCACGGCAGTACAAACGGCGGCCGGTGGGGGTGGCTCACGCGCCGTCACGCACCGGAAAACGGGCCGCGCGGTGGCTGTTTGGCAGCGGCAAAGGGTGGCGCGTGGGGGCGCGTCCCGGCGACGTTGGGGCTGGGGTTCTGGGGTCCGGCCGGTCGGCGGAAGACGGTTCCGATGGTGTGGTCGGCGGCCGGAAAGGAGGCGGCGACGGCGGCGAGACGGCGGGCAGCGGCGAACAGGGAGAAAAGGGCCGGAAAGACGTCACGGCAAGGGAGAAAGGTCGGCAAACCGGAAGGGAAACACGGTTGGCCGGAAAAATTTTCACCGGAGAAGCAGTGGACTCACGGGCGTGCACGGTTATAGGATTGCCTCTCTTTAGGCTCTAGATACCATGTTGAAAGAGAGAAAAGAGAGAGACATATGAAGAAACCGTGTGTTTCAACTACACAACGGATGCTGAATATATACTCAATAAGTAATAACTAATTACACAATTTACATGATGTGGGACTAACAGTTGCACTACTAATTACACCTAATTACATATGTTTCCAACACAGAGGATAAACTTTTTTGGAAATTTGATTCTAAAGGATGTTTTTCAGTTAAGTCTTTTTTGATTATTGAAGCTAATATATCAGGCTCTTTGTGTCCTATTGACAATAGTACAAAAGGTGTCTGGCATGGCCTTGCTCCACCAAAGGCTGAGTTACTAGTATGGATTGTGTTGTTGGGAAGATTGAATGCCAAAGGTCGTCTCAGGAAGCTTAATTTGTTGCAGGACGATGATGTTGGATGTCTTTTTTGCATTTTAGATGCTGAAAATATTGAACATCTTTTTTTCACGTGTCATTATTCTTGGAAATTATGGTGTTCTTGTTTGGATTGGTGGGGTTTTTGTTGGTCTTTTCTGCTTGATCCACACTCTTTTTTTTATTCATGGGTGGATATTGGGCTAGTTGGGTTTAAAAAAAAATGTGGGTATCCATATTTTTTGTGGTGATATGGACAATACGGCAATATAGAATCAGGTTGGTGTTTGAGAAAGTGGAGCTAAATTGGTCACAGATAAGCACTGTTGTTAAATTGAGAGTTGGGTATTGGACTAAAGGGTGGTGTTCTGATTTTTCTTTCTCTCCAAAGATGTTAGTATCTAATTTGCAAAGAAATAAGGAGTTGGCAGCCTTCTGGTGTAACAAGACATAAAATGTCTATTTGGCCTACTCTACCTAAGAGTGTTTACACATGGATTATACAAGACGCCTTTAGAAATAATTTGGGAAAGGTAGTCATTAGTGGTTCCCTTCAAGGCTCGTGTGAGAAATTGTTGTGTGTTTGTGCTAAACCTGTTAACCTTTGTGATGATGTTGAAGCTGTTTTAATGGCCTTCATATTTGTTCCTAAAGTTTTTCTTCAAAAATTGTGGTTAATTCATAGTCTGATTTTGATTGTATCTAATTCCTTGATTGCTCTATCTTGGGTGAGTGATGAGAAGAATGTTCCTTGGAAGCTACGCTTTCTATGGAATAAGTTTCAATATATCAAGAGGGGTTTCAAGGAATTACGTTTTCTCCACCAAAGAAAAAAGTCTAAGCATAAAGCAGATTATGTGCTCTTTATAGAGGAACAACAGGTTTTTTAGTTTTGCTCTTAATATTGGTTTGATACTTGTGCTTCTCTAGTTTGTTTTCTTCTTTGTATTGTATACAACTATTTTTGCTCTTCTTTGTCCTTAAAGAGTTTTAGAGCCTGCTTCTTTGGTATTAATAAAAAAATAATAATATCATCTAGTTTGAAAGTGTTTGATCATGCATATATCTTGTGTAGCCTACTTGCTATGAGACTATAACCAAATTAAGACGTTGATAACAAAATCTAAACAAACTATCTGAGTTGGGTAATAAACCAGCGGTGCAGCCAGCCCGGTGGTTAAATCCGAAAATCGTCACCATGTCCTTTCGCAGATTCGATTGCCGGCCGGTTATTACAACCATGGTACCAACTGTGATTTTTTTTTTTCTGTTGTGCACAAGAAAACGAAAAAACAAGACCAACCCCTAATGCACCAACTGTGATTTGTGCATGTGCTGTGGGTGGTAATATCGTTCTCTAGTTTTACTTGAAAAGCCACCTGCTTCATTTTTACGAATAATTGCTCCATGCACGCACGCACAGATTATAATCACTTCTAACGTGGGGCATTCACGTAATGCCCTGCAGATGTGCGGAAAGTTGAAGACATTTCGGCGTGTTTGGTTCTAGTTGTTTTAGAGATTAATTTTTAAAAGCTTTCACAATTAATTTTATAGAACAAAAAAAATTTGTTTGTGTAATATATTATCAAAACATTTCTAAGAAACCAAAAAAAAAAAAGCGTTTGCATTATTTATTTTAAAAACAATATTTAAGAATAAAAAAAATAAAAACTTGTTTAGCATTAGAGTCCAACCTCCTTCGCCTCAACAGAAAAATTAGGAAAGCACATGTATAGGAAATGATCTATAACTATATAGTATTTGTACTTATTTTTTTCATTTTATAAAATTCTAAAACTATCCGTAACAAAAAAAATTCCAAAACTATCATATATTCTTGTTTTTTTTTTAAAACAAAGAAGGTCGAAGCTCATTTCGTATTATTATAAATGTAAAGGTATTTAAAGCTATTCTTTAATTTCAATTAAACTGAAATTATTCACACTCAAAATTTCATCTTTCGTACCTTCTTTCTCTCACGTTTTCACTGGTCTTTCTTTCGGCAGGTAATTTTATTTTTTTGGTTTTCATTTTTTTTAAATAAAACTTGACTCAAATCTTTTCTTTCTAACCCTTTTCTTTAATCTCTTTAATCATTTTCATGTGTCTATTAATTTAATTAAGTGAAATATAAATAACAAATAAAAAATGATAAAAGAAATAAAAAAAAATTGGAGGAAAATGATTAGAATCAATTTTTTTTTTTTATATCTCACGTGCAGGGGGCTGATTTTAATAGGGATAGAGGGGTGCCTCCTCATTTGTTTTGAGCCCTTCATAAATGCATGTAAGAAATTGGCAGGATTTTATATATAAACTTATATTGTTAATAAATAACTAGTTTTTTCAAATCCTTAAGTAGTCAATAATTTATTTTCTTGATTTTTATAAGCCAAAACTACTTTCATTTGTTTATTTATATATAAAAGCGTGTACTTACGACTCCGTACTATTCTAATCTGCTTGTGGTCCATTGGTTTGTTTTTTTTTTCAAATTTCAACTAAACTATATTGCATGTGGGTTTTGAACGAAAAAAATATATTACAACAACATATTTTTTAATATTTATTTTATTATTAATTTAAAAATAATTATTGTTACTATTTTTATCCTAATAATTCTTTTAAATATATGAAATAGATCAATAATAAAATAAATATTAAAAAATATTTAAAATAATATATTACTAACATTTCTTTTTTTAAAAAAAAATTAATCGATTTAGGTTTTAATCTTTTTAGGATCTTTTGATCTTCCATCATTCTATTTGTGTTTAGTTCAAAAAATTGTTAAGCTTTGCCGCTGACCCTCATAATTTTTCTTTTCAAGCTCTACCACTAGTAGAAGAGAGATTTCTAGGTATGGCAATGGATAGTATGTAGTACTTTTCCGCTTCTGTACCTATCACAAATATTTATTTGTAATTTTCACATGTAGATAGAAATATTCATGAATATTAAGTAAATAGTTAATAATTTAAAATAAAATTATAAAAATAAATAAATAAAATAAATTTAACATCGTATATCATAACTTTATTTAACAATTTAAAATTATTATAAAATTAAAAGAATATTATAAATAATAAATTTAATTTAATTATATTTTGTAATAATCAGTCTACATAAATAACTATTACATAAATTATATATATTTTTTAACAAATTTTATCATTATGGCTCATTGAATAAAAAATTATTTTAAAATAATAAAAAATATATATATTTTTATCTCATTTAAAGTAAAAAAAAATCATAATATATTATATATATTAAATGAAAAAATATATTTTATGAGTTTGCAGATATTCATGAAATGAATACTTATAATTCTCACCCATGTCCCCATTTATAAAATGAGTAATCATCTCTCATTCCATCGTAAATAATTCCAACAGATCTCCACGAGTGCAGATAATTTTTTCATCCTTAATTATTTCTTTAGCTTGGATCTTGCATG
Source organism: Ormosia emarginata (assembly GCA_029884605.1). Classification (NCBI taxonomy): domain Eukaryota; kingdom Viridiplantae; phylum Streptophyta; class Magnoliopsida; order Fabales; family Fabaceae; genus Ormosia; species Ormosia emarginata. The sequence goes on from JAQQTP010000086.1 coordinate 14,466,011, forward strand.
CATGATTGAATCCTAAATCTTCCTTCTTCTTTTTTTCTTTTTCTATTTGTATTTTCTTACTTTGACTTTTTTTTCCTTTTTTTCTTAAACTCGTTTAATTTAGCTTAGCACAAAATTAAAGCCAAATTAAATTTATAAGTTGTATTACTTTGATAATTTAGATCATGTTTTAATGTTTTTGTATTGTATATGTTTAATGAATACATTAGAATATATATATATATATATATATATATTTGAATAATTAAGTTATGCATTTCTTATTGTTTAAATAAAGATTGTCTTTTAAAAATAAAATTATTTGATATTTAATATTATACAAATATATGCATAAAATAAAATCAATTATTATATTTTTATTATTAAAGATGCTGCATCTAATTTCACATTGGAAATATTTATTTATAATTTATATTAGTTTGATAATTTGATGAGCAGTAATTTATGATGAAATTTTTATAAATAGTTAATATTTTATCTTTAAATGTTTCTATGTTGTATGCTTAATGAATGTTAAAAAGACATATTTAGCTATGTATTTTTTGTTATTGTTATTTTAAAGAATGATTATGTTATAAAACCAAAATTATGTTAATCAGATTATATAAATATGCATAAAAATTAATATCAAATTAAATTAAAATTATATTAGCATACTAATAAAGAAACAATAAAAAAAATATCCGTGAAATTCACCACATTATCGTACATGCATGGTATGGCGAACAAAAAAAATAAAAATAAAAATTGTTACGACAAAACCATGCATATATACATATGGTTTGGACGTAACAATATTGATGATGCAGCATGATTGGAACCTCTATTCGAACGTTAAGTGATTATTCTTCTTGCGGCATTCATATGGAAGACCATGAGCATAACGTCTGAAATCGCGGCAATAGTCGTAAACTACCCATCTTGAATGGATCTCCTTCAATTTCTTTCTTGTTTCAGCATTAAGACCTTTATTTCTTCCACCATTGAAGCCCCTGCAAGATGCTCCTGGCCTCACAATGCATGCATTGGCATTGAAATTCTTGAAACCTGCTATGAATGGAGCTTGCGACCAATCGATCTTCACCTGCCCCCATCTTGTTGCCCAAGACTCTCCATTCCATAGTGTTGTGTAAACCCTCATTGGTTGTCTTGTAGGGAATGCAACACCAATTCTTTGCCTGTTGTGCATCACTCTGATGGGTATGTTATCCACCAAGATTCTGCATACACAAAACACATATAGTCTTAAGCTATTATCAGCAAAAAAAGTTATGTACATATATTGTTCCATTTAGATAGAATTATATTTATACATTGCAAAGTATCAGGTACCTCAACTGGTAAACCTTTACAGTTAAATGCAAGAACTTAAAATTAAATTCCTTTCACCCTTCCCACTCAGGATTTCCCAAAACAACTTTATATGAAAAAAAATTATATACTCATACATATATATTTTGTTACTTACATTATGCGCTGAGGATTCCAATCAATAGAATAGGTGTGGAAGTCCTGCGTGGGATCAAACCAAAGATAGAATTGCATCTCGCGGCCTCCATTACCATTGGCATATATATTGGTTGAGAGCAGATATGGATCACCAGACAAGTTGCCTAAGAACTCTATATCAATCTCATCATGGTGTGGTCCTTGAGAGCTTAGCTGCATATAATTGGAATAATAATCTATGTAAATATATATGCAATATATATATATATATATGTGTGTGTGTGTGTGTGTGGATGCATGCATGAGAATAAGCAACTCAATTATGGGTGTAGAACAAAAGTCATACATAAAATGCAGTGACAGTGCCTGCAGAGTTCCCTGGTACAAGCTTGATTTGCATGTCAAACCGTCCAAACAAATACTCATTCTTGGATATTATGCCTGAGCCAGAATAATTGTCCATTGCTAGGGACATGCTTATGCCTCCATCTTCTATTTGAGCCCTCTTATCTCCAAAGAGAATGTCAAAATCAGTGTTGAAATTCCCTCCCAAAGCAATTGTGCTAAAGGCTAAGCAGATAGAAAGCAGGAAAAAAATGGAACTAGCATATGAAGAAGCCATGTTTCATTTGGGGAAATGAATATCAGATCAAGGATTTAAATTGCAGTTGCATTCATAGATTGAGATAATTATAGTAAAATGCAGTAGATTCAGATCAATATAGTTGTCAAATAATGTGGTTGTGATAACTGTCTCAAACGCAATATTACTGTTACAATTGCAGTTGTAAACTGTAACTCAAAACCTTGAATAACGAAAAATGTTTTTTTTTTTAACGGCAAAATGTTCTGATCCGAGGAGAGTTAGTTTGATGGCAAAAAGTTTTCTAGGGCTTTACATGGCTGTGTCTTGACATTGGACACAAGTCAAATCCCAAAATAGGTTAATACTTAAAATAGAAATGCTAAATACGAAGGAAATCTTGCTGGATTACGACTTTTTCTTTTTAGAGACGAAGTGAAAAAATTAAAGTTATATATGATAGAACTGTAAGACTAATTAAATTCACTTTATTTTCTTTTTAAATAAATTGATTGATTGTTTTTGTGTGCGCACAAGAGAAGGGAAAAAATAAGAAAAAAAGAAAGAAAGAGAGAGACTAACTCCTAGGGAGAAAACAGCAACACTATCTGCTAACAAAGATGAGACATATCATGGAAGGGGTTCAAGGCAACATTGACATCTGTTTTGATAATAATAAAATTTCTGAATGTCTCTCGCTTAACAAACAGGAAAAAGAGAATGGGCAATACTAAAATTGTTTGAATAATATTAAGATTTTTGAATACGTGGAACTAAAATTTATGAAAATCTCATACTAGTGTAGTATTAGTCTATTAGACTCAATGTTCTTTGAGGGGTCTGTAATCAAAGTACTACATCTATTTACCTATTTTGTGTAAGAATGAAAAAAGAGAACATCAAAACTTTGCTACACGATACAATTTAACATTCAACAAATTTTTTGGTTTGAATAAGATCATAATTGCGGTAAAGTATTGACTCTACTGTACGTAGGCAAACCTACATAGTGCTGACTGCTGAGAGTGTGCTATGCCCACTCTGAGCTATTTATTTTAAACCCCAATAAATGTCCACACTCTTTTCATCAATTTGATTCCACTCCATTCATTGACTTGTAGGTAGGGAAATAAATTTTGTACGTTATTTTTTTTAATCTATATTGCTTTTTTACATAAAAATTCTCTGTAATAGAATTGCTTCATGTGCAGCATCGGTCAACACACACCAACATCTGCTTTGTATAGAAATTGAAACAATATCTATGTAGGAATTAAACCAATATTTATATAGAAAAAATTGGAGTAATGTTAAAGTGATGTAAACAATATCATGTGCTAATATCACAATCTAGTGGCTATTGTGCAATGCTGTCAACTACTGATGCTGCTCAGCTGCCCTGTTGCTGGCACCTCAGACCATTAGATTGTGATATCAATATCAATACTGTTGCTGTCACTTGCCAGTGCACATAGTCAAAATCTGATATTATCCTGGCAAGTGCTGTCAACTTCCATCACGCTCAACAGAAGAAAAAACTGACCACTCTGTCACTTGCCAGTGCACATAGTCAAAATCCTATAAAAAAACTTGTGCAGCCTAGGTCTTCCTCAGACCCACATGTACTGCAAAGGACAAGGAAATAAGAGGACTTGATACAATTCCAATTTACATCAGAACCACAAACTCCCTTTGTGTCAGCAAAGAATTCAGTAGATAGCTTGTTTTTCTATCTAAATTCTAGACACTTATGAAGATTTAACTTTGAGCATTTTTGGATTTAGTACTTGTGATAAGACAAATGATCCGCCTGAAATATTTGTTCCAATCATACTTTGACCTTATCAGCGCATCTGTTTTTCTGTTCTCATTTGTGTTTTAATACTTAATATTTTATTGTGGTTAGAGACTTCATTTCTAAATTATTAGTGAGTTATCTTTTGAAATGCAAATCCATTAGTTGTTTAAATTGGTGGCCTGTCAAGCAACTGTGTTTATGTTAGGTATGTCGTATAATATGTTAACGACCATGTGAGTTTCTGTTATAAGTAGTGTCCTTGTAACATGTATATCTTATAATAATGAATGATTGTGCCGACTTTAGTTTTAATTCCTTCTTTATACTTGTTTAAACTTACACGGTTCGTAGGATTCAGAATTTGATAAATTCAGAAGCATAATAAATCATCACTTTCCTTATCATTACCACAAAATTTTATGTCAGCCATTTAATTGAGTTAACTTCTTGGAAATGGAAACACCAATATCGTTTTTGTTTTTGACTTTTTGTGACATCAATGGATACATTTTACATAACATTCGTTTTCTCTATTTTTTTTGGCAAGAATATGTCATCTTCTATGGAAACAAAAATTGGTATTGGTATATACATACAAAAGTTGATCTCAAATTAACGGATGCTGCTCATGTGCATCTTTTTTTTTTATTTTTCCCTCAATTTACTTAGAAATCTAACATGTGCTTGCGCTTCAATTCAAGGACAGCATAGGTGAGAGCAGACAGAATAATATTAATTATTATCTTATTGCTAATGTGTGCAAAGAGTACAACTTATTATGTGGAAAAATAATTTTGTCTAATTTGAGGTCGTCTCATGCATACTTGGGAGAAATTCTGATGGGCATTCCAAGGGAAGGGAAGGGCAGTGGATCCATTGTGACTGCCTCCTCTGGATGCAGTAAGAACCACTCATATTGAGTCACAACATAATGCACAAAGATGAGGATATTCAACTTAGCTAACTGGTACCCTGCACACACTCTTGGCCCTCCTCCAAAGGGAACAAACGCATATTGGGGTATTGCCTCCTCAAACCTACTTGGGTTGAAACTCAGAGGATCCTTAAAATACTCTTCATTGTAATGTGTCCCATATGTTGTCCACAGCACCTGAAGAACCCCAGAAAACCCCAAATTTCCAGTTAAAAGATTTAATTCACAAATTGACAAATGTGGAGGTATACATGGATTCAATTTGTGTAAGAAGGAAGAAAGAAAGTAGTATTCACCTTCCATCCTCTAGGTATAGTGAATCCTTCATATTCAATATCAGTAATTGCCTTCCTGAAAGAGCCAAAGATAGGAGGGAACAGTCTCATGCTTTCCCTAGCAACTTGCCAGGTATACTTCATCTTCTTTATGTCTTCCACTGTTAGATTCTCACCCCATCTTTTGTTTCTCATTATATCAACATGTTCTGCATAAAGTTAAGTACTTTCAAGTATCAACACTAAAAACTTTGGATAATTTAAAGATAGTGATTTTGAACTGCATGAAAGCTAAAATTATATTACCTTGAAGAAGTTTACTATAGCAATCAGGATGCTGAGCCAGCATCTTGAATGTCATGGCAACAGCAAAAGAAGTAGTATCATGAGCTGCAAAAACTAGCAGCACCACATTGTCTATGACCTCTTTTTCACTAATCTCCCCTTGGATCATCCCAGCTACCAATCTAGACAGAAGCATTCCTTCTTCTTCACTTTGCAAGCTTCCTTCCATTTCCTTTCTCTTCTCTCTCACCACTTTGACCAACATCTTTTCTATCTCCATCCTTGCTTTCTTTGCTCTCCAAAATTTAAAACCTGGAAACTTAATTACTGGAGAAAACACTCCTTCCAACACTCTTTCAAAGGTATCTAGCATACCTGGCTCCACATTGATCCCCAACAAGCACTCAAACACTATGCTGAATGTCAACACTTTTGTTGAACGGTAAAGACTAACCTTTTCTTGGCCATGCCAGTTTGTAGCTAAATACAACTGAACTGAGTTGCACAATTTTGGAACCAATGCCTCAAGTCCAGCATACCCAAGGGTGGTGCCAATAACACCGCGGAGGGAGCGGTGCCTCTCCCCATCTTTCTCCATGATAGAGTCCCTTCCCATGAGCTGAACTGAGGAAGAAGGCCAAGAGCTTTTCACCAACTTGAACTCATTAGACAACAAAAATTTATTGGCCTCAGCTCCATTCACAACCACAGTTGGAGACCCCATTATCCTTGTTTTGAAGATCTTCCCATGTTTCAGAATTCTAGGTTGAACAAATTCCTCAAACATTTGGTTTCTCCGTTGAGCATTGAAGAATTCCATGGTCTCCCCAATCAATGGAAACCCCATTTCCCCTGGTGGCAGCTTTCTTTTGTCTCTGTTACAGCATTGCTTGTGCCTCAAGAAATTGAAAGATACTAGTGCAAGCAGGGGAAACAAGGCCCATAAGAGAATATAGCTAATATCCACAGACATTGGTGAACTTCTAAGGATAAAGGGCTTTGAAAAATCTATAAATTGTTGTTAAGGCTCAAATACTGGTTCACACATTTATAGAAACCTGTGGTTTGTGGATGAATATGAATGAAGTCAAACCAGTTGAATTGTATAAATACTGTTAATCATTCTAGAAGTCACTTCCTTCCTAATAAATTTCTTATATGAAAGCCTGTGATCTGGTCAAATTGACTAAAACAAAAGAATACTATAGAATCAGAGCTTGTGAAAAGAATACTGTGGAGGATTCTTGACAACAATAGATTCATTGTCCCCAAAGAATGACACGTAATCATCATTATGTACCTGAGAAATTCATAAGGAAAAAAAAAAAAGCATTAATCTCTTCATGGGTCAACCTTAGAATTTTTTTTAATTACCCAAAAATCCCTAAAGATCTGGTGAAGTCTCATTATTTTGTGTGACTTTGGAACTTCTTTTAGCCATCATGATTGCTCATTATATTAATGCTGCAGAATCAACGGACTCTAAATCTCAACTTTACAATATCTTCTTAAAGTAATTAGAAAGGTAGGCTGATCCATCTTGGAGATAATGTTGTTTGCAACCGCCTAAGCCTATTGGTTCTTGAATCATTTTAAAACAAGTTGTTTTCAGAGAACAGAATGGAGATAAATCAGGATCATAGTCATGTTAGAAAGCTGGAATTTGTGGATCAATTGCTTGTTGTGGACATTTATCATTGAACGTTCATTATTGTATATGTCAAAGGAAATAAAAGCAAGCTGGGAATGGATTGTATACAGTTGTTCTTTCACAAGTAATATTATGAGTAAATTAATAACAAGATTAATATTTAATCTTATCTTAGAGACTATTAAATTGACGCCTTTTTTTGTTGATTAATTTATTCACACAGTTGTGAGACTAACTTCTAAGCCGAAAATGGTGGTTAAATTAAATCTTTCTCAAATTAGAGACTCTAGAATCTAGAATTTAAATCTTTAACATTGTAAGTATGATTTACCTAGAGTTACATTCTACTTACACTGCAACTAACTACTATTAGATAAGCCTACGTTTTTATTAATAGAGTTACAATTAATTTATAATCTTAACTAGTTAAATTCATGTTTAAATTATATAAAAATTAAAAAAAAAAGGAAGTACAATATTATCAAATTTTATGACATATAATTAGATTACAATAATCAACAACAAAATTATTTTTTAAGAGAATTACATCACTATTCTTTTTAATATGAATTCACTAAACTTGAGAGTAATATGATTTTGCCGAAATTAAAATAGAACCAAAAAGTAAAACTGGCTCAGTCATGGAAACTTGCAAGAGCTAGTAGGAAATGAGCTGGCTCCACATGAACTCCATTCATGAACCAATTGTATAATTTCATATTTAACAACCCTTTTTTATGGTAAATAAATTAACTAATTAAAAGAAGAAACTAACATATTTAACAACCCTTTTTATGGTAACTAAATTAATTAATTAAAAGAAGAAACTTAACAGCTCTACGATCCTTCCACATCTGGTATTTTAAACTCGTCGATTCTATCACAACCCCTTCCCATGGGAAAGTTTAGATTATGGTAACCACCGAAACCATATATAGCAAATGGGTTGAGACTGTGGACTTTGAAGAAAGTCACAGCATATATATCAGGTGGCAAGCTTCGCAAAGAACACACATGAATGAGTTGCATGTGATAGACGTTAGACGGTTGCATTCAATGCAGTTAAGACATTATTATCAAAATAGTACTAGTAGTTAATATGGGGATGGCCAATGCAAATCAGACGAGTGCATTATTTTTTAGAAGATTTCAGATACATTTTGTGGAGAAGTATGTTTATTATTATCATCATTTTCATATGATTATTTCTGTAGTCATTAAAACGTCGTGTAAACTGTAAATATCAGGAGAAATGTAAACTTAAAAGTATTCAAATTAAGTATATTAAACTAATCATATCATTAATAATAATAAATTATAATAATTAATTAATAATTAATAATAATTATTTATTAAATAGTGATATGATTAGCTTAATATATCTAACTTAAGTTCTCCCATATTTATGCAAGAATTTTGTGTTATTAGACATATGTCTCCAGTGTCACTTCATATGGTGATTTGTCCATCATCACACTGAAATAACACCTGTAACCTATATTGCAAGTATCATTAATTATTTAAAAGGATGATATATCCTTATGAAATAAGTTACTTTCTAGGAAGTTCCTGTGAAAAGACTTACAATACATAATCATCTTTCCCAAGCCTAATATAGTCAAATTTTTAAGAAAGCCCTTTGCTCCTAGGCCAACGACCAGAAGACATTCTCTTCCTAAAATTCATACTCATAGAGAGGTTCCGTTTGGTTAATATCTGTTTCGAATAGAGAACATGCTCCTTCGATGCTTTCCAAACATTTCCAAGGCACCCAAAATCTAAATTGAAATCCAGAAAATGAAGAAGTGTTGCAATGTTATCCAGATTGTCTCTGTTATCTTTTGAACTTTCTTATAGGCGCAAATAATTTTCCTCGGATTTCATAATCTTCTTCTCAGAAAGACCAAACATGAAACATTCTGTTTTTGGCAACTAAATTAACCAACATAACATGAAAAACCAAAAGGAGGAAGCGCAATCAATATTATATCGAGAAAAATCTGTTCTCAGCTCCTTTACCAAATGCAGTTACTCGTCTTCAAATTTAAACTACTATTGTCGTGTAATCTCCAAAAACACTTATGCTGTTATAAAGGAAGCACCTTTATACAATTGTCACTGGATCTTCACATGTGGTTTTTCATAAAGTCATGTGAAGGAAAGAAATAGACACATTTTATTAGTGAGACTCAATCAAAATTTATGAAGTTTTTTTTAATAATTTTTGTATTTATCTCTCTATTCTACATAACTTTGTTATATAAAAAATCACATGAGAAAATTCATTCATAGCAACTCAATAGCTTCTTACGATTTTTAGAAGACTTGATTTCAACATGACCTAGTTGCCAGGTGTAGCTATCAAAACGAGTCAGTTCGGATCAGACCATTTTCGGGTCCGGCCAAATCGGGCTATGTGAGTTTTGGATTGGTATTTTGTTAATTCAATCCTCCCTTATGTAATGTAAACTGGTCAGACTAACCCGGCCTATTGCGGGCTGGCCCATTTGGGTCGGGTTCATTCAGGTTATTTTTAGTTTCAGACTATATTTTGTTAGTCCAACACGCTTATTTTGTCGGACTATTCGAGTCAGTTCATCGGACTTGATCCATTTTGACGGTTCTATTGCCAAGTTTGCTACAAAAACTCAAAAGCTCTCCATATTTTTTTTAACAATAAGGGGCTTAAAAAATAAATAACCATATAGTATAAGAGCTTTTCTTTTAACTGCTTTTAAGTGGTAATACCTAGTAAATTTTGAATAAGGGCGCCCTTTAAAAGTTTGCCTCTAAATTTAATAAAGTGTATAAAAATCTTAATTTATTAAATAATTTAAAAATAAATATACTTTTACTTATTTACTTTAAAGATAAATTTATTTTAAAAGAACATTTTACGTAAATTTTAAAGACTATCCACAAACCTTTATAATTTAGTTGCATGGTAAAATCCTCCATTAACCATATGAAGGATGACTTTCGAGGAAATGTTTAACATGAGATGCACCAAGCATTAAAACCGTTAATTTGGTATAAAATCAAATCAATGGTTAATATTGATGATTTGTAACTTGAAGTACAAATTATATTTTATTTATTTATTTATTATCATAAATAACTCTGCCTATGTTGAGCTTTACTGCAAATCCCTGCATAGTCAGTCTCACACTCGGATAAAAGAGGAAGGTTGTGTTAGGCAGTCGATAGCCAACGTAAAACTTTGTCGAATCTTTATGATATGGATAAACGATATGATTGTGTTAATGCTAGGTTGTTGCCCCTAAACAACGCATTGTATGGCTCGAGTACAGTGTCAAATGAGCAAGAGTCGCTGCATCGCCACCTGAGTGTAGTAAAAAATAAGTAAGGGTTCCCATATTTTCGTGAATGGGTGTGGGTAAATAAGGTAGTTCACAAGAGTAAGATGTATTTTGGAACCTGGAATATAGGCACACTTATAGATAAATTAATGAAAATAGTTGACACCATGATTAAGAGGATGATTAATTTTATGTACCTACAAGAAACTAAATGGGTTGGAGAAAAAGTAAAGAAACTTGACACTTCGAGTTTTAAACTTTGGTATATCGATAAGGTTAAATCTAGAAATGGGGTAGGCATAATAGTAGATAAGATTTGAAAGAATAATGTTTATGGATGTGTGAGAAGGCTCGAAGATAGGATCATAGCATTGAAATTTGTTGTGGAACAGGAGACCTTTAATGTTATCAGTGTGTATGCACCTCAAGTAGGGTTTGACGAGCACTACAAGATAAAATTTTGGGAGAATTTAGAAGGTTTAGTTTAGGGAATACCATTAAGAGAAAAAAAAATTCTAAGAGGGGACCTAAATGATCATGTGGGGAGCGAATCTATGGGGTATGAGGGTTTGCATGGGGGGTATGATTTAGGAGTAGCTAATGCAGAAGGCAAAGTGATTCTAGATTTTTCGGTAGCTTTTGATTTTACAATAGCTAATATTTATTTTAGGAAGCAGGAATAGCATTTTATCATATACAGAAGCGGGGGCTCTTGTTCTCAAATTGATTTCTTTCTAATAAGGAAATCTGATAGAAAGTTTTGCATGGATTGCAAAGTCATTCCTGGAGAGAGCTTGACTACCCAACACAGAGTTTTGGTTATGGATGTATGGGTTAAGATGAGAGTAAGGAGAAATTATCGAGACAAAGTCCAAAGGATCAAATAGTGGCAACTAAAGGGAGGAAAACAAATGTTCTTTCAAATGAGGATTATTGAGGAAGAAATTTGGGAAGTACAAAGGAGTGCTAATGATATGTGAGACGAGATGGTCAAATGAATTAGAAAAGTAGCAAAAGAGACACTCGATGAATCAAGAGACTTTGGACCCAAGGATAAAGAATCTTGGTGGTGGAACGCAAGTGTACAAGATAAGGTTAAAGTTAAAAGGGACTGTTATAAAGCTTGGCACTTGTATAAAAATGACGAAAATTTGGAAAAATATAAGACAACTAAAAAAGATACTAAGAATGCGGTGAGCGAGACGAAAACTAAAACGTTCAATGAGTTAGATCAAGCTTTGGGCATCAAAGAAGGAGAAAAAAATATTTACAGGCTTGCTAAAAGTAGGGAAAGGAAGACAAAAGACTTGGATCAAGTGAGATGTATTAAGGATGAAGAGGGTAAAGTCTTGATTATGGAACAAGACATCAATGATAGATGGAAGGGTTATTTTCACAAGTTATATAATGAGGGACATAAGATATTAGGGGACTCGAACATGCTAAACACTAGAGAGGATGACCAAAATAAAATATTTTTATCGTAGAATTCGAGAGTTTGAGGTAAAAGAAGCATTGAAGAGAATGTATAATGGAAAAGCAGTTGGATCGGATAATATACCTATTAAGGTATGAAAGTGCCTAAGAGAAAAAAGTATAAGCTACCTCACAAAGTTGTTTAATGAGATAATGAGGTCTAAGAAAATAGCAAATGAATGAAGGAGAAACACTTTAATCCTTATTTATAAGAACAAGGGAGATATACAAAAGTATGCAAATTATAGAGGGATTAAGCTCATGAGTCATACCATGAAGTTATGGGGAAGAGTAATTGAACAGAGATTAAGACAAGAGACTTATATTTTAGAGAATCAATTTAGTTTTATGATTAGGAGGTCAACCATAGAAGCAATTTATATTCTACGACAATTGATAGAAAGGTATAGGAGGAAGCAAAAAGACCTACACATGATTTTCATTGATCTAGAAAAAGTCTACGATAGGATACCGAGAAAGGTCTTGTGGAAAGTTCTAGAGAAGAAAGGAGTTCGTATCGCCTATATTCGAGCAATCCAATATATGTATGATGAGACCCAAACTAATGTGAGAACACATGGTAGGGTTATAGAAGATTTTCCTATAACTATAAGACTGCACTAAATGTCAACTTTGAGTTTGTATCTTTTTACCTTGGTCTTGGATGTACTTACTGCGCATATCCAAGAGTCGGTGTCATAATGCATACTTTTTGCAGATGATATAGTCTAAGTTAGAGAATTGAGAGAAGAAACAAATAGGAAGCTAGAGCGATGAATACGAACTTTGGAAGAACATGACTTCGCCTAAGCAAGAGTAAGACAGAGTATATAGAATATAAGTTCAGTAAGAAGCGTGCTAATACTAGCTTAGCGGTGAAAATTAGAGACCATACCATATCACAAGTCACACAGTTTAGGTATCTTAGATCTATCATATAAAATGACATAGAGATAGAGGGAGATGTAAACCATAGGATTTAAGCTGGATAGAAATGGAAGAATGCTTCAAGAGTTATTTGTGATAAAAAAAAGTGACTCTCGAGCTTAAGGGTAAATTCTATCACACAGTTATAAGACCTGCAATGTTGTATAGTACTAAATGTTAGGCGGTAAAAAGTCAGCAAGGGCATAAGATCAGTGTTACTGAGATGAGAATGTTGTGTTGTATGTGTGGCCATACAAGAAAAGATAAGATTATGAATGAATGCATTAGAGAGAAAGTATGGGTAGTACATATTGTAGAGAAGATGAGAAAATCTCGCCTTAAGTGGTTTAGACATGTAAGGAGAAGACCTTTAGAAGCCCCTGTAAGAAGAGTAGATCAGGTAGAGGATAGCCCAATAGTTAGAGGTAGAAGAAGATCAAGAAAGATTATAAGTGAAACGATTAAAAAAGATCTAAATTTGAATGACATTTCTAAAGACTTAGTTTATGATATGGTACAATAGCGTCATTTAATTCATGTAGTCGACTTCACCTAGTAAGAAATTGTTTGATTGTTATTGTTGTTGTATTTTTTACCATAAATAATTATACATTCAAGAAATTTTACATATTTCAATTAGTGATATTTACACACATTTAATTTTTATAAATTTTAACTGATAATATTTAAAAAAATTTATAAATTTTAACTAATAATATTTATATACATACCTAAACTCACAAACAAGAATTTTAGATTTAAAAAATAAAATAAAAAAATAATTAAGGGTAAATTACACTTACCACCCTTGAGCTTTGGTAATATGACAGCTAACCCCATTCTTGTGTCAAAATGACACTCCCCCCCCTCCCATTTGACCCTTTGACTAACAAATGGGTTAAAGTATCTTAACAGAATATTCCTTAGGTTAACCATGGTTAATGTTTAGTGTAATTAAAATGCAAAACTATAAAAAAAAAAATGGGTTGAAATCGCCACCACCGAAAACACCAAACCACACCACGTTCTTGACCAGCACCACTACAATCACTCCTTTACCACCACCGTAAACCACCCTCATCCTCCATTACCAAACTTCATCTGTGCCCAATCACCCCTGAGCAGAACCCACCATCAACCACTTACAATCCAAAAGGCCAAGTCCACCATAAGAGCAAAAATACAGATCCATAAATACACCACAAACTTCATTGCAAACCCTTGAAATTTCAACACCCAAACCCCCAAGTCAGAGGCTCCACCGCCTGAAATTGCAGACCACCCAAATCCCCAACAACCCACCACTCGGATCCATATATTTATGGTGGTGGGAGAAACTGAGAGATCAATTGTGAGGATATAGCTAAAAAATGACTTAAAAATCCCTTTATGTTCTACTCTAATCTGTGTAAGAATTGTATCAAAAGAAAAATAAATAATTGTTATGTGTGCATAGGCCACAACATACAGCATGTGGCACTCAAATCCCCAATAAGCCACCACTCAGATTCATATAGCTTTGGTGGTGGACTTTGTATGGTGTCTCGTTCGGTGAAGGATGGAGGGCTTGCAGAGGAGTAGTTCGGTCTCAAATCAAATCACAGTGAGAAGATCAGATTTGCTTAATGAGATGAAGAGTAGGATCTGGCTGGTGATGGGTGGATGGCACGACGAGTTCAAGTGGCGTCAGTTTGGTGATTCAACATGGAGAATGTGGGTGGCACAATTTCTAGCACGTGGAGGATGCGATTTCCAGGTTCACAGTGGTTTGCTCTAGGGGTTGCTGAACGGTGATTTTTGGTTTTGCAGTGACCTATTCTGGGACTTGATTGGCTTTGGGGGTTGCTAAACGGTGGTTCGTGGGTGGGTAACAGCCTGGGTTCATCGTCGAGTGTGGGCAGTTGTGGCTTGGTAGCGGAGCCCATTAACCATAGTTAAAATGGAAAGAAAAGATTAACTTATCTATTAGTCAAATGGTCAAATGAGGGGAACGTCATTTTGACACAAGAATGAGACTAGCTGTCATAACCAAAGCTCAAGGGTGGTAGATGTAATTTATCCAATAAATAATTATAATGGATAAAACCCACTTTGTGCACCTGTACACCCACGATAAATGCTTCGGACTTTCGAAGCCAAAAAAAGTACCAAAGCACCTTTCCCAAAACAATCACGATCCATGGGTGCATGTGGAGGAAAGTTCACAACAAAACTAATGAGAGACTTTGTAGCTCCTACTTAGATTACTATTTTACTTCTGTGGGGCCGTTTAACCTGCATCCATCAGTTTGGGTCTATGATAGGGATGACGACATAGGGGGGGGCAAGGCAAGGTAGTACTTCCGCATTGCCGCCTCTCTGTCGTAGTACCGTTTATGATCCCCATGCAGTAAATAGTATCACGAAAGTATTCGCGAGTAGTTAATAATTTAAAATAAAATCTTAAAAGTTAAAAAAAAAAACATAAATAAAATAAACTTTAACACCACACACTATAACTTTATTCAACAATCTAAGATTCTTACAAACTTAAAAGAATATTATAAATAACAAATTAAATTCAATTATATTTTGTAATAATAAGTTTATATAAATAACTATTACATAAATAGTATATATTTTTTCAACAAGTTTTATCATTATAGACTTATTCAATAAAAAATTCAATTTAAAATAATAAAAATATATGTATTTTCATCTCATCTCAAAATTAAAAAAAAAAAAAAAGAATCATAATATATGATATATATTAAATAAAAAAAATATCTTAACAATTTTGTAAGTATTTGCAGAGGCAAGTATTATAATTTCTACCTCCACTCTCATTTATTAAATGAGTATCCATCTCTCGCTCTGTCGTGGATAATCTTTATGAATTTCTATCGGTACGGATAATTTTGTCATCCCTAATCTATGATGACATGCTATTATAAGTTTGAAATATTTATAATTCAATCCATTAATTTATGTATAGTTCAGTCCAACAAATATTAAACAGGAACAAAAGCACTGGTTGGATAGAGAGATACATAACGGGTGCTCTGCCCCCGCTCCGCCATCAAGGCCAATGAAGATTACCATTTTACCTTCTCACAAATAAACAACTGTGCTTTCGTTTATAATAATAGTCTTCTTGCCCATCTGCGACAGCTCATAGCCAACTTGTTTTCTTCGTACAAAGTCATTTCTTTTTCTTTATATATATATTAATACAAATTTGAGTTAGACCCCCCTCCTCTCTTCGTGTCTCTCTCTCTCAAATTGATAAATTACTGAAAAAATTTTAAATGAACACGATATTCCATAAATACACAAAT
This sequence comes from Ormosia emarginata, assembly GCA_029884605.1. NCBI lineage: Eukaryota > Viridiplantae > Streptophyta > Magnoliopsida > Fabales > Fabaceae > Ormosia > Ormosia emarginata. Next base: position 14,482,026 of record JAQQTP010000086.1, read on the forward strand.
TAATAGTTGACATATACTCTTAAGTATGCACTATCTACTAAAGGTATTCAACAGATAACTATAAAAATACTTTTAGAGAAAAATGACTTTTTAACATATACATCATTACTTGTTAACTGTTGATTTGAGTCATTATGTAAATAGTATCCAATATATTTTCCTCTCAAATAAAAGACCAAGTCAATGGAAGGTCTTGAGAGTCCTAACAATGTCACCACATTTACTACCCACGTAACGTAACCACTTGGTGTGACTCAATCAGTGGGGGCATGATCAAGCTCACACCCAAGCAGTAAATAATTCTGTATCCTTTCGAATGTAAGGACACGTCATGGTATTACGAAAAAATCCCAACATTTTTATGCAACCTCACCAACTCTCTGTCAATGTCATTACGTTCGGTATGACTCACTCACTTGTAATTTTAGATATTTGGGTCCCTTTTCTCCTTTTTTTATTTTTTATTTTTTGCCAATTGTCTTATTTCAATGCGCTTTTTTTATGAAATATTATAATTACTTAAATATTGAATTTTCAGGCTAAAAATTGTTTAGAATAATTTTAAAAGTGAATTTTAATTGTTATTTATTGACTCAGATAAAAATGGGAGGAGTATTTCGAAAAATACATTTGCGTAAATAACAGTAACATTTGTGTGCATATACTTGCCATAAAACAGAAAATAGTGAACATTGACCACTTTTAAGACTTTCTTTCAAGAAAAATAATTATTTTACACTCCTTTAGATAATAACTATTAATACTCTTTTCAAGAATATTGATTAAGTAAAATAAATAAATAAAAAATATATATATGATAAATAATATTAAAAAAAATATAAAATATATATATTATTTATGATAAGAATATAAGAGTTGTTCTTTTAAATATGTAGGCACCAAAGCAAGATTAAGAAATAAAAAAGCAAGAAAAAAAAAAAGTGAAATGAAAATTGGTAAAGCATATTAATATAACTTCTCTCAGTTACATCAAGCTTGCATGTTTTGTATTATTATTATTACTGTCAGCTTTTGTAGACCTATTATCTATTGTCTATATTTATGAGAAATTTTAAGTAAACATAGTGTCCTACATTATTTTTTAAGTATTTAAATTATTATTTTAATATATAAAAATATTATTAATAAAATGTACATTTTTATCATGAAGACTATACAATCATACTTATGTTAAATAATGATTTAAGTGCATATAATATAATGTTTTAAACTAAGAATTACTAGAATTTTATCATGAAGACTATACAATCATACTTATGTTAAATAATGATTTAAGTGCATATAATATAATGTTTTAAACTAAGAATTACTCAGAATTACTCCTATATGTATATATGAATACATGGGTATATATAGATCGTATATTGATGACTACAGTCTGTAGATCAGCCACAGCAGTTTTTGAGAGTATCATATTATGGATATAGACAAATCTTTCCTGGGGCATGTCTCCACAGCAGTGTGCTGGAGATTACGCTGTCAAGTGTTTTATATTATGTTCAAGCGACCTCATTAATTTTATTGAAGGAGAAGATGTTTAACACTAGCTGAGCTTTCAGATCCTAAAATTTAGAGTAAGCATGCCAAATGGTGGGTACCTGCAATTAGTACCATAATAAACCACATGGGACACTTAAAGCTAATGAGAAATTTGCACACAATCCAGCCACCTTAAGCTTATGATCATCAGGAAACAACCTGGGTTAAGAGGGAGAGTATAGGTACATGTTCAACTCAATTCAAGATCTATGTTTTAGAAAACTCCTGCACTATTGCAGGAAGAAGTAGTAAATAGTAGTAAATGCACCCTGCAACAATCAACTAACCCGCACACTCCTCCACCTGCTAATATTTACTTCACTCTGTGAACCATTTTATATTCACTGTCCGCTCCCCTCTCCAAAGCATTTCAAAATCCTCAAACCTCCTCTCTCTCTTCTTTCTCTGAGTGTTCTAAGCAGTCAGTCATAATGGAGAGGAAAAGAAGCAATGCTGCTTGTCTTACCATGTTCACATTGCTGGCTGGATTGCTTTCTCAGAACCTGGTCGTCCCTGTAATATCCACCACCATTAAAGACCAGACGAACTACTACTCTCCAAACCCACATGCAGGAAGTCATCACACAGGTTTATCCAATTCTCTGTGTAATTCTCTAACTGAAGTATCTATTTTTACTTCATTGTTTATGCAAAATAGAGGATATTATTGACGGGCATTTGAACTTTCCTTGCTAGCTACAGTAGGTCATGTACTTTCAATATGAAGTTTGAAGGATCAAAAGCTCATAAAGAAGCTATTTTGATATTTAACTTTCTCACCTGATAGTATACGTTGTTTTCACTTCTTGAAGGGTCACACAGAAGCCCTCCATCTCATGGCTCCGGAGGAAGCTATGGAAGCACACCACCCTCTCATGGAATCCCATCACCACCCTCAGGCGGTGGAAGTTACAATCCAACTCCATCACCACCCTCAGGTGGTGGAAGTTATAACCCAACTCCATCACCACCCTCAGGCGGTGGAAGTTACAATCCAACTCCATCACCACCCTCAGGTGGTGGAAGTTATAACCCAACTCCATCAACTCCCCCAGGCGGTGGAAGTTACAATCCAACCCCATCACCACCCTCAGGTGGTGGAAGTTATAATCCAACCCCATCAACTCCCCCAGGTGGTGGAAGTTACGATCCAACCCCATCACCACCCTCAGGTGGTGGAAGTTACGATCCAACCCCATCACCACCCTCAGGTGGTGGAAGTTACAATCCAACCCCATCAACACCCTCAGGTGGTGGAAGTTACAATCCAACCCCATCAACTCCCCCAGGCGGTGGAAGTTATGATCCAACACCATCACCACCCTCAGGTGGTGGAAGTTACAATCCAACCCCATCAACACCCTCAGGTGGCAACTGTGGATCACCACCACAAGAACCTTCTACTCCAACACCCTCAACGCCCTCAACCCCAGCAACACCATCAAACCCTCCCTCAGGAGGTGGTGGGTACTATAACTCCCCACCAACTTATGGAGGTGGTAGCCCACCAACTTATGGAGGTGGTAGCCCCCCAACACCAATCACTGTGAGCCCACCAACCACCCCAATTATTGATCCAGGGACCCCCACTATCCCCACACCCCCTTTCCTTCCTTCCCCATCTCCCTTCACTGGTACATGCAAGTAAGTTCCTTTCACTACATTATACTGTAATAAACTATCATATAATATATTGCCACACTGTTATGTAACCTTTGTGACCTTTTCCTCTAAACTGCAGCTACTGGAAGACTCACCCAGGAATTATCTGGGGATTGCTAGGCTGGTGGGGAACCTTAGGGAATGCATTTGGTGTCTCTAGTATGCCAGGGTTTGGTGCCAGTCTCAGCTTGCCACAAGCACTTTCCAACACTAGAACTGATGGACTTGGAGCACTCTACAGAGAAGCGACAGCTTCCTTTCTCAACTCCTTGGTGAACAGCAGGTTCCCTTATACAACCCAGCAAGTCAGAGACAGATTTGCAGCGTCACTTAGCTCAAATAAGGCCGCATCAGCACAAGCCCACCTCTTCAGGATGGCCAACGAGGGGCGAATAAAGCCACGAGCGTGATATAGTTAATATAGTTTGTGTGTTAGTTTATTGAGTTAAGAACATTATGTCTAAGACTTCTGCTAAGAGTGTGCCATTTAAGTTCTTATCATGTGTTAATTTACCTTAAGATGGATATCGTGTTACTTTACAACTTAACATAAGCTTTTATGATTTCTTATTTTTGAATAAAAATATATTGTTCGATTTTCATTCAGGAGATTCAAGTATAAAGCCCTATATATGTAGCAATGTCAAATTCTTATTAAGAGTTCATCTTTTAATTTTTAATTATATAACGATCACTTCAACTCCACTACAATGGCAAGCAAAATCAGAATCTGTGATATTATTCATCAAACAAAAACTGACGATTGTTCTAAGTACACCATAGAAGGTGCCAAAACAAAAAGTTAGAGCAAGAGGAAGATGATGGGGTTATCTAAGTATTAATAATTATTAGTATTTGATAATTGAAAAATGATTAGTTACTTTTCTCATGCATTATCTTTCAAAATGAATTGGTTATCCAGAAACTGTGGAAATTTTTTTGGTACTCAGGTGAGTTGTCAAGAATTCATTAGATGCTGAATTCATAATAAATGTTTAAAAATAATTAATAGCTAATGAAATGTTTAAAAATTCATCCTGGATATTAAATCTTGGAAAAAAAAAAGGATAAGACTTCTCTAAAGTGAGCATGTAAAGGTATATCTACCTTTAGATCATTTAGTGAATTGAAATCTCGATGCATTTTATCAAATTTAGTGAGTTGAAATCTCGATGCATTTTATCAAATCAAAGGTAGATACACCCTTATTTGCTCACTTTACAGACAAATTCACTTTAAAGGAGTCTTTTCCAAAAAAAAAAAAAGACGAGTACCATAGAAATTCTCAAAAACAGTAATCCAGAAGTAGCCCTAGTCTAGAAATGTCAATTGTTCATGCCACATGAATTGCATTCAAGATGATTGAGTGAGCCTTTCAAACATGAGCAAGGTCCACACTGATAAATGTTGAAAAGTTGTCTAGTATTCTTTCCTAGTGAAATGCTTGGGAATGGCTTTGTTGTCAATGTAAATATAAACAAAGGCAACAGATGGTCCAAGATACTAGAGAGGGTGCCCTAATATGAAATGGGAAGTGCTGAGCTATATAGTGGCAGAGAAAGGATTGAAGAGCCATGGCATGGGTGGTCCAGTCACTTCCTATTTAAATGCCCTGAACAGGAAGTGTACAAGGCTGTCGTTTGGTTCAGAACAATTATATTGGTAGTTAAAGCCTATAAATAATCAAGAGTAGTCTTCACGAGTAAAGTCAAAAGATTTATTAAAGCTAAAAAGAAACCCACCAACTCACATCTTCAGCTTACCAAACTTTCCAAACACGAGTAAGATATTAACTGAGATTTAAGGAACCTCTATAGATCTAAGGGACCCCTACTACAGCTAGTTCAGATGGCAATAAAGTAACATTTAGGAGAGCCATAAACGGATTAAGGAAGAATCCAAGAGAAAAGAACTGTTTAACTGCAGTGGTATTTTGTGTTTTCTGCACCTCCTTTACTGGGCTTCGTAGCTAGAATGGTATATTGCTTCAGTATATATTCACTTGTGCAGTGGTAAGGATTAAATATATAACAAAGAACATGGAAACAAGAACATTTTTGTAATCAACAGTATTAATAGTTGAGAATCAGTTCTATTAACCAATTTATAGAATAAGTATTATATATATATACAAATATAGCTTTGTGACCAACAATATGTATAGAAATATCATTAGGGTATCACTTAATGAAAATAAGCAAATCTGGAGCCAGTTCCATTAACCAATTTAGTAAGATATTAAAATCAACAGTAGTTCTTATGAGTTTATTAGATTCAAAACCACCTTGATCTTTAACATTGGAGAGAACATGATATAAAACTTTAATTTTAAGAATCCCTCTGACATTAAAATATGCATATAATTTTAAACTCCCAAAAGTTTTTAAATACTTCTGATGACAAACAAGAAATATAAAGTTACCCATATGTCGGCTTGTCAAATCATTTGGAATAATAAATGAATAGAATTGATGCTCAACTTTTAATAAATATATATCTACTTAGTTCAATTTCATGTATAATGGCTAGATTAACAGATTTTTACTTTATAAGTATGAATACTGTTAGATACCCAAGCATAGGGATTAGGACCTAATTTTGTTATTAATAACTGTCTAACTAACAGTTAACAAAATGCCAACTGTGATTGAGGGAAGTAGTTGAATATAAGTAGGAAGGGGTGTCAATTGAGAGGTTCAGGTCAGTTTTGGAGTAAGGAGAAAATTGAGAGAGCCACAGGACTCTCGAAGGTCCTAGAAGAGTGTATTCACAGCAGTGTTCTGCTGTTGTCATTCTTTGCAGTTCTTGTATCCTTCCTCTTTGATTCTGTATCACTCTAATTCAGATTCAGGGAGAGGAGAGTTTCATCAATAAAACTTCATCTTTTACAATCTTTTCTAGTCCAGTTATATTAACTGACAGTTATTTGTAACAGAATTAGATTCTAATCCCTATGCTCAGGTATCTAACAAATACTTTATGTTGAATAATTAATGGGTCAATTGGTGGTTAAAGATTTCAAGAATGTGGGTGATAAAAGCAGTTATTGAAATGTTTTTCCATGTTATAGGAGTTTAATTGTGAAAATTAAAAGATAAAAAATGTCAAGACTACGGCTGTGTTTGGAAGTTTTAATATGAGCAGAATGGAATGGTATATAATGGAATGGATGGAATGAAAAAGGATGAAATAAAGTTCCCATACCATTGGATGTTTAATGATGGAATGGAAGAAAGTTTCCATTTCCCTGTTTGGAAGTTCTAGTGAAAGTGAATGGAATGGCAAGAATTATAAGTTTATGGTTCCCATATTTCCCTTATCTCAAACACACTAAATCTTTAGGGTTAATGTCAAAAGTGTAATAAGCTGTTCCATCCTTTTTCCCCCAATTTGAAGGGAAAGAAAAACAGGAGAATAGAGGGGCATGGAGTGGAATGGAGTCCCCCCCAATTCCATTCCTTTCCATCTCCTTTCTAAACATCCAAATAATGGCATCTTTTACCATCTCATTCCATTGCATTCCTCTCCTTTCCATCCTTTACCATAAATCCAAACAAAGCTTGAAAAGCCGAGGAAAATTGTATGCATTTGTATTAAAATACTGTCATAAATCATAATAAGACACTTTCAACCACTTACCTAAAATTTAATAGAGAAAATTATACATCCTCCACTGGAACTTGCTTAAATTATATTAATTCCTCCTTGTTTTAAAAATTATGTTAGTCTTTCTTATTTCAAACTTATCAGACAAATATTTCTATCTAAATTTCATTTTTGAATATATACTCCCATTTCCTTCCATAAAATTTAAAAAAAAAATCAAAGACAAGAAGTGTTTGTGTAATTTCTGAAACAAGATTTGAGTACAATTTAGGCAAAATGCTCAAATTCAAAACAGAAATTTTTTTTCTCACCAAGTATAGCTATCGAAATGGGTTTAGAGCATTGGGCAAACTAATCTAACACTAACAGTCTAGCTTGCCTAGAATAGTGAGTGGGTTGGGCTCATAATTTGACAGCCCATATTACAAAGGGTATTTTGAAACACTAGTCCACAAGGTTATTCGAATCTTAAAGTTTAAACAAGGATTCGTGCTACAAATCTCAAAAGAAAAAATGATAGAAAGATCAAAATTTTCACAAAATCTAGGATAAAATACAGCAGATTGATTGCTAAATCAAAAATGGCATTGGTGCAAAAGTTCAGACGCATACCTTTTAAAAATTGAAAACTTCTAACAGTAATGCCAATTAGGAAATTCCAGCCCTTGAAACTGGGCCTTTGCATGATAAAGTAACCACTATAGCAGTCTTTACATGTGAGTCACTGGATCTCTGACTGATTTTGAGGAAAAAAAGAGGAAGGATAGGTCCCCAATCTCTTTGAATACAAGTGGTTTCAATGACATACAAGTCATGTTGACTATAATTTTTTTTACAGCAGATAGCAATTTAAACACCGGAGAGCATTGCAAGTAAGGTCTAATCAGCTCATATGAGATTCAAACCATTTAAAAATTTGGTCAGAATGCACACTAGTCATCTCATGGTAAGCATATGCAAGGTTTAGCTCCTCCTGGATATGAGGGACCAAATGCTTATACAGCAAAAGAGTTTTCTTCTCCTCAAGAGCCTTTTTCCATTTTATTGCACGTCCATCTCTCCTCATATATCCATTTTGATCAATAAATCCCTTTTCCTGAAAGAATTCAAATAACCTTGTAGAAAGATTCTGATCAAGACCTCGAATTCTATCAGCTAAAGTGTTTGGTGACAATGGGAACTCCATGCATTCAACAACACCAACAACAATCCCTTTATCTTTTAAAATCTCCACATACTCATCTATTTTCTGCTGCCTTTTAAAATCTTTGGGCATGTGAACAAAAAGAGTAGGCGGGTAGTTCCTTCCAATATCCATTTCCTCAAACATCCCCTCAGCAATCATGATCACAATACTATTAAACTTCATAGTGGTAGCAAGAACAGATACAAAATATCCACCAGAAGAAGCACCCAAAGCCACAAGAGGAAGTTTTTCAAGCTTCCTTCTACCAATCCACCACTGTATAATGTCTTTAACAACTAACACTTCCTTACCATATGTCCAGCACCTTCCTGCACTTGAAATAGTAATAACAGCAAAACCTTGGGAAAGACCATGAAGTACAAGTAATCGTTCTTCAGGCAAACCAATGCAATTAGGGCATTCAGGGGATTGGTCCCAAAAGTTGATGGCCCTGCCAAAGCATCCATGAGCAAGAAAGAGAACACCCTTAGGTGATTCAGGTACTTGCCATATTAAATCTGTTCCATTCCGGAACTCTTTTGTTGGATGCAATTGCATCAATGAGTCAAAGCTATTCCACTTTTGTTTAGCATTAGGAAGTTCATAAGCTAAACTGGTTTTTTTATCATCATTCTGAAACAAGAAATAAAGAATCACTAGCATTAGCATCAATGAAAGAGACATCACAAGCACCAGGACCCGGCAATTCTGAACACCATTCCATGGCTTTGATTTGTATCCACGCTTCAACATGCTGCAAATAAGGGATATATAGTGCTTTACATTGAAGTCATAAAACAAAGCAACACAAAGTAGAGCCCAATGAGTTTTTCTGGTTATGAAGTGTTTCATACGACCCTTCTTTTTTTATTGCAGGGGAAAAAAGATTAAATTTTTACCAAATTTTCTTGACAGAAGATGAGTAAAGCATAAAGGGTTGATAGCACACAATCATTCAATTGCATCATTCAGATCAAAGGGAGATTAGCTACAGAATTGAAAACATACTCACATGGAATCATGAGGCGAAACCCCAAAAATTCCAAATTTGATCCCTGTTAAGTGTTGAAACTCGAGGTACAATCTAACTGGTTAATCTTAATCATCAAAATTTATGTATTGATGTAAACGGTTTTGCACTTGCACTTACTGGATTTGATGTCATGTGACTCAGAGCCTTGTTTCATGGAAGTCTCTAGAAAAATAAAATTACCAAAAAATTGTTTTGCGTGGGTGGTGCAAGTTGGGTCTATTACTGGATCAAAATCAAATTGGGCTCTTCATCTCCCTTTTGTTTTTTTTATCAACCATGCTAGGCCTAATGTGAATTGGGTCACATTAGGAAATGGACGAGTTCGATCCCTGGGTTCCCGCACCCACTTCCCCCCAATCTCCCCTCCCGGATCAAAAAATAAATAAATAAATAAATGGATGAAGGAATGAAACAAAAATAAAGAGAATATCATCATCAAAATTCATATTCATATTCATATTCCTGAATTAATCTTCATAAGTGAATTTGCATTCCTCTCCACCATCATATTTATTGCGTCAATCTATTATTCGTAAGTATCATTATAAGTCTTTATTAAGACTTATTGTATCCTTTTTTATTTTTTTATTGTAATTAGGTGATATATAATCAGTTTACGTTCATTTTAATTAATTTACTTATTTGATCTAACAAAATTAAAAATTTATAAAAATATTTTTTATAACTTAATTTTAAAAATTAACAGAGTTATAATTCAAATTCATAATTATATATTTATTCATATATCACATACTGCCTATCATCGTTAGATCAAATCTCTTGAATTTACTTGTTATATACTTTGATTCTATAATCAGATAATTTTCACTCACCTTCTTTTTTACTTAAAATAAATTATCCTATCCTTCATTTACTCTTGAAATTCATATTGAATCTCCTCTTATTGTCTTGAAAATGAGCAAAAGCATGGCACTGGAGCTGAAAATGAATGTAAACAAATATGAAACCAACATTATTTTAATTTAAACATTATGAATAATATTACTTACATATACTTTCACTTATAATACTTCACATCTCTATAATTTTTATCAATAATTATAATTAGGTTTATATCATTTTTTACATATTTTTATTCTGATTTTATCACATAAACATATGTACATAAGATGTGAGTCTAATTGTGTATCACTAATATTATTAAAATATTATTAATAGCATTATGATATATTAAATATTAATTAATGTAAAATGAGCTTCCACTATCATATCATAAAGCTTCTCTAGAAACAGGCGCTGACTTGAGAATGATACTACCGGCCACGAGGAACACAAGACGGCAAAAGGACGGTATAGCCCGCCCAGGTAGGTATGGTGTTCCTATTAATAAATTTTTGCCTTTATCTTTGATGATATAAACCTAGAATGGGATTTTTCTTTTTCTTATAAGCAACCTAGAATGGAATTTTTCTTTTTTAAGTTTTTAAAATTGAACATGAAATTAGAATTAAACTTCTTAAATTCAATTTTTATATTTAAAATATTATTTAGAATTGAAATTATAATTCCGTAAACTATTTTGATGGAATTGAAAAATAATTAAATTAAATTTTTTCAATTATTAGTCTATATATTAAGAATTATTAATTTTATAACTTAAAAATTAAATTTCTCTCTATATTTATTTATGAACAATCATATTTATTGAGATTCTATATTTATATAAAAAATATTATAATAGCTATTTGTTTTTTTTCTAAAAAAATCATGAAAAAATTCTTTATGAAAAAAATTTAACTATTATATTATAAAAATATTATTATGTGAATATTTTTATTAATTTTATTTTTTAAAATAATTTTTTAATATTTTACATCATAATCTTTAAATAATAAAATTATAATTAAATTTAAAATTATAATTTTTTATTATAATTCTTTGACAATTCCAAATATAGAGTTTAAAATTTTAGATCAATTCTAATTCTGAAATAATTGAGAGATTTAAATTTTAATTTCAATTCCACTATCTAAATGGATCATAAAGAACCTTGGATTTTGATTTATAAAGCGACTGTACATTTTGACACACGGACGAAATAAGACACACCAAGTTTAAAAAATTGTAGGACATGATATATATATATATATATATATATATATATATATATATATATCAAAGTAAATTAAAGAATTTAGTATATATATATATATATATATATAATTGTAAAATTAAAAAAAAAATTCATAATTCATTAATATCATTTCTATAACTTGAAGATTTATAATATTTTAATATATATATATATATATATCAAAGTAAATTAAAGAATTTAGTTTTATATATATATATATATATATATATATATATATATATATATATATATAATTTTAACATTTAAAAAAAAGATTCATAATTCATTAATATCATTTCTATAATCTTGAAGATTTATAATATTTTAATATATATCATATATGTCAATATTTGCTACCTAATAAGTTCCTCTTAAAAAATATGGAGCATAATTGTTATTAATATATTCTAAAAAATCTCATAAACTAACTTCTCCTAATAGAATTAACCATGTACAAGTACATGTACATAAAAAAATTAACTAGAGAGAATACAAGTGTGAGGCAAATTTCGATGACGACGAAGTGGATGACTTTGTACAAACAGAGATTGAAGGAGTAGATGAAAATAGTGGTGTGTGAAAAAATAAAACTTAAAAGTTAATAGTGACGTGTAAAAAGATAAAACTTAAAATACTGATATGTAAAAATAGTAATTTTAGACGTCAATCATGTGATTGGATTTGGGTGAGTTACAGACTTACTAATTAAACGTTAGGCGGTGACTGGTTCACGAAGGAGAATGCAATGCATCGCCGTCCTTGTCGAAGAGGCTAAAGGCCTCCTTGAACTCGGAGATCTATTCGTCGATGAGCTGATCGACCATAGGAGGAAGATGACAACAATGATAGTGGCTAAGTTCCAAGATATCGTGGTGGCGAGGAAGATGACTGCGAGGTTGCTATGGTGGCTCTGGCAGGTGGTGGAGCTCTGGCAGGTGGTGGAGCTCCGACATGTGTTGGGATTTGAGATGGGTGCTCCATGGAGGTTGGATTTCTACTAGTTTGATTAGGGATTCAGGTAGTGGTGAGCAAGTGCAAAAGGATAATGACTTGGGGATAAGTTTGAAAGGTTCATGCTCTTGGATTCAAGGTGGACAAAATTGACCAATCATTACACAAAAAAGTGTGCTCTGATATGGTGAAGATCTGGTGGGCTAGAGAATTGGGTTTTTAAGGACATTTACACAATTTAAATTTTTATTAAAATTGAATTTGTAAATAATTTCTTTTATTCACTAACTTGTTTAACAGATAGCTGATAATAATTATCAATCATTGATATATTTGTCAACATTATCAATAAAAATTAATGATAAAAAAATATGAAATATTCTCATAACTTGATTAAGAACATTATAAATGGTTCTGATAATTTGAGGCTGCATAATAAAAATGTCCAAGGAATAGCATTAAAAAATGTAAACTCAAATAAACTTTTAAAGATAAGTTCCAACACTACTATTCGGACTTTATGCCAACATTGTTGCCAAAAAGAAAATTAGTGTCAGTTCAATTCCATCAAAGATGCTCTAGCATATTGCATTAATCCAAAACCACATAAATACAGCAACCATTCTGCATATCTGAAATGTTATCATTTCTATTTCTATTTTCATTCAAGCTCTTCTATTTTAAAAGCAAGCAAATATTACAATCACAGTGACAACTCAAACATACATCAAATATACAAAAATATGTCTTTCAAATAGAATATCAAGCAGCTTTAAACAGCAGAAGAACATGGCCATATCTATTGCCCATTTCTAATGAAATGTCATCTCTATCTAAAATATTGTAATATAATATATTCATAATGATATCAAGAGGACATTCGTACACAAAGTACCACACAGAGTCAGATTTTAACTTTCGTAAAAACCAAAAAAGAAAAATTGAATGTTGTGTTATATATGTGGGACAGAAAGTGGCTAACAATCAGATTGATATGAGCACGTGAGATAAAAAGAAAGTCATGGGAAATAGAATGAGGTGGGCAACAACCAATTGATGACTATGGTTGTAAGAGTAACTCAAAGTATTTCTCCACATTTTATAAATATTTATGAAAGTCACGTAAAGGAAAAATTTAGTGATTTTAAATCGAATGAATTAACATTTTGAAATTTGTTATTTACTTAAGGCATTAGAAGTGTACAAAATTTTCAACAATAACAAGACCCGTAGGATCCAAACCATCCAAATACTAATAGGATATTGCAAAAATCTTAAAAAGAAACTTTACCAAATGAAAGCAATCCGTCAAACAGATTGCATGCATTGTTTTCACTACTAAAAGTATAAGAAAAATATATAATAAAAGATATTAATGAAGGGAATAAAAAAATCAAGCATATTGAAATTTTGAAAATATAGGACACCATTTAGGCTCAAGCTTACCTTGTATAAGTAGGCATAAGCAAGTGGTGTCTTTTCGTATGACTCCACTAAAATTAAAACTAAAACCCTAAAAAGCACCGGTATGACTCTCATTTCCTTCCACCACGAAAATGGAAACCCAATTTGGTGGAAAATCAATATCAGCCACTTACATTTGTTCCAGAATAGCTTTTTCTGTTTGGATGAAGAAGACAATGAAGAAAATTGTTTCAAATAAATAAAAAATAAAAACTACGTTCATTTGGTTGCGGTAGAGATGCAGAATTAGTATGTGTTTTCTTCTCTGCAATTCTCTTCCTTTTGCATGCTGTCAAGTCTTGCTTTGCGTCTTTAATTCTTCACTGTCGTCTGCTCTATGTGTCAAAGAGATGGAGAGAGCACGAGAAAAAGTTGAAAGATGATTGGGTTAACAAAATATTAGAGAGGCCTTATTAATCTGTCTAATAAAACTGGGGAATTGGACGGTGAAATTCGTTAGGTTATATTTGAATATTTAGTAATTGATAAAATGAGATATGATGAGATAAGATAGGATGAAATGAGATAAAAATATTATTTTATTGTTTGAATATTTTAGAATAGAATGAAATAAAATTATCATTTCATTATTTGTGAAGTGAATGGAATGATAAGAGTTATAATTTTATTTTGTTTAAATTACCCTTATTACAAATATACTAATTTTATTTATTGAATCTTGCTTTCAAGTTCCTCCCTTGATGTAAAGTTAACTTAAGATTATTTTTGGTGCGTCGTATAAGGAGGATCTGATAATATAAGTTAATACTATCAAACTTTATCAGACGTTTGGTATGTTATGTTTACCTGATAGGATAATCAAATCTAGTCAAAATTTTTTATATCACTCTAATAATATAACATTATCCTCCTTATGATCCCCCAGTGATAACAGGTGGTATGCGAGCACGATAAGATTTTTTTCTCATCATTACCCTCCATTTTTAATATTATTAAATTCGTAATTATTTATTATCATTATTAAATTCGTAATTATTATTATTATTATTAAATTCATAATTATTATTATTATTATTATTAAATTTGTAATTATTATTATTATTAAATTGTAATTATTATTATTATTATTATTATTATTATTATATTCGTTATGATTATTATTATTATTATAAATTCAAGTTATTATTACTATTATTAAATTCGTAATTATTATTATTATTATAATTATATTCGTAATTATTATTATTATTAAATTCGTAATTATTATTATTATTATAATTAAATTCATTATTATTATTATTTCATTGGTGGTTTGACAAACAAAAGGTGATGGTAAAAAATGTTAAGGATAATATAATCATAGTAAATAATTATATATACTATTAAGTTATTTATTAAAGATTAAAATTGATGAACATATATGATATCAACTTATTTATCTTATCGCAATTTTATCCTATTGCCTTATATTATCATATTTTATACTATGAAATAGAATGATGCTCCTTTTAAATAAAAAAAGCATTACATGCCACTGATTGTTCTGATCACACAGTTCTTCAAAAAATTAGTCAATTTTTATGCATTTTAATTCCTTGCTCTCTAGAAGTATAAATGATGTTAAGAAGGATGTTCATTTTTTTGAGTGGGAGGGGGGGGGGTTAAATTCATTGCCTCTGCTATGCTTGTTGCAAAAATGGATATTGTTCAACATGATCGCAAGGTTTCTCTCTGTGGCTAAGTTAGTTGATTTCTTTCTCGCTCTTGGTTGGGTTTAGCGTAAAGTATTTTGTTTCTATAAGATAATGGCAAATGGAGAGAGAATGAGTTGAAATCTCTTATTTGGTTTTCCTATTAAATGTTTTGTTTAAAACATAATCTTCTGGTGTAAGCAATGACTTCACTGTGCACCACTGTCATAAGTTCGCTTGATTATATTTGATATGTTTTATGTAGTTCTCTCAATGGTAATATGTTATTAATGGTCGTTCAGTTTTTCTCCTGTAGATTAGGATTCGCCCTCCAAGTGCAAAAAGAAGACTTGATATTTTGAAAATTCATGCTAGGAAAGTAAAAATGTCAGACCAATCATTACACAAATGAGGGTGTGGTTGTGAAGGTTTGGTGGTTGTGGTGTGAGGGTGAACGGTGAAGAGGGGTTGCAATGTCGAGCTCGACTAAGAGAAAGATAAAGGTTTGCCCACTGGTGAAAGCTTGTGCGTCGATGAAGGTGTTGCCATGAGGGTGTGGTGGTTGTGGCAGACAGAGGGTTATGGACTTGGGTGGCTGTCTCGAGTGAGGGAGAGCAAAGAGGGAGGCAGGGTTATGAGGTTAATTAAGTAAAATTTTAATTATAATAATAAAAAATATGATTTCATATCATACCTCCCAAATTGGAAAAAAACAAAATTGATGGTTTGGTATGATGAGATAGATTTTATCCTACCCACTTTTATTTCATTCCATCATTTTTTAACATAACAAAATAATGAAACTTATGTCTATCCCATCTCATTCCACTCAATCCACCAATCCAAATATAGCCTTAGTGGGATAATTAAGAGCCAATTAAAACCATTGAAAATAATCATGTTAGTGGAATGGAAATTAAAACCAATGTAGTCTTGGAGAGAGAGAAAGAGTCAGGGAGATCTTGTTTTCTAGTTCTATATTTATTTAGTTGTATAGACTAAATTAATTAATATTTAAATAATTACATAATTTTTTATGTCATATAAATTTTTATATTAAAAATAATAATATATCACTTATTAATTAGTTTAATTTATATATAACCAAATTCTATACAAATATTTCTCATAAGAAAAATGAGGGTCAACTAAAGACATTAAAAAACAAGTTTGGTAGTGGAATAGAAATTGAGAAAAAATTAATGACTGACTAAATGCGAAAAGAAACCCTTATAGCAAAGCTAAAATAGAGAAATAGTCTAAAATACTTTTAATTTGGACGGGAAATTTCATCCTATTTTTACTTTAGAGTTATATATAAAATATATTATTAAAGGAGTATGAGATTTGAGGTAATTGTACCGATGGTCAAATTTTTTTTAATAACGTAATAATATATAATTGAGTAATAATGAAAATAATTGTATACTGACAGAATTTTAAAATTAATTTTTTATATAAATTTTCACATATACAAAGTATAATAGTTTTTTATTTTATAAAAAAATAAAATAAAAGAGACTTTTACAATATTAACATCAAGACAAATTACTAACCTCAATAACAATTTATGTCTGAATTTAAATATAGATCATGTTATTATAAATAATGAGTGAAAGATTGAGTAAGTAAACAAACTCTCATTAACACAAAGTATAATAGGTAATAAGCTACGCGGACAAAAAAAAATAGTTAATAAGCAATGATTCATTTGTCATTAAATATTTATTTTACAAATAATTGCCCTTTTTTTTTTCTCATAGTGACGGAAATAAAAGGATTTCACTTCGTGACTCTTTATGCAGTTTCACTCTTCATTCCATGGTTATTTGGAGGTAATATTTGTCAGCATTGAAGAAGACAGATATGATATAATTTTATAAGAGGAGAGTTAAGAATATATTTTTAATCATATTTTTTTATTATAATTTTTTTGTTAAATATGTCACATATTAAAATAATATTTAAATTTAATTAATATATAGTTAAGTTTGAATAATATATAATAAAATTTAAATATTATTTTAATATATAACATAATTTAATAAAAGAAAATATATTAAAAATATAAAATATAAAATGTTTTCTTAATATTCCTCATCTCAACAATCTTTGAAGAAAATTCTGGGCCCACATTCATCCTTCTGCCGAACCCACCCACGTAGTCACACTCGCTTACGTGGCCGAACCCTTGTGGCCATTTCCAAGCCAACTACTTCCAGTCACGTTTTGAATTTTGAGACTAACTAGTTTTCAATGTTTTTAAAATCAATTGAGCTGATGTTATGGTTAAATTGATTTAATTAATTACTATATATTAATTTATTGACATTTGTTGATTTTTTTAATATTTTATTAGTTTTTAACCATATCAAATGAGTTTTATTAAAACGTATCTTAAAATATTTGTTAAAAATTTAAATTAAAAAAATATTTTAATAAAAAATAAAGTATTTAATATATTAAAAATTATATTTTTTTATACAAAATTATTTATTTTAAATTTTTTTAACAAGTATCATAAAAACACTTGTCAGAAAAATCTATATCAAAATAGGATAACACAACAGTGACTGTCATAGAAACTTTGTGCCTTATAACAAAAAAGAAATAAAACAATGACTCGTGTTCCATGAGATTGTGAGTAATGAGAGGCATATTTATGAATTATAAATAGGGCATGTGAATAACATTCCCTACTCATACCTCATACTTCGTGATTGGCTCTTTTCCTTCCTTCCTTCTCTCTTGCTGAGAATATTTTAAACAAGCATCCATTTCTGCTTCAATTTGAGAACCTTATGTAAGTATTTCTCATGAATTTCTTGCTATTGTGGACTTTCTATGATTGAAGAGTTTTCATCATTGTGTTTCGACTCTTACTTATTTTACTTGCTACTATAGTCTAGCACTCTAGCTATATTTCTCTACTTCAGTGTGTTTCAGGCTGGTTTGTGGTAATGTCTAGTAGTTTTCTATGGTTTTGAAAGATTTTTTAAAGCAATACGTAGTTATTTGATGGGGTGTTTTAGAATGTGGCTCAATCCAGTGTGGGTTGCACGCTGCAGCACTTCTTTCTCAACGTTTCTCTAGAAAATGCATATTAGAAAAAGATTGTGTCTCTCCCTATCCCACCCCTCCACCCTAAAAAGGTGGAAATGAAACCTATAGAAAATAATATATTGAACGTAACATTATTGTTTTGATGTTAAATAGTTCCAAAAGAGAAATGCAGGGGAAATATGCTGCTTTGCAGTTCTTGCCAACTTTTCCGTGATGGCTTGCCTGGGAAAAGCATGATTATAATGTGAAACCAGAAATGAAAGACTAGCATCGTTTTTTTTTTTTTTTAACATCCATTAATCCATCCACAATATTGATCTAAATTCATCTTGATAAATTTTTATCATATTTTCTTCTTACTCCTCCTCCTCTTCTTAGTTCATTTCAAACCCAAGTTTAATTCGTAATAGTTCCCTGTGTTTGTGTACATGATTTTAACATTTGTACAAAACTTCTGATATATTTACTTGATATCTGACTAGAAGTTCTGTTGCATTTATGCAAAAGTTGTGCTTGCAGAAATGGCTACCACCCACAAGCCAAAGAACATTCTCATTACTGGAGCAGCTGGCTTCATTGCATCCTATGTATGCAACCGGCTAGTCCGTAACTACCCTGATTACAAGATCATTGTCCTTGACAAGCTTGATTACTGTTCAAATCTGAAGAACCTCCTTCCCTCCCGTTCATCTCCCAATTTCAAGTTCATCAAGGGTGATATTGGCAGTGCTGACATAGTCAACTACATCCTTCTAACTGAGTCCATTGATACCATAATGCACTTTGCAGCCCAGACCCATGTTGATAATTCCTTTGGCAACAGCTTTGAATTCACACAAAACAACATTTATGGAACCCATGTCCTCCTAGAAGCCTGCAAAGTCACTGGTGATCAAGTGAAGAGGTTTATCCATGTGAGCACAGATGAAGTCTATGGGGAGACAGATGAGGATGCAGTGGTAGGGAACCATGAGGCTTGTCAGCTCCTTCCAACTAACCCATATTCTGCAACCAAAGCTGGAGCTGAAATGCTTGTCATGGCATATGGTAGATCATATGGATTGCCTGTGATAACCACCAGAGGGAACAATGTTTATGGGCCTAATCAGTTTCCTGAAAAGCTGATTCCAAAGTTTTTGCTCTTGGCCATGAAAGGAAAGACTCTTCCAATTCATGGGGATGGATCAAATGTCAGGAGTTATCTCTACTGTGAAGATGTTGCTGCGGCTTTTGAAGTCATTCTCCACGGAGGTGAGGTAGGACATGTTTATAATATTGGGACAAAGAAAGAAAGGAGAGTGATTGATGTGGCAAGGAACATATGCAGTCTTTTCTCTTTGGATCCAGATACACATATTAAGTTTGTGGAGAATAGGCCTTTCAATGATCAGAGGTACTATTTGGATGATCAAAAGCTGAAGAATTTGGGATGGTTTGAGCGCACTACTTGGGAGGAGGGTTTAAGGAAGACCATGGATTGGTATGTTAAGAATCCTGATTGGTGGGGAGATGTTTCTGGAGCTTTACTTCCTCATCCAAGAATGCTGGCCATGCCAGGAGTTGAGAAAAATAATGGGCAGGATGTGAGCAAAATAGCTTCTTCTGTTGCTGTAAACAATTCTAGTCAGAATAGAATGGTGGTCCCATTTGCAAGGAACAATATTCTGTCTGCTCAGAAGCCACCTCTGAAGTTCTTGATATATGGTGGTGGAGGGTGGACTGGAGGCCTTCTGGGAAATATTTGTCAGAAGCAAGGGATACCCTTTGAGTACGGAAGGGGGCGTTTAGAAGAAAGATCACAGCTCTTGGTTGATATTCAGACCACTAAACCAACTCATGTTTTCAATGCATCTGGAGTCACTGGTGCATTAAATGTGAAATGGTTTGAAGCTCGTGAAACTGAAACAATCCGTGCCATTGTTCTTGGTGTGTTGACATTGGCAGATGTCTGTAGGGAGCATGGTCTCCCGATGATGAATTATTCCTTTGGTAGTAATTTTGAAGACAGAACAAATTCTAGTTATTCTTTCTATTCTAAAACCCAAGACAAGGTATGTTCCAAAAAAAAAATGTGCATTTTACTTTCTAGTTCATAATTTTTACATGAGGTTTTTAGATAGCCACTGAGTTTGTCTCTTTCAAAATTTGGTGTCAGGTTGAAGAGCTTTTAAAGGACTATGAAAATGTATGCACCCTCAGAATCCAATTGCCAGTACCCTCTGATCTCAGCAATCCACACAACTTTATCACTAAGATGACAAGATCTGATAAAGTGGCTAACATTCCAATCAGCATTACTGTTTTGGATGAACTTCTGCCAATTTCAGTTGAGATGGCCCAAAGAAATTGCAGGGGTATTTGGAACTTCACAAATCCTAATACAGTGACCTGCAATGAGGTTCTTGAGATGTACAAGAATTACATTGACCCTAGTTTTAAGTGGGTCAATTTTACACTTGAACAACAGGCTCAATTCCCTTCTCAAAGCCTTAAGGAAATGGATGCATCAAAATTGAAGAAGGAATTTGCTGCTGCCTATCAAGGACTCATTGATTAAATACGTCTTTGAACCAAAAAAGAAAAGCTTTGCGCATTGAGTAGCATAATTAAGCATGTATAAATATATACATGGGGGCCTATCTATGCATTGCCCCCTTTTGGTACTATGATATACTTTGGTATTTTTCTGCATTTATTTTTCATTCTTAGGTTTTATTTTGTCAATATCGAAATGTCTTGTAAGCTGTTGTATTCTCATAATGTTGTTCTATTTTTTTATGTTAATGGAAATAAAGTCTGATTTCTTAATAGAAGTTAATGAATGTTAGCAAGATCTTGTTATATGTTGCGTTTCTATGTTTTCTCCTTTTTATCTTTTTCCTTTTGTGTTTGTTTTTGTTGGTATATGCCAATTCATATCTCAATTCATATTGTCTTAAAAAAAAAGGTGTTAATCACATTGGACAACATTAGAATTCATTGTTACATCAGAACCGATCTTAACTCCTTCATTGAGTGTAATTCTGAATGCATTGAGATGGCCAAGATTGCATTGCAATGAGTATGTGGGTGCGTGTGGGTTTATGTGTTATGGAGCAAACCTTGGGAGTTAGGATACAGTTAACATTAGTTGAAGAAGATGTACCCAGGTTGCAAGATGATCCTATTATTATCAAAGAATGTACAAGGGCAATGGAGAAGGTGAACTTATTTTAAATTTTTGCAATAAAAAAGTACCTAGTTCCATAAATTGCATACTCCCTGATAAGGTCTTACCCATAAGTTTCCTATGAAAACGCTAAATTTGAAAAGAATAATAAAAATATTTTACTATTTTTTGTAATACAACACTTTTCACATCATTTTTAAATGGTTGTAATTAAGTAAGAGAAAGTGATGTATAAAAAGTAATGTAATCAATAATATGAAGAGTAGTATAAAAAATAATATGAAAAAAAAAATGATAAGAATATCATTCTTGATATTCATTAAGTACAGGATTGGATCAGACCCATATACATATGACATTACTCGTCCAACATGACAACTGGGCCAATTTCCCATGGCTTTAGAAAATTCTATCTAATCTCGGAAAGCCATAAATCATAAATGCCCAATGATATTATGGGCCGGTAATTGGCTCACTTTTGCGAAACCCTTTTTACGGTGTCAACCTAAATAAACTGCAAGCCAACAACAAGAAGCAGCATGGAAATAAAGCTCAACCATGTCCATGTGCATGGCTGCCAAATTAGCAATCAAGGCATCAGCTAATTATTCAGCTATTCATTCTATGTACAACACTACAATATTTGAGTTTTCCTTCTTCACAACTTTCCTACCTTTTTTTTTTGTATGGTTTTGTTTATGGATGACAATGGGGCGGGGTGAGACGGGGCGAGGCGAGGGCGGGGCGGGGCGGAGCGGGGTGGGTAGTGCTTCTCTCGCTCCCGCTCCGCTTATGTCACACGTACTCGTTTATGATTCCAGTAAGTAAATGGATATTCACGAGTATTTGTGGATAGTTAATAATTTAAAATAAAATATTAAAAGTTACAAAAAACATAAATAAAATAAATTTTAACACCACATATTATAACTTTGTTCAACAATATAAGATTCTTATAAAATTAAAAAAATATTATAAATAACAAACTAAATTAATTATATTTTGTAATAATCAGTTTATATAAATAACTATTACATAAATAGTATATATTTTTTAACAAATTTTATCATCATAGGCTTATTCAATAAAAAATTTATTTAAAATAATAAAAATATATATTTTCATCTCATCTCAAAGTTGAAAAGAAAAAAGAATTATAATATATGATATATATTAAATAAAAAAAATACTTAACGGATTTTGCGAATACCCGCAGTGTGGATACTATAATCTCCGCTCTTACTCCTATTTATTAAATGAGTACACATTCTCTACCCTATCGCAAATAATTCTCACAAATCTCCACGGATAGTGATAATTTTATCATCTCAAATTTTGTTGTTAATAACAAGATTGAATTTACACATTCGCATTATAAATTTACTGGGGCCTGGCGCCTAAAACGAGAGTCATCTTGATTGAATATTTTCCAAGCCTAACACAAAAGCATTTCTTTTTTCTTTTCCAGTAAAAAGGAATAAAGGAAAGAAGAACAATATTAAAAAGACATCATTTTTAGGAAAAAAAATAAAAAGAACATAATTTAATATATCCTTTAAAAATCATATTTTTACATGATAGTTATTATAAATAAATAAATAAATAATAAATTGCAATGCATGAAGAAGGAAGCAACTTTTACGAAAGCGAAAGACTAATCTAATGCAATACTGTCTGGCTTCGAAAAGAAAGATTATTCTTAACTGTATTTTCTCTATACACATAAGTCATGAATCAAATCTCTGACCACATGCTTAAAGTACTCAAACTTATTATCACTTAGACTGTATTATTTTGTTTCCTTTTTCCTCTTCTAAGTTCTCAATAAAAAAATTACTATCGTGTGTTTGGAATGTAAAAAAATAGGAAATGATTTAATTTGTAAATCAAATTTAATTAAATTTTGTGTTTGGAATATTTAAAAATAAGAAATGATTTGATTTCTAAAATTTCATGGATTTCATTCCTTTTGTTTTAGAAATTCTATCAATTTTGATAGGATTTGTTAGGATTTGATTTGATTTGAAATAAATAGACTATTTTATCCTTAGTAACTATCTCTAACAACCTTTCATAAGGATTAAAATGTAAAATAATAAAATCAAATCAAATCAATTCTATTTTAATAAATTTCAAATATAAAATTTGATTTTTAAATCAAATCAAATCCTATTTTTTTTTAAAAATATAAAATTTAATTTTTTTTCAAAAATCAAATCAAATCAAATCATTTCTTTTTTTTATTCATTCCAAACATAACCTACGTGTAAATTTGATGCAAAATTCAATCTTGAAATAAAAAATAAAAAATCAATATGCAAAGGTAAAATAAGAAAAAAAAATTGACAAAAAATTATTTTTCTTTTATCTAAATGTAAAAGAAGCCTGCTTCACATTGTGACCAGGGTAGGCTAATGTTCGAACAGGGATTAATTCGGTATGAAAACACATCTTAAAAAAATTTAAAAAAAATATAAAACCTGCTTGTTGATTAAGATTTGAGACGCATACGCTGTGGCTATGGCACATGTCCTCTTGGCCCCCCAGCCTGCATGTTCCAGCCTCATTTTGGGCCGACAGGTCAAGAAGTAAAAATTAAATGGGCCATTAGTAGGCCCACTTGGACGTTACATGTTCTGTCTTCTGTAACAGAAGCAGCAACAAGAACAAACCTCAACCATGTGCGTTATTGCTTCATTCGGCCACCTTCCCCTCTGCTCCGTATATTTAGCTTTTGACTTTATGCCCTCTTCTCGATCATGTTCCCCCTTTTCATGTGTGGCTTTCGTAAAACTACGAAGCAAATTCCATTAAGTTTTCAATATGCATAATGATGTTGTGATATTGATTTACTTCCTTGCAATTATATACTCCTTTAGTCCTTTTGT
Organism: Ormosia emarginata; assembly: GCA_029884605.1. Classification (NCBI taxonomy): domain Eukaryota; kingdom Viridiplantae; phylum Streptophyta; class Magnoliopsida; order Fabales; family Fabaceae; genus Ormosia; species Ormosia emarginata. The sequence continues at coordinate 14,506,355 of JAQQTP010000086.1, forward strand.
TTAACTTCTTCTGCCTTCCAGCCATTTCAAAATTTTACAGTTTTCAGATGATTTATTACGTCTCTTGGCATGGGTTAAAAAATTTTAGTTTATGCTTATGTGTCCTTAGTAATTTTTATACTTATAAATATGACATTGTTTTCAAAACACATTAGTTTTTTTCTTTTGAGATATAAGCTCATAATTGATTTAATTTTTATTTATTTATAGGAAAATGCTGTTTTACACGAATAGCAATTCGTGAAACGATTCATGCATTTCATGAAACTGAATGCGTCATATAGCAATATTATTATATATACTAGCATATTGAAGCCACTATCGTGCCGACACAAAAAAAATATATATATAGTAATAATGCAGATAACTTCCGCATATCAAAGTTAATGTGGGGTTGTGGAAGTTGAACGGTTTTGTTACAATTGTAACTGATAGTTTTAAAGAGGAAAATGTGGTTAAGTTACATTTTTATCCTATTTGATTTATGTTTAAAATTTAAAATGAATAAATATTAATGGCGTTATAAGAAAACTAAAATTTGAGACCAAAATAGGAGAATTCCCTTTATTAGTAGTATATGTGTGTGGATTTTATCTAGTGAGAATAACAAATTGTTGTTAGAGGCAAAATGAATAAATCTTAACTATTAAAATTATATATGAATTATCAAAATTAAAAGTTAATTAAAGATGGTGTAATCATTTTTAAAAATCACATAATTTTATATTTTAATCTTAATTATTTATATAATATTTAATAATTAATATTTTCTCCTCTCATCCTCACACTAAACCATTCCTCTCAAGATTTGAATAAAAGTAACAAACTACATTTAGTTTCATTAATTCTTGCACATTATTGTAAAAAAGTAGACTAATATTAAAAATGAATTAGAGAAATGTATCATAAATCCATGTAAGAGTTATTAAACATTATTAATATATCATAAATGTGTACTTATATCATAAATATATGACTTCGAGTGTTTTTATTAAATGTGAAAAAAATATTATTTTAATAATTAATTATATGTATAATTGATTTTTTTTTATATTTTTTATAAAAAAATTATAAAATTTTATGTTTAGATATGTTAATTAAAAAATAACAAATATTATGTGTAACTGAAAATCAATTTTAAGATAATATATTTTATTTAAATTGTATAAAAAATTTTATGTATTAAATTATTAAAAAATATAAAATAATTAAATAATTTATTTTATTAAAGACAAAATAATAATTATCTCTTATAGATGTGAAATAATCACAAGTGTTTATAAGCAAAATGTTCAAATTTTAGCTTTTGAGAAAAAGCTATTTTTGGTGTAAAAATTTAATCAACAACTTTTAATTTAATTACCCAAACATGTTGCTAAATGATAAAAATAGCTTTTATGAGGAAAAAAAATACAATTTTCCTAAATAATCAAATTGAACCGAACATGATCTCCATGAACATATGGAATCCACAATAGCGCATGACTAGACACACTGTCAGTGTCAGCTGAAAATAAATAGTTTAAAATAATTAATGCAAATGGTGACATAATTTCCCTTAAAGCCATATAGTTAGTTAACTCAAAAGTCAAGCAATACTGATGGTGACAGAGACAACATGTCAAAGCGCCAAATAGTGGTAAGGATATTGCTGAGTTTCAATGTGAACAGTAAATATGGCATATAGGTATATATTATATATCATTTACGGAGTAAGATTCTCTAAAATAACTTAAAAATAAGTAAGTATTTATTAATTATTAATAGATAAATTTTATTTATTTATTTATTAATAATTAATAGATACTTACTTTAAAGTTATTTTAAAAAATCCAAATCTATTATTTATGCTAAATATAGCTGCACGCAAGGGATTATACAAAATTACAAATTCTTCACATATACAGGAATGGGTGGCTGAATTTTGTTTGTAATATATATAAAATAAGAGTTACGCTAATAAGTATATGATGACAATGGTTAAAGATTTAAAACAATATTTTTTTATAAAAAATAAAGCATTTAATGTATTAAAAGTTAAAGATATTCTATTTTTTATGTAAAAATCTTATTTTCAATTTTTTAATAAATATTTGAATCACACTTATTAAAAAAACTTATAAAGTAATACTTGAAATATTTGTCACATGAGATAAAAAAATATTTATCACACATTTTAATGTCTGTGTAAAAAAAATAGTGTATATAACATTAATGTATCGTTTACATTGAATGAAATAATCTTTAGTAAAAGTATAGATAGACATAAAGTCATTTAATCAACAGCTTTTAATTTAATTATCCAAACATATTGCCAAATGGTAAAAACAGCTTTTATGAGTAAAAAAAGCTATTTTTCTAAATAATTAAGCTCAACCGAACATGCTCTTCATGAACATTAAAAAAAAGTCATTTGCTTTTAATGGGCTCGATATTGTCTTGCTTAATTATTTATTCATCATGTGCTTCATATACTCTATAAGGAAAAATTTGGTAGTAATAGAAAGTAGGAGAAGAAATAATTACAATAAAATTAATAATATTCCTGAGGTGTGTGTATATATATAAAACTTTTTAATCAATAAATAAATGTAGTATACATGTCCAATTATTGTCGGCAGCCATACAGTATTAAACAGTTTGTGTTTTGTTAAGCAAAAGTAAAGATATTTTTGTGTGTATATAAATGTATTATGTTATTTTTATATAAAGGAATAAAAATTTAGAGAGAAAGTAAGTTTAGTGAAATATATTCATTTTCACTCTTTAACTTTTTATTTTTTACATATAAAAGTAACGTGATACATTTATATACATATAAAAATATTTCTCACAAGCCAAGCACGGAAAGAACCGAAAGATAATACATGTCAAAGCATTGAAGGTACTACAAGGACATTGAAGTGAAGGATATCCGAGTCTGTATTATAGGCTATAGCACAAGGGTACAATACTACAATATAATAATGATTTTAGACATCATTAACGCACACATCTCATCATATTAAAATATATGATAAAATTAAAATATAAATACATAAAAAATAATATAAAATTAATTATAATTAAATAATAAAAATTAAATAAATATAAAATGATATGATATATGTATAAACAGACATTATTCAATAAAATATTCATATTATCTATTGAAAGTGGATCCATCATTTTTTTTCCTTAATTAGTTCTTCAAATGAAGACTTTCATATTACAGGGGGAACTAGATCATTCACTGAGGGGTGATAAGAAAGAAATAATACTATATTAAGCAGGCCAAGCTTAAGAATTTTTTTTTAGAAAAAAGATTACATGTAATTTTTTTTTTTTAAGTTTTGGGGTGGCCATATCTCCCCAAAACTCAAGGTAGCTCCGCCCTGCCATATTATAAGGACACATTTAGTTGGAGAACTATTTTAATTGTACATGATATGCAACTCACATAATTTACATAAAGTGAGATAGGTTTTTGATTTTGATGAAAAATAAAAAAAAATAGAGAGAAGAAAAAAAATGGTGTTGATTGATTTCACGTGAATTATCTGAAAATATTTTTAATAAAATATCTTACGTTTATATATATATATATATATATATATATATATATATATATATATATATATATATATATATATATATATAAAATCTGTCGGTACTCTTTATACTTTGGAGTGACATGTAGATGTAGAAGTTTAAAACATGAAAATGATAGCGATATTGATACAGAATTTGGCGATATTGATAATAATAACACAATATATGAATTGCAATTGATTGAGTAGTAAATATTAATAATAATTAAAATAATTAAGTTACAACGGGGGGGGCGCTTACACAAAATTTCAGTTGGCCAACGATGATAAAGATAGTAATAAAAAGAATTCTAAAATTTGGTGCGAATAGTCGGAATAGATGCATGAAATAATGGTTGAAGTTAAGTGAGTAAAAAGTAAAAACTACCAGGCTTGAAAGTATCAAAATGAGGGAAATGAGAATGGAGACGATACTTCAATTACAAGTTACAAATACACATGTTGTGAACCTTGCGGTCTCGACGGCATTGTGTTGTTGTAGTAATAATTTACTTTTTGATAAACTAGCTTTATACCCGACCTATATACTACAAAATTTATTCAACATTTTTTTTAAATGAGTATACTTTTTCCATCATATATGTCATTTTTATTTCATAAATTTTTTTCGCACAAAATAATAATTTGAATATAATTATTTTATTTTACTTTAATTTTGTTCTTGCATATTAAATAAGAAAATTATCATAATCGCTTAATATTTTCAAACAATATAAAATAGTCCTTATAATTTTTAAATAATGTACATTTATCCCTATTTAGCCCTTATACTTTCAATCTTAATAAGGAATACACCCGACTAAAAAGATCATTTATATTATTTCAAAATTATATAGACTTTTTGAAATAATTTTGAAGCAGAGGGAGATAATGTTAATATGTGTGAAAATGATTTTGATGTTTCTTTGTAATAATAATTGAATAAGGCCTAAAGTTTTAAATTCTTCACAACAAATTTTAATATTATTTTATTGAGTATATTGATTGTGTCTTTATTTATCTATTACATAAATAGGAATGTAATTCTTATTTTCTGCATTCTAAACTATTAATTAGATGCTACGAAACCTGTTGTAGGTAGTACTTATTATAAAAAAAGTACTGTATTTTGGAAGGGAGAAAAAATACACTGTAGTTTAATCCTACTTCTTCAACCCTGACAAGAGGATGGGATCGACCTACACTATATTAAAAGTTAGAAATAAAAATAACAAATAAATATTAATAATTTTTGTATATTTTTAAATGAATAAATATATAAGAGTTAGTCTTTATTTATATAAGAAGATTGTCGTTGAGAAAAGAAAAATAATAAAATATAATTATGTTAGCTATGACAACCATCACCCAGAGGGGTGAATTGGGTGATTACAAATTTTAATGCAACTTTGAGAAATTAAACATTTTGAATAACTCAATTAATAAATGCAGCGGAATAAGTTTAACAAAGGTGCAACTATTATAGATTTCACAAATACTACTTGGGCTATAGGATAAATCAAGTAAATAAACTAGATATCAAATTCAACTCAAGCATATATAATTAAGGCACAAATGTAAAGAGATAGAGTTGAGAAGATCAAACACAAGATTTATCCTAGTTCGGCCACCAATCCACTTGTAGCCTACATCCAATCCCCAAGCTTAACTTGAGATTTTCTTCACTATCTCCTAGACTTCACGGGTGCTAGGAAAACTTTTGTACAAGCAAGAGCACTCCTCACACCTTGGGATACCTCACCCTTGTGCTAGAGCCTCCAACTCTTCAAGCTTCACAGGTGCTTGAAAAACCTTTACATTCAAGAGCACTCACAACACCTTTGGGATACCTCACCCTTTGTGTTTAAGCCTCACTACAAGGGATACCCCACCATTTTCTCTCTTGAGGGATACCTCACCCTCTTACAATGATTTTGAGATGAAGAGAAAAATTATAAACTCTCACAAGAGTAGATATACAACTTGAAGAACAAAGTATGGATAATAAGAAACTCTCTCAAGAGTAGATAATACAAATTGAAGAACTATGGGTATCAAGGATTCACACTTTAAAGCTCAAAATATGATTTTGATGATTCAAGGATCAAGTATAGTGTTCTTGTGTTTCTTGGGATGTAAATACTTCAAATATCACTTATATATAGAGCCCAAATGATAAAATAGCCGTTGGTAGTGTTTAAAAATGATTTTTTATGAAAACTAGCCGTTTATAGCCGTTAGAAACGTTTTGGGCACTTGGTAATCGATTACACAGTGGTAATCGATTACGGCTCTGTCAACGTTGTAATCGATTACAGGATTTGTGTAATCGATTACAGCATTTCTGGTTTCGAAAGCTGACTTTAAAAGGTCATAACTCCTTCATTTCTTATCCGATTAAAGCAAATGACTAGTCATTGGAAAGATCTTTGAGTCTATTTTCAAATGAAATAAGTTTCACAACAAAACTCAAAGTATTTTGAGAGTTATGATCAAAAGAGTGACCAAAGGTCAGTTTTTCAAAACTCAAACTTGACTATATTTCATAGTTTAAAGCAAATGGTCATAACTTCTTCATTTCTTATCCGTTTAAAGTAAATGACCACTCATTGGAAAGATATTTGAGTCTATTTTCATATGAAATAAGTTTCATAACAAAACTCAAAGTATTTGAAAGTTATGATCAAAATAGTAACTAAATGTCAGTTTTGCAAAATACAAACTTGGCTATTTTTCAAAGGTTTGAACTACCATCAAGACTAACTTTCCAAAAACAGTTTGTTGGCCATTAAAACATGTAAGAAACACTTTTAAAGATGTTAAAACATATTTGAGCTTAGTATGATTCCTTTTTACCTTTACACAAGATCTAAGTCCTATAAGCTATTCTTGAAGAACCTTGGGACTTGATCTTTTGCCATCATCAATTCTTGATATAATCCAAGCTTCTAAAAAATTCTTCTCTTCAAATCTTGCAAACGCTTGGAACATCTTATCATTTTCGTTCTTCTTGAGTTGAGCATGATTGTGATCTTTTGCTTTCTTGTTGCAATGCTCATTCTTGATACTTGGACTATCCTACAAAGTATTGCTCACTTAAACAAACATAATTAGTCCAAATTCATACTTCAATATCTTCATATGCATGATTTATAAATGTATAACTTTAGTTAGTCTATCATGCATATAAGACTTTCATAGACACATCCAAATTAGACATTTATCAATTGCTAATAGATATGCTCTATATATGATGCAACAAAGAACACTTTACACATTTTTATTTAAATAGAGCTAAATCCGATATTAATCATTATAACTCATATAAAGCATTATTGGATATATTATATAAAGAATGCTACACATATCTCATTAAGTACATCTATGTAGCATAAGCATCATTTTTTTTGTCTTATATTTGTCATCATCAAAACATCATATTAAATCATTGGGGCAAACTTGTATCCACAATCTCCCCCTTTTTGATGATGACAAATCACCAAAGAAAAATATGCAATACAGAAGAATAGATATTCATGTAAGCATTTCAAACAATAAAAACATATTTTTCTTTCCAATTTTCACTCCCCCTATTTGACATCAACAAAAAGGCTTAGGAAGAAAAGATAATATTTTCACTTCCATTATAGATAAAACTCGTGTTGTCAAAAAGAGTAAGATCATCAAAACCAAAAGCTTCTTCAAGTTATTCAAAACATAATTGTCTCCCTTTATTTGATTCTACACATGATTCAAGAATAGAGAGATGAAACAAGTATGTTTTCAAGATATAAAAGATCATTCATGCAAAGCTTGTCATATTTTAGTACATCAATATTTAGCACATGATAAATAAGTATCACTTGATATCACTTGTTAGGAGTTGCAAAATATCCATGTAAGGTCATAGAATTGAGGTTTTCAAATGAAAGATCATATAACTTCTCACATATCAAGCATGTCTCAATGAACGAATAAAAAGATATGAAGTTTAAGAATGTTTACCTTCTTTCATTGATAGAGGGAAAGACAATAAGAGATGATCTTTGTTGACATGTTGATAGTATTAACAATAAAACACTTCATGCCAAATAAGGATGTAAGCCAAGAGATATAAACAACAATTTAAGAACTAGGCTCCCCCTCAAAATATGCATATTATAAAAAAAAATGTCATATTCTTAATCCATCAATCAAAAACTATTTTAAAACTTCTCCCCCTTTCAAAAAGAATTTTGTAAGAACACATTATATTTTCAAAAGCATTTTAGAAGGGTAGAGAGATTTTATATTAAAATCACATATTCTTTTCAAGACAAGAGCATGATTCTCATAGGTGTTATACTACAAAGAAACCATAAATCAAGAGAATCATTGATATCAAACATTCACATTGAGGAAATATGCTATAGGGATCAAAGAATGTATAGTACTAATATCATCCACCCTATACGCAATGACAAAAATTAGCAAGTTAATATCCAATTAGGCACTTTGTCAATGCGAAGCATACTTCTCATGTAAGGAAAGCATCAAATCATTTAAGATCAATTTATCAACAAATATCATATAATCCATAGCATATAGAATACCACAATAGTTTAGGGATAGAGATACTTATTGGGTTAGATAGAAAGTGATGCTCCTTTAGAATGTTCTTCATTTATTTGTTCTTTGAGATTGTACTTTCTTCCATTGAGTATTTCATTCCATTTCACTTGAAGAAAGTCTCCTCATGTTCCTCTTCCTTCAACATTTCTCATTTATCCACATATGCTTGACATTTCAATATTTGATGACTATATTTCAAAAGTTCTCTAAAACATGGGTTAGCATCAAATATCATTTAAACTTATTTACAAGCATAATTTAGGTTGATATACAATGTAAAACATGTACCATATTATCAACCATGCAATGTTAGCTCTTATAAGAATAAAGGAAGAACATATGCACTTGAATCCAAAAGCATAGTTTAAGCATTTTCAAAGCAAGATTCAAGTTTGTCAAGAAAGACATGATCATCATCAAAACATATATAAGCATTTTAGGGCAAACAATGATCATGTAAGGCATGTAAAAACAACTCTCTACTTCTCCAAATATCACATGATATTCAATTTAAAGCATAGATGAGGATAAGAAATTGATGTCACCAAAAGTGTACTCTTTGAGTTTTTGTAGGTGATTCCAACTTCCATGCCTCAAGGCTCCTTGAGAATGTTGTGGTTCTCCATGCCATTCTTTTTATATTTTCATCATTCTTGGAGAACTTGGACCATTTCAAATTTTTTTTAATCTCAAGTGGTGTAGTTGTATTTCACTTCAATGCATGCTTGAGTAAATAGTCACCCTACAATACAATTCAAAGAACTTTCTTTGGTATCCACTAATTTTGGATCCATAGAGGTTAGTCATTATACCAAATTCATGAGCAAATAATAAATGAGTTCACAAGGGCAAAAGATATTTCATTTCATTGATTATTAAGCACATACCAAGAGAAAAGGTGAGTAACAAAGGAAATATGGCTTTTTGCACATTGAAACTCATTTTTAAAGCCTGTGTAATCGATTACAATGTGTGTGTAATCGATTACCAGTCCTCTGGAATCCATGTAATCGATTACATGTTTGGTGTAATCGATTACCAACTTTCTGGGAGCCTTGTAATCGATTATAGGGTTTGTGTAATCGATTACATGAGTTATGGAAACTTTGTAATCGATTACATAGTATGTGTAATCGATTACTGGCTCTCTGAATTTGCTTGGAACGCTTGACAGAGCCTCTGTAATCGATTACAAAGGTCTTGTAATCGATTACAAGCTTGCTGAATTCAGTTTTTGTATTTCAAACAGTAAAGGACTGAACTCAAACTTTCAAATAAGTTCCAAAACAATTCGAAACATCATGTAAGCATAAAAACTAACCAGATTTTGATCCAAAACACATGTTTATGCAAAAACTACAAATTATGCAGAAGATTGTAACTTTATGCAGCAAAAGTTATGATTTTTAGCAAGAGTTAAATTTATGATTTATCCAATATGCCAAGTTCTAAGATGTTTTCAACAAATGTGTTATTTCAAATAAGAAGTATACTTATATAGCATATTATCACATATAGAGATATATAGAAAATTTAAAGCATAGAAAACATCCATAGTCATAGAATACCCTATTATCAAGAAATATGCAAGGTAGTGAGTAAAGGGTGTAACAAGAATATAATCATGTGGTATATATAATATTCAAATTTTACCAAGTACACATGATTCAATTAATCACTTAAGGCCTACAAGGAATATACCTCAAATTCATTGAGTTTACAAGTGAATGTGCATAAGAGGTAGAAACTTTTGATACCTTGGCCTTGGTAATCAAGGAAATTCTTTTCCTTACCCATTGCTTCTCTTTTGGTGTTTTGAACTTTGCAAGTTCTACATTTTGTACTTGAGAAATTTTGGTTGAAGCCATCTTCCTTCTTTGACCAACACTTCCACCAATGGGCTTTGGAAGCATTCTCCTTGATGATTCCTCTTTTCTTTGACCAATTAGTCCATCTGTTTGAGAAATTTTCTGCATAATTGAAACACTAGGAGGACATTTTGGTACCCACTTCATCTTGGGTCCTTGAATGTTAGTACTAGGGCCTTTACGGTCTTTAGGAACCCATGCCATACTATTTCTCATATAAGTATTTCTTCCATAATTGCATAAATGAGAAATATGTCCTAGATGACCACAAAAATTGCAAACAATTGAATTTAATGATGATTTGGTCCTTTGAAGATCATTTTTAGAAAACATAAGCCTTTTGTTGTTTTTATATTTTATGTCATTTTTGCCACAAGCCTTACTTGAATTTCCATGTGAAATAACATCAATTTCATTCTTATAATCAATCATTGATTGTAAACAATTAGAATCATTTGCTTTGGCAAAATTCGAGTATATGTCCTCAACATGATTTTCTAAATCAATACACTTTTCACAAGAAGTTGAGGTTTCACATTTCAAAGGCATTTCCTCATCAAGAAAAGCATATTCGTTTTTCAAAGTCTCAATATCATTTTCAATGGAGGAAATGTTTTCTAAACAAGATAAGTTTTTATTTTCTAAAATCAACAAGCCATCATATATTTCATCATATGCACATTGTAGCTCATAATAAGAAGGACTATATTCTAATTTAGAATCATTTACCTCAAAGTCCTTTATAGCCATATAGGAGGTAGTCTTAATTTGTAGCATGCTTGGCTTTTTGAGGAAATCATCATCTTTATCATTGTTGTCCATCAAGGATTCAAGAACATCTTCTTTCTCAATTTTGTTTTGCATTTCCTCTTCTTCAAATTGAGCACCATCATCATCAAGAGGCATTGAGCTCATTTTCTTGCTTTGAACATATTCTTGAGGACATTTTTCAAAGTTGTCTTCCTCTAGAGGTTTTTGCTCTTCTTGCTTTCTATATACAACTTTATGCAAAAAATCATTGTTAGCAAGATAAATAGCATCAAGAGCATCCCATATATCTTTAGCATTAGAGCAACTCTTAATTCTAGCATAAGCATCATCATTCAAACTATTTCTCAATATTTGCATTGCTCTAATGTTCAAGGAAAAGCATTTCTTGTCATAAGCATTCAAATCTTGTTTTGGTTTAGGAGAAAATCCATCAAGCACAACATCCCACAAATCAAGATCAATAGATTGCATATACAATTCCATTCTAGCTTTCCAATAAACAAAATGCACACCATCAAAGAATGGTGGTTTATCAATTTCAAAACCTTCCATTTTGAAAAGCTTTTTAATGGTTGTCAACAAATAAGGATCTTTAACTCTAAGCGGTTAAGCTTTCACCAGAGCACGAAGCTCTGATACCACTTGTTAGCCATGGCAACCATCACCCAAGAGAGGGGGTGAATTGGGTGATTACAAATTTTAATGCAACTTTGAGAAATTAAACATTTTGAATAACTCAATTAATAAATGCAGCGGAATAAGTTTAACAAAGGTGCAACTATTATAGATTTCACAAATACTACTTGGGCTATAGGATAAATCAAGTAAATAAACTAGATATCAAATTCAACTCAAGCATATATAATTAAGGCACAAATGTAAAGAGATAGAGTTGAGAAGATCAAACACAAGATTTATCCTAGTTCGGCCACCAATCCACTTGTAGCCTACATCTAGTCCCCAAGCTTAACTTGAGATTTTCTTCACTATCTCCTAGACTTCACGGGTGCTAGGAAAACCTTTGTACAAGCAAGAGCACTCCTCACACCTTGGGATACCTCACCCTTGTGCTAGAGCCTCCAACTCTTCAAGCTTCACAGGTGCTTGAAAAACCTTTACATTCAAGAGCACTCACAACACCTTTGGGATACCTCACCCTTTGTGTTTAAGCCTCACTACAAGGGATACCCCACCATTTTCTCTCTTGAGGGATACCTCACCCTCTTACAATGATTTTGAGATGAAGAGAAAAATTATAAACTCTCACAAGAGTAGATATACAACTTGAAGAACAAAGTATGGATAATAAGAAACTCTCTCAAGAGTAGATAATACAAATTGAAGAACTATGGGTATCAAGGATTCACACTTTAAAGCTCAAAATATGATTTTGATGATTCAAGGATCAAGTATAGTGTTCTTGTGTTTCTTGGGATGTAAATACTTCAAATATCACTTATATATAGAGCCCAAATGATAAAATAGCCGTTGGTAGTGTTTAAAAATGATTTTTTATGAAAACTAGCCGTTTATAGCCGTTAGAAACGTTTCTGGGCACTTGGTAATCGATTACACACTTCTGGTAATCGATTACACGGCTTCTGTCAACGTTGTAATCGATTACAGGATTTGTGTAATCGATTACAGCATTTCTGGTTTCGAAAGCTGACTTTAAAAGGTCATAACTCCTTCATTTCTTATCCGATTAAAGCAAATGACTAGTCATTGGAAAGATCTTTGAGTCTATTTTCAAATGAAATAAGTTTCACAACAAAACTCAAAGTATTTTGAGAGTTATGATCAAAAGAGTGACCAAAGGTCAGTTTTTCAAAACTCAAACTTGACTATATTTCATAGTTTAAAGCAAATGGTCATAACTTCTTCATTTCTTATCCGTTTAAAGTAAATGACCACTCATTGGAAAGATATTTGAGTCTATTTTCATATGAAATAAGTTTCATAACAAAACTCAAAGTATTTTGAAAGTTATGATCAAAATAGTAACTAAATGTCAGTTTTGCAAAATACAAACTTGGCTATTTTTCAAAGGTTTGAACTACCATCAAGACTAACTTTCCAAAAATAGTTTGTTGGCCATTAAAACATGTAAGAAACACTTTTAAAGATGTTAAAACATATTTGAGCTTAGTATGATTCTTTTTTACTTTTACACAAGATCTAAGTCCTATAAGCTATTCTTGAAGAACCTTGGGACTTGATCTTTTGCCATCATCAATTCTTGATGTAATCCAAGCTTCTAAAAAATTCTTCTCTTAAAATCTTGCAAACGCTTGGAACATCTTATCATTTTCGTTCTTCTTGAGTTGAGCATGATTGTGATCTTTTGCTTTCTTGTTGCAATGCTCATTCTTGATACTTGGACTATCCTACAAAGTATTGCTCACTTAAACAAACATAATTAGTCCAAATTCATACTTCAATATTTTCATATGCATGATTTATAAATGTATAACTTTAGTTAGTCTATCATGCATATAAGACTTTCATAGACACATCCAAATTAGACATTTATCAATTGCTAATAGATATGCTCTATATATGATGCAACAAAGAACACTTTGCACATTTTTATTTAAATAGAGCTAAATCCGATATTAATCATTATAACTCATATAAAGCATTATTGGATATATTATATAAAGAATGCTACACATATCTCATTAAGTACATCTATGTAGCATAAGAATCATTTTTTTTGTCTTGTATTTGTCATCATCAAAACATCATATTAAATCATTGGGGCAAACTTGTATCCACAAATTATATACTAAATTAATTTAATTTTGTACTAACACTACTAGAAATTTCTGATTTAGATACAGAATGTAGAGACGAAAAAAATTATGTCTCTAATAGAGACGGAAATAGAGACAATTTTGATGAATTAAAAAGGAAAAATTAAATTTAAATTTTAGAGACAAAATTTATCTGTCTCTGAATTTTTCGTCTCTAATTCCGTCTCTATTTGGTCAAGTAAAAGTTAAATATACTTAGAGACGAATTTTAGAGATAGAATTTATCTATCTCAGATTTTTTCGTCTCTAAATTCATCTCTATTTAGTCAATGTAATGTTTTAAAAAGTTAAATATGTGTAGAGATGGAATTTAAAGATGAAATTTATCCATATCTGAATTTTTCATCTCTAATTTTGTCTCTAATTAGTCAAATAAGTATTTAAAAAAGTCAAAATATATTAGAGACGGATGTATTCCGTCTCTAAAGTATATAATATTTAATTAATAATTTTTTTAAAGATAGAGACGGAATGTCATTTCCGTCTCTAATATTTCTAACTAAATTACTAAATCCCTAATTCTAACTCAGAATCCCTATTTCTCACAAGCCCTAATTCTAACTCAGACCCATATTTCTCTCGTTCCCTCATCTCCATCTTCGTCCTCGTTCCCTCTCTGAGCTCGTGCTTCCGTCCTCGTTCCCTCTCTGAGCTTGTGCATTATTGTTCGGTCTCCATCTCTGAGCTTGTTCTGATATGTTCTCTCTCCATTCTCACCTCATTCTCCCTCTATTCTCACCTCGTTGTCGCTCACATTCTCTGCTCGTTCCCGCTCCATCTCTCAAGTCGCGCTAGCATGTTCTCAACTCTCCATCTCTCAAGTCATTTTATCTCGTTCTCAGCTCTCAATCACAACTGTTCTCTCACACTTTTATACCTACAAATCAAGTCAGATCTAAATCTCATAGCTCTGTCTCAAATTTTACAGTGTGCTATCAATCAAAGTTTTTATTTGGCTTCTCCTAGTTACCTTCTAGTTGCAGTTTAAGGGGGTTCTGGATTTGGATTTAGTGCTATTGAAGTTGAGGTATATGCTATACTCATGTACATGCTTTTTACTATACATTCTAATCTAAACTCAAGAGTGTGTATGTGTTTGTATGTGTGTGTTTTATGTTCCTTTTATTATTTGATTCAAAATCCCATTTAACTCATGAATTACTATAACTATTGAAGTGAGATGCGTTAAAAAGTTAAATAGTAGTCATAGTCAATTGTCATGCTGAAATTGAGCTAGTTAATGAATATGCTTTGTCCTTGTGTGAGTGCAAACTGTTTGATAAAATACCTAACCCAATTTGATTTGTTTTGATGTTGAGAATTTTCTCAGTGTGTTAATCCATTTCGATAAATGTTAATCTTTTTTTTAGCTCTGGTCGAATAAATATGGTTTAGATCTTTTACATACTGGACTGACCCCATTTGTTCAAAATTTTAATTTAATTTAATATGGAGAAGCAAATGATGTAATTAAATATTTGTTCTTACATAAACTTTTTTATTTTTTAAATTTGAGATATTGTTCTTATATAAATTTGATAACACAGCTGAGCTAGTAGTGTTAGCCACTTAGTCCTTCTCTAATTTTGATGGGTTAAAATTAAACTACTGGTAGTGGACTACTGAACTAGGTTGCTTCAAGTAATTGGGGATTTCATTCAATTTGAGTGGTCGACAAACAATTCATATTCCTCATATTTATTCTTTGATGTTTCAAGTTTGTTTTTTGTTTGGATTATGCTTGATAAAGCATTAGGAAGGTGGAAATAGGAACTGGTTGTGTCCTTTATATTTGTCATTTTTCTGCCCCAAAAGAATTACACAACTATCAATGTAATGAACCTTGACTATCATAACCTTCTAAAAATTTGCTAGTGGTTGTTTGGAAATAAGTTGACTAGTTTGTTAGGTTGTAGTATTCTAAGTTGTGGATTTTTTAATGTATGAAACAGAGTATGCTTTCAAGGTTGTTAAAAGGTCTTTGGGATCACCTCAATTGGTGTGTCAGGAAAGGATTCGGTTTGTGTCGTTACTCGAAGAAGGTTGTTTAAGTGAGGTAAGTACAAGAAGTTAGATCTTAGATCTTTTTTTTGCTTGTATGAGTATTTGTGATGGCTGCTTAAATTGGGAAGTTCAATGCAGGACAAGCTATTGGATCAGACAAGTGTTTCACACTTGTTTCCCATCACAAAGTACCTTGGGTTATTGGCATGATAGGTTTATCTTTCATCACATCTCTTCAACATTTTTTTGTTGTAGATATTTGTGAAATTCATTTACATACTTTTTCAGTAATTCAGTTAAAATATAAATTTGTTTTCAGTGAAAGTTAAATTGGGTAGTAAGTCTCAGATAAGACAAATTTTCTGTAAATTGAACTTTGATATATGAAACATGTTTAGATTTCAGTCAGAGAAAATAAATATTTTGTTTACAAATATCTTTTGAACAAAAATACATCTTTACATCCTAAGTTCACTTTTG
The DNA here is from genome assembly GCA_029884605.1 of Ormosia emarginata. Lineage (NCBI taxonomy): Eukaryota > Viridiplantae > Streptophyta > Magnoliopsida > Fabales > Fabaceae > Ormosia > Ormosia emarginata. The sequence goes on from JAQQTP010000086.1 coordinate 14,522,474, forward strand.
CCTTATCCCATTGGAATACCTCTTTCCAGCTGATGCTAAGACATTGGTTCAACAAGCAAGAAATGAAGCCGCTGAGTTTCGCTTTAAATGGGGATACGAGATGCCTATGGACATATTGGCTAGATGGTAAGTGGTTCAATTTTAAATAAGATATAAAGCTACTATAACTATTACTAGTTGCTTATTACTCTGTTTCATATCTACAAACTGGAATTCAAACTGCCATTATTTTCTTGTGAAAAATGTTATTTGCACCTCTTTGTCTAATTTACTGGAACAATGCATAAACGTCTTTTCCTCGTCTCTTCAATATATTGTCTCAATAGCCACAATGCTGTAACATACACTTCAGCAATTGGGGGTGCTATTGGAAGACTCTATTTTTTGTTGCTACCACCACATGAGCATTTTGTGTACTAAAACAATGCAGAAACTATTATTACTTTGCCCTCTACATAGGTGTTATTAACAAATCCCAAATTAGGAACCATTATGCTAATGAATATTTGGAATTTATTGAAGCTCTCAACTTTTTCTTATTATGTGGTTCTGATAGGGATCCTGATAAAGAATGGAAAACTTATTTCAATAGTAGACGTAGTAATTTAATTTTGGAATTTTGTAAGGGATTGAGTTTATTGGGTGTGTTAAGCGAGGTTATTCATTGTTGACTTTCACTTTTCCGAGCTACTTATACAAAGCCCTTATTGTAAAGCTGATAGTAAAGTTTTTAGTGTTAAGTGGCTTTTAGTTTCCTTTCAATCTCCCTCTTTCTCTCTCTCTGGTTCTACAACAGCTGATCAGCTTCACAGAAGCTTTTGTAATATATTTTATTATTTATGATAAATAGTTAAGTCCAGATTTTAATCCAATCACTGGAAATGACACTGATTGTGATTAAATATTTGTGATATATAAGGTATTTGGCAACCAAAGCATAGCATACTATTTATGATAAAAAGAATATTAGCAGGTTCTGTTGTAGTGCTTTGTTTTATGACAAGAGAGCATTGTTGGTTGTAGTACTAGTATCAGTTCTTTATAACTTTTTATCTTTTTGCTTTCATTACTGGATGTGGATCCATCAAGTTATCCCGAGGTATTTGTTCTGTTTATTAGGATTCACTTCAACAATGTTTGAAAGGATTATCAAGCAGGTCTGTGTAGCTTAATATAGCTCCTAGCTCAAACATTCTAAATTGTGACATTATCTAACAATGTTATGTTTAATGTTTGTTGTTTTATATTTTTATTTTTATTCTGAAGTAGTTAGTAACTTAATATGGGTTCAGGCATGTTTTGTTTTATGCAAAAGAGAACATAGTTAATTGCATTGTTAGTTTTGTCCATGCTTGTTATATATGTATTATGCATAAGATATTGTAATTATTTTATACCCATAAGATATTGAAGTTTATGCTTTTGTCCTGGACCTAATAGCAATTAATGGTATGCATAAGATATTTTAACTATTTCATATACTTTCAACTATTTTGATATCTTTTATAATTACTTAGATAATTATAATGATTGATGATTTATTGTAATTTTTAGTAAATTTTGATTTTGGATAATTATATGCATAAGAAAATAGATTTTTTAATAAAATGAAGGCATCTAGTTATGGCAAATCCCAACAAGATGCCTATTTTTTAAAATTTTTTAAGATATTAGAGACGGATTTAGAGATGGAATAAATCCTTCTCTAATTTTAGAGATGGAATTAGAGACGGAACAATGCCGTCTCTAATTTAATCATTATTATATTTTAAAGACAATATATATCTCTAATTAGAGATGAACATTTTTTGTCTCCAATTTAGAGATGAAACTCATTTTTCGTCTTTAAATATTTAGATACGCCAATTTTAGAGACGGAATAATTTCCGTCTGTAATTCCATCTTTAAATATTTAGAGATAGAATTTTACACATTTAGAGATGGAATTTGTTCTGTCTCTAAATCTGAAAATTCTAGTAATGTAAATCAATTATAATCAACCTTAAAATCAAACGTGATCAATCATAATTTTAATTATAATTAATCACGCTGACATCTTCCATAAACTTAAGTGGGTAAAGAAGAAACAAACTTGAGTTTGAAAACCAGAATGCGAAATCAACTCGGATAATGAGCTTTGGTGAACAAATCAGCTGGTTGATCAAGAGTGTCAATGGAAAGGAGACAAAGAGCACAACGAATAATGTGTTGACGAATGAAGTGACAGTTAATCTCAATATACTTGGTCCGCTCATGAAAAATATCATTGTGAGTAATCTAAATAATACTCATATTATCACAATAAAGAGCAATGAGAGATGTCTGAGAAACACCCAAGTCGTCAAGAAGCTAACATAACCAAAATATTTCATATGTGGTGTCAGCTAGTGCTCGATATTCTGCTTTAGTATTGGAACATGCAATTAAAGTCTATTTCTTGCTTCGCCATGAAATAAGTACATCACCAAGATAGATATAGTAACCAGTGGTGGATCGACGATTAGTGAGATCTCCAACCCAGTCAGCATTAGAATAAGCCTAGAGAACCAATGAGGAGTTGGTTGAGAAATGAAGCCCATGAAAGAAAGTTCCTTTTATATATCGAATAATACGAAAAACAACAACATAATGAGTAGTGCGCGAAACTGACATAAACTAACTGACTAAATAAACAACATATGAAATATCTGGACGAATAATAGTAAAATAAATCAACCTTCTAACCAATTGCCGATAGAGAGTAGGATCATCAAGTATAGTATCATCCAGAGGTGTAAACCTGACATTAGGTTTTAGAGGAGTGGACTCAGTGCAACTGTCTGAAAGACCGGCTCGAGAAATAAGATTCGAAGCATATTTAGCTTGCAACAAATAAATATGATCAATAGAGGAAAGAACCTCAAGACCCAGAAAATAACTGAGATAGTCAATATCTTTTATCTCAAAGTTATGACTCAAAGCTGCTTTAAGATCAACAATACTATAAGTATCATTACATGTAATAATCATGTCATCAATATAAAGAAGCAGTAACACAGTGCTACAATCAGCCTTACGGATGAAGAGTGCTAAATCATGAGAACTAGATGAGTATCCAAGCTGACTGATGGTAGAATTGAACTTATCAAATCAGGTTCGAGGAGCTTGTTTAAGACCATACAAGGCTTTGCGAAGAAGACAGACCTTGTTAGGTGGACAAGAGTAACCTGATGGTGGTCACACATATAGACTTCTTCTTCTAAGTCACTATTGTAAAAGACATTCTTCATATCCATCTGATTGAGAGTCCAGTTACAAGTGGCAACAATAGCAAGAAGAGTACGAACTGAAGTAAGACAAGCAACTGGAGCAAAGGTTTCTTCATAATCAATTATATATTCCTGAGTAAAACCTTCGGCCACCAAGTGGGCCCTGTAACGATCAACAAACCCATCAGATCGAGTTTTAATGTTGTAAACCCATTTACATACAACAAGAGCCTTATCAAAAGGAAGATCAATCATTTCTCAAGTACTATTATTCTCCAAAGCCTGTAATTCTTCGTTCATAACTTGTTGCCAATGAGGGTCAATTGATGCTTTTGAATATGTCTATGATTTATGAATGTGAAGCATAGTAGAAAAATAATGAAAATCACGATGGTATGTGGAAAGGTTTCTTACCCGAGAGGGACGAATGACAGTGTCAGATGCAGAATCAATGGTCGGGATAGTGTCAGTGGGATGAGTCAAAACTTCAGACAATGATGAGAGCTCACTGGGAGAATCAGAAGAGAAACCTGGAGGTAGAGAACCTGTCTTAGACACATCTGAAGACTCTGTATCAGAATTATGTGGGAAAAATATCAATATATGATGTAGTGAACAAGAGGCTAGAAGTGGAAAGGATAAACTTGAACTGAGATAATGAGAAAAATAAAGTATCTTCCCAAAAGACAATATGACAAGAAATATAAATGCACTAAGAAAATGAATCCCAGTAGCGATAGTCTTTGTGTTCAGTAACATTAAGGGTGATCACGGGTCTGACCTGACCTGTGAACCTGACCAACCCGAACCGACTCAATATAATACATCTGGGTCGGGTCATCGGGTTAGTTCAGGTCGAACCCGATTTTTAATTGGTTCGGGTGACGGGTTGAGTAATTTAACCCGATTACCCGAGTAACGATGTCGTTTTGGGTAATTTCTATTAGGAAATGTTCACAACCCGACCAACCCGACCACCCAACCCGACCAACCCGATCACCCAAAAATAGAAAAAAAAAATTTGTTTGAAATTTAATCAACTCGATTACCCGACCCGAACCAACCCGATTACCATCGGGTCGGGTCGAGTCAGGTTATCCAAAAAAATTTCCTTGAAACCGACCCGACTTCGTTTAATTAGTTTGGACATTTTTTCTCCCCAAACCCGACCCAACCCCGACTCGTGTGCACCCCTAAGTAGCATAACCAAGGAAGCAACAGAGACAAGCACGAGGTTCAAGCTTAGTGTGTTCATGTGGTTAAAGAAGAACAAAACAGGCACAACTAAAAACTTTGAGAGAACTATAGTTTGAAAGTCTCAGGTGAAGACGTTCATAAAGAGATACATTACCAAGAACAGAGGAAGGGAGACAATTGATAACATAGATAACAATAAGAGCAACTTCACCCCATATATATTTAGGACAAGAAGAGGAAATGAGCATAGCTCAAACAGATTCAAGATTGTGCCGATACTTTCTTTCAGCACGACCATTTTGCTGGTATATACTAGGACATGAAAACTCAGAAAGGGTTCCTTGTTTAGTAAGAAAAGTGAGTAGTTCTCAATCATGATATTTTAAGACATTATCATGACAAAAAAACTTTAATTGTCTTTGAAAATTGAGTTTTAATCATAGTGGCAAAGGAAATATAGATTTGAGGAAGTTCAGAATGATTTTTTATTAAATATATTCAGGTGAAACGTGAATAATCATCAATAAAAATCACAAAATATCGACAACCCCCCATGATGGGTGTAGGAGCTGGACCTAAAACATCAGAATGAACAAGATCAAAGGAGGAAACAGAAATAGATGTACTTTTATTAAAAGATAAAGCAGGTTGTTTGACTATTTGTTAAGATATACATTGTAAATATTATTATTTAATAAACCCTAAAACATCCTGAGAAATGAAATGACATAATTTACTAAAAGATTTGTGACCAAGACGTTTATGCCACAACTGAAGAGAAAAAGCAGTAGAAGCAGCACAAATAGTTGACACAGGAGGCGAAAGAACATGGAAGGTAGTGACCTCAAACAATCGTCCAAATTTACGAGCATTCCCAATGATCTGCCCTGTCCATGGATCCTGCACAAAACAACCAGCAGAAGAAAATGTAAGTATATAACCAAGGTCATACAATTGGCTAACAAATATGAGATTAAAGTTTAATTTGGGAATAAGGTAAGTATCTGATTGGGTAAAGGCAGGTAGGGAGATAAGACCCTTATGACTTACTTCCATGAGAGACTCATCAGCAGTATGAATGGAATGAATGATATCTGTAGAAGAAATGGAAGGGAATACATGTGATGAGAAAATCATATGATTACAATATGCAAAATCAAAATACTAATGATTATTACTTGGGGTAATGGCTAAGGCAGTAAGAGTATTACTGGATTGAGAAAGGACTTAAGAAGAGACTCAAGATCAGTAGTGGAAAGAGAAATCTCATAATCTGATACATCGTCGGCAACTGAAGTTACAATCACAGGCTTGGAGGAGGAACTTGTAACATCTTAATACTGAAAACCTAATATGTCTGCTTAAACAGTATTAGTCATGTTTCAACTAACTTATAACATTCAGCTAATCCATAATCATTCCTATAAAGAATCTATTATGGAGAGCGTTGTAAAAACTAAACTTCATTATATACATGTAAAACTATTTATATGATCAAAATAATATACATATGATGTACAAACTGAAATTGAATGGTCAAAATACTAAACTGCTCTTTAATCTTCTTCTACTCTATGCTTGAAGAGAACTTCTACCTGGATTTACATGGACACCTGGGGTGAGAATCAAATATCCTCAGTAGTAATGTACCTATACCAGCAGTCATAACAATTCATATTGAATATGTATACAATTCATGACATTTAAATACAATGATAATTAGAATTATAATTAGACATCAAATCGTATCATTGAATTCAAGAACCATTCACATCCTTATTTCATATAGTGTTTCCTGGGAAACATAGTTTGAGCTATTCCATACAAAAGTAAGGCAACCGCCCATACAACTGCCAATGCATGATCAGACAACCGCCCATATAGTTACCCAAAAAAATGCATATGTTATGATATGATGTATGAATATGATGCAATGCAAGTTGTGTTAGTATAATGTCATGGATACCATGAATGTCATGAACTTGCTTTTTCTTTCTCTGCAGTGAGGAAGGAATATGTTACCTTCTTAACCCATCAAGTAGGAATCCACCTACTATATGAACTGTGATGCTTAACCTTCCTTTAATGTCAAACTACTTAGTAATTTATCATTGCTTAATATAACTTTTTTTTTTTCTCAATCTTATTTTTAAAACCTTGATCTTAAGTGTTAAACTAATAAATAACTCATGCTTTTCATAATTTAGATATTATTGATATTAATTAAAATAACGTAAAAGAGCTTAATACATTTCATCATTTATATAAACAATATAATCTTTTTCCCTTGTTCTGCATCCAAACTTGAGCGCTGACTGAGTACATCCAAAATCATTTCTACTGACTGAGCACCTGAGCTCTCTAATCCCAGTGCCTAGGCGTTGGCTGGGCGTGTTCAAACCTCTCTTCTGTCAGCTGAGCGCTTGAGCGCCCCATTACCAGCGCTTAAGCGCTGGCTGGGTAGTAGCAAAACGTGTTGCTGCTCTCTTTCACCTTTCCACCCATTTCAACTCCTTCCAAATTAATTTCTTGGAGCTTTTCCATTCAACAACCAGAATATATCCTTAAATAAAATCTTAATGCCTCAATCTAGCACAAAAAAATATCAACCTATCTTCCTTGAAAAACCCATTTTTAACCATCACAATTCATGAAAAACTAAGAGCATAATCTTCTCCTCCACTTCATCCACAATCATAATAAACTGAAAAAAACTTCATAACTCACATGATCTCATATTAACACATCATAAACAGCAGTCTCATGAAAGAAATGGGATGAGAAAAGAATGATAAACAAAGTAGAATTAAATCCCCCTACCTCTTCGTGAAGTCTTTTTGTGGAGATGTTGCTTAAACCTTAGTTTTTCCTTTTTCTCTTCTCTTCCTCTCCTCCTCTTCTTTCTCTTTTCTCTTCTCCTCTTCTCTTCCCCTTTGTGCATTTTCTGCTACTGAAAAAGGGAAGAAGAAAGAGTCATTTATTTGACTCTTTTTCAACTTGATGGATAAGTATTATAATCTTATACCTCTTAGGAACACTTTAATATTTTTATTTCAAGTTTTCTCACCTCTATAAGTATTAGAATAAATCCTAAGATTTATCTAATTACCAAATTCATCATTATCTTTAATTTCCATATTTGCGTTAAGTCCATTCGGTATCAAAACACTTATTCGGTGTGCTTAAAAATACTAAACAAACTTAGTTTTTTTTCAAACTTTAACTACAACTTCCTTAACTCCTTTATAACTTAAAAGCAAATTTTTCATGATTATTTCTCTTATCTAGGTAATTTACATTATTTTTTAGTCATTTTAGGCTATTTTTCACATTTTGTGTTGCGACAAATTGCCTAAACTAACTCAGTTGACCATAAAACTTTACAGACATATCAAGTAAGTGTTTGGCTATCTCTAAAACCCTACGCAAGCCTGACATATTCTTGAGGATGTTACAGAACTAGTACGAGGTTAAAACTTTCTCTAATCAAACCTTTGTGGACGAGTAGAGTTCTGCGGACGACTAGGGCACTACTCAATCGAATGTCCTAGAACTTTGCAATATCTACATATCTAAGAGGGGTATGTAAGAGCAATATGACCCTTATTCTTACAAGTGTGGCACTCTATAGTGGGACATTAAGCAAAAACATGACCAAGTTTACAATAACGACTACAGAATTTCCCTCTCTAGTGAGTAATTGCAAAGGCTAAATCTGCTTTAGGTCGAAAAAGACCCAGTCTAGTTTCTTCTGATTTCAGATGAGGAAGTCCATCCTCAAGTGTAGGCAGGGGATCCTAATGTAGTAGGGAAGCTCGAACAAGGTTATAGTCATTAGTGAGAGTCATTAGAAATTGGATGAGCCTGGTGCGATCACGGTATTCCTCATATAGTTTGGCATCACTTTTTTGTTTCAAGATTGACTCACACAGAATCATTTGATCCCAAATAGCTTTCATTTGAGCCAGGAAATCTTATATAGCTTGACCAGGTTCTTGTTTCAGATTGTTGAGTTCCTTCAGCAATTAGTATTGATGAGACAAAACAAAAATTATATATCTATTTTTTAGATCTCATACCTCTTTGATAGTGTCAAAGCGTCCAAATTGTAAGTAAATGTTGAGAGTAGAGGTGTTTAAGAACCAAGTGATAATCTGATGATTTTTGCTATCCCAATCTTCTAATTTTTCAGCATATTTCTCATCAGTGTCATCTTTAGCTTTGTCATGGCAAGTAATACTTTCGATAAAGTATCCGTATGCAACTTTGACCTGAGTTGAGTGCTTTCTCACTCTTTAGTCATACATTCATGTTTATGAAATGCATATGACATTTTGAATTATGTTAGTTGATAAGCTCTCTAGGCCCTTTTTCGAATAACATCGAAAAATAGTTTCTTATCTTTAAAATACTTCATTTCCCTTTTTCGATTAGAATAAAAAAATATATCATTTGAATAACTCTCTTAGTTTATTCGATTAGCCTTAAAAACATTATGAAATAGTCTTCTCAAATAGCTTTCTTAGCTTATTCGATTATCATCGAAAATATCCATTCAATTAACTATCATAATCTTTTGATTAACATCAAAATCTTACCAATTGAACAACACACTTAGTCTACTCGATTAACACTAAAAATGCCCTTCTGAATTATATCAATTGAATAACTTTCCTAGTTTATTTGTGTGACATATCGCCAAAGTTTTTGGTCTTTCAGAAAGTCACGCATGACCTCAACCCAGTGGGTGTAGTTTGAACCATTTAGTAAAATTGGAATTGGTTGAGCAACATCAGACTTTTTCATAGTAGTAGAGAAGAATAACAAAAAGTACATTTTCGGGGCTGAATTGATAGAAAAAAACTTAAAAAATAGAAATATCTCATCGAAAAACCTTAAGAAGGGTCTAGTGCCACATCAGTGCATTGAATGACACGTCAGCCAAATGAACCAGGTTAGCAAGCCACGTCAGTCGGTCGTAGGTCACTGGATCACTTCTGCTGGATCGAGTGCATGAGACACGCACACATAAGGAGAAGGTGGCGCGTGTGATGATGGTTGGAGGTGAAATTTTGGTGGTTGGTAGATCGGCGGACAACAGTTCCAACGATGTTGGTGGTGTCAAAAATAGAGGTCTGAGGAGCGATGAACCATAAATGGCAGCGGTGAAGTATTTTTGGGATTTGGAACAATGTTTGAGACTAAGTCTGGAATCTAGGAATGAGCCTGAAATCTAGGACGAAGTCTAGAGTGTGGAGTCTGGATTCTAGGATCGGACCGAGAGCCTAGATTCTCTGATACCAAGTTAGAAATAGAAAAAGAAATAGAAATAAATAGATAAATATTAGTAATTTGTATATATTTTTGAATGAATAAATACAGGAAGACTAACCTTTATTTATACAAGAAGATTGTTGTATAGAAAAAAATAATAAAATATAATGATGTACTAAATCAACATAATTATATATTAAATTAATTACAATCATCCCTAAAATCAATCGTGATAAATTATAATTTCAATTATAATTAATCACACTAATATTAAAAATATACTTTTTTATTTAAAATTTTATATTAGAATCAAATGTTAGAAGTATTTTACATGTATAATGATGTTGGTACTAAATTTTAGTGGTGGATTTAAGAAGTTAAATGGCAAAAAAACATCCTTAGAGCTGCGAACTTAGAAGGGAAAAATGTATTTTTCATTAAATAAATGTAACCACTGCAACATGGAATGAAGTCACAACAAAGCTCCTACGCTGGAAGAGCTGCCAATATGGACAATAGCTATGAAGTACAGACACGCCGATTATGAGGCGTATCCGCGTGTCAGACACGTGTCCGTGTCAGACACATGAAGACACCTATACGACACACGTGTTCTGCGTGTCCGAATGTGTCCGATTAAAAAGATTATCTTTTTCAGTTTGGACACGTCTTAGACACGCTTGAATACTTCTCGGACATGCTCAGACACTTCTCGGACATACTTGGACACGACTTGAACACGACTCATTAATTTTTTTTTTAAAAAAAAATTAGTTTCTATGACTAACATTCAATTAGTAAGTCTGTAAGTCACTTAAGCTCAATCACATGACTGACGTCCCAAGCCACTATTTTCACATACCAGTATTTTAAGTTTTATCTTTTCACACGCCACTATTAGACTTTTAAGTTTTATCTTTTCACACATCACTATTTTCATCTGCTTCTTCTACCTCTGCTCGTACCAAGTCGTCCACTTCGTTGTCATCGAAGCTTGCCTCACACTAATATTCCCTCTAGTTTTTTTTATGCACATGTACTTGTACATGATTAGTTCTATTAGGAGAAGTTGGTTTAGGAGATTTTTTAGAATATGTCAATAGAAATTATGTTCTATATTTTTTAGGAATGATTTACTAGATAGTAAATATTAACACATATGACATATATTAAAATATTATAAATCTTCAAACTTATAAAAATGATATTAATGATTATGAATCTTTTTTCTTAAATTTTGAATATATATATATATATATATATATATATATATATATATAATCTTACTCTGGTGAGAGGAGTGTTTATTATAAGAAGTGAGAGGAGTAAATATTGACTATTGGATCTTACATGAATGATACTGAGATTAGAACATAAATATATGTGACTTTTTTAAGTGGTCACATGACCTTTAAGTAATCTTTAATCTTAACCATCTATGTATGGTTGTATGGTCAAGATTTATTTCTTTCATCCTCTCACAATAAAAATTCCTTTCACTAAATATGCCCCATATATATATATGGGAAAGGATCCACTTACACCTAATGTAAGTAAAAAAGACTTACACTCAATCTTACACCCTTCATTTTATTTTGATCCTGTGGCTATAATAGAAGATAAATAGTAGCCACATGATCACAATAAAATGAAGGGTATAAGATTTGGTGTAAATTTAAATATAACATAATGATAAGATATCATAAGATAGAATAAGCACGAAAGTATGTAACTAACATGATAACTTTATTTACTATCAAGTGTTTGATAACAAATAGCAATAGTATAAATTACCTTATAATATAACAAATATTATACTTACTAAAATACCCATCTTCATTAAAGCAAAAAACATTTTAAAAAGTAAGCCCTTTCTCAAGAAAGGACCTTGACACATTCATCCACGGAGAAAGAAAAAAACGAAACAATAAGCAACGAGTTAATGAGTCTAAAAATCACATCTTAACCAAAAAAATTACTTAGCCTTTTTTTTCCCACATCTTAACCTATTTCACCATAGCCATTTCTTGCCTAACACCACATATTGACCCAAAACATTAAGATAAAGGCAATGGGTTATGAGTCTTCATTGCTTAACTCGTTCCTTACCAGCATGAGACTTCATAACTTACACTTGAATTTTTAACATTCTCTCTCTTAAATGTGAGTCTCAACCTTAGTCCATAGTAGTCTGTTCTCCCTCAAGGGAAAATCTTTTCAAGTATTCATAGGGTTACAAACCAAGAATCAGGTCTTGTCTAATGTGCTAGAATTTTTTGGATCTATTAATCTCAATATTTATGACATATCAATATATATAAAGAGTTTTAAGGTTACCTTGAAAAGACGTCGATGAGGAAGTCATTGTTGAAAACCTTAAAATCAATCTCGATGAGAGAGAGATACAATTCATATCCCATAGTAGTTGCTCATGTATCAGTATCAATGGGGCAACTGTACGCACTAGAGTGACTAGGAATAAGAGTATATCCATGTATATATAGAATAACTAAAATGAGTTAGACCTACTCACTATGGCAAACCCATATACAGGACCTATAAAATAAAACTCACATATGAGCAGTGCTTTAACAACAATAGGCCCATTAACAATATTGATCACAATTTGTGCTAAACAAAATGCTCTAATAATTTTGACATTTAATTAATCTAGGTTTTATAAAATTATAATATGATTTATGCTAGTCCATAAAAAAATTCTAACATTCTCTCACTTGGACAACATAAGTGTAACATCCCGAAAATTAATAATTTCAGAATAAATGATCATTTTACAATATTTGGGATTTTCTAGAATTTTCTCGGATTTTTTTTCGAAAACCTGAGAATATTTTAATATATTCCTCGTTTTGCGTGTGCACTGAGCTGAGAATTGCTGAGGTCAGTGTAACGCTCCGGAAACTAATTATTTCACCGCCAATAGTCATTTTCTAATATTTGTGATTTATGTGAATTTTTCTAGAATTTTTCGGAAACGACGAATATTTTAATATATTCTTCGTTTTGCGTGAAACTGAAAGTGAGTCGTGAAAACGACTGTAGTGCTTCAAAAATTGAAAAATTATATGACGAATAGTCGTTTTATAATATTTTCAATTTTTGAAAATTTTCTGGGAATTTTCCGGAACCGTCGAATATTTTAATATATTTCTCGTTTTTGCGTCTTGTGAGCGTAATCGAGAAACGCGATGTTTTCTCTGAGAACCTTGGACTATGGACATGTCGACGGGGGATCTTACTAAACCCGAGGCTTGACACAGTTTACGAGGTTTCACAATTTTCGAGAAATCTTAACAGATACATTTAAATCGATACAGCGAAAAATTCATCTGTCAGATTAATTAAATCCTGACTTACAATCACTGTAACTATTATCTATTGGATAATAGTGTGTAATAAAAATACTATCACATTATCCTAATGTAATCCACTTTATGTCAAATCTACCTACTTTAATCCAAATTTAATGGTTAAATATTCAAGCTTCCTTAGAAGCTTTGACCCCAAGCTTTGACCACATGTGTTAGCTTCCAAAGGAAGCCAAATTTTGTCACCCATTTCTCTCTCTCATGTACGTGATCTGCAGCCCCAAAAAGGTGAATGAATTGATTTGAATTATCCAAATAATTCATTTAACTCATTAACACCCCAAAAGCACCATTTCTTCTTCCTTTTACGTTTCTTCTCCTTCTTTCTCTCTTCAACCTTTTCTTTCTTCCTCTTCCAGCCACCACACGTCCAGCCACCCTCCAAAGACTCCAACATTCATAAAAATTCACATCAACCATATTTTCTTAATCTCCTACTCCTCTCATCATCTTTTGTGCTTGGAGTTTTCAAGAAAGCTTCCATCTTCAACCATTTCTCAAGCTTTGAAGGTGAGCTCCCATGGCTGAAAAATTTCAGACTTCCACTCCATTTTCGTTTCTGGTTTTCCTCTTGATTTAATGGTCATTTTCTTCTTCTTTTTCACATCATTACCTTGTTCTAACTTGGACCACATTTCCTAGGGTTTTTGAGCTTCAAATCCGAAAATCAAGAGTGCTCTTGGAATTTTTCTTGGTTCTTCATCTTGGTAAGAGGAAGATTAATCCTCCTCAACCTCTTTAGCAACTAGGAATCTTGTATTTGATTTTTGGAAGAAAAACCACATGGTGGTTGTTCTTGAAATTGCTTGAAATTGATTTCTTGGATGTTACCTTAATTTAGCTTTGAGTAGTTGATTGAGTGGTTAATTATTCATGTAATTTTGTGATTGAAATCCATGTTGCTTTGGAAATTCTGGTTGCTGGAACCCCTGGATATGTCACGGTTTGGGGCTGTTTTTGGGCTGGAAAATGAATGGAAATGATGCTTAAATTTTGACCAATGCATGGCAAATTAAATCAAGTAGTTAAGGTTGATTCAAGTGGACAAAATTCTGGTTGTTGGACCTTGGTGAGTGCCACGGTTTTGGGCTGTTCTTAAGAGCGAGAATTTTGGTTAACATTGTGTCAAGAGTAATGCTAGGCAAATTAGGTAAAGGAAGACTAAACTAGTGAGAAGAAAATTGGTAACCTAGGACCCTATGGGGTGCCACGGTTTTGAGGCTAGCAATTAAGGAAATTGTGATAAATTGTAACAAGCATTTGATTTGCGTAATCAATGTATAAATATGGAATGTAATGGAAGAAGAATTTGAAATTGAAACTCAAGTGATGCCACGGTTTTGGTTGGAAAAATGGGGTAATTTATGGTTAATGTGCAATAAGTATAAGACTAGAATTAATTAAGTAACAAGATGGGATTTAATGAAAGAACAATTGGAAGTTGAAACTTCTATGGTGGCTACGGTTTTGGAGCCAAGAACCTAGGGTTTTTGGTGAGTTAATTGAACAAGTGAACACTTTAAATAATTAAGGGAGTGGTGTACAAGATTATGGCTTGAGAGGAATTGGAATTGAATTCATTAGGAGGCCACGGCCTCTAGTACATTTTTTTGGGAAAATGTAATTTTGGTAAATTGGAAGTATAAGTAAATAGATACTTAGAGAACTAGGTAATGAAATGGACAATTATTAAATTAGAAGGATTATTAGGATTAAGACTTCATAAGCCTTAAAGGACTAAGAACGAATTCATCATAAGACTTAAGGTGATTATAAGTGGGTAAAGAACATGAGAATGTGAGACTTGAGGGCTTAAATAAAATGTAAGTTATTGGAGATCGAATTGCCTTAGTATGTTAAGTTGATTTTTGAACATGAACCTTGAAATGAGGAATAAGTTCTAAGTTAGGATTCGTAATGAACCTAATGACGTATTAATTGATTTGACATTGATATTATGTGATTATGGGTCCATGTGAGTGACCATTTATATATTGATGCTTATGTTGGCCTATTGTGGCATATTATGGAATTGTATGAAATTATGAATCATACATGTGCATGCATAGTGTCTTATGCATTGTGATTGTCCTTGTGGACTGTTGTAAGGCCTAGTTGCCTAGGAGATTGAACACACCTTAGTGCGGGTGCGAATAGACAAGTGTGGGTCGTGTTATGACCTCGGGGCGTCGGGGTGCGGGTCCCTCACATGGACGATTTAGAGCTCTCCGTGCCGTGGGGCAAACCGATGCAAACACACCGACGATCCGGACTTGACACTGTCCTATATCGTGATCTAGTGTAGAATGTACGTACAATGTCATGATTTGCGCATGAGAAAATTTATTGATAGCACGGCCTCGGCGGTAGGAGTTACGCACATGTCTCCCGATCTTTCTCTCCGCTTGATTGAGTCTAGCTCCATGGAGTAGGAATTTGGGAAAGCATGCATATGAGTCATGATATACCCCTGTCATTGTTAATATTTATTTTTCCATAACTATGGTGATTTAATAATTCTTGTGATGATTATCTGCACAGGAACTGTCTATTTGCTTACTTGTTGGAATTTACGCTTATTAAATTGAATATGATATTCGAGTTGCTAATTAATTGGGCGCGTGGCGCCGTTTGTTCTAGCGGCTATGATTGGTAATGATGGTAGGATGTCTTACCTCTTTCTTGTATTCTTGTGCTTCTGTTATGTATATATATATGTACGTTTGATAAAAGATCGTGAGGGAGATGAAGAGGAATCTTGGTTGATTTGGATTGGACGTTTGGATAAGATTTCTTCAATTACGTGAGAGCATAGCTGCGTGGAGGCATTGATGCCTGTCTCGTCAACCGGGACTTGAGCGTCGTATATGTGCATGGGGTTACGGATTTGTCTCTTGGTGGTACCCATCCCTGGGTTACTACTTTTCCCCTTTAGTGTTTTTAGTCCCATTTGTATTTTATTTGACTCTGTAATTATTATATCCTATGATATCAATTATTTATGTTAATTAACTATAAAAAATATATATAGAAGGCATAGGATTTTATTTTGGTGGTTGTGTATAAGATGATGTTGCATTTGGATATGGGTTAATACAAATACATTTCATTCGAGGCTCGTATGTTCTACTTACGTATAAACATAAAAAAAAAATAAACTTCTAAATTTTGAAACGTATGTTATCATGGCTGTGACACACCTGAATTTAGTAACTATGGTGTAACGACGATTATGCTCTGGTTGCTACATCAAGGGGTGTTACATTAGGTGGTATCAGAGCAGTTCATCCTGTTGAGCCGGGGTATGGACTTGCTATGTTTAGGCATATTAGAATTTTGTCTGTTGTGCACTTCCTTGTCTCTTGATTGAGATGATGGGAAAGGAATGCATGGCTTGCTGTAGGTTGAATGTTGATAGCTAATGTTATGCAGTTACATGATATTGAGGACTGGCCTACTCAATATGTAATGTTCTGTGTGTACAGGAAACTATGACTTCACCTAGGCGTACTGTGTTAGGAAAGTAGGAATTCTTTTGTGAGGAGATCAAAAGGTTTTGGAAAACCGATCTTCTGGAGAAAGAAATAGTTGGTGTGAACTAGGTTCGAGAAGCAGTTTGGAAGTTGACGGCTTACGAGGGGCTACGCTGTAGAAGCAGAATGAAGGAGCTCGAGCTAGAGATCGTTAGAATTCATGAATTGACTTGTCATGTTTGAATTGTGTGATTTTGTGTGTTTGGTTTCCGAAGAGAAATAATGTTGTTTGAAATAATTATGTTTGTTTTGATATGTATGTTTTGTCCGACTTCGAAGAAAGTCAATGGCTCGTGGCAGACGTATGCGTGTAAACGCAGGACAAGACAATGGAAGCATGACGCGACGACGACGAAGGCATGCAAGGGATAGCTAGCGTGGTGACTTACCGGGATCGAGAGGATCACGCAACAACGAGAGTTGGAAGTTGAGGTTCAGAATCTGTTGGAGGAAAGTCGACTTCGGGGCAAACGTGGACTACCTAGATTTCAAAGGAGGAGTAATAGAAAAGCTAACCGGTTTAGCGAAAACCATGCGCACGGGTATCGGGAAACAACAACAACAACCAACCTGGACAAAGTACTAGTGGCGGTGTATCTATTCAGATCCCGACATCTTCGCCAAGGTGTATGAAATGCGGAAAGGAACACTTCACGAGGGAGTGTAAGATCAAAGGGATAATCTGTTTTAAATGTGGAAAGCCTGGACACGTCTCTCGCAACTGCGACCAAGCAAAGGTAAATTCTTCGATCAATCTTGTAAAAATTTGTAGAACCCAAGCGGAAGCGAACTTATACCCTGGGAGGTCTTGAGACTTCAAAATTCGGAGATCTAAACCGTGGAAGTTATGCCTCAAATGACGATCCGTAATCGTCTTTGTATAATTCAGGGGTAACCCTTCCTTTTACAATTTGTAACTTTATGGATCATTAGGATTCATCTGTATCTTTCTTATCTTCAACTTAAATTATTTCCATTTCTGTTACTAAGACTTGTCGTTGACACCTAAGTTTATGTAATCTGTTCTATTTCTACTAAAGACTGAATCTTTCGTTGATCTATCTTGCTTACCTAAAATCATGTCTATTTGAGCTCCTAATTCTAGAAATTGATTGGTCGTTTCCCGATTATCACCTGCTAGAGCGTTTCGATCAACACCTTAGTGATTTTCGAAACTAAGGCTTTTGAGTTCGTAACAGCTAACAAAGTCGAAGCTTTGTGAGGAAAAAGAAATCCAAGGATACATGTTACCTTTTATAGAGGACAAAAGAAAAGGGAATATGACTGTCACCATTGTAGTCAGTAAGTTTCTTGTGAAGAACTACAGTGCTGTCAGTTAAGGAGAAGAGTGGGACATCTCAGTGAGATGAGCACCATCGTCAAACGAACGAGATTATGATCAAGGGTGAGTATCCTCGAGAGAAAGATGTACGTCTGGTCATCATTAAGTTCGCGGAAGATTGAGAATGTCCCGAAATGATTTCGAATGCGCTATGGGCATTATGGGTGCCTCGTGATGCCATTCGGAATAACAAATCCTCTTGTCGTATTCATGAGTGACATGAATTGTATCTTTGTCCTTACCCAGAACAGAATTGTCATTGTCATTAATGATGACATTCTGATCTATTCTCGAAAATGTGGAGATACACGTTGGACATCTCGGCATAGTTTTCTCAACTTTAAAGGAGAGAGAGTAAATGCCAAAGTATCAGAGTACGGATTCTTAATTGAGAAGGTTCAGTTTTGGATCATGAAGTTCCAAATTGTTGTGGATTCCCAAGAGATTGAAGCAGTTCTTCAAAAGGAAAAAAAAAAAATCGGAGACCGTAAAAGAGACACATAACTGGTGGGATTAGTTAGTTTTATCGAAGAAGACACATAGATTGAAGGAGTATTAATGGATCCTCCAAGATAGCCGGATATCTTGCTCAGTTTACAAGAAGAGAATCAAAACTTCTATGGACTAACGCGTGTGAAGAAAGGTTTTAAAGGTCGAGGAGACATTTGAATGCTTGTCAGATTTGGTTCTACCTAATCCCAGGGAACTGTTTGGAGAATTTTATGCTTCACAGTAAAATCTAGGATATGTGTTCATGCAAGGTTGGGAAAGTTGCGACTTACACCTCAAGGTAGTTGCGGACACATTGGGAATTGCCTAACTCACGGTTTGGTGCTAGTTGTAGTTAAAGTTTCTCTGAGAATATGGAGACGCTTGCTACGATCAACGCTTTTAGCAATCACAAGGACTTGAAGTATCCATTCGATAAAAAGGGGTTGAACATGAGACAGGAAAGGTGATTAGAGTTTTGAAGGAGTATGACGTCTAGTTTCAGTGTCGTCCTGTCTGGGTCACTAATAAACCCATTCCAAAATTCTTTGGACTATATCAAATTTCGTTTCGGGTTTGGTTCAATAGCTTGTCAGCAGATTCTGTCATCCTTTCTTTCTAAATCTCCATGATATCTTTCATATGTCACGATCGCGAAAGTATGTCACCGATCCAGCCACATCATCAACTAAACCCGGTGCAATTCAGAGAGAGTCTGATTTGTGAAAAACTTCTCGTAAAGATTGAGAATAGAAGGATAAAGCAACGCAAAGATATAGAGATCGCGTTGGTAAGGGTGATCTAAATTGACGTAACTAGAGACACAATCTGATGAGGGTAAGAAAATAAGATGAAGAAACACGTTAATATTTGATCTAAGGGATGAAAATTTCGAGGACGAAATTCCTTTTAGTTGGGGAGTGTTGTAACATCCCGAAAATTAATAATTTTAGAATAAATGATCATTTTACAATATTTGGGATTTTCTAGAATTTTCTGGATTTTTTCTGAAAATGCAGAATATTTTAATATATTCCTCGTTTTGCGCGCACCTTATTGGTGAGAATTGCTTGAGGTCGGTGTAATGCTCCGGAAACTAATTATTTCACCGCCAATAGTCATTTTCTAATATTTGTGATTTATGTGAATTTTTCTAGAATTTTTCGAAACTTGACGAATATTTTAATATATTTTTCGTTTTGCGTGAAACTCGAAAGGCTCAATAGAGTCGTGAAAACGATTGTAGTGCTTCAAAAATTGAAAAATTATATGACGAATAGTCGTTTTATAATATTTGCAATTTTGGAAATTTTCTGGGAATTTTCCGAACCGTCGAATATTTTAATATATTCCTCGTTTTGCGTCTTGTTGAGCAGAATCGAGAGAAACGCGATGTTTTCTCACGAGAACCTTGGACTATGGACATGTCGACGGGGATCTTACTAAACCCGAGACTTGACACAGTTTACGAGGTTTCACAATTTTAGAAATCTTAACGAGATACATTTAAGTCGATACGAAAAATTCATCTGTCAGATTAATTAAAACCGACTAACGTCAATCAGTAACTATTATCTATTGGATAATAGTGTGTAATAAAAATACTATCACATTATCCTAATGTAATCCACTTTATGTCAAATCTACCTACTTTAATCCAAATTTAATGGTTAAATATTCAAGCTTCCTTAAGAAGCTTTGACCCCAAGCTTTGACCACATGTGTTAGCTTCCAAAGGAAGCCAAATTTTGTCACCCATTTCTCTCTCTCATGTACGTGATCTGCAGCCCCAAAAAGGTGAATGAATTGATTTGAATTATCCAAATAATTCATTTAACTCATTAACACCCCAAAAGCACCATTTCTTCTTCCTTTTACGTTTCTTCTCCTTCTTTCTCTCTTCAACCTTTTCTTTCTTCCTCTTCCAGCCACCACACGTCCAGCCACCCTCCAAAGACTCCAACATTCATAAAAATTCACATCAACCATATTTTCTTAATCTCCTACTCCCTCTCATCATCTTTTGTGCTTGGAGTTTTCAAGAAAGCTTCCATCTTCAACCATTTCTCAAGCTTTGAAGGTGAGCTCCCATGGCTGAAAAATTTCAGACTTCCACTCCATTTTCGTTTCTGGTTTTCCTCTTGATTTAATGGTCATTTTCTTCTTCTTTTTCACATCATTACCTTGTTCTAACTTGGACCACATTTCCTAGGGTTTTGAGCTTCAAATCAGAAAATCAAGAGTGCTCTTGGAATTTTTCTTGGTTCTTCATCTTGGTAAGAGGAAGATTAATCCTCCTCAACCTCTTTAGCAACTAGGAATCTTGTATTTGATTTTTGGAAGAAAAACCACATGGTGGTTGTTCTTGAAATTGCTTGAAATTGATTTCTTGGATGTTACCTTAATTTAGCTTTGAGTAGTTGATTGAGTGGTTAATTATTCATGTAATTTTGTGATTGAAATCCATGTTGCTTGCTTGGAAATTCTGGTTGCTTTGGAACCCCCTGGATATGTCACGGTTTGGGGCTGTTTTTGGGCTGGAAAATGAATGGAAATGATGCTTAAATTTTGACCAATGCATGGCAAATTAAATCAAGTAGTTAAGGTTGATTCAAGTGGACAAAATT
The DNA here is from genome assembly GCA_029884605.1 of Ormosia emarginata. Taxonomy (NCBI): domain Eukaryota; kingdom Viridiplantae; phylum Streptophyta; class Magnoliopsida; order Fabales; family Fabaceae; genus Ormosia; species Ormosia emarginata. The sequence continues at coordinate 14,543,573 of JAQQTP010000086.1, forward strand.
CTGGTTGTTGGACCTTGGTGAGTGCCACGGTTTTGGGTGTTCTTAAGAGCGAGAATTTTGGTTAACATTGTGTCAAGAGTAATGCTAGGCAAATTAGGTAAAGGAAGACTAAACTAGTGAGAAGAAAATTGGTAACCTAGGACCCTATGGGGTGCCACGGTTTTGAGGCTAGCAATTAAGGAAATTGTGATAAATTGTAACAAGCATTTGATTTAAGTAATCAATGTATAAATATGGAATGTAATGGAAGAAGAATTTGAAATTGAAACTCAAGTGATGCCACGGTTTTGGTTGGAAAAATGGGGTAATTTATGGTTAATGTGCAATAAGTATAAGACTAGAATTAATTAAGTAACAAGATGGGATTTAATGAAAGAACAATTGGAAGTTGAAACTTCTATGGTGGCTACGGTTTTGGAGCCAAGAACCTAGGGTTTTTGGTGAGTTAATTGAACAAGTGAACACTTTAAATAATTAAGGGAGTGGTGTACAAGATTATGGCTTGAGAGGAATTGGAATTGAATTCATTAGGAGGCCACGGCCTCTAGTACATTTTTTTGGGAAAATGTAATTTTGGTAAATTGGAAGTATAAGTAAATAGATACTTAGAGAACTAGGTAATGAAATGGACAATTATTAAATTAGAAGGATTATTAGGATTAAGACTTCATAAGCCTTAAAGGACTAAGAACGAATTCATCATAAGACTTAAGGTGATTATAAGTGGGTAAAGAACATGAGAATGTGAGACTTGAGGGCTTAAATAAAATGTAAGTTATTGGAGATCGAATTGCCTTAGTATGTTAAGTTGATTTTTGAACATGAACCTTGAAATGAGGAATAAGTTCTAAGTTAGGATTCGTAATGAACCTAATGACGTATTAATTGATTTGACATTGATATTATGTGATTATGGGTCCATGTGAGTGACCATTTATATATTGATGCTTATGTTGGCCTATTGTGGCATATTATGGAATTGTATGAAATTATGAATCATACATGTGCATGCATAGTGTCTTATGCATTGTGATTGTCCTTGTGGACTGTTGTAAGGCCTAGTTGCCTAGGAGATTGAACACACCTTAGTGCGGGTGCGAATAGACAAGTGTGGGTCGTGTTATGACCTCGGGGGCGTCGGGGTGCGGGTCCCTCACATGGACAGTTTAGAGCTCCTCTGTGCCGTGGGGCAAACCGATGCAAACACACCGACGATCCGGACTTGACACTGTCCTATATCGTGATCTAGTGTAGAATGTATGTACAATGTCATGATTTGCGCATGAGAAAATTTATTGATAGCACTGGCCTCGGCGGTAGGAGTTACGACATGTCTCCTGATCTTTCTCTCCGCTTGATTGAGTCTAGCTCCATGGAGTAGGAATTTGGGAAAGCATGCATATGAGTCATGATATACCCTGTCATTGTTAATATTTATTTTTCCATAACTATGACTGATTTAATAATTACTGTGATGATTATCTGCCTGGAACTGTCTATTTGCTTACTGTTGGAATTTCTGCTTATTAAATTGAATATGATATTCTGAGTTGCTAATTGGGCGCGTGGCGCCGTTTTGTTCCTAGCAGCTATGATTGGTAATGATGGTAGGATGTCTTACCTCTTTCTTGTATTCTTGTGCTTCTGTTATGTATATATATATGTACGTTTGATAAAAGATCGTGAGGGAGATGAAGAGGAATCTTGGTTGATTTGGATTGGACGTTTGGATAAGATTTCTTCAATTACGTGAGAGCATAGCTGCGTGGAGGCATTGATGCCTGTCTCGTCAACTGGGACTTCGAGCGTCGTATATGTGCATGGGGTTACGGATTTGTCTGCTGGTGGTACCCATCCCACGGGTTACTACTTTTCCCCTTTAGTGTTTTTAGTTCCCATTTGTATTTTATTTGACTCTGTAATTATTATATCCTATGATATCAATTATTTATGTTAATTAACTATAAAATATATATAGAAGGCATAGGATTTTATTTTGGTGGTTGTGTATAAGATGATGTTGCATTTGGATATGGGTTAATACAAATACATTTCATTCGAGGCTCGTATGTTCTACTTACGTATAAACATAAAAAAAAATAAACTTCTAAATTTTGAAACGTATGTTATCATGGTTTGTGACACACCTGAATTTAGTAACTATGGTGTAACGACGATTATGCTCTGGTTGCTACATCAAGGGGTGTTACATTAGGTGGTATCAGAGCAGTTCATCCTGTTGAGCCGGGGTATGGACTTGCTATGTTTAGGCATATTAGAATTTTGTCTCGTTGTGCACTTCCTTGTCTCTTGATTGAGATGATGGGAAAGGAATGCATGGCTTGCTGTAGGTTGAATGTTGATAGCTAATGTTATGCAGTTACATGATATTGAGGACTGGCCTACTCAATATGTAATGTTCTGTGTGTACAGGAAACTATGACTTCACCTAGGCGTACTGTGTTAGGAAAGTAGGAATTCTTTTGTGAGGAGATCAAAAGGTTTTGGAAAACCGATCTTCTGGAGAAAGAAATAGTTGGTGTGAACTAGGTTCGAGAAGCAGTTTGGAAGTTGACGGCTTACGAGGGGCTACGCTAGTAGAAAGCAGAATGAAGGAGCTCGAGCTAGAGATCGTTAGAATTCATGAATTGACTTGTCATGTTTGAATTGTGTGATTTTGTGTGTTTGGTTTCCGAAGAGAAATAATGTTGTTTGAAATAATTATGTTTGTTTTGATATGTATGTTTTGTCCGACTTCGAAGAAAGTCAATGGCTCGTGGCAGACGTATGCGTGTAAACGCAGGACAAGACAATGGAAGCATGACCGCGACGACAGAAGGCATGCAAGGGATAGCTAGCGTGACAACTTACCAGGATCAGAGGATCACGCAACAACGAGAGTTGGAAGTTGAGGTTCAGAATCTGTTGGAGGAAAGTCGACTTCGGGGCAAACGTGGACTACCTAGATTCCAAAGGAGGAATAATAGAAAAGCTAACCAGTTTAAGCGAAAACCATGCGCACGGGTATCAGGGAAACAACAACAACAACCAATTCCTGGACAAAGTACTAGTGGCGGTGTATCTATTCAGATCCCGACATCTTCGCCAAGGTGTATGAAATGCGGAAAGGAACACTTCACGAGGGAGTGTAAGATCAAAGGGATAATCTGTTTTAAATGTGGAAAGCCTGGACACGTCTCTCGCAACTGCGACCAAGCAAAGGTAAATTCTTGACCAATCTTGTAAAAATTTGTAGAACCACAAGCGGAAGCCGAACTTATACCCGGGAGGTCTTGAGACTTCAAAATTCGGAGATCTAAACCGTGGAAGTTATGCCTCAAATGACGATCCCTGTAATCGTCTTTGTATAATTCTCAGGGGTAACCCTTCCTTTTACAATTTGTAACTTTATGGATCATTAGGATTCATACGTATCTTTCTTATCTTCAACTTAAATTATTTCCATTTCTGTTACTAAGACTTGTCGTTGACACCTAAGTTTATGTAATCTGCATTCTATTTCTACTAAAGACTGAATCTTTCGTTGATCTATCTTGCTTACCTAAAATCATGTCTATTTGAGCTCCTAATTCTAGAAATTGATTGGTCGTTTCCCGATTATCACTGCTAGAGCGTTTCGATCAACACCTTAGTGATTTTCGAAACTAAGGCTTTTGAGTTCGTAACAGCTAACAAAGTCGAAGCTTTGTGAGGAAAAAGAAATCCAAGGATACATGTTACCTTTTATAGAGGACAAAAGAAAAGGGAATATGACTGTCACCATTGTAGTCAGTAAGTTTCTTGTGAAGAACTACAGTGCTGTCAGTTAAGGAGAAGAGTGGGACATCTCAGTGAGATGAGCACCATCGTCAAACGAACGAGATTATGATCAAGGGTGAGTATCCTCAGAGAAAGATGTACGTCCTGGTCATCATTAAGTTCGCGGAAGATTGAGAATGTCCCCGAAATGATTTCGAATGCGCTATGGGCATTATGGGTGCCTCGTGATGCCATTCGGAATAACAAATCCTCTTGTCGTATTCATGAGTGACATGAATTGTATCTTTGTCCTTACCCAGAACAGAATTGTCATTGTCATTAATGATGACATTCTGATCTATTCTCGAAAATGTGGAGATACACGTTGGACATCTCGGCATAGTTTTCTCAACTTTAAAGGAGAGAGAGTAAATGCCAAAGTATCAGAGTACGGATTCTTAATTGAGAAGGTTCAGTTTTGGATCATGAAGTTCCAAATTGTTGTGGATTCCCAAGAGATTGAAGCAGTTCTTCAAAAGAAAAAAAAAAAAAATCGGAGACCGTAAAAGAGACACATAACTGGTGGGATTAGTTAGTTTTATCGAAGAAGACACATAGATTGAAGGAGTATTAATGGATCCTCCAAGATAGCCAGGATATCTTGCTCAGTTTACAAGAAGAGAATCAAAACTTCTATGGACTAACGCGTGTGAAGAAAGGTTTTAAAGGTCGAGGAGACATTTGAATGCTTGTCAGATTTGGTTCTACCTAATCCCGAGGAAGCTGTTGGAGAATTTTATGCTTCACAGTAAAATCTAGGATATGTGTTCATGCAAGGTTGGGAAAGTTGCGACTTACACCTCAAGGTAGTTGCGGACACATTGGGAATTGCCTAACTCACGGTTTGGTGCTAGTTGTAGTTAAAGTTTCTCTGAGAATATGGAGACGCTTGCTACGATCAACGCTTTTAGCAATCACAAGGACTTGAAGTATCCATTCGATAAAAAGGGGTTGAACATGAGACAGGAAAGGTGATTAGAGTTTTGAAGGAGTATGACGTCTAGTTTCAGTGTCGTCCTGTCTGGGTCACTAATAAACCCATTCCAAAATTCTTTGGACTATATCAAATTTCGTTTCGGGTTTGGTTCAATAGCTTGTCAGCAGATTCTGTCATCCTTTCTTTCTAAATCTCCATGATATCTTTCATATGTCACGATCGCGAAAGTATGTCACCGATCCAGCCACATCATCAACTAAACCCGGTGCAATTCAGAGAGAGTCTGATTTGTGAAAAACTTCTCGTAAAGATTGAGAATAGAAGGATAAAGCAACGCAAAGATATAGAGATCGCGTTGGTAAGGGTGATCTAAATTGACGTAACTAGAGACACAATCTGATGAGGGTAAGAAAATAAGATAAAGAAACACGTTAATATTTGATCTAAGGGATGAAAATTTCGAGGACGAAATTCCTTTTAGTTGGGGAGTGTTGTAACATCCCGAAAATTAATAATTTCAGAATAAATGATCATTTTACAATATTTGGGATTTTCTAGAATTTTCTGGATTTTTTCTGAAAACGCAGAATATTTTAATATATTCCTCGTTTTGCGTGTGCACTGAGCTGAGAATTGCTTGAGGTCGATTGTAACGCTCCGAAACTAATTATTTCACCGCCAATAGTCATTTTCTAATATTTGTGATTTATGTGAATTTTTCTAGAATTTTTCGGAAGCTTGACGAATATTTTAATATATTCTTCGTTTTGCGTGAAACTTCGAAAGCAAGTAGTCGTGAAAACGACTGTAGTGCTTCAAAAATTGAAAAATTATATGACGAATAGTCGTTTTATAATATTTTCAATTTTTGAAAATTTTCTGGGAATTTTCCGGAACCGTCGAATATTTTAATATATTTCTCGTTTTGCGTGCGCGCTGAGCAGAATCAGAGAAACGCGATGTTTTCTCTGAGAACCTTGGACTATGGACATGTCGACGGGGGATCTTACTAAACCCGAGGCTTGACACAGTTTACGAGGTTTCACAATTTTCGAGAAATCTTAACAGATACATTTATGTCGATACAGCGAAAAATTCATCTGTCAGATTAATTAAATACCGACTTGTCAATCATGTGTAACTATTATCTATTGGATAATAGTGTGTAATAAAAATACTATCACATTATCCTAATGTAATCCACTTTATGTCAAATCTACCTACTTTAATCCAAATTTAATGGTTAAATATTCAAGCTTTCCTTAAGAAGCTTTGACCCCAAGCTTTGACCACATGTGTTAGCTTCCAAAGGAAGCCAAATTTTGTCACCCATTTCTCTCTCTCATGTACGTGATCTGCAGCCCCAAAAAGGTGAATGAATTGATTTGAATTATCCAAATAATTCATTTAACTCATTAACACCCCAAAAGCACCATTTCTTCTTCCTTTTACGTTTCTTCTCCTTCTTTCTCTCTTCAACCTTTTCTTTCTTCCTCTTCCAGCCACCACACGTCCAGCCACCCTCCAAAGACTCCAACATTCATAAAAATTCACATCAACCATATTTTCTTAATCTCCTACTCCCTCTCATCATCTTTTGTGCTTGGAGTTTTCAAGAAAGCTTCCATCTTCAACCATTTCTCAAGCTTTGAAGGTGAGCTCCCATGGCTGAAAAATTTCAGACTTCCACTCCATTTTCGTTTCTGGTTTTCCTCTTGATTTAATGGTCATTTTCTTCTTCTTTTTCACATCATTACCTTGTTCTAACTTGGACCACATTTCCTAGGGTTTTTGAGCTTCAAATCCGAAAATCAAGAGTGCTCTTGGAATTTTTCTTGGTTCTTCATCTTGGTAAGAGAAAGATTAATCCTCCTCAACCTCTTTAGCAACTAGGAATCTTGTATTTGATTTTTGGAAGAAAAACCACATGGTGGTTGTTCTTGAAATTGCTTGAAATTGATTTCTTGGATGTTACCTTAATTTAGCTTTGAGTAGTTGATTGAGTGGTTAATTATTCATGTAATTTTGTGATTGAAATCCATGTTGCTTGCTGGAAATTCTGGTTGCTGGAACCCCCTGGATATGTCACGGTTTGGGGCTGTTTTTGGGCTGGAAAATGAATGGAAATGATGCTTAAATTTTGACCAATGCATGGCAAATTAAATCAAGTAGTTAAGGTTGATTCAAGTGGACAAAATTCTGGTTGTTGGACCTTGGTGAGTGCCACGGTTTTGGGCTGTTCTTAAGAGCAGAATTTTGGTTAACATTGTGTCAAGAGTAATGCTAGGCAAATTAGGTAAAGGAAGACTAAACTAGTGAGAAGAAAATTGGTAACCTAGGACCCTATGGGGTGCCACGGTTTTGAGGCTAGCAATTAAGGGAAATTGTGATAAATTGTAACAAGCATTTGATTTGCAGTAATCAATGTATAAATATGGAATGTAATGGAAGAAGAATTTGAAATTGAAACTCAAGTGATGCCACGGTTTTGGTTGGAAAAATGGGGTAATTTATGGTTAATGTGCAATAAGTATAAGACTAGAATTAATTAAGTAACAAGATGGGATTTAATGAAAGAACAATTGGAAGTTGAAACTTCTATGGTGGCTACGGTTTTGGAGCCAAGAACCTAGGGTTTTTGGTGAGTTAATTGAACAAGTGAACACTTTAAATAATTAAGGGAGTGGTGTACAAGATTATGGCTTGAGAGGAATTGGAATTGAATTCATTAGGAGGCCACGGCCTCTAGTACATTTTTTGGGAAAATGTAATTTTGGTAAATTGGAAGTATAAGTAAATAGATACTTAGAGAACTAGGTAATGAAATGGACAATTATTAAATTAGAAGGATTATTAGGATTAAGACTTCATAAGCCTTAAAGGACTAAGAACGAATTCATCATAAGACTTAAGGTGATTATAAGTGGGTAAAGAACATGAGAATGTGAGACTTGAGGGCTTAAATAAAATGTAAGTTATTGGAGATCGAATTGCCTTAGTATGTTAAGTTGATTTTTGAACATGAACCTTGAAATGAGGAATAAGTTCTAAGTTAGGATTCGTAATGAACCTAATGACGTATTAATTGATTTGACATTGATATTATGTGATTATGGGTCCATGTGAGTGACCATTTATATATTGATGCTTATGTTGGCCTATTGTGGCATATTATGGAATTGTATGAAATTATGAATCATACATGTGCATGCATAGTGTCTTATGCATTGTGATTGTCCTTGTGGACTGTTGTAAGGCCTAGTTGCCTAGGAGATTGAACACACCTTAGTGCGGGTGCGAATAGACAAGTGTGGGTCGTGTTATGACCTCGGGGCGTCGGGGTGCGGGTCCCTCACATGGACAGTTTAGAGCTCCTCTGTGCCGTGGGGCAAACCGATGCAAACACACCGACGATCCGGACTTGACACTGTCCTATATCGTGATCTAGTGTAGAATGTCTGTACAATGCCATGATTTGCGCATGAGAAAATTTATTGATAGCACTGGCCTCGGCAGTAGGAGTTACATACATGTCTCCTGATCTTTCTCTCCGCTTGATTGAGTCTAGCTCCATGGAGTAGGAATTTGGGAAAGCATGCATATGAGTCATGATATACCCCTGTCATTGTTAATATTTATTTTTCCATAACTATGCTGATTTAATAATTACTGTGATGATTATCTGCCTGGAACTGTCTATTTGCTTACTGTTGGAATTTCTGCTTATTAAATTGAATATGATATTCTGAGTTGCTAATTGGGCGCGTGGCGCCGTTCTGTTCCTAGCTGCTATGATTGGTAATGATGGTAGGATGTCTTACCTCTTTCTTGTATTCTTGTGCTTCTGTTATGTATATATATATGTACGTTTGATAAAAGATCGTGAGGGAGATGAAGAGGAATCTTGGTTGATTTGGATTGGACGTTTGGATAAGATTTCTTCAATTACGTGAGAGCACAGTGCGTGGAGGCATTGATGCCTGTCTCGTCAACCGGGACTTCGAGCGTCGTATATGTGCATGGGGTTGCGGATTTGTCTCGCTGGTGGTACCCATCCCTGGGTTACTACTTTTCCCCTTTAGTGTTTTTAGTTCCGCTGTATTTTATTTGACTCTGTAATTATTATATCCTATGATATCAATGATTTATGTTAATTAACTATAAAATATATATAGAAGGCATAGGATTTTATTTTGGTGGTTGTGTATAAGATGATGTTGCATTTGGATATGGGTTAATACAAATACATTTCATTCGAGGCTCGTATGTTCTACTTACGTATAAACACAAAAAAAAAAATAAACTTCTAAATTTTGAAACGTATGTTATCATGGCTGTGACACACCTGAATTTAGTAACTATGGTGTAATGACGATTATGCTCTGGTTGCTACATCAAGGGGTGTTACAATAAGTCATATTACATCACTTCAATAAGAAAATAGTTCTTCATATTAATCAAACAATATGTGGCCACAACATGATGTCAAAATTGAGCTAACACTCTCAACAACTAGTCCAAAATGAGACTACAAGCATCTCAACAATGCATAAAATCATACTCGAAGGAGTACTGATATCATACATGCAAGATACTCATATCTCGGTGACCCAACAAAATGTGATATATAGGTAATGAGAAAGCACATCCAAAACTGCATGTCAATATGTGATCAAAGTGTATTTCCAAACAAAATAGCCTCAAGCATCCACCCAAGATACTTTATGAGATTTAACAAATAACTCAGCACAATAACAAAATAAGACTGGGTTTAAAATGTCTCCACAATATGCCATAATATGAACAAATAATACTGCGAAGATAATACTAATAACAATATTATATGGCAACAACAATAATAAGAACATAAATGTGTAAGGTCTCGAGACATAAAATGAGGTCACAATATAATCACAAAACAAACTCTCATTAACCCAAAACATCAAAAGACCTTGCTATACTTATATGGGTCATATGATCAGCAAAATTTTGACAGCTAAACCTTTGGTTAAGGGATCTGTAACCATAAGTTATGTAGGGATATACTTGACTTGAGTTTGAAACTCCTTAATCTTCTTTCTAACAAACGTGTACTTTGTGTCAAAAGCTTCGAGTGCTTAAAGTTCTTATTGATTTGAGAGAAGCACACTACGACGGAGTTATCACAATAGATAATAAGAGACCTAGAAATACTTTTCACAATATGAAATTCAATAATTAGATTTTTCAACCATATCGCTTGACGTGTAGTCTCAGAACAAGCTATATAATCTGCCTCCATAGTAGAAGTAGCTGTAAGTGTCTATTTAACACTCTTCTAAGAAACAACTTCTTCTACCAATATAAAAATATATCCTGATGTGGACTTGTGGTCATTTGGACAACTACTATAATCAAAATCAGAATAGCCTATCACCTCAAGATGATCCGATCTCTTATATGTAAGCATATAATCTATGGTACCTTGTAGATATCTCATAACTCGTTTTGCATTATGCCAATAAGTCACACTAGATTTGCTCAAGTATCTCCTAAGTATACTAACAATAAAAACAATATCATGATGTATACAAACTTAAGCATACATAAGGCTGCTAATAGCGGAAACATATGGGACCTTCTCCATTTCAGCAACATCTTTATCATTTTTTTGAACATTGGGTATTAGGCAATCTCATCCTTTTGAATGGGTACAACACAAGGATTATAAGATTTCATATTAAAATATATTCAGAATCCTTTTAATATAAGCTTCCTGAGACAAGCCAAGAATATCACGAGATCTGTCACGGTGAATTCCAATGCCCAGTACAAAAGAGGCATCACCGAGATCTTTATATCATAAGTGCGCTGTCAACATCTACTTAGTCTCATTCAAAAAATTAACATCATTACTAACCAACAATATATCATTAATATATAAAACAAGAATGATGCACTAAGCTTCAGATAAATGCATTGGTCAACAGTATTTTCTTTATAGCGAATAGAGTCAACAATATAATCTAATTTCAAGTACCAATGCCTGAAAGTATGTTTCAATCCACATATGGATCTTCTTAATTTACATACCATATGATTTTTACCATCTTCAATAAAATTATTAAGTTGATCTATATACACATCCTCATACAAATCACCATTTAGGAAGGCGGACTTAACATTCATTTGATGAAACTCCAAATCAAATGAGCAACAAATGACATCACAACATGAAAAGAGTCTTTAATGGAAACCAGTGAAAAAATCTCTTTATAATTAATTAATGTCTTCCCTCTTAGCAACAAGTTTGACTTATACCTCTCAATTTCATCTCTAGCATCACGTGTGGTCTTAAACAATCATTTTTAACCAATATTTTTACAACCAGTAGGCAACTCTACAAATTCCCAAACATTATTCTTTCTCATAGAAGCTAACTCATTCTCTATAGCCACCAGTCATTATGACCTATCAAGACTAACCATGGCCTCTTGAAAGGAAATAGGATCAAAATCCTCAACTTAATTAAATTCACGCTTCTTCAGGTACACAACATAATCCCTGAATCTAATAGACTCTGTGAATATAGGAATTCGCTCAGATCTTCTCAGTGGAGTCACAATAACATTTAGATTCTATACATTATTTTTTACTTGATGAGGGATATCGCCATTGTCAATAGAATCAACAACATCATCATTATGGATCAAAGGAGATGACATTATCTCTAGAAAGGGAACAACAAGAATAGGAACAATAATATGCTCCTCTCTATAATCAACAATACGCAGCTCCTGAGTTCCACCATGCTCTAAGTTTCCTTCAAAATAGATAGCCCAATCAGATTCAATAACTCTAATAATATGAGAATGACAATAGAACCTAGAACCCCTTGAGCTAATACAATAACCAATGAAGAAATCACTAAATGTGGGTTATAAGATCTCACATCTACCCTACTACCCCAAACACATAAATGCCTCAAAGTTGGTTGTTTACCTGTCATAAACTCATATGGAGTCTTTAGCACAAATTTACTTGGCATATGATTCAATATATAAGCAACTGTCTTCAAGGCATCTCTCCACAAGAATTTTGGAAAAGTAGAATGACTAGGCATATATCTCACCATCTCCATAATAGTACGGTTTCACCTTTTTGAAATAGGAATAATGGGCCCACAAATATCTGTATGAATTAATTGTAGTATTCCATCACTCCTGATAACCCCATTTTTTCCTAGCTCTAGTTGTAAGTTTTCCTTTTATACAATCAACACAGGTATCAAAATCAAATAATTCCATATTATGAAGAATATTCTCCTTGATAAACATCTTCATTCTCTCTCTAGAGATGTAACCTAAATGTTTGTACCACAACATAGAAGAGTTTTTAGCAACTCTACCACGCTTGTTTCCAACAACATTATTGATATCTAAACGTTGTTAGATTAAAAAAAAAGGTCAATATTTAACATATAAAGGTCATTTGATGAAACTACAAAAATAACCATAATAGAATCATAAGGTAGGGAAACTCTCTTATCACTAAATAGACATGATAGTGCAACTATCTAAAATAGGAACTGGAAACCAAATTCTTCTTCATAGAAGGCACATAAATTGTATCTTTTAAAACTAAAACATATCAAGTACACAACTTTAAAGAAATAACACATATATACTCTACTTTGACACTTACTATATTTCCTACTGTGATCATTAAATCTCCTTCACTTGGCTTTCGCTTATTTTTGAACTCCAACAATGAGCTTGTAACATGAGTAGTTGCACCAATATCTAATCAACAAGTGTTAAAAGGAACATTAACAAGATTAGATTCAAGACACATTAGAGTCAGGGATTCAACTTCCTTATCCTTAATCCAATTATCAAACTCTATACAATTAGCTAATATGAGCCAATCCGCAAATTTCGTGGCGCGTTCACGATCACCATTCACATAATCATGCTTAGTCTAGATGTGTCAATAGCCTTACAAAAGTGGTTGACATTATTCGCTTCATGAAAACTCTCTTTAATAACTTTGTCCATACTATACTTTGTGGTCATGAGACAAACTTTATTTGAATGATCTCACCTTTTCATATTTCATCCTAATCGTAGAAGAAAACATATCTATGGGCTTCAGGGCTTATCTACAGTGAGAGCAACATTAATAATAGATATGACCGGAAATAAACTCATTGACTCAATTCAGTCTTCATAATTGGTCTCACACATCTTTATCAAAAATATTTATTTTCATAAGCAAAATTGAATCAATATTTTAAAGGAAGATTTTCTTGTCGAGTATTTCAATAAACAAGATGAGAAAATAACCGTAATGGAGCATCCCCATGCAATTGCAATCTCACCTAAGAGTTTTGAATTACAACTGTTTGTCCCTTTTCGTACCGCAAGTACACGGGTCGTGCAAGTAATAAAGTGAAAAGTAAAGTCCGTTCCCATGAGGATTATGAGTAATTTCAATGCTAAATATTGACCAATAGCTTAAATAATTCTATTCAAGTACATTCAATAAGGAAAATGAGTATGAATTAGTTATGTTTGCAAGACTAAGAAGCACTAAACGGAGAATAAGAGACAATGATTAGGGCTAGGGATTCCTTCTTCACTAACTACTTCTTTTGGCAAAACGCAACAATTTTAAACAACATGAATGATTAGTTTTGTTAGCATAAGAAGCTGCATTAGCTAAAAGCTCATGTCTAGGTCAATTAACCATATGTTATTCACCAAGTTCATTATGTATCCATGAGAACTAGAGCAAACTCTACTCATTAAGATTGATTCTTAGACAAATGCTATGCATAACCAAAGGGTATATTTCTATCCCATTAGCTAATTAACTCACCCTTCCATTAGAATGAAATTAAACATACATCAACCATATTCATAATCTAAAACCTAAATCGCTATGTCTAGTTCACTAGATTTAATCAAAACAAATTAAATGTTAGCCAAACATTCAAGAGCATTAAGAGAAATATGGATGAACAAATCCAATCATCATTATAAATTTAAAAGGTTGCAAAATCACCAATGTACATAGAAGGATTTAAAGAAATTCCTAAAAACAACTTAGCTATCCATGGAACATGAAAATCTTATGAGAAATTTCATGTCCATGACCTAGAAAAAGAAAAAATAAAGATAAAAAAAGGGAAACACTATGAATGTAGGTCTTGGATCCTTGATCCTCCTTGAGAATGGTGTCTTCCACTTTGAATACCCTTGCTCCTCTCTAAAATGGTGATCAAAATCAACCCTAGCTGTGTTTTCTTTGTTTTTTCCCATGATTGGTTACGCAGAAATATGATGAAATAGTATATATAGGCTAAAAAATTAGCTTCACGCCGCGGGGTGAACTTTCTTGTGCCGCGGCGCACATTGGAATTTTAGGTGTCATGTCATGGCGTGAACATGATTGCGCCTCGGTATGCTAGTCTCTGTCTTCACAGTGCGCAGCAGCCCGAGAGCTCCACGCCACGACATGAACATGGTTGCGCTACGGCGTGAGACATTAAGATGCCTCATGGGTTTTCTCTTCCGGCCTTGGTTTGCTCTAATTTGTCTGTTTTGAGCCCAACCTACAATTGAGAATTCACTCAGTTAAATACAAGTACAAAAACTACTTAATCCGTCAAAGAATCAGAAATATTTTCACAAAACATAGAGGAAGATATCAACATGAATTTGAATGAAAATAAGGCTAAAGTCTTCTAATCATGCTTAAGAACAAGGACTAAGCAATCAATAAATTACAGATATAGGGCGCAAATAACTACATTTTATAGAGTTATCAACAACGCATGAGTAAACTCTGACGGACATCAAAATCATGTTCCTAAAACTAGTACCGAGAGAATATTAAGAACTCTAAAGGCACAACCTTAATGCCTTTAACAAATAATCAATAGTTATATTATTAAAGGCAAATCGATAAGGTAAATGCATTATCAACATAATCCCCAATGTCACAAAATAACAATATTTTATTAACAAAATAACACATTGCCATAATTGGCTCCGCGAAAGCGAGCTCACAATCATACAAAGTGTCCCAAAATAGTACCACTTAACAAATCATTAGGAAGTACATTAATAAAGACAAACCGATAAGGTAAACGCATTATTAATATAATTCTCAATGTCATATTATTAACAAAATATCAATAAAATGACACCTCAACATAATTGGTCCCACGAAGGTGAACTCACAATCATACAAAGTACCCCAAAATAGTACCACAATACTTAAAACAACAACTCTCAGAATCAAATCGCATAAATAACAACAAAATAAATAGTTTCTAAAATATTACATATTAATTTATGCACAAAATAATGCCAAAAATTATTTCAGTGACCAAACAACATTAACTCTAAGAGTACACAATATATATCATGCCCAAAAACATTACAATAATACACAAAAATTTTCAGAGGCAAAAGAGAAGAGTATAATATATTTTTAACAATTTTAATCTCTAGAAATTTTGGAATAAATAATAAATAAACATGAAAAAATAAATAAAATTCACCAAAAATTAAATCATGGCCCGTGGAGAATAATGCGAAAAACAAAATTGAAAAATCAATTTTCTATAGATCACACTCTCCTGCACTCTTTAGGATCGTGAGCGGGCGTGAGCGTGGGTAGAAGACCACCTTCTTCTATACCCGTTTGATTGGAATTTGGGTCGTTTGACTCGGTTTTCACTCAGTTAGTGGTGTGATGAGTTTTCTACAATATATCTTCTATTTTACATTTGTTTGATGCGATTCTTGCGTTATTGGATTCAGAATTTCAAAATCTACTAAACTTCTTGAAAAGTTTTGAAAATTTCACATGAAATTTATGGGCTTTTGATCGAAAAAGTAAGCACGAAAATATGGGTTCAAACACAGTATTTTAGCGATTTCTCCATCATTTCTCAACGAAAATCAATGATTCAAGTGTCATTAAACTCAAAAAATTGAGATATATAAAACCCCTAAGTCAATTTTCAAAATTAATTCGCAAAATTTCTGGGTTGTTCGTACTCAATCCGTTACGACTTCGTGGGCTTTCTATTACAAAATTCTCACTATTTTCTCAACTATTTGACACAATTCTTGTGTCTATGAAAACAAAATTTAGATATTTTCAATAACCCTAAATCAATTTTTTGAATTGATCATCAAAAGAAAAAGCAAATCATAAAATTTAAATGCTTTTAGGGTTCCATGGGTTTGAGGAAAATTCCTTGTGAATTCACAACATTGTAATGCAATATACATATTTTTAGACTCATGATAACCTGATCTACAAAAGCTCTCACCCAATTTTCAAAAAATGAATCATAAAAAAAATTAATAGAACATCACATACGTTAGGATTTCAGGTTTCTTTAATTTTAAACCTTATATGATTTTTAGGTAAAACAAAAAATTGATAGTCATAATTAAGATTAAAACCGCTCTGATACCAATTACTAAAATTTTTTGGATCTATTATTCTCAATATTTGTAATATCTCAAAATATATAAGGAGTTTTAGAGTTACCTTGAAAAGGCACCAATGAAGAAGTCATTGTTGAAAACCTTAAAATCAATCTCGATGAGGGAGAGATATTATTCCTATCTCACAGTAGTTGCTCACGCGTCAATATCAATGGAGCAATTGTACGCACTAGAGTGGCTAGGAATAGGAGCCTCTCCCTATATATATAAAATAACTAAAATGAGTTAAATATACCCACTATGACAAAGTCATATACAGGACTCATAAAACAAAACTCACATATGAGTAGTGTTTTAACAACAATATGCTCATTAACAATACTTATCATAATTTGAGTTAAACAAAATGCTTTAATAATTTTGTTCAATTAATCTGAGTTTTATAAAATTATAATATGATTTATGTTAGTTCATAAAAAAATTTTAACAAAACGTGCTACATAAGATAGGTTGGGACCAGAACCCGCCCCCAGTCAAACCATTGTCTCTTATACTACTTGTTAAGCGGTCAAGGGATGCCCAAAATTAGCTAGGGAGAGCACTATTAATAGACTAAGCAACAAATTACAATAGTGAACATGACACTAAAAAGTAATGAATTTATAAATTTTCTCACTTATATAATCCTCATTAACTCATTTTTTATTAATGTGAGACTTCATCTTAATTTTTTTTAAAAAAAAATAAGGTAAAAAATTTAACATATGCCATAGAACATATAAAAGGAATATGACTTAAAAATCACCTATGCTCAGGGTACGTAGGTAGAAGGAGTTGAAGATGAGAAGAGGTACGTGCCCATCACCTCCTCTTTCTCCTTATAATGTAAACTTTTTTTTTTCATCATTTTTATCTTCATGTATCATCCCCACTTGTTGCTTTTACATCCCAATCTAATTCTTTAGGTAAACATTCACTACTTTAGAACTTTACATTTCTCAAATTTTAGGTAAACACTCACTACTAATAACCATTTTTTTTAATAAATAAACCCCAGTGCTGCAATTATAATTTTCACCTGCAGTTATTGAAGTTATAAAGTTGGTTAAAAATGAAGAATAATATTATTTAAACACATCTGTAATCACATTATCTCATATATATGTAGTTTTTATTATTTAATTATAATTGATCTTATCTTATTATTTGCCTACCTATACTTTAATTCAACCACATACTCCAAATGCGAAAGAATGTGTACACTCCTAAAGATGTTCAAATCTAATCAAAATCGAAAACCAAACAAAAAATGGAACCAAAAAAATTAAAATTAAATTAAAACTGAATAAATTTAGTTCTTTTTGTATTGAGTTTTTGAAAAATGGATCGGATTAGATTAGATTTTCAAAATTGATTCAATTCAATTCAAACTGATTAATATTATATCATATATTTGTTTGTTATATAATTTATATTTTCTTATAATAACTCTAATTTCTCTCACACTTTTCTTATTTTATGTGATCAAATAATATTTTAGAAATGTGAAATGAGCTATTTATACTTTCTATTTGATGTTTTCTTTTATTATTTTTTTTTTCTTTTTAATAGACTAAATTGCTTTTAATTCATAAAAAATTTTGCTTTAAAAATTTTAGGTAAAAAACTGATTAAATCAATCAAATCCAAACTGATTTAAATCGGATTAGATTGATTTGGTTTTCAAAATATAACAAATCTAATTCAATCTAAATCGATACAATTAAATAATATTGTTTGAATTAACTGACTTTTTAACTCAAAATTAATTCAAGCCAAATCACGAAAATTTATTGTAAAGATTTGATACTTGTTTAAAAAGATAAATTGTTAATATTCATTAAAATCTTGAATCTTCATATAAATAATTTAAAAATAATTAATATGTTTTACTTAAAATTAATTCAAAAACACCTGAACACCCCTATACACACCTAGTGTTTCATAATTTTTATTATTTATTTACAATTAATCTTACCTTATTTTTTACAAATTTATACTTTAATTTTACCATATACTATAGATGTAAAAGAATGGGTGCACACCTATTGTGAACCCAACATTATCCAATAATGAAATAGTATATTATCGGTTTCTCTTCTAACATTGAATTAGGCATTCAGATGCGTTGCTGTGCCAAACCATTTTTTGGGGCCATATGCCGTACCAAATTCTTAAAGAAGCGAATTAAATCAAAGGGGCAGAGTCCTTCTCATGCATAATTCCATCCAAGCCTCACTTATTAATCAGTAGAACATAGCTAAAACCCATGCCAAAGTATAGAACTTATCACCATTAATAAGCAAATTAAATTTAATCAAAATTTATAATTCACAATAATTAGTATAAAACTCTATATAAATTATATTGTAAATAATTATTATATTATCAGAATAGCTATAATTTTTACTTGTAATTTTTTTTTTGCGAATTTATAAATACTTCAAGCTTTATGCTACAATGATAAATTGATAATATATAATTTTTAGACTATCAATAAATATAGAGTAAACTAAAAAATATGGATACGAATTATAAATAATAGTAACGCTAATCTGAATTGGAAAATTTTGAATGTCTACCACATGTGGAGGTTGGAGACAGAGTCACCGACCTCAGCATTAATTTTGGAAAAAAAAATAGTTGAGGTTGAGGTGGTAATTCTCTCTCACTAGTCATTGGTTGCATTTCAAGTAAACAATGTTAAATTTTCGAAAAAAAATATTCTAATATTCTTTCCATTCACATTTATTTGTCCGTTAAAATTAATGTGCATAAATTAAAAAAATTATTAAATATATTAAATAATAAAAAAATTGAATTAACATGACTAAATTATTTTTTCTCTCACTTTAAAAGTAATAAAAATTAATTAATATGTATTTTATTGAGTTATGAGAGTAAAATTAAAAAATGACTAATAGATACTCTTTGATTTTTTAAATAGATAGATAATGTTAGATAAATAAATTTTTTTAAATGAATAAATAAAAATGGACAGAAGAAATAATTTTTTAGCTACTCAAAGAGAATAGAAAAAACTTAAAAATTAATATTAAAAATATCAAATATGCATATTTTTTTAGTTTTTTTTTTACTTTTTAAGTAATCAAGAAAATTACCTTAAGGATTTAATATTCAAGATTAGTTGTCTAACATTCAATAAATGTTGAATTCATAATAAATATTTAAAAAATAATTAATAAAACACTTGATATGTATCAAACATTAAAAAAGATGAGTACAGTCAAATTTCTTATTAAAGAATAAAGAGCTCCTCATACTTGTTTAAAAAGAAAAATATGATTTAACATAATTAAATTACTTTTTATTTCACTTAAGAAGTTGTAAAAATTAATTAATATGTATTTATTAAATTATGAGAGTAAAGTTATAAAAAAACTAATAAATAATCTTTAATTTTTTAAATAAACAAATAATATTAAACAAATCAAAATTATGAAATAGACAAATAAAAATCAAAATGAATGAAAAGAGTAACTTTTTAACTACTCAAAGAAAACAGAAAAACTTAAAAATTAATATTAAAAATATCAAATTCGCTTATTTTTCAGTTTTTTACTTTTTAAATAATCAAGAAAATTATCTTAAAGAATTTAATATTCAAAATATATTGTATAATATTCATTAAATGTTGAATTCATAATAAATATTTAAAAATAATTAATAATTAATAAAATACTTAATATTTCATCATGTGTATCAAACCTTAAAAAAAGAAAAATATAATAAAAATCTCTAATTAAAGAACAAAGAGTTCCTCGTACTTATTTTTAAAAAATATTCTCCAACCTAAAAAATAAAAGATTTTTTTGGTGAGTTTATTTTTAAGATAAATAAATAAAGATTTACTCAAATTAAAATTTTAATTCGATAAAATAAATTAAAATTTTAATTCAATAAATAATTTATATATAAATATTTTATTATTTATTAATTTTAAAGATAAATTTATTTTAAATGAAAAAAAACTAATATTGTCCAGAAGAACTGCTTGCCACGTCATGGAGGTGTCGGTGAGAGAGAGTTAAACGAGTAAATAACGTTAAAAACCAGTGGCGAAAATCAAGTACTCAAATCCCCTACATGTACAACCCCAACGCATATATAATATTACCGTCACCGTTGCTGCAATCTAATCATTGGCTTTGTTTTTCGCATTCTCCCTCTCTTTTTCTGTAAACAGCTTTCTTTTCCTCCAAAAAAAATTTACCAAAAATAAAAATTAATTCGATTTCTTGTTTTTGTTTTTCTCGCGGAAATCGATTCTACAGTGTGAAGAAAAATTCGAAACCCGTGAACTCGTTGCTCTACAAATGCAACTCTGGCTGAAGTAGTACTGAGCTAGTGAAGCTTTAGATCTGCTGGTGATTCGATCGAAGGAAGGAGAAAGAGCGAATGGAATTCAGAAGATGAAATTTTATGTATCTGCCACCCGGATAAAGAGAGTAGTCGCCACATCGAAAGGCACCAGCGCTGGAAAAGGATCGGCCAAGACAACTGCTGCACCGGACGCCGCCTCTGTCGGTCGCCGGATTCCCACCCGGGCGGTGGTGGTGCTCGGGATCGTGTTGCTGCTCGCCTTTGTGAGGGTTGCCATTTTGGTGCTTGAATCTTCCGCGGTTTGCTCCTCCTTGGGTAATTTTTCCGATTCGTTTTCACTTTTATGCTCCTAATTTTCGTTTTATTTTCTCCACTTTTAAAAATTAGTTATTAGTTTACTGTTTAGTGTAACCATAAATATATTTTTTTTGTTACAAAATTTATTTTATTTGATTGGGAAGAAGGTATATATGAATTTCAGTGTACAGCTAGTACAAAATATGCGGACGTACGAAACGAAATCATAGGGCAGGGCGTTTCTTTCAACTTTTGAGCTTTTTATTTTTGAAAAACAAAATAAAAACCTTTTTGGCTGAATTTGTCTTCTTCTAGGCCCACACAGTGACAAGGAAATTTTTACTTATATTCTTTCAATATTTGCTTTTTCATACGCAAATGTGGTTGTTTTCAATTATTTAAAGAAAAAAGAGAAAAAAGTATAAAGTTAATCTCAACTTTTATCTTTTTTATAAATTATTATCATAAATTAAAAAAAATTAATTAATTTCTATTAACTAATGATTTGTTAAATTATTTTATTAATTATCTATTAAATTATTAATAAAAATATCACGTAGTATTATTCTATTTATATAAGTTCATAAAATTTAAATAGTTGATTTTTTATTTATTTTGTTTAATTATATTTTATTCTTAATAAATTAAATAAAAAATTAAATAATTTAATTCACCGTGTAAATAAATGAATTTCCTTTTTTTGTTTTAAAATAATTTTATTTTTTAATTTAATTTATTAAGAGTAAAATATAATTAAAAATAAAATTTTAATAAATAAAAAATAAATAATCCAAATTTAATGAATTTAAATAAGTAAGATAATATCATGTGATATTTTTATTAGTGATTTAATATATAATTAATAGAATAATTTATTGAGTTATTAGTTAAAATTTAAAAATTAATTAAATTTTTTTTGAATTTATAATAGTAATAATTTACAAAAAAGATAAAAGTTTAATGTGATTTTATATTTTTTTCTTAAGAAAAAATAATAAATACTTTTTGAATTTTTAATATTTTTATTTAATAATTCATTTAAATTTTCTTTGTTGAAAAGTCCGTGAAAATGATTGCTGCAGACTGCGTGAGATGGAGGTTTTTCAGGGCGGCTGACACGACGCTGGTAAGTATTCCAACTCCAAATACGAAATTGCCCTTCTTCATTTATGCTAGTTTCCATTTTTCATTTTCTATATTTCCTTCATTTCTGGTTAGTTATGCATGTGCGACAATTTTTTTCCTTATTTGTTTTGCAATAGGCAATTGAAACGGTTTCAAATATTTTACTTAAAAGATGATTTTTAATATTATAGCTTGATTTTTACAAAGCATTTGACATAATTTTAGAAAGAAACTTTAAATGTAATTTGTAGTAAAAACTTTGTACTAATATATTTTAAAGATGAATATATAGTGGCTGCTAGTGTTTTAAAAACAAGATGGAATCAGTCGGTTGAATTAATTGAGTTATTAATTGATCTTGTTTTTGTTTTAAATAATATTTAATTCAATCAATATTCAATTACAAATTTAATCAGTTAAATAATTAAAATTATGACACCAAATTCTTACTAATTTAATTTTTAATTCAATTTTTAAAACATGATAGGTACGACATGATCTAATTGAAACAAATGTGGCATCTTTTTTATTATTATTTGGTGGTAAGATAGATGCCTCATTTTATTTTGCTGTCTGATGTTATGTGTCATTTTTTAAAAGCTCTTCCAAATAATTTTCATAATAAAATAATCTCAACAAAAAATGATAATTGTGGTATGAAGATTTTTTATTTTATTAAGATTTATGTTTTTCAGTTTTTTTTTAACTAAATAATTACCTTTCATAACATGACAATCATTTTTTTAGTTTTAGTTATTTTATTATGAAGAGTAGTTATTTAAAAATAACTTTTTTAAAAACAAATACAATACTAAAATAGAATGTAACCTATAATACACACCCATCTATATTTTGTAATCCTTTTGATTGAATTTTTATGGCCGCTTACCCAAAAAAAAGTTTGTTGATAAATTATATTATCATAAGCACGTTCTAAGATAAGTTGAACAAGGTTTGAATAAACACTTTTGATAATTTATTAAAGTTAATGGTAATTATTTTAATTTGCTTCCTATGATCTATCACTTTTAGGATTGTTTCAATCCAATCTAAACTAAAAATCAAATTTAAAATTTAAAATTTAATCAAAATCGAATAAATTTGATTCTTTTTTATTTAATTTTTTAAAAATTAATTAGATTATATTGATTTTTAATTTTGATTTTCCAAATTGATCTAAACCGATTAACATTATATATATATATTTATTTGTTATTGATACCCTGTACATACCCGCCGCTCGCATTCAACCCGTAAAAATCGATCTAAACCGATTAACAATAACTCTAATATGTATAAAAAACATAAAAATTAAAAAATAGAAAAATTATATTTATAGAGGTTAAAAAATAAAATAAATAAAATATCATAAAAATATCATAAACACAAATAATAAGACTAATTTATAACACTTTTTTTTTAAAAATTTAACTCTTGAACCAACCACGCTACCGCTTTGCGGCGGAGTTATTCAAAATCAAAAATTGAATTTTAACCCGCAAAAAATCGAGCCATAGATGTTGTTTACCAACGGGTTGAACCCGTTTTGCCACCTATAAACAATAACTCTAATATGTCACATATTTTTTTTATTTTATGTGATCAAATATTATTTTAAGCATGTGAAATATGATATTTTTATTTTTTTTCTGTTTTTTTTCTTTTTAATAGACTAAATTACTTTTAATTTACAAAATCCAAGGTTTGAATTTTTTTTTTGTCAAAAATCGATTAAACAAATTCAATTTAAACCGATGTAAATGATATTATTTGGATTAATTAATTTTTTGACTCAAAATCAATCCAAATCGAACCCAAACACCCCTAATCACTTCCCTGGTAGGTGAGCCATTTAAATTAATTTTTCCTTTCAAAGTTTACAAAACTAATTTATGACATTTATCTTAATTTACCTAGCTATTTTTATTAATTGAATTATGCATAAATGATTTTTCAATTATTTTACAATTAAAATTCTCATAATTATTGGAAATGCTACGAATAGCATTAATCAGCATTAATTGGAGCGGCTCAAATCTCAAAATAAAAAAAAAAGGAATAGTGGTTTGAAAATATAAGCACTTGACGAAAAATAAAAAAAGAAGAAGGAAAAGATAAGCACAAATAAAAGAGATTGTAGATAAAATGCTCACATGTATCGTGTGATTTACAGCTTTGCATAACCTTAATTGCCTCCTCAAGGCCCATAAATTTTATGCTTACAATAGTAAACCTTTTTGTCTTTGTTGCCGCCTTAAGTCCAGTATTTTTGGCCATTATTTTGACAATATATGACAACTTTTGAATGGATGATTTCTATCCTGCGTTTAACATTCATGTTTTGTTGTTTTTCTTTTTCTTGACTTGTCAATCTCGACATATGTATCAACTTTTGGAATCTCATTTGGGTAAGTCGTATATGCCCGGGGCTCATGTATGGATTATTAATGCGATAAAAGAGTATAAGACAAAGTTGAAGGAAAGAGATAGACAAGTGATAACAACACTCAACAAAATCCACTGCATGGAAAGAAGGAAATTTATCCACTGCATGGAAAGAAGGAAATTTTGAAGACTTCATGTTCATCATATTAATATAGTTTTATCCTTTTATGTTTTAATTTTCTTTATAGCGTCATTATTGTATGTGATTCTCATTTGCATCCCCTGTTTGTTACGCTTAATAGATTTATATATTAGAGTTAACTCATAAATATTACGTGGCTAAATATTTCCTTTTAGTCTTATATGTTGAGAAAAAGATATTTATTTAGTATAATTGAACCTTTAATTAAATTGGACAAAATGTTTTTTTATTCTCTCAATATATAAAACTGAACAATGATAATAGTGGTATTTGACTACGCGTAAGCTGGCGGTTAACTAAATAATCTATTAGAATGATAGTGTTTAAATAAGGTTGTTGTATTATAAGAATTTATATAAATTTTTATTGTAGAAAGAAAGAAATATGACACAAAAAATAAAAGAATGTTCAGTATGTTTTTTACGGTGGTAATGCATGTATATGCGTGAAGAAACTCAGAGATGAACTGACCAGAGCGCTAATAGAGGCAAATGTTGGTAATGTTGACGAAGGAGGAGCAGAGTCATTCAATGAACTTGTGAAAGAGATGGCGTCAAAACAAGACCTTAAGGCATTTGCTTTCAAGACCAAAGCCATGGTACGTAAAAAATTTACTGATTTACCGTGTTTGCTTTTTTATTTATTTATTTATTTTTTGATAGACTACCGTGTTTGCTTTAGCTAGTTGCTCTTGATGATAATGATAACGACGTTATGTTAATTCGTTTCCCTTGTGAATCCTTTTTTGTTTTTTTGTTTTTGGGTACAGATTCCTTTTTGCTTTCCTTATGGTGTTAGGTAACAATCATGCCTGACATTAGATGTTATGAGCCTTCATCATTGAACCTTAAAACTTCGTTCACATAGAAAGTCTGACAAAATTACAGAAGCTGGTTGTATTGTTTGGCATAATTCAAATTTAAGTAATTACTTGTGATTTCAATAGATTTCATAGTTTATTGACAAAAAGTAATTTGCGAATTTGACAAGTGTTGGAATAAAAAATAAATAAACAAAAAATTATTATGGCAGGTTTCTGCGTAATTTCGATTTATTTTCTGTAGTACTCAAGTATTTTATAACTATATAATTTGTGTAAAAAAATTAGAAGGGTAATTTTGGATATACATGGGAGATAGTGCGATACACAAGGGTAATTTGATCTCCCATGGTTAGTTATTAGTTATTATATGATATTCTTCCTTCAATTTTGGATTGGCAGTTTGTGCTGTTGAGAAGAGTGTCTGTTACAAGCAATAATACCAAAATCCATTTGAGCAATACTAGGACTTATATTTGGGGAAAGGAGAGAATAATATTCTAATAAATATATTAGAAATAAAAATTTAAAAATAATAATAACTATATAAATAAATTATTAATTTAACAACAATAAATAGAATAATTTGAATATTTTATGTTTATTTTAATACAATTGCTTTACTTCCTATTTCCTACGACATCCTATGGTGCCATCAACTAGTGGTTCTGACCTTGTGTTAGAAATTCAAGAATTAGTTAATTTAGTAAAGTTATTAACTTGTTACAATATTATTGAGTTAGTTGATGATAAGTTTAAGTCATTAATAATTAATTATATGTATATGTGATTAGTTAGTGATTAATATGTTACACTTTTTTTTTTGGTATAAAGTATGTTACACTTTAGTTTATATAATATAAGTCATATTATTAACTTATTATACACACTTTCTCTCAATTTTAGTTTCTCATTTCTCACTTTCTCTCAATTCTCTCTTAATCTCTTGCCGTTGGATCAGAATTTTTTTTTTCTTCTTCAACTTGATCGACAAAGAATGTAGTAAAATTAGGAATTTGAATGAGCATATACTATGAAAAGGTAGATTTACTAAGATATCTATCAATCTTCATTTTAATTTAATTTATGCATATTCTAATTAGATTTAATTTAAAAGTACTGTCAATGTAATAGTTTTTTTTTTTATACTATTATTTAGTTATATATTGTTACGTCATAAAAAATATTTGATTCTTATAATAATTACTTTAAAAATTATATATATGATATTATATAATTAATTGATAATATAAAAAGATTTACACTTATAGTATATCAAAATTAAACTCATTCTAATTTAATCACTATATATATAGTTCATACTTCATAGCAGTAGTCCCAATGCTATAATGGTCCAAGATGTAACGAATCATGTTATATGGAATTCATTTGATTTTATTAATTCATAATATTAAAATATTTAGAACATATCATAAGATTAAATTATG
Organism: Ormosia emarginata; assembly: GCA_029884605.1. Taxonomy (NCBI): domain Eukaryota; kingdom Viridiplantae; phylum Streptophyta; class Magnoliopsida; order Fabales; family Fabaceae; genus Ormosia; species Ormosia emarginata. Next base: position 14,570,439 of record JAQQTP010000086.1, read on the forward strand.
TTTGATTTTATATTATCTTGAAGATTTAGTTTACAAATAATTAAAATATTATTTTAATTATATTTAATTATATTTTTATATATATAGACTTCCTTTATTATAAATAAGATATTCTCTTATACACACTGATTAATTCAAATATTCATAGATAATTCAAAAAATATACAAAAATATTTTCTAGAATTTTTATCTTATTTTTTTTTTTTTTTCTATTCCTAACACATAAAATAACCATCACGAGGAAAGTGGCGGAAGGTAGCATCATAATCAAAGTCTGTCTCTGTAGTAAGGGTTCCTTCATTGAATTGTTTGATCATCAATTAAGCAGAGTTCGTGAAGTTTTAGTCCTCTCAGATTCTTATGTTCATATGCAGCTGTCGCAGATGGAACGCAAGGTGCAATCAGCTAGAAAGCAGGAGTCAGTTTCTTGGCATCTAGCTTCACATGGGGTTCCCAAAAGTATACATTGTCTTTGTCTGAAGTTAGCTGAAGAATACGCTGTAAATGCCATGGCCCGATCTCGTCTACCTCCCTCTGAATTTGTCTCTCGTCTTGTTGATCCTGCCTTTCACCACCTAGTCCTCCTGACTGACAACGTTCTTGCTGCGTCTGTTGTTGTAACCTCTACAGTTGAAAATTCAGCCAACCCTGAAAAGTTAGTTTTTCACATTGTTACCGACAAGAAAACTTATACTCCAATGCATGCTTGGTTTGCCACCAACTCTTTTAAATCAGCAGTTGTTGAAGTTAGGGGATTGCACCACTATGATTGGTCTAAAGAAGCGAATGCTGGTGTTAAAGAGATGCTGGAAACTAATCATTTAATTTGGAAGCACTACTACGACAATTATATAGAAAATGACCTCGACTATGGTCAAGAGCATAACAGATATTTGGAAGCTTTAAGGCCCAGCTGCCTTTCCTTGTTGAATCATCTCCGCATCTATCTCCCTGAGGTAATTAGTTAGTTATTTATGGTAGCCCTTTGATTGAGTAATAACAAGCTCAATGCTTAGTGATGGTTGTTTCATAATCTGATTTTGGTACCACTACAGCTGTTTCCAGATCTCAACAAGGTAGTTTTGCTGGATGATGATGTTGTAGTACAGCATGACATATCTTCTTTGTGGGAACTAGATCTTAATGGCAAAGTCAGTGGTTCAGTATTCAAGTCATGGTGTGAGGATAGCTGCTGCCCTGGAAGTAAATACGTCAACTTCTTGAACTTTTCACATCCTTTCATATCATCCAACTTTGACCGTGATCAGTGTGCATGGCTCTATGGCATGAATATATTTGATCTTAAAGCTTGGAGGAGAACAAATATTACTGAGACTCACCATCGATGGTTGAAACTTGTAAGTATATGTTGATGTACTTAATGAAGTAAGCGACTGCACTCCACTATAAAATGTGTTTTGACGAGTTTCCATATGCATCAAGATAGAACTAGCAAGATAATGTTCAGCATCACATTTTTCCTTCAAAAGGGTGTCTCATTCTTGATGAAGAAGAACACGAGTGATTTGAAATGTTCATAAAATCTTCTATCATTTTGGACTATGAGAAGCGTCAATCAAGAATTAATTGGTCTCAACTCTCAAGCACTGAATTACATTTTCCTTACCTTAATATGAATATCACTGAGAAAGAACTGCTTTGTGTTTTTAAAGCCATACAATAGAATGAAAATTTATTCAGATCTTCTGAACTTGTATGTTGAGTCGTATGTCCAAAAAACAAGAAAAATATTCCATAGTATATTTAATTCTTTATCTTGAATGGTACTGTTTTCTTCTGTATTGTAATGATGCTATTATTAACTGTATATTTATCTAATTTCACGCAGAACGTCAAGTCCGGGTTGACATTCTGGAATCCAGGAGTGCTTCCACCTGCCTTGATTGCTTTTGAGGGTCAAGTGCATCCTATAGATTCATCATGGCTTGTGACTGATTTAGGTTATCGACTTCAATCTGAAGAAATTAGCATAGAGAGATTGGAGGCTGCTGCTGTTGTTCATTTCAGTGGCCCTGCAAAGCCATGGCTTGAAATTGGTTTACCAGAGGTCCGAAGTTTATGGAATAGATATGTAAGTTTCTCCAATAAGTTTATTAGAAGATGTAGGATTACAGCATGAAGGGACAGTTTTTCCACCTCCAACATTCATTTTGAGATTGAGCCAATGATGCCGTATGGGATCAGAGGGAAGAAGGTTTCGCCTTCAGTCTCTGACTCATTCGCTCTGCACAGTATGGTATCATTGCTCCATGTCCATATAAATAGCAAATAGAAGAAGCTACCACGCAATACCCTGTTAGAAGAAGCAGTAGCAGCAGTTTAAGAAAGATATAGGCATCATAATGTTGTTGTCTAACAATACAGTAAATTACTTGCTTTTCTAAATGGATATTTTGTTTTACTTGTATAGCATTTCTATTCTGTTAAATTTGGATTAGCTCCTTGCTTGATTGAATTTCACAGTTTGAGGGTTCTTAATTCTCGTTACATAAAAAAACTCTTGGTAATCATATCAACAACCATGCAACTTCATATAATTAATTAATATTTTGGTCTTTTAGGGGGTGTTTAGTATTTTCTGTTTTAATTTTCAGTTAATTGATATGTTTTCATTATAACTACAAAAATGCATCCTTGTTTTATTTTGATTTTGTTTTCAAAATCTTGTGTAAGAAATAGTGAAACAACATTTCTTTATTTTTAAATTTTGAAGACAAGAAATAGAATAAAAATAATGTGATATTTTCATAATTATTGTACAAACATATTAAATAAAAATAAAAATATGAAAACAAACCAAACACACTATAAGTACTTATTCTCGTGGACATTAAAATTAGTTTAGTCAAGGATTCAAAACCTATAAAATATTTGTATACTTGTACGTGTGATTATTTTCTTATTGATGTGTTATAAATAGGTGGAGCTACAAATTTATATATAAAAAAATTAGGAATTATGGTACCTTTATTTCTAAGTATTGGTACTAAATTATCAAATATTTTATTATCTATTAGTTATATTTAATAAGTTTTTATATTTATTATGAAAATAACAGCTAATAAAGTTTCGATAACTCACCTTATATAATACCCATTAAAGTTACGATAGTAACTCACAAAAAGTTAACGTCTGTATAAAGGCCAGTGAAAAACGATCACTCGTGAAAAACGATCACTCGTGCAGTCCTCCCTCTTATTTTAATTGTGGGTTGGCTCAGTGGAGAATAATATATCTGTCGCCTCTTTAATTTTCAGCTTTAACAATCTGCCATTTGATATGGTCCATGGCATCTATATCCTTGGGTAGTTGATCATGACATTGAATGAAATGCCTATGCAATATTATCATGTGGAAGGAATTGTTGAGTAGTTCATATCTTATGGCCCGAACTGCATTTATTGATTTGTTTAATCCTTGTACTTATGTTTTCGAAATAGTACTACCCAGAAAGCACTGCAACCAAACTTTTAATGATCTGTGATCATGTAAACCTTTCAAAAAGCGAGCGAAATAACACAATTGATTGCTCCAATTTCCCTTAGTGACTCCAACCTAGACATGGAACAAACCCTGATAACAATGTTGTCAGAATTATTTAGGAGAAGAGGAGTAGTAGGAACACACTCTCTATTACAATTTTTTTTAACATACGCTCTTATATTAGATTACGTCACATACTAAAATATAAATTCAAACTTAATTACATGTTAATTGAGATGATTACATGTTAAGCGATTTAATTATACGTTAATCGAGGTTGAGTATGATTTTAGTATGTGACATGACTCAATAAAAAATAATGTGTTAAAAATAATATGATAAAGAGTATGTTCCTAACATTTTTCTCCAAGCAAAGACAATGGAAAATTTGTATATGATGTATGAGTACACCCCAACCTTTTCATTTTTAATCATCCGAGTTCATATTTAAACGTTCATATTTAAACAGGCATTTTATAGTAGTAGGCCCAACCAAGCACATACAAATACGAGCTAGGAGTGAATAGAAACAAGTTCTTATTAAAAGTTACATAAAATAATATTGTATGAAGTATAGGTGCAAAATGCTGATTCTTTCTCTAGTTCTCAGTTGGAAGAACTTTTGTAAAGGAAATTCTAAAGGCACTCATTTAGGAAACTCAGGGATGTATGAGCTCTCCACTATGTAGACACCACTTGCAACTATTCAGATACATGAAATGATAGAAAGGCAAGGCAGAATTTCCAGTGGTTTTCCAGCTTATCAGCTGCATCCAAAGGTGAATAAGGTAGTGAGAAAAATATCAAAATGGTTAATGTTTTTGATATGCAGAATCATCAAGCAAAATCATGAACTATAAAAGGGCTCTCAAAACCCGTAATAAACTTAAGCTGACCTAAGAAGTATATTGTTATTGCATAGCAAAAAGACAACAGAAAAGGTAACAAAATTTCCTCTTTCCTTTTTCCAATTTATTCTAATGATTTAATTAGCACAACTTCCTAAATTCCAACTATCTTGATTGAGCCTATGAGAAGGGTTAAAATCTACCTGAGCATGTATAAATTCACCTAATGTTTAGCCCTTCAAACACCTTACATAATGGATGGTTGCACATAAAAGATTAGTACAATATTGAAATTGTTGATTCAATTGTTTTTTGCACGGGTCATTGCCCCCCTTGTTTTTGCCTTCACTAATCATGGTGAGGACATTCAACAACAAATTGTAACAGTGGGAGATGGATGTGCTTACACAAGTTGGAGAGCAGTTTGGTCTTGACGTGAATATTGAATATTGGAATCTAGGAGATTCACAGGGAAGAAATTCCGGTCATATGAATGTGAAGGTATGGACTCGCACACATTTCCCGGCATCAAATTTGGTTGCTGTTGTTGTGCTCTCTCATGTTCAGCTATCTGCATCATCCAGCAACTACTTTTGTCATTCATCTGACTATACTAAGTTACTAACTAATGACACACACAAATTTGATGTGATTAAACATAGATTCTTGATGTGTGTGTGTGTGTTATGGTTATGGAGGGAATGAGAGAGACCTTAGCTCGCAGATAATTATTATGGTTTTGCAGCTCAATTTCCTGCACATTGCCAGTAAGTATATATACATGTGTTAGAAGAGGTTTACCCATATAAATATTTGTATAAAAGTTGGTAGAGTTTATAATTGCCTATTTGGTAATTGTTATTTTCGATTTCTATTGAGATAGAGTATAGAACATAATAATTTTTGACGTTCTATTGAGGCTTTCTAAATGAAAGGGAAGACAGTATACGAGTAAGTTGAATAGTTGATGTAGAAGAACTTCCAATACTCATTATACGACAACACCTACCAATGTGTAAGGAGATGAATCAGTCACCCACAGTTATTCTCTCGTACCAAATCTTCGTAGTTAGTTTAGATCACTTCAATTTAAACTCTTTGTATCGGTGGGAAAGCGTAAGCATTTATATTTTGTATTAATACCATGATATGAATGGTACAAACACAAAACATATTTGACTACACTTTACAACCAATGCCAAGAGTTAGAACATAAAGTGAAGCCAAGAACACCTATCTTGGATCAAAAGAGATTGTAGCGTTGTCTGGATCATGGCTTGGTCAAACAGTTAGCCACCTGATCGGCAGTAGAGACATGTTGAATTCGAATGGCACCCTGTTGGACCAGATCACGAACATAATGCACATCAATATCAATGTGCTTCATGCGGCTACGTAGAACCGGGTTGAGTGAGTGCCAAGTTGCACTCAAGTTGTCACAACAATAAATTGTTGGGACTGATGAGATAGTAAGGTGAAGTTCACAATAAAAAAGAAGAGTATTGAATTCATTGATCATACCCTCACGCCATTCAGGATTTTCATTACCTCATAAACATATGTTGACTCAATAGATAATGGTAAGGGATGGTTTGTTATTGGGTCAGTAAATATTATGCATGGGCTGCGTGATAAGCCGCGAGGGGGGCCAACGTTGATGCACTAACCTCTGGAGAAATTATTTTATACTCTTAAAATATTACATTATTCTAGTTAAATTATGATACGTATGACCTAAAAATTATATAGACGATTTGATTAAAATTTAAATATTTTTAAATTAAATCTCTACTGTTACAAGATCTCCTAGAATAATACTTTTAGAATATTTTAGAATTTTTCCTTGTAAAGGCATTGATGTGGTTGTGGGCGGGGCATGTGGCATGAACGAAGGTGACATTTGAGATGGCACGAAAGTATTTTGTTATGGACCTCTATGCTAAAGCGGGAGAGTTAGTTATTGTTAGAAATAGAAATATGAAAATAAATATTGGTAATTTATTAATATTTTTGAATTAATGTATATAAGATGATTAACTTCTATTTATAAAAAAAAGCTGTTATATAGAAAAGAAAAATAATAAAATATAATTATATACTAAATCAATTTAATTATGTATTAAATCAATTATAATTATTTCTAAAATTAATCGTGATCAATCATAATTTCAATTATAATTAAGCACGCTAGCACTATCTCTCAAACTCAAGTAGGTATAGAAAAAATCAACTTGAATTTAGAAACTAAAGTGCGAAATCAACCAGGATGATGATTGAGTCTGGAGTCTGAAGTTTGGAAAATAAACTAAAAATATTTACAAGTAGACATATGGAAATAAAATAAACTAAAAATAATCTAAAAATACAACGTTGAAATATTGGAGAAGCCAACAGACTCAAACTGTATTTGGGATAAAACCATCTATATCTGAGAAAATCTACAATGGAAACGGAGTCCTGTCATCAGAACGAAGTCTGGAATTTAAGATGGAGTCTAAAATAGAGTCATGTTATTAGAACGAAATCTAGAATCTAGGATGAAGTCTAAAATAAAGTCTAGCATCAGAATGAAGTCTGGAATCTAAGACAGAGTCTAAAACAGAGTCTTGCCATCATTAACGAGGTTTGGAATCTATGACGAAATTTATAAGATCGAGTCTAAAACGGAGTCCTGCCATCAGAATGAAGTCTAGAATCTAGGACAGAGTCTAAAATAGAGTATAGAATCTAGAATCTAACAGTCTAGAATCTAGAATAGAGTCTGAAGTCTGAACGGAGCAGACAACGGAAAAAGTCTAGGTTTGATGGTGATTAGTAACAATTCTAACGAGTTCCACGAACTCTACATAGCAAAAAGGAAAAACTCTCCTCAAGGTGGATACTATGTCTCTGATACCATGTTAGAAATAGAAATATAGAGACAAATATTAGTAATTTGTGTATATTTTTGTGAATTAATGTATACAGGAGGATTAGTCTCTATTTATAAAAATCTGTTGTACATAAAAGAAAAATAATAAAATATAGTTATGTACTAAATTAATCTAATTTTGTACTAAATCAATTACAATCATCCCTAAAATCAATTGTGATCAATCATAATTTAAATTATAATTAATCACACTAATAGTTACAATAAATTGCTACGTGGCATTGGGAGCTGATAACATGAACCACGTGAGGCAGTTAGAGGGGGGATAAAATGGAAAGAATGCATAAGAATGGGGTGTGTAGAATCTAAAGTGAAATTTGGAATCTTTCTCCCTTTGCTATTCTTCTTCTTCCCTTGGTTCTATCTCCCTCCTCACTGTGGATCTCTTTTTCTCTTCCTATACTTCTTAACTTGATCTAACAAGTAGTATCAGAGCGATGTTACAGGTTTGAGTTTCTTGAATGTTGTTAGGAGAAGATTGTTGGTTTTATTAAAGCTAGAAATCACTATTGGACTTATATGGGTGTATGGCGCACATCAAAAGTGCTTGATAGGCCAAGCTAGCTTGCCAGTGTGCCACTGTGTACTGTGAAATCCCTTAGGCCCACCTGTAACACATTACAGTTGTGGAACTATGGGCTTCCACATTAAAAAAAAAAGGTCAAGCTTTAATTAATAATTATAACTTTTGACCTAGTGATAAGTGAATCAACAGTGGTTGATTGGCATGCAAGAGAGTAGCAGAGGGTCAGAGCTTGTGGAGTTTGCCATGGATATAGACTTATGAGAGTTAAGAAGCTTCTGTTTCAATATAGAGAATCACATAGAACTTGAAGAATTGAATTATATTTTTCATATCATTCTGAATTTTGAATGGTATAAATACAAAATATATATAGTGTGTTGATTCAAGTGAAATAAGTTTGGGTCCCTTAACATGTGATATTGGGTTTGATCTTGATATTCATATATATGGAAATAACACTATTAGGAAGAATTTCTACTTAAGCATCTAACCATACCCTGAGAGATTAGTCTCTTACTTATCGAATGGAGATACTCTAGAAAACAAAAATAATACAAAATATATATACGTACACCTTACAACCTATACAGAAAGTTTAAATTTAAAGTGAAACTATCTAAACTAATTTTGAAGATTTGGTGATATGAAAGTAACTCTAGGTGACTGATTCATCTCCCTTACAATGAATAATACCCAAATCAGTTAGAAAAAAAGGATTAATAGCGAAATACTTACTGGAGTCACTTTTTAGTTATTATTTTATTCCAAAAGTCCCAAATTGAAAGTCCACAGGACCGCAACAATTGTTGGTGGAATCTTGGCTATCTCAGGATTATTGGAATTTCTGTTCGGTTTATCCCTAAACATTGCATTTTCATTCGATGTAAATATCGGAATATAATGAGGTTTGGGACTTCCTCAAATGTTTATATTAAAAAAAATTACAAAAATTAAACAATCATGTTCACTTTTTTGTAAATCTTTATGATGTGTTCTCTTCAGCACCTGTAATATTCTTTATTTTGTTTTTGTTTTTTTGGTGTGCGTGGTGGGGGTGAAGATTAAGATAAACCAAACACTGAAAATAGCATCTCCTTCCTCAGAATTGATTTTGGGAGTCATACTATGCTGCTATATATGATATATATAAGAAAGCACGTAAAGCAGAAATTAAAAACATTGAAGTAAATGATGAGTACCCGCTTTTGCATGAACTCGACGTCAGCAAACAATGTTTCATGCTGGAAGAATTTGAGTACGTACGTCAGTCCAAAGGAATATAGATATTCTAACTTGGAAGGAAAATAATGCATATTTTCCAAAATACTAGGCAAACCATATGATTCAAAACAAAATTATCTTGTAGCTAGTTTCTTATTAATTGTTGCATATGTACATTAATGCATAATGTATGGTCGGGTTTGTGGTGGAAACCTTCAGGATCAGGATTTGATCTCCTTCATAAACCCACACATGTAATATTTTATAGATACTTAAGATGCCCACATACCAAATGCCATAAATTAACAGTCGTGCTAAGCTTATAATACCTTTCTAGATCTAACTCTGCTTAAACCTTTCTCCAATCTACTCTCAAGGTTCTTTAGTTCCTTAAGACTCAGAGAGCTAAGTGATTCACCAAGTATGTGCCTGGAAAGCAAAATTCATAGATGATTTCATTTAATGGAGAAAGTCTGATGAAAACTATTCATATAAGAGAAGAAACTGACCTGTTTAGATTCTGAATGTCTCGGATCTGTCTTTTTAATTTGGATGATTCTTGCTGATAAAACTGGTAACGGTAAATAGTGTTAAGTATGTCAGAGAACCTTGCGGAGGAGAATTATAATATAGAAGTAAATTAGTGATAGGGAGAACTAAATCTAACTTGAATGCTGAAAAACAGATAAAACAGTCAATTTTTCATCGTTACAACTGAAGCATATAGTCCCTCACATAACTCATTACAGGCTTCATTACCAAACTTCTAAGTATTGGTATAATTGTCCCTTGAATTGTAAGTTGTCTTTTTTAAAATGATGTGGCTGGAAAGAGTGGAAATTGACGATGTATCTAATTACGCACATCAGGCAGGCAATATTTTCATTCCTTCCCCTCTTGGCTCCTCCTTTTCTCTCTCTTATAAAGCACACTCTAGGTCTCCAATTGGTTTTATCAACTTGTAAGTGTGTGTTTAAATTAGAGTTGGTAAACTTAAGTTTGGTTGAAAGTGTGTTTATAAACTTAAATTTAATTAAAAATATCTTTGCAGTAACGTGATTTATGTTTAAAAATTTTTATTTCAAAAGTAAGTTTGAAAAAATAAATATTAGAGATAAAAATCTCTAACAGATAAATTATAATTCCAAAGCAAGAAAATCTTGCTTTGAGACAAACGTCCGTTGAAGTCACAAATTCAATTAAAACAATACAAATGAAAATACACCCAAACAAACATGCACGTCGTTCAAAAAACTTTAACATACCTTTGAAGTTTCAAACGTAAAACCAAACATGCTCTAAGACTATTGTATAAGTGAAAGGAAAATACTTAATTGGATATTTTCATTTTTTTTATTTGTTTTTAAGGGATATTTTGCATATCGATCCTAATCTATCATCTCAGTTGATTATTCATAAACTATCAAATTTAGTACATTCCACTCTAATCTTTCATCTCATTACCCTAAACCCACTACCATTCAAATTATCCGTAAACTTGAAAGGGGAAGTAGTTGAATTTATCAATTTCCTCTTTACCCTAATACCTAAGGATTGGGATCCTCTCCTGTAACAGGAGAGGATCTATTCGTGAAAAACACATGTACCGCATGCGGTACAATAATAAAAAAAAAAAAAAAGAAAATTACACATACCGCATGCGGTATATGTAAAAATATGTGTTATTAGCGAACAGAATTCTCTCCTGTTTTATACTAACAGGAGAGAATCCGAATCCAATACCTAAATGGGTCTAACAAATTTTTTTCTAATATTTTATTTTACATAAGGGGGTCAATCGGTTAAGGGAACATTAATAAATCTAGCTCTCTTTCACTCCAAAAAATTCATGTGATGTTATTAATGGCTGCTCCTGTTGCAACTCACAAACAATTTGAATGGTGGATATTTATAATGAGCATGATACAGGAAGGTGAAATATGCAAAAATTGACAGTTTAGGGGATAAAATGCAATTTTGATGACAAATCAAGGGTTGATAAACACAATTTGATCACCAGCATCATCAAATCAGAGATATGACACTAAGTGGTATTTTTATTTTTTATTTTAAATACTAGCTTGGCTAAAAAGAGACTGTAAATTAAGCGTATATATGTTTGAGAAATATTATTTTAAGAGAAATAATCACTTATTTTTTAAAAGTATTCTCAATTAATTTTTAATTATAAACTATTTTAAATATAAAATAAATTAATCTAAACACACACTAAATTTAGAGTGAGCTAATGATAAAGGATTTTAGTAGGCTTTCATAAGATTACAGCTTGAAACCTCCATTCTCATTGTATAAAAAATGGAATGTAATTTTTAAAACAATTTGCATTTATTGTGCTAAATTACCCAACAAAAGCATTTCTCACCAGTTATCTTTGATATTATAATTATCTAAATGAATTTACCTGTGTATTAGCTTCAGATACAGATTCTGCGTTTGAGGAAGCAGCAGATGCTTTTTTGTACCTTTCGATAGTTCCTCTAACACTGCAAACAATACAAGCAAAGGTAAAAGAGGGATATAACATTATGACAAAGTACAAAATTAATTTTACTAACAGAAACAAGTGACCCATTCTATATTCTTACAAATTCTTAATTATGAACGCATCGTTCTTTGACATTGAACTTTTAAGTCAAAGAGCCAAGATTGAAATTATAAATGTGTGACCTCACATAGGAACCAATGTTTTATGAAAAATTTTAATATGGAAAAATAATGTACAAGAATAATTTTTTTCAAATGATCTCTTATCAGTATTTTTTTTTTATATGTAACACTACCATTTAATTAATTTTTATTAAGTAGGATAAGAAAGTAAGATGCCACTGCTTCTGGTTTGCTCTCTCAACCTTAATATTGTCGAAGCGCTGATTGGCTGTCCCTGCCAAGCTGGCACAACATCCGAAAATGTCATTGGCTCAAGTATAATAAGCATTCCTAGGTTCAGACAACGTGTCACTTAACCATTACACATGGTGTAATAACTATTATTCATTTTTACATATATTTTTTAAAAAAAATAAAAAAATGCATTGTAATATGCACTTTTTTTTTTTGGCCTTTTTTATCTAAAACAAAAAAAATATAAAAAAGTGATATAATATTTTAATGTGCAAATAACACTCAGACCTCTATTACCAAAAAACCCTTACATTATACTGCTCTTGCTGTTTATATTTTCGCTTCTAAAGAATTAGAAGAGTCTGTGACAGCACTCAGCAGACCAGCGAACTCTGTGTAACCGAGAAATGCATGCCATCCTTCCCAATGCACAAAAATAGCTTAGAACTTCCCATTACTCGTACTATCTTTGTTTCTTTTCCCTCCTCTTACCTTTCGCTGTTACCTCTTCTGCTATACCCCCTCCAAATTTTTCTAAGAACACAAACAAGCTCAAGCTGAATATGTATATATTTATATATAAAGTTTCATTCTTTGAATCCTAAAGAATGAAAAAACCCTCTGAGCTTCCTAAGGTTCAAACACAAAATGGTATATCCATAGTTAATGCACTATGAACGAAGAGGCTACTAAGTATTAATCAGACGGTGAAAGTGTAACTTTCCCTTTTATTGAAATGTCCAAAACACATAATTGAGAGTAGGTAAAGAATTGACGTCAGGAATGAGAAGCTTTATTCCACAAAGATGAAAGCCATAAAAATAGATGGAAGAGAGAGGAGTGATTTGCTTTTAGCTATTCTTAGAATATCTGATATCATGGTGTTACTTTTAGCTACTCAAGGCAAAGAAATCAGAAATGAGGGGATCCAGAAAGAATAATATCTAAACACTATCATATATAACTTCTTTTGGATTTTACAAATTTTTAAAAGCATAAGAGGTGGGAAGAAAATGAACTTGATAATTATATATAAAAAATGAATGGAAGAGGAAGAAGACGGAAGATCCTGCAGAAGATTGAAGACAATACCCTCCTGTCCTTAGTGAAAAACTAAGTTATCATATCTGACGTGACCAAAAAATCGTATTTTGTAACTTACTATAGAAAACCGTCTTATACTTTTATCAAAAAAATAAGAAATAAAAGAAAATTGACAATTTAGGAACAAAATCAAATTTAGGTTTACTTTTTTATAAATTCGAAATTTGTTATCACAATAACTTAAATCTATAATCTTTATTAATTTGTTTTAGCTAATAAATTTAAGATATTGAAAGGAAAAATAGCAAAATAATTGGAGAAGATTTCAAAAGGATAAAACTTGACTTCAATCTAAGTTGAAAAAAATTCTCTAATTTTTTTTAATTTTATGTTATGTGTATATTTTATTAAATTTTTATTTGTTTCAGTTCTATCAACTTAATAAAATATACATATAGTATAAAATTAAAAAAAATTGAAAGACTTTCTTTCAACTTAAATTAAAGTCAAATTTTATCCATTTCAAAATTCCTCCGCCAGGAATTTCTTGTGGAGACAACGAGTTATGGACATTGATAATACCCATATGGGCTGGGAAACCCTAATTTCAGCATGCTTCCTCCACTATGTAAAGAACAAAATTTATGAAAGTGGGGAACGAAATTTAGACATATTCATGAACCTTTAAACACAACTTAATTACTTATGACCGAATGCTAAGAAAAATCTGTTGCAATTTTAAAGAAATCTGTACCCATTTGAGCCCGAAACCCTAATATCTGATTTGATTGGTTCTTGTCCATTACCACCTTGTTCGGAGATAAACCTAAAAAAATATTTTTAACAATTTTTTTTTCTTTGAAAAGGTGCTATTTATATAGTTAGAAGATAACCCGGATTTGCAGTTTTACACTGCCCTAGGTATTAGAATTGAACTGATTGAGGTGTCACTAGTGAAAAGCCTGAAACCCTAACTTCCAATTGGATGAGCTGCTTGTGTTGCGTCACTGTTTTGCTGAGCTGACAAGTAAGTACTAAATAGAATTAAGGAAGGGTCAAGATGGAAAAGAAGGGGTTTAATTTATTGAGTGCGTGACAGCTTTGTGCTGCATACCTTTTAAGATTTGATGGGTGACTTGTAGAGAGAGAGAGAAAGAAAGAAAGGATTGGCAAAGCCTAGCAGCATGTGTTATGTGAATTTACACAAAGGAACCTGAGCAAAGATCTCTAACCTGCAAATCTTTGTAACCCTAATTAAAGCTGTTGCTCTTCTTCACCTGCTCCTATATATGCTACTTTATATTGTTGCACCTTAACGTCTATTTCTATCGCTTACACAGATCTCTGCAACCTTTCAAACAAACCACTGGGAAGACGCATAAAAGAGCAAGAAGCCAAGAAGTAAAAGAAGAAAGAATGGTATATATAATACTCAAAGCTTATATAGGGAAAACAAACAAAAAATAACCGAAAGGGAAAAAGAAGGACAAGTATTCAAAATATAACCTGGTCTTAACCTCATAAAACCGGCATTTCTAAATATCAATTTTATGATATACACACACACACACACAGGCAACTTCAATAAATTTAAAAACAAATTATTAAGCATTAATTTGCCATCTCACACACACACACAGAGACAACTTCAATAAATTTAAAAACAAATTATTAAGCATTAATTTGCCATTCATAAAAAATCAGAGAAACTAATATTCTTCAAGATTTGGAGGTGAGGTTGAAAGAGAGGAGTAGTATGTTGTATGTGTAAAACCTGTTGTTGGCATATTCATAGAGGCGGCCACGGCTTGAGAAGACAACAAGAGCAACTTCAGCATCACACAAAACAGATAGTTCATAGGCTTTCTTCAGCAACCCGTTGCGGCGCTTGCAGAAGGTAACTTGCCTATTAGTTGTGTTCTCGATCCGCTTGATTTCTATTTTACCTCTTCCCGTTTTCTTCTGAGAAGACCCTTCCGATGCTTGAATATTGGGAAGCTCCATGGCTGGAAGCTGAAAGTAATTAGCAAAACCAAAATAGTTGGTGTCATTTCAAAGATGATATAATTAAGCAAAACCATTAACCAAATAAGCCAAAAAAAGATGGTTATTATGCAAAATGGGTATCTTGACTTTGACATACTATAAGCTATTAAGCTGGTCACTAACCATGAATGTAGATAATAATCAAAGACAGAATTATAGGGAAGAAAATTCAAGACGAAGAAAGAAGCAAGGCTCTCTATTATCTTGTCTTGGTTATACCTCTGCAATCAGCACTATTTCTAGTCCTTTGGTGTTATCCTGCAATTCTGGTGAAAAGGTTACAAAATATGGAAGTGGGTTGGCCTAGCAGACAGGTATTTATGTACTGAAAATAGACCCTCCAACCATCACTCAACTCTCACTAAAAATAAAACTCCTTGTGTTGTCTTGGAGAATAAAAGCAGGAAAGATAAAAGGGAGTAGGGAGAGATGGGCGAGGGTGTGCTTGGGATTCACCTTTCAACTTTCAAGCTCTATTAACCGTCCTGAAAAATTCTTGCTTGAATTCAAATTGGATGTATTAAGTTAATCATATTTTTAATAAAAATATAATTATTATAGTTAATTAATAAATAATCATAAATGTATCAAAAAGAAATAATCATAATTAACTATTCTATAATTAATTAAGAGAAATGATTTATCTTCTTACCCCATCTTCTTACTAATATTCTTAATTATTAAATAAAAAAATATTAAATATTTTTTATATTTCCAAAATATTAGATGTATTTATTTTTTTCATTTAATATTTTTTTTATTTAATATTAAGATAATTATTAAGATGATTGAGTAGGAGGATATAATATTACTTATAATGATATCATTGATCTAATGTAATTAATTTAGGTGTATTAAATTATACAAAAATTTCCGGTACCATCCATTTCTTTATGTATGGCAGTATGGGAAAAAGGCGAGGGAAACATGAAAGGGTCTTTTTGAAAGTGACTTTGTTAATGTGGGGTTTAATTCAATTTCAATGAGAGGGACATGAATACAAGTTTGCACGCAAAAACTCGGAAAGCCTTAAATTTTGATGCCCTGTGACTGAGAGGCATCGCTGAAACCTGAAGGGTTCTTGGATTTTGAGTTTTGGCCTTTTACCTTACAGAATCTAGATTTGTTTCCTCCACCTGACCCCAGCTCCTCTTTCTCTCATGTAGATTTGGTTTCAAAGACTGATCACTCACCCCTCTCTCTTGCATTATTTGAAATTTTTCATTGCAGAATTTTACCAGGGTTATGACGTACCAGCCTGCGTAGGCTTCCCAAGTGATGTCGTCATCATAATCTTCAATTCTACGGTAGTTATATTTAACTTGTCTTTGCGGTAATGAGAAAGTCAGTGTGATATTTTTTAATTTAACTATAATTTTTTTATCACATTTTTTTATATTTTTTCTTATATCATTAATTATATCACTTTTTTTATTATTTTATCTCATTTAATCATAATTATTCAAAATAGATATAAAAAGTAGTTTTGCTTAGAAAATAATGTAGGAACATTATTATTCTTTTCAGTTGTAATTTTTCTTCGTTGTTCCTTTTCATTACTTTTATTGCTTTGTTTTAATTGGGTTTTAAAAGGTTAGGACCACAATCAATTGACCTCACACCCTTGCTGGCGGTCAAATCGCAGGAGTCGTAGCCGCTTTCCTCACGCTCTAGATTGGACATCTATATGTATGGGACGTCTAATATATACATTCTCAGAAAAGATGTAACATATACTTTAAAAGTTAAATTATTAATTTAATATTATATCAATTTAAAGACAATAATTAATTATATAAAATTTAACAAATCAATTAATATTAAATAAATTATTTATGAAAAAAATTTTCTTCTGCTTATTCCTTTCTCTTTCTCCTTTTCTCTCATAAGTTGTAAATTGATGGGATAAAATACCGATCTTATTTTAAGTCTTCACAAAATTCAATTCTTATTCTTTTCTGATGGCGTAGTCAGAATTAGAATTAGAATTCTTGTTCTTTTCTTGAAATCGAACAAAGATCTTTGACTTCTCTTTTTCACGTTGAGTTGCAAAACTAGATTTTAATTTTTTTAAAAGTTTTTTTTTAAAAGTCACAATTTGAATTGGAATTCAGAATTGGGAAGCACTATTTATGCGGCACATTATTTTGTGATGTCGCGACACTTTTTTTGTTAATTTTTTTAAATTTTTTTAAATTTTGTTTTTATTTTTTAACTCAGTTTGAAAATTTTGAATTTGAAAGCACTGTTCACGCGACATTTCATTTTGTGATGCCCCGACACCTTTTTTTATTTTTTATTTTTTTAACTCAATTTATTTGAAAAATTTGAATTTGGGAGTACTGTTCACACGGCACTTCATTTGTGATATCGTGGCACCCTTTTTTATTATTTTTTAAAACTTTTTTTCAAATTTATTTTTATTTTTTAAGTCAATTTGAAAAATTTAAATTTGGAAGCACTGTTCATGCGACACTTCAATTTATGATGTTGCAGCACCTTTTTTAAATTTTTTTGTTTTTTTAAAAAACTTTTTTTTAACTCAATTTGAAAAAAAAAATTGAATTTGGAAGCACTTTTCTTCAATTGATTTTTTTACCACATGGAGTTTTGTTTCTCAGTAACTTTTGTTAGTAAATATTAATTTACTACGAATTTTTTTTTAATCATAGATAATTTTTTGACTGGTACCTGTTACGAAAAAAATTTACCTCTACTGAAAGATACAGTCAATGAAATATAATACAACATAACATGCACTGGTGTACAATAGTATCGACCCTACATCTACTTGTATAGAGTGGTTGATCACATAAACTTACAATGAATAATAAGTTTTGATATCATATTAAAATAATTAAACCTAACTCTATCTTAAAAGTTAACTCTAAAGAAAAAAATTGCTCATATCAGTATAAGAGAAATTTTATTTATATACTCATTCAATATGAGACTTAACACGAGTTATAGATATGGATGGATATCGATATTTACATAACAAAAAAATATTGATGTAACTACAGTATCTAGAAGTAAATAATGAAATTTTTTGTGAAAATAAAGTATTACTCTAAAAAAAACGTTTAAATTAATTATAGAAAGTGCTGCTTTCACAATTTTGCAATACAATTATTTTTTGGTGGCCCGTTTAAGCTACTATTAAATTCAAATAAAATTATGAATACAGTTTAGCAAGTGTGTATGTGTGGTTGTGGATCAAAATTTATATAAATAATAATATTATTTTTTCTTCGGAGTTTACATAAGAATCAAACCTTTGACTTCTTAATCTTACCCTATTTTTTCACTGGAACTATATGTTACATTAAGAATAACCTAATTTCGAAACCAATTAAACTTTGAAATGTTAGATGTTTGGCCTAAATCCAGAGCATAAAGCTTCACCTCACTAAGCTTCAAATTATGACATTAGCAACATATTGAATCCTTATGAGCTTTGGTCTCTTCTTTTCTTATTTTTTTGTTGAATTGGTTTCTTCTTTTTTAGATTAATTATAAACATGAGACAGATATCCTTTTATGAGCTTAGAACCGGTTTCACACTACATCTAGACTAAACTTCTTAAGTCATTAAATTTATGAGATCTATATGATCTTCTCGTAGGCTAATCACTTTTCGATGTAAGAATTCTTTACTCACGTATGGAATCCTAATAAATTATATATTTGATATTCGAAATGATACATACGTAGATCACTATAAGAAAGCTCACAGAGAATACAATCCATGGTTAAAAAAATTTGTAGTGTGAGTAAAATAATGATTGAAATTTTTTATCCACTCAGTTGAATGTATGTGTGATTTCTGTTTAAAAAAAAAAAAAGTGCTGTCTCACTAACATTACCCTTTGATATTTGATAGAAATTATCAAAGAAAACGCCAGAAAAAGTTTCACTGAAGAGCTGCAAGTGCTGCTGCTGTTTCCACGGCAGACTCAAAGAAAATGGACATGAAAATGCGAGGGAGAGTATGACGGAAAGGAGAGAGTTTTGTTCTATATTATGTCTAGTATTCTAATTCATTAATTTTGACGCAATTTCTTCGATCAGTTGTTTACTTGCGTATCATATTTGTAATTATCATTATTTGCTTGTGTGTTTTTATACGGTTATCACTTATACGGTTATTACACACGCATTATATCTAGTATTCTAACTCATTAATTTTGACGCAATTTCTACACACACACGCGCGCGAGAGTTTTGTCCTATATTATATCTAGTGTTCTAACTCATTAATTTTGATGCAATTTCTTCAATCACACACACACACTTCTAACTCATTAATTTTGATGCAATTACACACACACACATAGACTTATTGTGTATCATATTTGTAATTATCATTGTTTGCTTGTGTGTTTTTATACGGTTATCTCACACACTTAAGAGTGTTAAAGTTTCATATTAGTAAAGAATGTGTTAAGTGAAAAATATATAAGTGTGAAGACCCATAGACTTATTGTTTTAAGTTTTTTGGTTAAAATTTAGCATTAGACTTATTATTGTAGTTTATCATTTAACTCATTAATGAAAATAAACGGTAGTTGGTGCTCGAGTTTAGTCTTGATAATCCCGTAAATACTCAAAATTATTTCCGCTTGAAGGGAAGCATACTAATATTGGGACACTCAAACTTGAACTTCAATCATTCTTAGCATGGATACCTAATTCATATGAATCATATTGACAAGAATAACAGTGCGTACTTTATTTACAGCCTCCCATAATGCAGCAAAATATTATGGTTAAGGTTCATAAAACTATTCGATGGAAAAGATAATATGAACAACATTATTCTAGAAGAATATTATAACCTAAGTCTTATTTTCCATTTTTTTTATTGAAACTAATTTTTTAAATGTTGAGTTTTTTGTTAATGGTCTGTTCACACTTCTCGTTTTTCAGGAATCTTAAACTCATTTACGTAAACTTAAATGGGCTTTGCTAAGGGAAATTTAGTGCTAGAGCATCTACACCGTTCACTCTTGTTTTCTTTCTTTTTTTTTTTCTTTTCATTCTTTTTTTTTTTTGACATTTTAAGTTGTTCACAATCACCAAGCTCAACAATTTTTTTTCTTAAAATATCTCTCATGAAAAATAAGAGACTAATCTTTCGAGATACGATTGAGTACTTAAGCGAAAATTTCTCTTAATAATATTATTTTCATACATTTAAATTTCAAGATCAAATTCAGAATTACATACTTAAAGGATTCAAGTCCTTCCACTCGAACAAATACACATTGTTACATTTTTCTCTCATCTAATTAATGGTCACCAGGCTTGAGTGCTTTGTCAAATAGCAAACTTCAATTTTTTTTTTTTAAGTTTGAATAGCAAACTCCAACTTAAATTTATAACTTCTACCTAAATTTCATTCTACTCTTACTACTTTAACTAACCTCAAGTGGCATCCATTGGGAAAAGATGGGGATTCACAGTTGACCGTAAGTAATAATTCAATTAATCATATTCTTATATTTAAAATTAAAGTTCCTTATGCCTGATTTAGTAAGAAATTATTGAACCTGCGAGTTATGAAATTCATAACTTATCATAGGTTAATTAAACTAACGTCGTTAATTTTTCAAATCTGGCTTCTCTAGTCTTAAATTATTAAAAAAAAAAAACTCACTGTGTGATTTTACTTATAAAAGAAAGTTATACAAAGGAAGTTTGTTTATGAAAAAAAAAGAAAAGTAGAGCATGTCTTAAAAAAAAAAACCAAATGCAAAGGAATTTTGATTAACAACTCTAGAAATAGAAGTATAGAACCAAAAAGTACAAAGGAAATAAGACGATGCCATCCTACTAATTAAGATAGAAGGAGTATATCTAAAACTCTTACTATCACTTTATAAAGCATAGATTTTGTGGAGAAGGAATCGAATCTAGCAAGAAAACTGAGAAAGAAGGAAAGAAGGAAAACACAAAAAACATCTTATCTGTACTAAAGAGAGTAGATCTGATGAGACGAAAACTTAAGGGGAGAAAAAATAAAACCAAAAACGGAGTTGTTGAAAGGGTCCAACCGTCCAAGAAAGATTAAAGTCGATAAGAAAATCAAGGAGAGAAAATGCTGAAGAAACCGTTAAAAGAAATTAAGGAGAAAACCCAATGTTCAAGTATTTAAGGCAGGCAACCTCAAGGATTGATATAGTGGTATAAGAGCATATGATGTGTGGATAGATACATGGTCACAAGTTCAAATATCAATTATGTCAATTTTTTGAGCGTGGAATATCTTTGTGAATCTTTTAAATTCGGTGTGGATTGCCTGCCCTTGATCGGATCAAGGAGATGGAGCAGTTGAGATACATGCAAACTAATTCAGATATTAACTGACCACAATACAAAAAAAAAATTAATTAATGCAAGTTGGTCTTGCAAATATGAAAAGAAACATCATAGTGACCCTAAATTCATTATATATTTTTTTTACTTTGACTAGAGTATTTTCACAATTATTACTATGAGAATAATCTGTTGAACATTGTCCTAACTAAGAAGTACTCTCAACAATTGCCTCCTTGAGAATTTGAACTTTGGTGTTCTATGTTTTTTTTTCAACACTTTGATCCTCTCACTAGTAGGATGACTCGATTGTCACCACATCCAACCCAAAAACAATTTTTTTACTAGAAATAAAATTCATTACAATTGAAGCCCAACGATTCTTACAAATCCAAAAAAAAAACATCAAATTTTAAGAAAAAAAGAAATAAATATAATTTATCATCTGAACTAATTAACAATTTGTAGATCCACTCTTTACTCGAGACTATTAATGTCTAAGTATCTTTCACAACGGAAACTAATACGAAAAATATTACAACTTGAAGAGTGTATTATGTCTCCTCTCAAAATAGATCTAAAACTTTTCTCTATATGCAAAACCATGAAGATACGACCAACTATAAAAAGATTGACAAAAGACACTGTAAGAATTGAAAATCAAAACACACATCAAAAGAACAATAAGACCCATAAAAGAAGATAACAAAATCATAAAATATGTCATTGAGAGAAACAGATCTGGACAATCAAGCTTAAGATCTATCATACCTGTGCAAATTATTAAAAACCCATAAACAATGTAATGGTTGTAATATATGTTCTTTGGGAAACTTATTGCTACTAATCACTGTTCCCCATTTCTAGTTGGTTGAAAAATAATTACATCATCATTTTTTCCGATTTATTTAAAAAATTAATATTTCTGTTTGCAATCGGGACAGATTTTACAAGTTTGCATACCTTAACTCATTAAATTGATTTTGCATATAAAATTACTCAATCATTCATCACATATCTTTTCATATATATACAGCAACAAAATTATTCCCACCAATAAATTTAATAATTGAATATCATAAACACAAAAATAAAATGAGTTCATTAGGTAGGACTCCTTGGATTAGTCTTACTCAAATGCCGTTCTTTTCAATCGATTGGTATTTCAAGTTAAAGTGATATTTATCAGTCGTAACCTGCAAATAATTAGGTTTAACTTCAGAGTATGGCAACTTAATTATGTGTTTCCAAAAGCTAAAGCTATAAACTAACTGATTCAGTTATTTGATCGAACTGTACGTGTTGGAAGTGTTTTTCCATTCTAGAGGGCACCATCTTCATTCACTGAATCACAGATAAAGAATTTTAGGACATTAATCTTTGTAAGGGGTTTCGATTTTAGATATATACATACCACCAATCCAATAGAGAAAATCAGAGAGCCAATGAAAAAAATGTAATTTCAATAACTAATCACATTGTTGAGATATGAAGGATAAAGGTTATCTCTAATTCCATATATATGATAATCCATAGGGAAGTATCTCAAAGAAAGAGGAGGCAACGTGTTTGTACAAAGAAAATATATATGCGTAGTAAGTACAAGATGGAATGATTCTTCAAATTTTTCGATGGTAAAATTGACTGAAAGATGAGGACAAGGAACAGAAGATCTCTCTCAATACCTAATTACATTTTTACTTCACCAAATGCAATGAGTTTCTTTTAGGTACAATGTATAAAGCAATATATATTGCTGGACAGCCTAAGCTGCTTACTAGTGCCATCAATTTAATAGGTTCATTCATAGGTCAAGTTAGCTGTGTGGATGGTCCCTTTTCATTATACAATTTTCCTAATCTTTGTCAAAATGCATTTTCATACTCTAGCTATATATGTACTCCTTTTTCACCATTTCTGCTGAACTTTAAATGCAAAATTTGCCCATGCCATCTGTTCTGAAGCAGTTTAATGCCATTATTAAAGCTACATTCTATGTCGTAGGCTGCCTAACATCATAAAAGGAAATTTGATTCCTTGAAATTTCGTATTTGGAGGACCACATTGTTCTAACATAGAAAGGCGTTTGACAATAACCCATTGATAAGTGCAATTATTCCTTCATACCTACCCGTAATCATGGTGTCTGGAATTTGGGCATAAAATCATCTTCTCCTTGACATTTTCTCATCGATCACCTGCGAGTTAAAGTTGGTTGTATACATATATATGAACCATACAACACTTCATAAACTAAGATAATATAGGCATTTCTCAGAGAAAAAAAAAAATCCCAATACGTGGTTATATGAATCAAAAGTTCCATGAAAGCAGAAACGGTTGGTGATTAGAAGGTAAAACCATGCATGAAGTTGTTGTGATTGTAACAAAATTGTGGCATATCTTATATCTTATATCCTGTTTGGTGCAAATTGTTGTGGTAGATAAAGCAAATTTTGGTATCAGTGACGATCAAATTATGTATTGGTCAAAGGAATGCTACTAAGATTTTAAATTGTGACTTGATTGCGATAACAATAACAATTTTGTTCTAATCGCTGTTCGGACTAATTTGGTTGGAGCCTCACAACAAACACAAATTAACGGAAAATACTAGATATTCAGAATTTTCTTTGTCAAAATTTTTACAAGAATGATTTGACATTATTTTTAAACTTTGAATGAATGAATGATTCCTATTATTTTGACTTAACTAACCACCGTCCTTGAATTTTGACAAAATTGTGACAAATAATTCTAAGTGTATAACATTGCTTCAAATTAAAACAATTAAACAAAAACTTAACAATATAAAAATAAAGTACGCCATGCATTCATTGAAATTAACACGTTACACTATTTCATCATATCATAAAATTATTAGCGAGTGTACAATGGTAGAGCACTTCTATACTACAAATATGAAATGCCAAGCTTCATTCAATTAATCTTTCATGTGCTGGAAATGCCTTGAACTAAGGGCTTTTGCGGAATTGTGTTGGATACTGATTCCTAGGATGCTCTTTATCTCATTGCCAAGCATCAGATTTTTAGTCATGATCTTTGCAGTTACATTGTATTGGATACCAATTTTCAAGCCAAATTAGATACTTCTTGTACATTGAACAATTTGGTCACCAAATTAAACAGTTAGTGGACAGAAGAACAATTTGATCCTCATTGGCATATTATTATCACAAATATATAAATCTTTGAACAGTGAACAAGTTGCCACAAATAAGGTTGTTGCTTCTAAAAACGTTTTAGCAGATGAAGATGTATTAGCTTGTGATATGGTTGAAGAGGAGTTTAATGATGATGAAGATTATGGAGATTGGGCAGGCTGTAATAATGAAGTTGAAGAAGTCAATGAATTTACAGAAAGACCTAAAATAGATTGTGGTGAAGGTCAGACACATCACACATATTGAAGAAGGTGAAGATGATAGTGAAGCTAATGCAAATTATGGGTAAGATAACAAAGAAGCTTTCGATGAAAGTGCAAAAAATGAGGAATACAACAACAACATGGGCCCTGGTGACTATACTCAAAAGATGATGACACGATTTGTTTGATAGACGTCTTGAGTAGTAGATAGAAGGCAGAGTAAATCCTTTTGTAGAAAAGAATAAATATGACTATAAGGTTACCTTTGTTGAAAATAATATAATTTTATGGAATAAGAACAGGAGTAGGAATGTGAATTGAGAAATTGGAATTAGAATCTTATTCTAATTTTATAGTTTAGTATGATGAGATACAATATGGATTGTGTGTGAGATATAATATAGAATAAAATTTAAATTAGTATAAATGGCATAATTATTTATAATGAGAAAAATAAAATAAAAATATTTTTTTCTCCATATATATATAAAAATCAATTTTATAATATCATTCTATTGTCTTAAGTAAGTGTAGAAGTTTTTATCATCTCCTTCAGACGCACGGTGCACGAAGTTTGAAGGTTGAATTTAATTTAAATAGAGTTAAATAAGTTAGAGTTAGGTAGATTATTGAAGGGGAATAATCTTTGTCAATTTATAAATTGAACAAGAGTATTGTTTTGAGCAAAGTTCAGAAGATTACTTGAATAGGTGGTTGAATATGGAAACCTCCATGACACGGCAGTAGCAACGGTACAAGAGGGTAGATACTTGAAAAAGGCACTCCAACGCTCAAGTTAATTCGTGCACAAGGTGGGTAATATTT
The DNA here is from genome assembly GCA_029884605.1 of Ormosia emarginata. Taxonomy (NCBI): domain Eukaryota; kingdom Viridiplantae; phylum Streptophyta; class Magnoliopsida; order Fabales; family Fabaceae; genus Ormosia; species Ormosia emarginata. The sequence continues at coordinate 14,595,953 of JAQQTP010000086.1, forward strand.
AGAAATAGAAAGTATGGAATCATATTTCACAAAAATATAGAATCTCATTCTCTTTTTTTTTTAAGAATGAAATTCCACAAATTTGTGAAATAAAATTTGGAATGAGAATATTATTCCATATTTTTTTTCATTAACAAACACAAAAATCATGTGATTTTTAAAGTTAAATGTGGAATGTCCTTTCATTCTTTTACACCAAACAGAACAAAAGAAATTGACGAGCGCGGATTGTGAACATAATATGGAGTGTAAGGGTAAGAGAAAGGAGAGATGGCCTTAGTTTTACATTAATGTTGGGCATGGCAAGATCCGAATGGATTTCAGATATGAATGGTTTCCCCAAATCTTGAGCTTTCGAAAAGGCTATTAAGAATTTAGGGATGACAATTTTACTCGCGGGAGCAAATACTCGCGGGTAATACCCGTGACGGAGGCGGATAATACCAGTTTAATTTCTCTCGCGGGTATAAATATCTGTTTAAATTATTTTCATTTAATAAACATGAGCGGGAATAGTTTTCCGCATCTTGCAGTGCACCGCAAAAAAAAAAATATTTTATATAAAATTATTAAAAATCTTATTATATAAATTAAAATAATATTATATTATACTTTTCTATTTATTTTATTTTATTTTTTAATTTTATTAATTTTTTATAATTTATTAGAAGACTGCAGATAACCGTGAGTACTCGTTTACCTGCAGAAAAATAATAAATGGATATCCGTACGAATATGGAGACAGGGCCGAGGATGAATATTATTTACGGGAGCGGGAGATGAGAGGCTACTACTCGTCCCTGTTCCGCCCTGCTGCCATCCTATAAGGATTACAACAAATTTGATTGGCAAATAAGGCAAAGACAAGTGCAGGCCTAAAAGCACATACGGTTGTGGTTGGAAGATAGTATGTCCATGGGCCGAAGACTTAAAAATTCTTTTTCAGGGCAAGACATACCATGATATACATATAGTTGCAGCAGGACACATGCAGAGACTAAAGATATTTGGACATGGTTCCTTAGTTGTTAAAAGATCTCGGTTCAGTGGAAGATAATGGATGGAAATTTGTATATTGGTTCCTTACTTGTACTAACATTTGATGAATTATTGCCAGGGGTAGACCATAAATTTGTTGTTAAGGCAATTTGGACAAACTATGACAAGTAATTTCAAAGACAAGTTATGCTGTGGGCATATGCTAGGTAAAGAATCATAGAGGAGTTTATTCAGGATATGACCCTATGGAAAAAAACAACTCCAATGAGAACGTGCTGGCATATCTCGCAAAACTCAAACTTGACTTATGAACGGACAACAGCAACTTTCAAAACTTACTGCAAGTGATGTTCTTATCAGTATGTGTCATGTGTGAACAAATTTAATTGTATACGGGAAAGCCTATAATCACTTTGTTAGAGAAAATTAGGTGCTATATCATGAGGAAAATGACAAGCCAAAGAGGAAAAAGAGGTTCATGTGTCTCATATATGTGCCCCAAGGCAGAAAACAAACTTGACAAAGAAAAATAGGATAATATGTTACGAATGCCTAATAAAAGTAAGTAAACTTATTAGAAAAGAAAATGTTTTAATCTAATTTTTGTCGCCTCCAATTGCCCTACCTCGTCTCCTCCTGTGATTCATAAATCATAATCATACCAATTAATAGTTGATGTGGACCGCAATTGCAATAATATCCAGACACGATGTATAGCTGTCGCATAACAGCAATATTGTGATTACGGTTGTGAACCACAATTCAAAATCCTAAAAGCTACTAGCTAACAGATTGATTAGATGAGGGACCACAACTACAATCCGATGTGTACTTTAACCTAAAAAATGAAGGCGAACATGCCAACCATCAATGCAATACTTGTTCCACAAATGGCAGGGTAATTAATCTTCCAAAGTCACACTCACATCGCATAGAAAAGAACCTTAACACTTAGTATTGACATGATTTTCTGGGAAACAAATGTGTACGTACGACGAAACAATATCTTTACATTTCCTACGAGGGAATGCTAATATGCACCCTGTTAAGTTATGGTGCATCATGCACCTTAAAAAAAATACTTGTAATTATAGGTAGACAAGCTTCTCAGCTGGTTTTTTGTCCTCTTAAACGTAACCCAACAATTTGCAAAGAAATGTCAAACATACCTTTTCTGTCTCTCGCATGCGTGTCCTAAATCGATCTCTATGATTACATATCACTTTAAGCATTGAGCTCATATCTTGATCTAAGGATACGTGCTTTGATCCATATTTTGTTGCTGTAGAAGCAATATAAGAAATCTTAAAATTCAAATGAACAGAAATGCAACATAATTTAGCAGAAAATTTTCAAAACTGCCCAGGATCATTAATGAGAACTAATAAGGATTTCCTATAAGAAAACAACAATAATAAACCACAATTGGGATAGCACATCTTTTTCGATTGTTGAAATCATGATATTTGGTTTCAGTTGAAGAATATGCTTTAGAAATAAGTAAAATGCAGTAAAAACAACATATTGGAAAGAGGAATTCACCTCAGCCACCAACATCAGCCCTTGTTCCCACCTCCGTGCTGACCAGGAATGGAGCTCCGAGGGCTCTGATCTGTGGTTGAAGGCTTGGTGATGCTGGGATGCGATGGTTCTGGCACAGACGGCGACACAGGGCGTCGTTGGTGGTGGTCAACAGAGGATGGCCCGACTTGACAAAGTTTATTATATTTTACATTTCCTTATACTTTCACTTGTTGAGTCAGTATCAAGTAATTATTTACAACCATTGATGTCTTTTTTATGTAGAATCAACGGTCTATGTGCAGGTTGTATCATGCACCCTAACATACAAGGTGCACATTGGACGCCACCTTCCTACGATACATGAGAATTTATTGGCCTACAGAATTACTCGGTATACTTGAAACATTGCTGCCTTGACTCTTCGTTTTTGAGTGCATTTGTTAGTGTTCTTTTGGCAAAAAAATATTTTTTTAATGAAAAAATTTCTAAAATACTTTTAATTGTTTAGATATAAGATTATTTAAATAAGCTAACTCTAAAAAATAATCAATTATTCTGCTTTTTATAATAAGCTAGTATGAACTGCTTTTAAAAAAATTAAAAAAAGTAGAAGAGAGAGAAAAATTTATTTTTTTTACTATCTTAAAATTATTTTTTTAAAATTTATCCAAATGCATCCTTTATTTGGGGGTTGGGATCCTAAAATGAAAGAAAAATCACTTCTTTCCACTTCCTAATTTTCTTTGTATATATGATCAGCACAAAAGATAATCTCTTTTTTGATATTATGCTCAAGTAATGTACGGTCAATTTGCACACATTCAAACTAATTCACTTGTCTAATTTAATCAAAGCCAAGTCATTTATACTAGAAATAAAATTTCACAAAGATATTTTTTACGACTTGATTTAAAGTAATTGGCACATAAGACATATTCAGGTGTGTTTTTTTTTTTTTTTTTGCAAAACTAAATAAACAATTAATCAAGTTCAATAGCATATGTAAAAGAACAAAATTAAATACAAATAACAAATTTATTGTTAGAGTGCATAGAGGAAATAGACTGCTATCTTTCTATAGGTGCATAAAATTTGATGTGATTTCAATGGAACAATCGTAATACATACCGAAAAGAGTAGCAATCTGTTTTATGGTGGAGCCATGGATAATTATATTCATCATACACTGCTCACTCACTAATATCACACTTAACAGGCATTGGTTAATGTTATAAGTACATGTCCAATATTGCACCGATAAATTTAACATTCTAGTAATACACTTTATAATAGAACAGAAAAATTGACTTATTTAAGTCCACATTTATCTCAAAACCAACAATTTAAGTCCACATTATTTATAAAACCAATGATAACTAATGGAGAGACAAGAATCGAAAGCACGATCCACCCACTTCAAGTGATTCTTTAATTATCGGCATATAATGTGAGTGCCAGCAATTTTCCCAAGATAAAATTAGCATCATGTTCTTTAAAAAAGAGAATCAATATCAATACAAGCAAAACCTATGGTGTCACCAAACAACTCCAGTTCAACGGGAGATCATTTCAGTGCAACTATAGGCCTCAAATTAACAAATATAGTGAAGTGTTTGGCTGCTTAATTGATTTGCACCTTTTCAAGATATGACATTGGAAGTTGACATATCTATTTCTCCAATCAGCTTTCAAAACTGTTCAGCACCCTATTTACTTATGACCCTACTAGACAAAACACCAGAATCAAATATCTCGGAGTCAACATATCTAACAGTTATTGAAGACTGCAAATCGGAGGTCGCACAACGTAGAAGCATTGGAAGAAATCAAGGTTGGTATTGCAAATAAATTTTTAGAAAAAAGTTATGCAATGTTCAAATTATTCCTTTTAAATAAGGTAATTAAAAAGGCTAAGCAAAGCTCAGTACATTGACGGAGTTAGTCAGAATTTGAAGAAATTATATACTTGAGATTAAGAATGGCCTTTTAAGCATACAAATATTTACAGATGACCATCTATTGTCGTGCATCACAAGCCACAGCTTACCAAAAAAATTAACCAATAAAAACATAAAGCTGTGAAAGAAATTCATAAAATCAACTTGCTAAGTTGCATAAGGCTGTGGACAAAATAGAATCTGACATACAAAAGGTCAGGAGAATTGACTGACGTGGAGCTAGAAATATAACTTACAATGGGGATATTTTTAAGAGAATTGACATGTAGAGTTAGACTGCAGGGAAAAAGCAACTCTTAATTTTCCAATTCACTCCGTATCCAATCTTGTGAACACACCAAAGCTTGGACAGTAGCAGGATTAAGTGAGCTCCAATCACGATCAAGGACTCTTCCACTATTATTAAATGCCAGCTCTGGTGAAACTTTTGACATTGGAATTCCTAATACATTTCGTGCCATCATGGATAAGACAGGATACCTAGGAGTGTGGACTTTCCACCAATTTAATATGCTGAAATCAACATTGCGCGGAAAGAGAGGCTCTTCTAAGTACTTGTCTAGATCGGATTTACCACCTTCACCCTGAGAAGTTTCATTGAGGAATTTGTCAAATCCCATCAGTCTATCCCTAGAGTCTTTTGCAGAACTGGGTAAGCAAAGTGGACCACTGCCAACTTGCCAGGCCAAACCCTGATCATTAAAAGCTAATGGGGAGCATATTGAATGTTCATTGTATAGAGCCTTCACACCCTCAAGAACCTCATTAATGCGACCTGCAGAAGTGCTACCATAGATTTGTGGATAGTAATATTCTACCAATTTCATCTTGAATCTAGGATCTAACATGGCTGCAACTGCCAACCCTAAGCTACATTTCTCCCAATATTCATCAAACTTGCTTCTCATTCTCAATGCCAAAGAACTAATATATTCATCTGAATTTTTGCACCATTCAATCAAATGCAACTTAACATCACAGAGCTCAGGGAAATATATATTTGCGGTTGGATACTTGCTCCTAGTGAAAACATTCGTAACCTCAACAAAAAGTTTCAAGTAGCCAGTAACGGCAGTGACTCTCTCCCACTCTACATCAGATAAATTGATTGTGTAGGCATTGTCATTTTCTTGCAAAAGAATTAAAACATCCCTGAATTCTAAGGCAGCTTCAAGCATTGAATATGTGGAATTCCATCGTAATGGATTATCCAGAAATAAGCACTTTTGACTCATGATCCCAACTTCTTTAGCCATCTCATTGAATTTTGCCTGTACCGTTTGTGAACTTTTAATATAGCGAATACTTTCTTGAACCTTATTGACTATTTCACTTACAGCTTCCAAAGCATGCTGAGCCATGACATTAAGAACATTTGCAGCACAGCGTATATCAAATAATTGACCATTACAATAAAGAAACCTGTTTTGTGAAAGTCGCTCACTGATTCTTATGGTAATGTTATCACTGGTAGAACTATCCAATACAACGGAGAACAACTTACGGTCAATATCCCAATCCATCAGACAATTCATGATAGCTTCTGAAAGCATGTCTTCAGTATGAGAAGGATCAATCATGATAAAATTTAAAACCCTCCTCCTTAACAACCATGATTCATCTATGAAATTTGCTGTCAAACATAAATACTCAGAATCACACTTGGCAGTCCACACATCAGCACTAAGGCTGATTTTCCCAGCCAATTTATCCAACATCTCATTCATCTTTTGTTTCTCTCTCTCATAAATCTCAATGCAGTCAGCCTCAACCCTATTCAATGTCACAAGCTCAAACAATGGCTGTAGATTTTTTACAAACACTCTGAAACCCACATGCTCAACCATAGCCAATGGATATCCATGTAGAATAATCATGCGAGCAAGATCAAATCGACTCCTCCTTTGATCAAAGTTACTGTTTCCAGTGTTGACAGTTTCATCTTTCAACTGCTCCTGCTCAAATTTAATATTCACAAGGCTAAGGGAATCATCTTTTTTCTGATCTTTATCTAAATTGAAATTTGCAATTGTGAGCATCCCATCCTTTCTCTTTTCTCTCGCTGTAATATATTGTGCTATGCCATGGTTAGACCTTCTCTGACACCTGATTAAATGGTTCCTTAAATGTGATGTTCCACTCGTACTTGATCCACTCAGTTTCTTTTTACAATGCCTACAAACAGCCATACAGGTATCGCCTTTTTTAATCCTATCAAAATCATTCCATACAACAGATTTCAACCTACTCGATTTGACAATTACAGCATCTGACATGTCCATCGCACGAACCTGGCAAACAAGCATGCCCATTAAATTCAATTAAAAGACTTCACATTTAGAGGGGTAAAAATGCAATGAACAGGATAGCATCTTTGCACACTCTACTCTCTGCAGATGCAAATGTGCATGTATGTGTGTCTGAATTTATGATGAAAAAACTGTAAAGAGGATGTAAACAATAAAAACAAAAAAGAACAATAAATGTTACCCTAAAAAAGAAGAAAAGAAATACCCTACTTAGGAGGTCTATATAAGAGGGGAAATGCAAAGCATAACACATTCATCAACTTTTCAAAAAAGATTGACCACAATATCAAGCCTTGTCCAACCTGCAATAGTACATACATTATATCAATCTTCTCAAGAAAAGACCTGTCTTTGAACAGGAAGAATAAGCAGTTCACTGTGTAGTGGTTCTACCATGGTTTGACCAAAAGTTCAAAAAATATATATATAACTTCATAAATATGTGACAAATATATTAAAAATGATACACTTAATGCTAATTTCTTTAATTTTAAAGGTTCTTAACTTTTATGGCCAATAACTGCAATAAGTATATGATATTCATGCAATAACAAAACCATTCCCAAACTGGAGGTCAGGCATTTGCCTCTCAAGCCCTATTTGTGGGGTTTGGATCTCACCTTGGCATTTTTTAAGCCAAGGGACATATGCGCACCTTGGCAGCCCTGTTCAAGACCAGTCCAAAGCACTCTGAACTGCATTCAATTCACACCAGTTTTCTGGTTTATCAGGTGGTTCAAGTTTTCAGAACTACAATTTATACTGACCTTACTAAGTAAAGAGGGAGGAAATTTATCAAAAGAATCAGGAAGGGGTTAGGAGGAAATAAAATTGAAGAGGCAGGGACGAGGTACCTTGTACCTAAGTTCACATATAAAGTCAATACGATAATATTCACAAATATCCATGCCCATTATTATAACAAGAGTAAAAGTTTTGTAGAGAATCAAAGCTCCAGAAGTGAACCAAATATTCTTTATGTTGGTAAGTCAAATAAATACGATCATAGGCTCTTAAGTCTTAACCTTTGATCTTGCCTGTAATCTCTATAAAGTGTCCTAACACCTAAAGGGTATCAGTATCACTGAAAACCATTCTAGTGTACAATTATTCTGTACATGCGACTGATCCTGTTGTAGGGACTAAACAGTGGAAACCTTCACAACAGAAAAAGAATCTGCATTAAAAAAAATCAAGATTTTCTCATAACGGCATAGTGGCGAGCAACTGCCTTTTATTATATTTGATTCTTCGAGTCCGAACTATAGTTAAGTCCACTATCTAACCATAAATGACAAAATCTATCAATGAATTATCATCCAATCCATTTAAAAAGCCAAAATCTATCTATCAATCAATGGCTATAGGAGTGTTTTATCGAGGAAAATGATCCTTTAACATAAGATAAAGTTAATATACACTAAGGAAACACAATTCCGGAGGAACTAGTCATATTAAAAAAATGAAAATTACAAAATAGCTAGAAAGTAAATAAGATCTAACAAAGTTGCTTAGGATCCTCCAATTACATCCAAGTCATGTGGTCCAGATAGAAGATATATATGAAGCTGCAGAAAATAATATCATAAGAATACTCAAGAACAAACGGTTTTAAAGTTTGCAACAAATTTTCAGTCATTGCAGAGCTACCAAAAAAATACTGGTTAATATTTTGCTAGTCAAACAGAAAAATAGAAGGATAACATTTTGCAATTTCTCTATAACAATTTAATTTATTGTCAAAATTCCAACTTCTCCTGGCATACAAAGTCTCATTCCTGCTATGAAAGCAAACACATAACTCCAAGCAATCATTCAAATTCATTACCAATAGCAATATAATAGCAAAAAAAAAAAAAACAGAAAAAAGCTCAAAAACCCTCCACTTTCCAAAATACGACATTAAGAAAAAAAAACCGTAAAAAAATAAATTAAGCGAGTTAGAAATACCCAATAAGCAATTAGCGTGGTAGCGACACAGAATTCTCTTTTACAATATTGAAAATTGCAATCGAGAACGATAATTACAAAAGAAGAAAAAGAATTAAAGTGTTGAGAATGAAACAGTGGTATATTAAATTAGATTTGGTACCTGCCTGTATCGCACGATGCAGTGGTATGTCTTTGGAATTCAGGAGTTGGGGAAACGAAAGAGTAATTTGGAGGAACTGCGATGTTATGTTGTGGCGCGTCGCAGGGTGGGTAGGGTACATTCAAAGGAGGCGTTATTTGGAGGTTCTAGTTCTATTCTATGGCATGGTGGCGGATGAGTGTGAAGAGAGAGAGAGAGGAAGGGAAAGTGCAATTCTGCAAAATGTGAAAACCCTAAACACAAACATAAAGAGGATGGATGGAGGAACAAGACGATAGCGGAGACAGAGAGGAGGCAATATCTCTCACAGTATCAGTATTCTCTCAAAGTTTAAACGCGTCGTTGCGCCTATGCTGTGCTCTATGTGCACCACTCCAGATCCGTGCTTTTTATTTGTATTTATTTTTTCCCTTTCCCCAACGTCCTTTCATTTATTTTTTTTACTTAATTTATTTTCATTATAGAGATAAAAAAAAACAAAAGATTTAGTACTCAAAGTAAGGACGTCAAAAAAAAGTCGTTTTTTATAAGAATTTTATCAAACATATACTGAATTTAACTTAGTATATGATATGATGATAATTATTATACAAGAATAGTCTTTTTATTTTTTTATGTGCAATAATAGTCTTTTTTAGAACAATCTAATTTATTCGATATTAATAATTTCTTAATACACCTCGTTAAAAAAAAATTCTTAATACACATTTAACATTTACTTTTTAAAAAAACATTGACGTGACTCAGCACTATTTTTTTTTATTTACCAAGTACTTAAGACGAATTTTTTTGGGTGATTACTTAACACTAAATTTTGATGAATTCTAAAGTTTTTTACAGTATCAAATTTAAAATATTATTTATTCTCATATTACATTCTTGTTGTGTTGTTTAGTAGGAAGAGAGGAAATCAAGAGATGAAGAATAAGATACCTACTTGGAAGTTTAAAAATAGATAAGAAGAAAAAAGAATTCATAAAAAAATAATTTTTTCTCTCTTTTTTCAAAGATCAAAATTATGTTCTCTAAAATAAAGAAAAATGAAAGGAAATAAGTTTTTATAAATTAAAATAACTATTTCACATTCTATTTCATTTTATTATAATTTAACTCTTAAATAAACTAATAAAGTTCAATTTCATTTTCTTATTAATAATTTAAGCAAAAAATAATAATTTTATTCTATTCTCTTTCTTTTTTTTTTTTTTTTTTGCCTATTTTCGTTTGTTTCATTCTATTTCATTCATAAAAGAAACATGCATATATAATATAAGTTGAGTAAAGACAAAGGACCTTTGTCAAATTCTTTGTAACCTATGGACTAGACTGGGCCGGCCCATATTCTCTGAGCCTGTGTTTCTTCTTCTCTTCACAGTTTCGTTCATGTTTTGGACTTCGCCTCCATTCTATGTGAGCGTAAGCCCTACATCTACCACCTCCTAAGTTCAATTTGATTTCCTCATCTTCTTCTTCTTCTTCTTCTTCTTCTTCATTGTACATGAATTGTTTCTTCTTTCTTCATTTTAGTTTCTGGGTATCTTTCTTTTTCATATTAATTGGTGCTTATTTTGTTAGGGGGCACAAAACCACTGCAAATTTCCAGGATGGCTGCAACAGTTGCTTCCAGATGTTCTCCTTGTATGTTCTTTAACATTCTATTTCATTTTCTTAACTTCATTTTCAGTTTCTGCTCATGGGGTTTTTTTTAATACTTTTTTTAATGGAAGCATGCAATTTTTAACTATGAAAGTATGAAACTAATTTTGTATTGTTTTGTATTAGTTTTAGAGTGATTCCAACTTTTCTAGTTAAAAGCATTTGTAAGTAGCACGGTTGTTGAAAGTTTTTGCTACCTCACTCTTCATCACACTTGTTACTGCACAACAATTACTTCAATAATTCAGACAAAATAAGTTCTCAATGTCTATGCAGATGCATTTTGCAGAAACTGCTGCAATTGTGGGATTATTATTTTTCTGACATTATTCTTTGCATAATGCCTTTTTTTGGTGGGGGGAGGGGGATCTTGGAGATCTTGTGGTGTGTAACATAATCCTAGCCCCTTCTTTCTGGTTCTTTAGTATGGGTTGCCTTACACCCTAGAAGGAAACCATCTTCCATAGAGCTCTTTGCTTTGAAAAGAGACTAAGCAAAATATTCTTTCTGCTACAGAAGTAACAGAACCTAACCAATAACCATTCATTGGCCTTTGGAAATCACACCTTGACATTGAATAAGCCCACAAACGTATTTATGAAAAATTACAAACACTGGGTTGCCTTCATAACTTTAGGTGATGTGCAAACAATTCACTCACTATGAAGTTGTAGTAATTTCCTTATAGCATGATGATTTTGTTTCATAATAAGGAGGACCACTGTGCCCTAGAGCCAACCTGAAATTTCATGTATTAAGCTGTGGAACTCTATCTTATATTCTTGATATATATTGAGCATGCATTCATGCCTTGGATACATCCCCTATCATTTTTATTATAATAAAAAATTTAAAATAAACTGAATTTTTTTTATATTGATGATTAGCTGATATTTTCTTGGTTAATTAATTACTTCATTTGGTTTCATGTGTTGAAAAACCAAACTAGTGGGCCGTTCTCTTTTTGGTGGACTAAGCAACAGCTTCCATGGTTTGTTTACAACATCACATGAGTTGACATGCAGCAATTTCTTATCTCAGGTCAGTGTATGAATTAATAGAAATATCATGGTTGTGAACTTGTGATTATTAGTGATATTTTCAATCACACCTTATTTATTTCATTTTTCTTACCTTAGCCAAACTTGGTAACATTAGGATGTAGATAACGGTTATTTTTCCTTGTACTGCAAAAATGCCTGACATGGATTAGTGACTAAATGCATGTAATGATTGGATATGCATTTTCTTAAATGAGTCAGAAATCCATTCTTCCACCATCTGTTTTGACAAGTAATTCTTGATTAGGTAGTGTTTTACCATAGGCACTCCTTTCGATATTAAACATGTGTAAGGTTGTGAGAGCACCAATCTCTAAAGAGTGCATTTATATATGTCAATTATTGAATGGAGTGCCTAAAGATGACATGATGGTAGGAAGTGCCTATCCAAGAATTTCTCCTGTTTTGACTCTTTTCTTATGAAAATCACTTCCAATGCCTTTGAGCAGCAACAACGCACCTTCATACAGATGAGGACGGTTCTGAAAGTTGTTGATAATTCTGGGGCTAAAAAAGTGATGTGCATACAAGCTTTGAAAGGGAAGAAAGGGGCAAGATTAGGTGACACAATAATAGCATCAGTTAAGGAAGCCCATCCTAATGGTAAAGTAAAGAAAGGAAAGGTTGTATATGGTGTGGTTGTGCGAGCGGCTATGCAAAGGGGAAGGTGTGATGGGAGTGAGGTCAAGTTTGATGACAATGCTGTGGTGCTTGTTGACAAGCAAGGCCAGCCTATTGGGACCAGAGTTTTTGGGCCAGTGCCGCATGAGCTGAGGCAAAAGAAGCATGTCAAGATTCTTACTTTAGCAGGGCATATTGCTTAAAGTAAAAAGGGCTATCCTTAAATTTTGTTTTGGAATCCATTGTTCACTTCCACCACTTGAATAATTGGGATATTTTTTGTGTAGAATGTAACATTAGTATTCAAGCTCTCACTTTATTAGGGGGGAAAAAAAGATGTTTAAGTGGAAGAGATATGATATTCTTGCATGCTTCTTGAATGGAAGAGGAGTTATTATGGTCATGATTGTTGATAGCACAATAATTATGTTTAAGTGGAACTTTTACCATTATTTTTCCAATACTCAATACTAATTTTTTAATTATTAAATAAAAAAAATAAAAGCGCATTTATTTTTTCATTTAATACTTTTTTCTAAGGTAGAGCATTATTCTTTTCCAATACTCATCAAAAGCGTTCTAAGGTAGAACTTTTAAAATTAAAAATATGGTGAAGGAGTAAGTTTTTCCTTTTAATTAAATACTAACGACGAAGGGAATGACTTCACACTTAAATATTAAATTATTTATTTATTTTTCATCTGTTTTATTTTTATTATTTTAACATTAAATTAAAATAACTATTTCATAAGTGGATTTTTAAGAATAAGATTTATATTGTGAAAATAGATGACACAATTAAATTAGTTTTTAGTATATATATATTGGTATAATTAATGCTACATTAATTTTGATACTTACAAATTGGGAAATGATTCATGCATAGATGTTTTGTCTCACAAAACAGAACTCTTACAAATTGTTTATGATTGCATTTTTTGTTGAAAGAATGGGGTGACAGTCCAACAAAACGAAAAAACAAATAAGTACAATAAAAAAAAAAAAAAACGGGGTAGGTCACAATTTCAAATGTGGCTTCGATTAAATTTAACTAAACCTATAAAAAGAAAGTGAAACTACAAAATAAAGTTGTGTATTTAGTAAATATATCCGTTATTTGACGCTGAACCTAATTTGAGTAAGCTCAATATTTGGGGTGGGGGAGGGGGGACTCTAGCACTAAATGATTTAAATTATTTTTTATGCCATATATAATTTTTTTTATTTACTGGTTTAATACTACCATGTGCGTGTGTAGAAGTGTATATATATATGTGTGTGTCATAATTTACTTTGGTCATATTAAACCAGCGTGTGTCCAAATTTATTTTTGCCAAAATTAAGAGTGAATCCAATAATCAAATGAACAGTTCCATCCAGTATCCACGGATGCAATTGCAAGCACTGTGAGTGTGAGCGGATGAAAAATGTCAATAATCTTATTCATACCTCACATTCCAAAGCTTTTATTCTCTTGTATATAAGTGTGTATTGTAAATAACTGATATCAGACTCCTTGTTAAAATGGTGGATTTTTTCCGGCCTGTAAACTATTAACGTAGTGTTTCAATTAAATTGAATTTTATGGGTACCTTTTTGTCTTATATACTAAAAGCTAGTAAATACTTTTCAAAGCAACTCTTCCAAATCTAGGAAAAACAATTTAAAAGTCCGTATACTCGGTATATGTTACATTCACACACTTATACTTAATATTACCTTATTCCGAAGAAATTCTTAAGTGAGAAGTTTTCATATTAGGTATGCAAATCATAAGGGGTGAGAGAAGTGTTTATTGTAAGAGGTGAGATAAGTAAATTTTGATCATTAAATTTTATATAAATGATCAAGATTAAAATATAAATATATATGACTTTTTTAAGTGATTACATGATATTTAAATAATTTTAAATTTTGATCATTTATGTATAATTATATGATTAAAATTTATTTATCTCACATTTTCACAATAATTCATATATATATATATATAAAGAGTTTTTTTTATCCAATCTCGTTTTTTATATATTTACATTCTGATTGTGATTATGCTGCATAATACTTATGTGAGTAGATGTGAAAAAAAACGATGTGCATAAGACTTTATCTTCATGCTTAGCAATTAAAATAATATTACTCATACATATTTATATTTATATATTCTCACATCATAATTTTTATCTTTAGATTATAATTAATCTCACTTCACTTTCACTGACTTATACTCTAATTCACCTCGTATGAGAAAGATGTACACAGTGATAACGTGCAACAAGCTTTATCGTAACAATTAATGTCACAAAAGCTTAGAGAACCGATCGAAGAAGGTAAGGAATATGGTACCCCTCGGATATGCACGAGTACAAAAGCACGTGCAAATCCCAAACTTTTGGTATCCATATTATCCCCACCCTCTCTCTTACATATACCTTATGCTTTATGGTTCTTTCCTCTCGTCAGAGAAAAGAAGACTTTTGGGTCATCCCACAAACATTCCTTGCTTGTTTCATTATTAACCCAGCTATACTAAAATATATATATCCTTGAAACCACTTGCATGCATCCACAATACAACTCAGATTCCATCTTCTCTTGCTCCAAAGTAATCTTCCTAAAACTTCAATCTCTCCACCAGGAAAGATCTGAATAACGCAGCTTCTGCATCATGGGTGTCCTTGGAACATTGGCAAGACATTTGGATACAATAATAGGGTAAACGAATCTCTCTCCATTTGCTCTTAAAATTATATGTAAGTTATTTTCGTTGTGTCATATATATTATTTTCATTCGACTGCTGTACATGCATAGCAATAATTATCTTCTCAACCGAATACTTTTCATACAATACCTGCAAAACCCCATTTTTACAAAATCCCTTTATAAAAACATATCATAAAAATGTTTGTTCTACAATGTAACACACACTATGTCCTTAATTCCTTACCCCCCAAAAAAATATATATATGTTCTTAATTTTATGTTTTCCCCCTTAATAACAGTCTACTTTTTGTTTTCTGCATAGCAGGCCTGGAGTAATGCTACTTTATCCTCTGTAAGAAAATGTCATATCATGTATCATTTTAACTTTCTCATCTCTGTAATTCTTAATTAACAATAAGAGAGCACACACGCATAGCCATGCACATTATCTGATCTATTACATGATGACTAATTAAATGTTTGATTTCTGAGTAAATATCATAGATATTCATCAATGAGGGCGATTGAGAGTCCTTCAGCCTTTGATGATCAACAGTGGCTAACTTATTGGGTTTTGTACTCCTTCACGACCCTCTTTGAGCTTTCATGTTATAAGATCCTATCTTGGTACGTTCATGTTACATAACAAATTTAAACTATATATAGATGTACACTCACGGAAATTTAACATTATTTCGGTGGCTTAATAAAAATATATATAGGTTTCCCATTTGGCCATACCTTAAGCTTGTGTTTTGCCTCTGGCTGGTACTCCCAATGTTCAATGGAGCTGCTTACATATATGAGAATTATGTGAGGCAATACATCAAGAACATCGGAAGCTATGGAGGTTCCAATTATCCTGAGGAGTACAAGAAGGTCATTCAGATGATGACCTTCGATGCAAGGAAAGCAGTTGAACGTTATATCGATAGATATGGCTCTGATGCCTTTGAGAGAGTAATCAGAGCGGTATGATATAAACAACTATTAGCCAGAGATATATATTGCTTCATTATAAAGTTCATGTTTCTGTGTTTTGAACATTTTTTTTCCACTTTATATGTGCAGGCTGAGAAAGAAGCAAAGAAGCACTGAGTATCGATTTGACGAAGTTGATATGGAAAGAACGTAAACGTGTTGTAATCAGAATTTGTTTCTGCGTATATTCTAGCATGAAGAAGACTGAGTTTCAAAATTATAGTTTAATTGAAGGATAGCAATATTTTAGCTTGATACTTTTAATGTTCTATGTACCTTCCATGGTTTAAGAATGAAAGGGCTTCCAATCTGGATGATTGATTTTATACAGTTATTTCCGAGAGAACAGAAAATTATAAGGTTAAATTATGTCAATTTATATTTTTTATCCTTTAATTAAAACCCTTAACGAAAATTCTACTTCAACGATTTTTATTCGATCATAAATTAATTTCCTCTAACTTCTTGCGGTATAACTATCCCAGAAACACTTGTTTAATTGAATGAATGCTGCAACTGTAACAAGCATATCAGGTTAAGTGATCAAGAGCAAGCTTGCCGGCCGCATAAACCTTATTCAGTGCTTTGATCTGAAACTTCAATAATTAATCCGGTCATAATCATTTTCCAATAAGCAGCAAGAATCTCTCCCAGTGATTATGTATAAATTATATGACGGATAACCGGATCCTGTAGTAAAATAAAACTAGTTCAACCTTTTTCCTTCCACGTTTTGGTGTACACTAAATATAAAAATAAACTGATATTACGTTGAATGAATGTTTTTAACATATAATATCAAGCAGAAAACAGGAATCAGAACATAAAATCATGCACAAGTAAGGTGAATTAGTGTAGACTATTCTTTTCCAATTTTATATATGGATCGTTCTAAAACGGAATGAGTTGCTGACATAATCTACACTCTTATAATAAGAATACTATTATTATAATAAATAATTGTCTTTTAATATACAAATTGTACTAATAAGTAATAACAAGTAACATGTAAGTTGTGACATTATACTACACAGACAAAGAATCAGACAAGAGGGGCCAACTGCGATACTTTGCCTAACAGTTTTTTATTGGATTTTGATAAAAATTTAATGTTTACTTCGTGTTACATTAATAATTTAATAAGCGGTACTAAACCAGCATGGGAAGAATATCTTACACTTTATTAGTTCATTATAATCAAATGAATATGAAATCCGTTTGAATTCAAATAAATTCATTTATAAATGTAATGTCTTGTTTGTGATAGAAATTATAATGAATTTAATGAAATTGAGTTATTTTACAAAACCTAGTTCAATTTAAATTCTCTCAAAACTTAAGACTATTTTTAGATATTTAGTAATTAATGGAATGAAATGAAATAATATGAGATGGAATGAATGGAATAGATTAAAAGTATTATTCTATTATTTGGATATTTTAAAAAAAATTAAGTAAAATTAATATTTCATTATTTGAGAAGTAGATGGAATGAAGTAAAATCATAATTATAATAATAATAAAAAATATGATTCTATCCAATGCCCCTCAAATTGGAGGGAAAGAAAATTGATTTTTTGTGGGATAGGATGAAATTCATCCCTCTCACTCTCATCTCATTCTATCTTTTTTTAATTTAATCAAACAATAGAACCTATTTCTATTTCATTTCATTCATCTCCATTCCACTCAATCTCACAAATACAAACATAGCCTAAGAGGGAGAGCAAAATAAGAGATTCTTTTTTTTCACTAAAAATAATTTTTTTTTATAATTTTTTTGTCAGTTCAAATTAATGTAGAAATATCAAAATGTAATTAAAATAATAGTGCTTCATTTATGTAGTGGCTTTAGTGGCATCCAATGGTTAATTAATGAATAACTAGAGCCTCAAATTCACGTTTTATTGAGCAGGTTTAGCAATATTTATGAGAGATGAATTGTTCCCTTATTCTAAAGCCCATCTTTGCATAGTCATTGAACAGATGCCATGCGGAGAATACCTGACTATAAAATAGATATCTCAAGCATCATCTTTGGTGATAAAATTCTGTAAAGGGCATAAAACTTCAAAACTGAGAGCTGGATGATCACTGGATGGAATTATAACAATTTTCCACCGGTTTCAGCAACCTGGCAATATTGATACATGGACAATTCTGTTATGCTCACAAATGGATATACTATGAAGGAGAAAAAAAATAGATGTGATAAAATGATATGACTTACACCTAAAATCTGTATATTTTTGTCAATTTTCTCTGAATTTCTAGATCCCTATCACAGTCAGTAGTCGCAAAAGGGAATATGGCAGAATGGATCGCACTGTTGTTATCCTGATCCATATTTTAAGAGGATTTTAGGATGTGCTTAGCTCCCGGACCAAGTCTGACAGGACCTGATGTTACCGTGCCATGCAGTTTAAAAGAATCAACGGCAGGATAACTTGTAGGAAGTAGATTTTGTGCCTCATTCTGGCAACATCTACTTCTTGCACTATCCACTTGTGGATCAAGTTCGACCGCTCTTGTATTTCGTTGCAATTCTGCGCTTGAGTTTTCTCCAGTCAACCTAGTCATTCGACTCAAGTTTTCTTGCACTTCTATATTAGGTAACTTGATAGGTTTTCTGGAATCATCAAGATTAGCTGCGGGTCGCTTCCTGGTATTTGTGCATGGATGATGGTCTTTGGAGGTCATATCATCCAACTTCATTCTGTCAGCGACCTTAGTTACGTTTCTACAACCACTATTTATGGTAACTGGAACATGTAGAGGTTGAACAATTGATGCTGGACAAAGGGGGGTCGTCTTCATGGGAGCCAGAGAAGTCAGATGATTAGAAGGATAAAGAACTTCTGCTGAATGATTCACAGATGGCGTAGAAAAATTATTTCCCCATATATTTTGAGAAAAACTTTGATTACTTACGCCAGGAAACTGCTGAGAAAAGGCAACTGGTAATCTTTCATCTGTTGAGCTTGACAACCATGATGGTAAACTTCTATAGGGCCTCTGAAACCAAGGTGTTTTGGCCTGTTCATCGACAGCTGGCTGCAAGAAAGGAAATTCGAAGGCTGATTGTGTAACGTGAGGATTTTTGTTCCAGTCATTCAGCTCAGCATTGCTTAAACATGTCGGCTGACTAAAATTGCAATGAGTAGGTAGTACCTTTGACTGAGAGCTGAGTCCTAGAGGTTTAGCTCCAGGTATAAACTGCTCTGGAAAGTGATCAGGTGCCCCATTAAATACTGCACATGAAGTCGGCTCTTGAGTAATATGGTGGAAATAAGAACTGGCATTTCTGCTGACTCCAAGACTTCCATTTTGAGATACATGATTACTTTGCAGATCAATAAATTGTTGAGGAAATTCAGGGTCTGGACTATTCATCAATACACTGCTTTGTAATACCTGATTGCTTTGAATTTTTGCTGACTGCGATACATTGTCAGTTGATATTTGTAATGGTGAACCAGATACCCAATCCTGCTTAGAACATCTACCCAATAAAGAATTTTCTAAAGCAGCATATTCAGAATAATGCCTTCTGGATTCATCATCAGCCCAAACATCTCCCACAAATTGTTGCATCTCTTTGTTGCTTCTACCAATCGGAACATCTTTACCCATCAACCTCACTGTTGGTTGGCTGGAACTTATAGAGATATGATCTGAACTTTCTTTCAGAGAAATCATCCCGTTTCCCTTGTGGTTCTGTACCCGGTCTTGTTGATTCTGTTCAATGAACGAGTTTCTCATAAGGTTCAATTCTGAATTAAGTGGCTGGACATTGTGACTAGAACACATAACAGAATTAGGCCGGTGGATATCTTCTCTCTGCCTACATTGTAACTCAGTAACAGCTAACCTAGCTGGATAATGTGGAAGTGGATTTAGACCATCTTTTGGAAATGTCTTCTGAACAACATGCCTCTCATTAATGCTTAAATTTTCCTGGCTACTTTGATGGAGAAAGTTATTATTGGGTAAGCCACTTAAAGAACCTCGTAATGTACTTGATGTCTCCGGCTGGTTCATCCCTACTTTTCCACTTGAACTGAAATTGATTAGCTCACCTTGAGAATTGAGAGGCAAACCAAAAAAGTTCGAATCCAAACAGTTAGTTCTTACACTTCCTTTCCCCCAGACTGTAAAGGGGAATGAGTTATCAATCACATCAGCAGAAAACATATGAGACAACTGTCTGTCACCCAAGGCCTGGCCACTGTTATCATTTTCTCCATAAGTTTGCAAAGGAGATTCTGGCCTCTCATTTGCTTTATTATATGAAGCAGAATAAGATGATGAAGGCTCCAGAAATGTCCTTGTATCTGCATTTGAATTCACAGCAGCAACCCGAAAAGTTGGATCCTCCAAATGGTCAATGAACTTTCCAATGGAGCTGAAAGATCCAGATTCATACACTTGTGTATTTAGACCAGACATCTGCACTTCTTGAGCTGTAGAAAGACGTCTAGAAATGTCAGCATATGGAGAACAATTCAGTGTAGTCGTGTTGCCTCCATCAAACAGCTGTAAATTATTATTATCACAAAACGCAACCTCGGTTAATGATTCAGACTTCTCTTCTAAGTGCTTTGATTTCTCTTGATTGGTACATGACTTCAAGAAATTTTGTACAGTAACTTGTTCCAGAGTATGAGAAAACTGTTTACTTTCAACTATAGGGCAAACCTCCATTCTCTTGTGGTCATAATTTCCATTTGCCTCCAAACTTGCAGTTTCTCCATCACTTCCAGAGGACTGCTCCTTTACTAATGAAGTAGCCAGCGCATCCGAAGATTTATTGAACATGGTTTCATCAAATGAATTTCTCTTTTTTGGACCAAGTATGTCATATTTACCAGAGAATCTCAAATGTCTGTCTGATGTTGGCACTTGATCATCGCAATGGCTTTCTTCAGTGCCATCTTGAATATTGCAGCCACTTGATGTCTTTCCAGAAACCTGTTTCAAATGATTCTTAAGAATACCACGAACAGGAGATACTGCTTTTTGTTGCTTTCCAAGTGAGTCACAGTTCTTAACTTTTTGCTTCTTTTCTACCGATAAGATCTTTGAACCCAATTTCTTTTTATGCTCAGCAGGATCAATATCGTGAAGTGCAACCATTTTATTACCAATTGCACCTTTTAGTTTTCTGGAACCATTTACAGGAGTTTGCACCTTGCACTTATAAGCATCTTCCTGAGAGAGACAAGAGTAATAAAATTATGGATGTTCTATTATACACAATCTCAATAAGTTGACTAAGCTTTAGGCTATTCTAAATACTCATGGTGTAAGAGAAAGCAATTCATTCTATCTCCAATCCCATACTTATGAAAACATAAATCTAATAAACCCAACAAATTAAAAGCATGAGATAAATGGTTAACAAACCATATGCAATTTTTATTATCCCCTCGAAGTTACTGCAGTACCAAATTTAAGGAATGAAAGAAAAAGGTAATAAATAAGATTAGTAACACACAACAGCATTTCATGTATGTAATGATGCCAAGAACCTGTTTCACAAACTGTCACCATAGAGAACCCGGAACAAATCTTTAATATCCTTTCAACAATTCCAACCAGCAATAAGGAATAGCATGGCAATTGTCTACCTGTTGCTACATCACAATATCACTCCCAGAACCACAATATCATGTCTTCGTAACTTGATGTCCAAAGATGCATGTCCCTTACTGTTTACTCAAAACATTGGTTTTTCTGATTCTTATTTTGTCCCTCATCAAAAAGCTTGCCGTAAAAGATTAAGGCAACTATGTTCATGATTAAATCTTGCAACTACATATAATAAAAAGGCAGAGACATTTTCAAATGGAATTTATGGTCAAATAAAAGTAGATTTAGTAAAGAAGATCAATCCACCTTGGAAAGTTTCAGGGAAACTATACCAAAGTATATTTCCACCATTAATACTCAAATCACAATCCAAACTTCAGCATAAACAAACTTTTTGATTATTGAGTGAAAAATGTATATTTTTCAATCACTATAATGAGGGGGGGAAAAACCAAGACTCTAGTAACATTTTAATAACAATTTAATTGGTTTTTGAGGTGTCCCATCATTCATATAGAAACATGTCAAAACTAAACAAATTGAAATAAACTTTTATGATCAATTACAAAGTTTCTCTTAGTGCATCAGAAAACTTCAAGTAAAAGCTTATTTCAAGACACAAACATCTGAAGAACTAAAAAGGAGGAATTCAGAAGAAGAAAATTATATCCTAACTTTAACATGATAATAAATTCCTTAAAGACTTAAAAAACAAAATCTTGAATTTAGTAATTTTAGTATTTATTTTCAGAAGAGGGAAACATAGAAATCTATATCTGTATATATCGTAAATGCATAGATCATATACTTACTTAACCGAAAAATATTATTAATATATCCCAGAAAATGCTTTAGTTAATATAAATATAAGGTTTACATGTGCTAATATACTTTTGTATAAATATTATTGTTAAAACTTCCACGTGTAAATGGAAGCTTACAATCAAAATAATTATATATCAAACTAGAAGAAGTGTAATAATTATATATGAAACTGTATATACCAGCCAGTACGATGCATGAGAGCTTCAATTCAAAATCTTATTTATAATACATTATAAAATATATTAAAGCTTTTAATTATTAATAGAAACTAGATATTCCTAAAATTTATTTTACTTATTAAATAGAAAGTTAAATGAGCTTATACAATTTGGTACAAATATTATTCTGAAAATATCTAGTTGTAACTGAAAGCTTGTGCTTAAAATAATTATATAGATATTAAAGAAGTTGTAAATAGAAACACTTGTAGGAGGATTCAGTTCAGTACATTCTATGCTCAAACAACAAATTTTCTACTTTGGTTCCTAACTACACTTTATGGTAAAATAACCAAAAATTATAATGACAAACCTAAATATTTTGTCACAAAATAATCACTTTAAGGAATAATATAGGGAATCTTTTGTTTGAAGAAGTCAGATGAGATTCTTTCTAAAACTAATACCGTAGCAAAAAAATGTACTTTTATAACAATATATACATTCTTATCAATTGTTTATACGGAGTACAAAAAAAGACATGCATATATGTAGCAAATACTGTTATGATAAACAATTACTACAGATATTAAAATTATGTAATTTCACTATGTGGTTAAAATAATTATTATAAAATCTATTTTTACGATACATATCTTAGTTACTTTTTTAGAAAGGTAATTTCAAGAACGAATGAATTGATTCTTTAAAATGAGAAGTGCTGAAGTATGGTATTATGATGGAAGGTTAAATAAAAAAAAACTCCTGACGTAAGGCATCTAATTTTAATGAGAAGAAAATCCTTAAAAAAAAAAATAGTAGGACAGTAAGTAATACTTTTCTCTCAATGACTTTTACTAAAAGAGAAGGGATGGACAAAGGCAAATGCATGAATCATGATGCTTAAACATTTTTCTTAATAAATTCGAGACTTCTATGTAATGCGCACTTTTGAAATTCACGTATAATACACCTCTCAAGAAATTGTATTACGTGTTCATGTATCCCCATTCAAAATGCTGTGGCTACTGTAGAATCTCAATGCCGTAAAATTCAATCTATTTTCATCTGAAAAACCATTGATAGGCAGAGAAAAAAACACTACGATTATAGAATCAAAGTTAGATAACATTGTTGGAAAAAAAATATTACCTAAGATTAGTCTAGAAACGTTAAAATTTAAAACAATCTAGAGAATACTACAGTCTACAGATGCCATTACTTCAAAAAATAAGCAGAGTCAAGTTTTAAATTTCACTTCAGTAATGTTTTTAACTTAATTATTATCAATTACATATCGAGGGATGCAATCAGCAGCAAGATCATCCTATATCATCCTTGTGAAACTTCATGGCTAGCCCCTTTAAGTTATATATTTGACAACTTCCACTTTCTAATTTCAGCCAGCACAACTGCACAACCATGAACTGATATTATTTTCGGTCTTCTCTTTCCCATGGCACTATATACTCTCTTAGGCTAGGCTGTGATCTGATATACACTCACATTGATTTGATTGTATCTCAAAAATATCTGCTCATAAATATGTTCAAAATACCAGTCACTTGGCTTTTGACCGATACTTAGAAAAAGTAATTCTCACCACAGACTAACACTTCCAGAATAAGATCAGAAGTCTCTCACACAATAATAGAAAGTCCAAAACCATAATACGATATAAAAGCAACCCCCCCCCGCGCTTCACTCATGAGCCACGATGGTTACTGCGTAGAACACGTCAGAAGATACGCCCATGCGATAATGATCTATATCAGCTCAAGTCAGAGTATTTTTTCTGGTGATACATGTCCATCTGAAATTGCAGATTTTGCAAACATTCATCAATCCGAATCACCATATAAACTTCTGACAGACCCAATAAATTATCTATCAAATTCTGAACCTCCACTTAAAGATCCCCACTAGCCAAAATACATCCAGCTGTAAGCTGCATATAAACAACCTCTACGTCCGAAAAACTAGACACAAGAGATGAGAATCTGTTAATCTACCCATGGCCCATATGAAAATTTCCCCCAAATTATTAGTTAATAGTGACGGGGCAGGAAAAACCCCTCATCATTAGCCTCAGCTCTTGTAGTTCTACCTCGTAACCCATGAGTGGCCCCTTGTATAGCTAGGGTACATGTACTGCTTACAGCTGGAGCAACATTCTTGCAGGCTCATCCCCCCTTCATTACCTTCTGAATTCCCTTCCGCGCACGAAGGCACTTGTCTCAATTTTTTTTACTCTCTTTTCCCAACTTTTACTTGCCGCGGATTTCGCTCAAGTACTAAACAAAAACAACCACTCACTTTCGTCCACAAATGTGTGTAGCTCAGCTGTCTCTCTAGTCAGCTTTTTCAGCAGTAATTTTATGCAGAAAAAGCAACACATAGAGTTAGGAAAGCTATATTCCCATGGCATAACATAAGCAACTACATCAACACAAAATCTACAGTATTGGGTAATATTTTATGCTCAAAATCCATGAAATCTATCCTCAGTTGCCATGAATTAGCTTGCAAATCATGGAAACGGACTTCACATAAGAAAGATTAACTTATATTTTATGAGACATAAACCACATACCTTGTTCGCAGTGAGCTCATTGTTGAAGAAACTCTTCTTTTTCTTCTTCTTCTTTTTTGTCTTCTTCTCGTTGTTCAGGGACACACCACTATCACAATGCTTCTCCACCTTGTTTTTCTTCTTCTTCCCCTTCTTCTTTGTCTTTTTCTTCTTATTATTTTTGTTCGTACTCTTCTTGCTCTTGATTGTCGAAACGACAGCATCAGCATCAGCAGCAGCAGCAGAAGTAGCTCCACTTGAATCCCCATTATCTTCTTCCTCAACTTCAATCACCTTGCTTCTGGAGGCTTCAATCGGCGGCGCCACCGTGAGAATCTCCGCAATGGAGCGCTTCTTCGGCGCCTTGGGTTTGGTCGTTCTCCTCATCTGGCGCCGTTCTTCCCTGACGGCCTGCGCGAGACAACCGTCGATGTGGGCGTTCACCGCCGTGACGGTGGCGGCGTTGAAATCTCGGCAAACAGGACAAACCATCTCCGATTTCTCCTCCTCTCCTACATCCGATTTCGCCGATTCGCCGCCTCCGCGGTTGGATCTCAGCTCCTCAAGGCGATGGGAGAGCCACCGGAACTTGGTAACCGTAATCGACACCTCATCAGGATCCTCGTGGAACGACGGCCACATCTTCAACACGCTCTCGATTTGCGGTTCTTCCTCCTCCTCTTCCTCCTCCTCCTCCTCCTTCTCCTCCTGCTCCACTCTGAAAATCTCTGCTATGGAGCGCTTCTTCGGCGCTTTTGACTTGGATTTGAAATTCATTATCCTCATGTGACGGCGCTCCTCCCTCATAGTCTGCGCAAGGCAGCCGTCTATGTGTGCGTTGACGGCGGTGAGCGTGGCGGCGTTGAATTCGCGGCAAACGGGACAGACCATCTCCAATTTTTCGTCGTCGGCGGCGGCGGCGGCAGGAGGAGGAGGAGCAGAGTTATCGGATTTGGCCGATTCTTGTTGTTCGCTGTTGTTGTCGTCATCATCTGTTCTAGAAGGTTCTTCCTCGGAGGGGTGATTGTTGGGTTTTTGAGGATGGAGATGGTTGGATCTGAGGGTTTGGAGGTGGTCGGGAAGGGTCATAGGGGGAAGCCACGACTGAAGGTCCTCGCGAGTGACGTCAGCGGAGGTGGCGGAAGTGAAGGGCCAGCACTTGAAGACGTCGATGGACCTCATCTTAGAGGTGTAGTCCCTGCAACCACCCCAATCAAAACCAATAAATTAAGACAGTTACTGAGTTAGAGTGATAGTAGTAGTGAAAAGCGAAAAACAATAGATAGATGGATAGATAAGATACCTTATGGAGAATCCATCGAACGTAGCCGACATGATCAGTACTCAGAGAGATAGAGACACTATGTTGAAGAAGAAGAAGAAGAAGAAGAAGAAGAGAGAAACATGGACGATGATGATGATGATGATGATGATGATGAGAGGGCAATGTTTCGCTGTCGAAAGAAGAAGGAAGGAGAAGGGAAGGGGTAAGAAGAAGGGGAAGATAGGGGGAGAGTGTATGTTTGTGTTTGTGTGTAGCTGTCTGGTTGCTTTTCCCTAATTTATGACTGAAAGGGACGTTTGAGAGAGAGAGTGTGTGTGTGCAAGAGTAGAGAAGGGCTCTAAAGTAACGACATATACAGAAGAAGAACAAAAGAAAGACCGAGAATATTATTCTTTATTTAATGATAATATTTTTTATTTATTTATTACTAATTAACTGTTTCTTTTTATTCTTTTATTTTCATGTATGTTATTTTTATTAAAAAAATTTAATTTTTTAACTAATTCGCTTAATAAATTTGTTAATTATTAAATAAAAAATATTAAATATATTTTATGTTTTATGATAATATATTTATTTTTTATTTAATATTTTTTTGTTAAATATTTAAAAAATAAAGAAATATAAAAGAATTAATAATTAAATTATTGCTAATTATGTGTTCCCTTTGCTACATCAAAGATAGGGATATCCAATGAATCTAGTCAATTTGTAAACTCGTCAATTTTGACTAAATCTAACTCATAAAATATAAATTAGGTTAGATTAAAAAATAATTCAACTTATAGTATATGGTTGAGGTAGTAGATTGAAACATATGTAACTCGCACAATCCTGACTCACTAACTCTTTTTTTTTAGAAAAAATTTATTTAGATGATAAAGAGTATATAAAAAAAATAGATAGTAGAGTTAATGATTATGTCAATACATATGACATACATGATGACACTGACTTTGATTAGTTAGACTAATTTGTTATTTGAGTTATAACTAGCTTTATTTAGTTTATTCCAAATTTAGTAAGACTTGTTAGTTGTTAATTTGTTATGTACTTATTAATTTATAATGTTTAGTTTATTTGATATTGAGACCTATTATATTTGAGTAAAGTCGATTGAGACTTATTGTGTTAATTTGTTAGATTGAAACCTATTATATTTGAAATTGAGACTTATAGCGTTAATTTGTTAAATTAAAATCTATTATGTTTGAGATTGAAACTTATAACGTTAATTTGTTAGATTTTATATTTTAACTTTTTTTTTGAATTTTTTTAATAAAATATGTCAAACTTATGAGTTCGACTTAACTCAACTCATTTTTAAACGGACCGAGTTAGGTCAAATTAAGCAAAAAAATTTATTTGACACAACTCAAACCACAACTCTGATGAGCGGATTGAGTCAAAAAATATTATTGAACTAACCTAACTCACTCAATGGACATTTCTAATCAAAGGTTTAGGGATATATATTTTAATAAGGAAAAATTATTATATGTTTAAAAAAAATAAAAACATAATTAAAACTAATAAAATTATAATCTCTCTCTCTCTTTACGAATCTTAACGCGTTAGTTATTCTTCTTTTCTTTCTTTTTCATCAACCGGAAGGGGGTGATTTGGGTCATTTTTTGGCCTAGAATCACCCCTCTACATCGTTCTTTTTCTCCTTTTATCTAAATAAGTGATTTTTTTTACATAGATCTGGTTTTTTTCACGTTTTTCGATGTTTTCGTCGTCTGCGTGCTGCGGTATTTTGTTCGTCATTTTGATGCGGCGTCGTTTGATTTCCCGTCTTGTTGCGGTGGTTTCCCGTCTTGGTGCGGTGTTGCTTCAAATTAAGTAGATCGCCTTCGATCCATTACTGATTCAATCAAGACTTGGACGTCAGCGTTACAGATCCCAAGATAGGTATTCTGGCCACTTTGATTTTGTCACATTTGTAGGTATTTTGCCGTGTTATGCTATTAACTTGGGTGCTGTAAGTTTGTTCGTAAATTCATCTTTTTCAATTTTTAGCGATGTTGAATTTGTGTTGTTCTCAATGTATTCTACCAATTTGAATGAATGAATATCTTTTTTAGTAAAAAAAATAATAAAAACATACTTCAAAATAATTTTTACTATTAATTAAAATTATTTTATTTAAAATTTATATTAATATACTTAAAATTAATAATACATGTAAATATATATTTATTATTATTCCAAAAACATAGAATATCTTCTCCTAAATAAGGGGGATGTACTGTGTTGTTAAATATTAATGTTAGATTTGTAGTATCAATCTCTTACGTTATGCCCAGGCTCGTGTACTATACTATACTCATGAAATGAAACAAAGATTCTGCTGTAAGAGCCAAAAGCCACAGACCCTCGGAATAAAATGCTCTCCTGTAATATGATTATCATGTTAAAAAAGAAAAATGTAAATTTTATTATATAAAGACTAAGCATAATGGATTATAGGATCTTAATAATTATATTTCAATTTTTTTTTCTCTAATATAATCTTTTCATGCTATTGACCAACACGAAAGAATTTAAATTCACAAACTCACACCATACGCGATCACCTATCACTCCATTCCATGCTTTCACGCGCTTTCACTTCACCCTCATCAAATCACCATTTTTTTGGCCTTTTCGAAAAATTAATATTTATTGTTCCATTTTTTTAATATAATTTAACGGATTATTTTCCCTTGTTATTCAAAATTGTATTAGAATAATATATATATATATATAAAAAAAGATCTATTTATACATAAGTCTTAAAATTTATACTTAATTTTTTATTATTAAATTTATTTTAATTTAATAATTTTAAATTATTTAATTAAATGATGAGAAAAAATAATAAATATTAACATTAAATAAGAAAAGAAAATAATATGTATATAAAATATTAAAATTAGTAGTTAAATTATATTAAAAAATAACTTATTTTTATAGCGTGATAATTTGTATAAATGTTTATTTAAAAATATTTATAAAAAACATGATAGAATAATTACCCAAAAAATAAACTCTACGTTATTTTCTTAAATAACTTATTATTCAACAAATAATAAGTTATAAATAGACTACTAAAAAAATGTTATAAATATAAGTTACTAAATATTTGTAGAAAACTATTACGTTATTTCTTTAAATAACGTATTATTCTACTAAATATTAAAAATGTTATTTTTATAAAAAAATTCTTTTTTATACTACCATGTTAGATATACACTCTGAAAAATTATTTATATTATTATAATTGATTATCAAATAGCAAAAAAAAATTAATGTAATTATCCTTTCTACTATTCTAATTAAATTAATTTTAATGAAGAAATAAATTTTAGTTATTAAATGTATTTACATATTTTAAAAAATATAATGTTGAATATAATTTATAATATTTTTGTTTTTTATATATTTTAATTATTAAAAAAACTGGATTATCTATGTATGTGTTTATTATTAGAAATATCAATTGGACATATAAATATCATATGAATTTTAACCATCAATAATAATAGCATATAATAACATACAAGAATATTATATTCTCTCTATATGTGTTTATCATAACAAATTAATTAACGACATTTAAAACTTAGCATATAAATTCATTAAAAATAAACTTTTTTATATAAATATATAAAAAATTGGGCATTGTAGATATTTTACATAAATAAAAAATAAACATTGTATAATTATTTGACACCAATAAATTATAAATAATTTTATTAAATAATTATAATAATTCAATTATGTTCTAAAATTATTTATCTCTATGTTTTATTTATTTTTTTCTATTTGATAAGCAATTGTAATAATATAAACTATTTTTCAGAATTTGTATGTAATGTAGTAATATAAGCATGTTTGGAAAGATTTTTTTTTATGTGATATTATGGTACAATTTTAACATATTTTTAATAAAATTGATTTTTTATTATATATATGAGAGAGAATTAATTTATACTAGTGTAATTTTTTTATATTTATTTTTAACTATTAATTCTATTTTTACCTGATAGTTAAAATTATTTTATTAAAAATAATTATTAGGTAAAAGTAAATATAATAATTATAAATAAATGTAAGAAGTATGCGTACTCGTTATTCTGTTTGTATTCCTATCACCTTATCTTTTTCATTAAATAATTGTACCTTATAACAAAATAGTCATACCTTCTAGCATGATTATTCGTCGTGAAAAGTGGTAATCTAAAAAATAATTTAAAACAAATATAACATAAAAAAAATGGCATGATTAATATAATGTGATAATACAAAATTATATGATAATTGCAAAAAAAAATCTATATTGATAATATATTAAAATTATTTTTTTTATCAACCAAAATTTCATTCATTTAAAAGAAATGGCATAAGTCATAGCTAAAGAAAGATGGAATAACTGAAACATATTACATATTAGAGCATGAAGAAGCAAAACAAAATCCAACCTCAATCTATCATAAAATAATATGGGGATTATTCCTTTTCTGTTTTTTTTTTTTGTTTTTTGGTCTAGGGAAGCCTCACCTTAGAGTGAAGCCTAGGATTGGCTTATCAAGGCCCTAAGGAAAAGGGCAAGGGGGAAGAACCGAAGAATGATGGTATAAGAGAAGTGAGCATTTGGGAGATCGATCTCTTTCACTCTCTATAACACTAAGATGTCCAGCCAACTAAATCGATGCTCATAGGCAAGAATTATTCTTTTTAACTGCATTTTACTTATATTTGAAACCCACATAAAGTAGTGTCTACTTGTGTAGGCTTTGTCCCTATGAGTGTTAAGGATACATCTAGATAGAATACATTCAAATAGGACAGACATCGACAAGATGCATTAGGGTAAGATGCATTTGAATTAGACTCATTTCATTCAGATTAGAGGTATTTATATAGGACGCATCTAGTCTAAACATGTTCATACAAAATGTAAAAGATTGAAATACATTTAGATGTGACTCGACTCATCAAGATAAATAGTAAAATTCATTAGTAACAAAAAGAAATAAGAATAAATATTATTCAAAAATGTAATTTGGTCCTCAAAATATGTAAGTTAGTCTTCAAAAGACTTTATTTACATAAATTTGGTTTTTCAAATTCTTTTTAGTTTGCATAAATTGATAATATATATATTTTTTTAACTAAATGCATTTTGCTTAGATATATCTTGTAACTCACATAATGTGAGGTCTGCTTAGGATTGGGCCTGCCAATAGGCCCCACCTATATGAGTGCCCGATATGCACCAAAACAAGATGCACTCTGGTGAGATACATCTAGAAAAGACATATCTAGAATGAACAAATATGGAAATAACACATCTGCATAGAATGCATATGAAATAAACAACAGAATTCATTAGTAAGAAGAAGAAATGAAAAACACGTGTTCTCAAAAGAGGTAATTTGGTCCTCAAAAGATATAAGTTAGTCATCAAAAGACGTAGTTTACATAAACCTTACTCTTTAGATTTTTGTATTAATTGATAATTGTTGATGATGATAACAACTTGTTTTAGCCCATATGCATTTTGCCTAAATGCATCCCGATAAACTCACAAAATGTAGGGCTCATCTAGGATGGGCCCCATCTATACAAATGCATTTTATTGAGTAAGATGCATCTGAACAAAGATATATTTGGATTGGATGCATCTGCAGTAAATAATAGTAACTGAATTCATTAATAAGAAGAAACCCTAATTAGTGATGATGATGATAACAACAATTTTTTTAAACCCAAATAATATTATGTAAATGCATCCCAAAAAAACTCATAAAATGCAGGGTTCATCTAGGATTAGCCCCACTTTTGTAAATGCATCTCATAGTCCACATTTTTGTTAGTGCCTATGATGCATTTGATCAAGATGCATTTGGTTTAACCGCATATGCAATAAATAGTAGAGTCTAGTAATAACAAGTGGGATTAGAAATGAGTCATGCTAAGTTAGGATTTGTTTTAAACAGGTTTGGATTGTTTTTCAAACATAAAGTATGAACCTAACTCATTACTTAACATAAACTATTTTAAACCTAACTTAACTTTTAAAAATTTGGTTTGACTTAAAGTCTTTTAAAGGTCTATTTTACATTAAGATCTTTAAACAAGTTAATAAATCTACCTTTAAATAAACTAATGAACTTAAACTTTTAAATAAGTCAATAAGTCTATCATTTAATGATCAATATTTAGTTATGTGTTCAACTTATTAGAAATATAAATATAAATTATTTCTCTCTAAGGATTTTATGTTTCATAATATCAAATAATCTCAATCTTTAGTTATCACTTTCAAAGTTATAAAAATTATCATCCATTTTTAAAATGAGTAATTAAAAAACAATGAAACAAAAATTATCTTATCCAATATATATAAATATATCAGATCACAAATATGAAAAGCATACATAAAAAAAATTATCTACTAAATTTTTATTCTAATAATTGTATAATAATTATTTTTAAGAAATATTGCTTAAAAGAACTAAATATTTAGATTAATTAACATTATAAAATATAGATATTAAAATTAAGTATTATATTTATATTATAACTAAATAAAACATATAATTAAATGTTATCCCTAATTAACTGGAATATCAATACTCTTATAAAATCAAGATGGTAGGAAACGAATTTTTATATATAAATTGAACAATTTGAAAATAAAAATGTTTTAAGATTCTTAAAAAAAAAAATTGAACTAGTATCTACTATCTAACGAGGGGGAATCTATTTAAAAAATTGGCATATATCCATATCATTTCTGGTATGGCTACCTGGTGTAGCCTTCGGTTTAGTGTACTTTTTATTAATTTATTTTATAATTAATTTATTTGTACAATTCAAAATGAACAATTTTAAGATAATTTAGATAAATAATAATTTTAATTATTTATGTAATGATCTTTTTTATTACACTAATAAGTTAAAATTAGAATTAACATCTTATACAAATATCTCCATGATTAATGAGACGATAAATCGTGATCTTTATTATTTATGTGGTGAAATCAAATTTTAACTCACTATATATATAATAAAAAAATCACCACATAAACTATTGAATTTACTATTTATTTTACAAATATTCATCATTTATTTAAGTTATCTCAAAATTGTCCACTTAAGTTGTAAGAAAACATTTTTTCTCTTATGTACTAAAAAACAAATTAGCATATAAGTTTTCACTACATAAATCCACATTTATGGAATTAACACTCCGAAAAAATTTTAAAAAAGGATTTTTTAAAAAATTAATTTATTTGTAAATGGAAAAAATTATAATGCCACACTTTTTTTTATAAATTATAAAATACAAACAAATTTTTTTCTAAAAAAAAAATTAAGACGGGGTAGGATAATATTGTTTGTTTTTATTAAAAATAGCTTATGTAAATTTTTATAAATCAATGTTATCCAATTTAATATTAATTAATAAAAAATTAAAATCGTTGATTGAGAAAAGTTAGGATTAAAATCCTAAAATCGTTTAATTGCTGAAACTAGATTCCCTGCTCCCTAATATCAACAATTACGAAGCGGTGAAAGTCACCAACTAGATGCGGATAGAGGGAATAACTTTACTCTACTGTCGCACTCTCCAGTTATTAAGTTCCATAATCTGATCCATATATGTAATATACGGATCATGATCCTCCCATTATTGTGAAAAAAGGAGAGAGTTATATTCTTAATTTAATAATTTAAATTTTATTATAATTTAATAAATTTGAGTCATTAAATAAAAAACATAACCTTTTTTTAATAAAAAAATAAAAAATAAAAAATTCTGATCTGTAATATACATGTTGCAGTACCTGTAACAGACATGAGTGGTAATATAACATGGTCCACATATATCATACACCAGTTACACCCAGATTATCCACTGATAGAGGTGATAATGGGTCTATTTTGATCCGAAGATCCGATCAACTTCATTCAAACTAATTCATAAAATTGTAGTTGAGTTAACTATGGATTGAGGTGACAAGCAACGTTATTGTTAAGATGAGAATGTGTGTTTAGATTTTAAAAAAATAAATTTTATGAGAATATTATATAATATTCGTGCTCACAAGTCAAACAAAAATTAATATTATAAACGTTTTAAATGGATATCTCGTAGTTTAAAAAAAAAATTGTAATTGAATTAGTTTTGATTCAGTCTTAACCAACCTGACGTAAATCAATTGAAATTTTTAAATTATTTAAATTATATATATTTTTAAAAACATTTTGAAATAAAATAATGTAATTTTAATTATTTTAAAAAAATATAAAACAATGTTATTATGATAATTTTTTCAAAATAATAGAAAGTTAACACCATCACTTGACTCAACCTACTCAACTATGATTACGTCGAGTTAGTTCATATTGGCAAAAAAAAAAATTATCTCAACTAAAATTGATTCAGTTTTATGTTTTTTTCTTTTCAAAACCAATCAAACTGGACAAGTGATGACCCCTATCCACTGTGATGATATGCTTTAGTCAACATTACAAATTAGTATAATTGATTAAAAAATATTATTTATTTTTTTACTTTTAAATAAAGTGCATAAGGACTCTTGAAAGTTAGAGCTTCGATAAATTAATTTGGAGCAATCAAATTCCAAGTACCAAGTACTAACCCAAATGTCCCATTTCCCATCACAGTGTAGAATGAAGGGAGCGGGCCGAATGCACAACCCAACCCGTTTGAAAAGTGGGTACGTCTTACATGGCTAGAAATAAAAAAAACTTGAATTAGTTGATATTTCTATAATTAATTATATGTATATTCATTTTTTATAATTGATTATAATAAAATTAATTTTATATTTAAATATATTAACTATATATTAACTAAAAAATAATTTTAAGATGATATATTTTATTTGTATTGTATAAAAAATTATTTTTATATAATAAAATCTTGATAAAGATTTCAAATTCTGATCAAAATGTGATTATAAACAATTTGTAGTATAAAATAAATAATCTTTAGATTACAATCAACTTTACACATTTTTATCAAACATATCACAATCTCCTCAGAACAGTATTTTTCATAAAAAAAAAATCTATTTTTTAGAACAAAATTAATCTTGTCCACACCTATTTGAAAAAAATGAAAAAATAGAAAGGCACTGATAACTACACAAAGTGTAATTATTTGTGCCCTATATCTGAGCTATAAAGAGTGTTAAAGTCTTTGTATTCATGTATATTTGGAAAGTTTTATGCTTATATTTGTTATATTAAATTCTGATACATTTCTAGTATGTTTTATGAGCAAACTGTGCATATTTGATAGGTGATTAAGTGAATTTATATTTGTTACTGATTTGGTGTTTTCTCTATCACAGAAAGGGTTCCAAACAAGATGATATGTGGAGCATTTGAGCTGAAATGGGAAGAGAAAGCCAAATTAGCACTTCAGCACTCAACGCCGCGGCGTGTCATGTTAATGTCGCAGCGTGACATCCCCTGCATCCAAAGTCAGGGGCTTCGAAGATTTTAATGCCGCGGCGCAAGGATTTAATGCCGCGGCGTACATAACCTAATTTGACACGCGCCACGGCGTAGACATGTTAATGCCGCGGCGTGCCTTTGTTTTGCTGAGTCTATAAATAGATTTTTAATAGATTTTGTAAAGAGAGTTTGGAGAGCTCCGTAGATAGTTTTAGGTTTTAGAGGAGTTACGACTTTGTGCTTCATTTCTGGGCTGATTGGAGGCCTAGGGAGGCTAAAGTGGAGGTCTTCTTCCTTAAGGAAGAGGATTCAAGCTTCAAGGATCTCATCAATGGCATCCTTTCTCTTCTCCCTGAGTTTTCTTCTTCTCCCTTATCTTTTGAGCACTGTTTTGCTCTGTAAATTCGTGTTCAATGGATTAGAAGCTGTATTTAGGAAATACTTTGAATCTTTATATGATTATTGATGTTTATGTATGAATTTGAGTTTCTATTGATGTTTAGCTTTGTTCTTCCATACCTATGCTCAATGCTTGCTTCTGTTTGATCAACAATTGCATGACCTTAATTGATGTAAATGAACTAGACATAGGGATTTGTGGAGATGGACATGGTATGGTTGATGCATGTTCAACGAGTTCAATTGGCTTAGATGAGTTGATTCGCTAACTGGATAGAAATATACCTTTTAGCTATGTATTAGCATGTGTTTGAGAATAAATTATTCATTAGTGGAGTTTACACTAGTCCTCATGCAACCATAAGAACCATAGTGGATTAGGTAAATGACACCAGGGTTAATCGACCTAGACATAAGCTTTTAACTAAATCAGATTCTCAAGCTAAATTAACTAAGCATTGATGTTACTTGTAAGAATTGCATATCATTAGTATGAAGTAGGAAGTGAAGAATGATTCCATAGATTTCCAAACCCTTATGTTATTGCTTTGGTAGTTTAGATTTAGATTAATTGCTTTTCTTTATTTTATATGTCCTTGACTAGAATCTAGCTGAGTTATTGGTTGCTACTTAGTAATAGAAACTTTGTCCTCGTGGGAAC
This sequence comes from Ormosia emarginata, assembly GCA_029884605.1. Taxonomy (NCBI): domain Eukaryota; kingdom Viridiplantae; phylum Streptophyta; class Magnoliopsida; order Fabales; family Fabaceae; genus Ormosia; species Ormosia emarginata. The sequence goes on from JAQQTP010000086.1 coordinate 14,632,830, forward strand.
GAACTTTTACTTCGTATCTGTATTACTTGAACAACCCGTACACTTGCGATACATAAATGGTCTAACAGGCATGCACATAAAAACATAGACTTACTTTTTAAAAATTATTAAACATTAAAATACAAATAATAAATAGAAAATTCCTTTATAAAGAAAAAACTAATTTAAAAGATATTAGAGAGAATATGTTAAATGGAGATTTATTTTTATGGCTATTTCTTTAAAAAATAAATCATAATTGGTGAATGACATATTTAAATGTTTGATTTAAAATTAATTATAAGATAATAATATGAAAGGATTAAATATTATTTAAAAAATTTTATATTAGTAATAAAAATTTAGCCTAAAACCTTTCTCAATATAATTGATTGCTACTGCAAAGTTCTGAGATTAGATGAATCCGTAAAAATATAGTTATGAATGTATATTTTTCGTAGGTATATTTGTCAGCATAAATATGTTTGAAGAATGAAGATTTGTTTTAGATGTCTGAATTGCACAATTGCAACATTGAAGATAATTCTACTTGAAGATAAAAATCAAGAGAATTAGCTCTTAGAACTAAAAGAATATAGACAAATTGTATATGCCTAAAGTACATGTTACGTTGCAAATGAGAAAGGAAATGAGATATGATAACACAAAAGGTAAATTAGAATGAGAAATTCTTGGGACTCTGGACGTAAAAGATTTTTTATGTATTATTGAATATGTACTACTTAAATTATAATATTAAAATATTGCTAAAAAATACAATATTTAAAATATAATTAAAATAAAAAAATGTAATAACTCACACAGTTCAAATAATACACATTCAATTTTATATAACAAAAATAATTAAGGATTTCTCAATTAAAACTGAATATATATTGAATACTAAAGAAGCCTATTAAGGCGAAAATTTGAACTGATGAAGTCATAAAGAGTTTGTTTGGATGAGATTTTAAAATAATATTTTTTGGTCTTATTTTTTAAAAAAAAAAAAAAAATGTTTAAATGTAGTACTTAAAAGGTGCTATTTTAGATTTACTTTTATTTAGATGTAAAAATGTAAAAAGATTTTTTAAATGATATAATTACTTAGAACAACTTTTCTATGATCTAAAAAGAGTTTTTTTTCATAAGTTTTTAAATTCATCTTAAAAAAGCACAATTTATATTTTTTGTAGTAACTTTTTTAAAAAAATTCAAACATATTAAAAATGAATAAAAGTATATATTTTTTAAATATTTTTTAATCTTAAAACCACATCCTAACAAATTCAAAATTTATGCAGTTATGTGTAAGTGTTTTTTTTTTTCGGTAACAATTTGATGTGAGCTCCACTTCCAAGATATATATAATTAATTGAAGATTTTATCATTGCAATTCTTTCAAACAGCAAATAACATGCTTTAATTGATATAAGTAGGGGAGCGTATATTCTGCAAAAAATATAGCTTAACACCATCTACCATGAACTGAACGACTCACGTGGCAATTATAACTTGTAAAATCCACCATGAACTGAACGACTAATGTGCAAATAGTTTATGATAAATAAAAATAGTATTAATCAAGAAAACGAGTTTGAAAAAGTGTAAAGTACAGGGATTTGAGAAAATTCCGGATCCGCTGCTCTGCTTATGCAAAAAGCAAGAAAATCCTTAGGGGAGAAAACTCAGATTTTCTAACGCCAATCTGTTCTTGTGTTTCCTAAATGAATGTCCTTTGGAATCTTTCAAGTTAGTGTAGTTTATTTTCATCCAATCAATATTGAAGTTTTGATGGAGAATAAATAAAATAATAAATATGAGTTGCAAGATTCTTAGAATAATTAGTCAAGAGTAAATAGTTCTTGAAAAATTAAGATTTTAGTTTCTAGCTAATGCTAAGGAATTGTGAAGTCATTGTTGAAAAGAAAAGATGGCTTAAATTAAAGTGAAGTTAATTATTAGCAGTTAATACTTGTATTTGAAAAGAGAAACGACTTGTATCAAATCTAGTATAAATAAGTGTTTTGGTAATGGTTGTAAATGGAAATCATCTAAGTGATTCTAATATTTTCTTATAGCAACTTTGGATTGAGTTCTGTCTTGACTTGATATATTCTAAGTAGATTCCTAAGGTGTATTGAGTTGTTTTTCTACTTGTTCTTCCAATTTTCCTTTATATTTTCTGTCCGACATCACATTGATATAAGAGCTTTGGTTCTTTCCATGATTGATAATGGTCGACGTTGAGGGGGAACGCCAACGTGGCTACCCATGAATGTGATCTTTGTGATATCCAAATGGATGAATTGAGAAAGCAAGTGCAGCAACTTCAATGACAACTTAGCATTTCCAAGTTGCACATCATGATGAGCAACATCATGGTTCGAAAAATGGAGAGGAATAACCTTTTCCATTATGATGAATTTGATTCATCTAAAGAGAGGGCTTCTCTTCCACTTGGCCAAAGGCATCGAATATAATATCTACTACTTGTTGATCCTATCATAGATTAGAATTTTCCTCCTATCTTTAATGTCTATCCAAGAGATATGTTGTAAGATTCTTACCTAGTTGCTATTGACATTATTATTTCACTCATTCTTGAAACAGAAGTGGGTCTTATGATCTATTCCTTGAAGAAGAATGGAAGAGGAACACCAAATGTCATTTTACCATTCCATCCATCTTGTTGTCCTTAAAGAATGATGTTTTGCATTTTGATGGCAAGAAAAGGTTTATCGTTCCTAAACTTATTAATTCAATTGATGCATAATTTGGTGAAATTCTTTTCTCAAAATGTGTGCTTTACTATGCCTATTATCATATGCGATTAAGGGAAGAATGCGTGAAGCTGGATTTTGTAGAGCAAATGTTATGTTTGAGTGGCTAGTCATGATATTTGGACTATCAAAAGCTCTAAATATATTCATATGTCATACGACTCAAATCTTTGTTCTAGATATTGGCAAATTGATTGACTTGAGTTTTAGAAAGCTCAAATCAAAAGGCTAATGGTCCTTTTCAAGTTTTTAAGAGAATTGCTGAAAACACATATAAAGTTGAAGTACCGAAAGACTATAGAATTATAGTAACTTTTAATGTCTCTAATTTGTCTCCATAAGAAGAAGAACCTGACTTAAGGACAAGTTTTTATCCAACCAGGGGAGAATGATAGAAGAATAAATAAAATAATAAATAAGAGTTGCAAGATTCATAGAATAATGTAAAGTTAATTATTACTAGTTAATGCTTGTACTTGGAAGAAGAGAAACGGCTTGAATCAAATATAGTATAAATAAATGTCTTAGTGATGGGAAAGGTTCCTCTAAAGTGATCAAATAATGGTATATTTATTCTTAATTTGATAAAGTGTATTAATATCTCAACTCACTAAATAATCTAAGAGTAGATATATTCTTACTTACTCACTTTAAAAACAAACTTAATTTAAAGGAGCTTTATCCTTTAATGATGATTGTAAGTTGAAGTCATCTAAGTGATTACAATACTTTCTTATAATAATTCTAGATTAAGTTATCTCTTGACTTGATATATCTTGAGTGGATTCCTAAAGTGTATTGAGTTGTGCTTGTACTTGTTCTTTCATTTTCTTTTCATTTCCTATCTAACATGTAGTTTGTTGAGAGTGTGAAGAGAAGTTTTGCCAAACCATAGCTATGAGTAGTGATATCACTTATTGTATCTAGCATTTGGCGCAAATTATTTTTTTTCTTCACTTTATCCATCATTAAGTGCTATAATTCCATTTAACTTTGATCTTATTTGATCTTAACAAGGTAGGATGATGCCCTGAAACTAAAATCTTCTTCCCAACATCTGCCTCTTGCAATCCTTGCTCTTTTAAGAATCATACCTAGTTTGATTGGATTCCGACCCACTTGACTATACCAAAGAAGGATGTTGGCCTATAACTTACAAAAATGTTAAAAAAGTATCGGTTCCTTGATGATTCATTAGGCTTGACATCATTGGTCTTCATTCTAGTTTAAGGAGAAGTTTTTATACACTAGCTATCAACAATTTAAATTTTATTATTGAGTTAATCTAACAACACAGATGTAGTTTATAAGTCACATGTTTATATGACAGTCAAATATTTGATACACTAGAATGTTGTTGTTAGTTTTACGCTATGTATTTAATAAAATGAATTGGATATAAAACCCAGATATGATTCCTTCATCTCCCTTCACACAACAACCATAACCTAAAACATCCCCTTCAACCCTAAACCACTACCTCTGCCTCTAAGATCAGAGAAACGTCTAACCAAACAATAATAAAAAACCATACACATAACATATGACTGTTGAATTAACACCTATGCTCCTGCACACTACCAACACCTTGGTGCACGACCTCAAACTTCCATCAACAGACCCAAGGCCATGAATCGCCATTGCAATCTAACCCAAAACAGACCCACCATCTCCATTAAAACATCAATCTGCAACTACAAGCCATAACAGAGCTACCTGGGCAAAATCTCCAGCCACCCATTATCGAACCTCCATCGTGATCCATCCATAATTGATATCTTCTGTCAAAAACTGCCATTCGTGCACAACCACCGCGAGTCAGCCCTGCGAACCATTACCCTTGCTACCACCACCCAGGTCTTTACCTTGCACCATGCCTCCATGCCAAACATCTTTCGCCGGAACGACTCCTCCCACTCCTGCATTCTTTTTTTTTACTTTGAAGAAAAAATCTACGAACACACTCTTTATCACACTCTTTTCAATATATTCTCTTCTATTTGGTCACGTCACACACTAAAGTATGGGTGTCCAGTGGGTCGGGTCAACTAACGAACTCGCGGGTTTCGACCTAACCCAACCCAACCCACTGGGTTCAGTTGAAAAATGCTTCAACTTACAGTATATGGGTCGGGTAGCAGGTTAGAACACATCCAACCCACATAAACTCGACTCACCCACGTTTTTTTAAGTAAAAAATTATTTAGATGATAAAGAGTATATAAAAAAATAGAGAGTGAAGTTAATGATTATGTCAATATATATGACATGCGTGATGACACTAATTTCGATTAGTTAGACTAATTTGTTGTTTGAGTTATGACTAACTTTGTTTAGTTTATTTCAGACTTAGTAAGACTTGTTAGTTATTAATTTGTTATACATTTATTGACTTATGGTATTTAGTTTATTTGATATTAATACCTATTATATTTGAGTAAGGTCTGTTGAAACTTATGATGTTAATTTGTTAGATTGAGACTTATTATGTTTGAGATTGAGACTTATGATGTTAATTTATTAGATTTTGTATTTTGACTTTTTTTCTGAATTTTTTTTTTAATATGTTAGACCCACATGTTTGACCCAACCCAACTCACTGCTCTTGTGAGCGAGTTAGGTCCAAAAACTCTGTTGAACTGACTTAACCCACCCAGCGAACACCCTACACTAAAGCACACACTTAACCTTGATTAACATGTAATCAACTCGATAAACATGTAATCAAGTTTGAATTTTTACTTTAGTGTGTGACGTGATCCAAAAAAAAAAGTAGTGTTGAAATGAATGTGATAGAGAATATATTTCTAACACTCATCTACTTTGAATGTTAGTGTTATTCTTTTTTTTTGTGTTTACAAATTTATTTATTTTTAGTTTATGGATCAGAGATTTATTTTTAATTTAGACTTTTAGCTAAGATTTTGTTGTTTCTATTAAAGGGTCGTGTTAAGTCTTTGATAATTTTTGCTAGGGTGATAAGTGTGTTTCTCTAAAAAAAAATGATAAAAATTGGGTTTAGGTTTAAATATATAAAGAAGTTAAAATTAGGTAGCAAGAAAATTAAAAAAAAAATAATCATGTCCTGCTTTTTGTTGGGCTAAGCATTAGTTAAGTTTCAAGTTTGATTTTTTTTTTTGTTTGTTAATAGGCTAAGACAAAATTTCTTCATTTAATGGGTTAGATTTTTAGGATATTGTGTTAATGAATAAGGATGGTAAAATAAAAAGGGTTAAAAAAAGATCAAATGACATTAAAAAAAGGAGGTTAATTAAAATACCAAAAATGCAGAAAGTATAAAAATACATAAAATATGGAAATAATGAAAAGTGTAAAAAAAGTTAAAAATCACAAAATAAAATTGTGAGTTATTTGGCTTGTTTTTATAAAAAAAAATTAAGCACATAAAAATTAAATTAAAATAAAATAAAAATATTTTGTTTGCTTTGGTAAGCTTAATTGTTGACTTTTAAAAAAAATTGATGATCTTCTACTAATTGGGAAAATGAAAAAAATGAAAAAAATAAAATAAATAACTTTGTTGAAAAGGTTAACTAAGCTGCAACAACTTGTTAATCATATGACATTTATTAATAGTCATCCGAATTGTAATAACTTGATGATCGAAAATTTCAAATAAATTAAATAAATTAAAAAAAACATTTTATTTAAATAAAATCAATCAGCCCAAAATAAACCTCTCCTATGAATTAAGTAGAATAGTAAATATTAATTATTAATATTATTGTATAATATTTTGTTTGCTAACAATAATTTGAAATCATTATTAATAAAAGGATAATATAACACAAAAAATATTATGTAAACAATTAAGTACTAAGTATTAAACTAAGTAAACTATTAAATATTAATTATTAATTTTATAAAATAATAGTTTATTTTCCAACAATAACCCATAATCATTATTTATAAAGTGTAATATAATACAAAATAAATATTAAGAAGGATTTTAAGTATTAAGTATCAAACTAAGTTGACTATGAGAGTGATTATCAAACTGATTTCACAAGACTGTATTGGTCATTTCATTAAATTAAGTAAATTATTAAGTCGTACGTATTAATTTTATAAAATAAGATCAATGGGTCTTTCTTTAATCATGTATTATACTATTTGTCACTAATCATATGCTAATGCCATTTTCTTAAGCATGAATAATATAATTGGTCATTAAGCATAGACAAGAAGCCTTTTCTTAAGCATGTATTATACTATATTATTAGTCACTAAATCATGGACTAGGGACCTTTACTTAAGTATGGATATAATCACTAAGCATAGACAAGGAGCCTTTCTTTAAGCATATATTATACTATTAGTCACTAATAATAGATTATGAGTCTTTCCTTAAGCATAAATTATATTATTAGTCACTAATCATGGACAATGAGTTTTTTTTTCTTAACCATGAATTATAATATTAGTTATTAATCATAGATTATGAGACTTTCCTTAAGCATGAATAATACAATTAGTCATTAATCATGGTCAGTAGACTTTTCCTTAAGCATGAATTATATTATTAGCCACTAATTATGGATATCTTTAATTGTGAATGATACTATTAATCACTAAACATGGATAATGAGCTTTTCCTTAAGTATAGATTATACTATTAGTTACTAATCATGAACAATGAATTTTTCCTTAACCATGGATTATAAGTCACTAATCATAGACTATGAGCATTTCCTTAAGTATGAATATATACAATTAGTCACTAATTATGGACAATGAACTTTTTCTTACGCATATATTATACTATTAGTCACTAATTATGCACATCATTAAACATGCGTTATGCTATTAATCACTAATCATGGACTATGAACATGATTAGTGACTAATTGTATTATCCTTGCTTAAGCAAAGACCACATGATTATTAACTACTACTATAACCCATGCTTAAAGAAAGATCCAATGCATGATTAATGACTAATTATATTATCCATGCTTTAGAAAAGGCTTATGATCATATTATTAATCATTGAACATGGACAATGAGTTTTTCTTTAAGTATGAAGTATATTATTAGTCACTAATAATAAACAATAGACATTTCCTTAACCATGAATTGTAATACTAGTCATTAATCATATACTATAAGCTTTTCCTTAAGCATGAATAATACAATTAGTCACTAATTATGAATATCCTTAAGCATTGATGATGCTATTAATCACTAAACAAGGACAATGAGTCTTTCCTCAATCATGAATTATATTATTAGTCACTAATCATGAACTACAGACATGATTAGTGACTAATTGCATTATCCCTACTTGGAAATGCCCATTGTCCATGATTATAAACTACTAATATAATCCATACTTAAAGAAAGACCCAATGCATGATTAGTAACTAATTGTATTATTCATACTTAAGGAAATGTTCATTGTCCATGATTTGTGAGTATTAATATAATTCATGCTTTAGGAAAGGTCCAATGTCAATTATTAGAGACTAAATGTATAATTAATGTTCAAGAAAAGACCTAATATCCATAATTAGTGATTATTTGTAGTATCCATACTTAGTAAAAGATCTCATGTCTATGATTAATGACTAACTGTAATATAAATTTTTTTTTATATAAAATTATTTTATAATACAAAAAGAAAAAAACTAGACAAAAGAGTAAATAGATAGAAAAAGTGTATTTTCTTTATATACATTTAGATGAAGAGAAAATAAGAGAAAAATATATGAGAGTTGGCTAAAAAAAGAAAAAGAAAATATAAAATTATACAAAATAACATATATATTCTTATCTTTATATAATGAAATTCGTTTTTTTTTTTTAATTTTATATCTCTAAATTAAATGAATTATTTTTTAAATTGTATAAATTATAGCATTTTATAATAAATATTAATTTAAAAATTAATTCATTAATATTTTAATTATGACAGTTAATTTAAAATTTTTTGTTAATAAAAATATTTAACACTAATTATTTATAATATTTAGTGTCTAAAGCTCCCAAAAAAAAACAAACTTAAAAAGTGAGTTATAATGATATTACAAAAGACATAATACAATAAGTTACCAAAAATTGCAAACCCTATCGCTTTTATATGTGTCACGTACTTGTTAATATGTCAGTTGTGATTCTTAAAAGAAAAAATTAGACCTATTTTATTATGTTTATTATATTTATTTTATTAATTAAATTATGATATATATATTTATTATTATTTTTTAAATATATACATATCATAATTTAATTTATAAAATAAATATAATCGACATAAAAAATAAATTTAAATTTTATGTATTCTTAAATTAAAAAAATACTTATTACGTCAGACTGAGAGCTTACCTAAAATACGTATAAGAATTTTTTGGTTTAATCGCCTTCAATTTAATTCCCGGTAGATCCAGATGGTTGCCAAGTGTCCCACATAAGTTTGATTTCATGCCTTTTGTATGCAATCCACCTCCTCTTCATTCTGCATTTTCTTCCGTGTAATCTAATGGTTATTGCCATTAAGGGTAAGGTTCCTGCCATTGCCATATCTGGCTTCCAAGCATTTAACCCCAGTTGCTTTCTTTAATTCTGTTGCTCAATCCACCAGTGCAACTTGGTCGTAAAAGCAATGTTTCGACCTTAGTTTGGAAAGTTTGAACTTTCTCTACTGTGAATTCAAATGTTGCTTTGTTGGACTTGGAAATACCTCGAGGAAACCTAACATATTTCCCAAGAGGAAGCTTCGTAGATGCCATAAGCTTTTGTAATGCCTTCTTTATATGCAGTGTCATTGGCAAAAGAGATATTTGTAGATGGAATTGCATAAGCCAAAGGTTCTGTAATCTGTATCCGTGTACTGATTCAGGATTTTGTGTGATTTTATATTTATTTTTCTTATTTTTTCCTTTTTTCCACTTAACATTTTTTTATTTTTATTTTCTTATTTACTTCTTAAATTTTATTTTTCAAATTCTTTTGTAACTATTTTTTTTTCTTTTTTTATGTTCATACGTTCGTGTGTTTTTTTAAAGAAAATAAAAAATTACGCAATGTTGAGAGGGACCAAAGAATCTTTGAAGTTCAGAAAAGGAGAAAATGTAAAATGTTCTCCACTATGTTGAAACTCGAACTTTCACTTACACATAGATTGCCACAAATGTTCTTGTGAAAGATACGGTGGAGTTAAATTTAACATTTTCTTCTTTTCTCTTTTATTATTGTTTTCCAAGGTTCTTTACTTCTTTATGTGTTGTTAACAATGCCACGTATTTTAATTATAGTTAGTACTTACATCTTAATTCTACCATATTCTTATGTGAGAAAATATATTCTTAAATAAAACAATACTATATATCAGTTTATTTTTATACATTTAGGGTTTATTAGGTATAAAAGATAAGATAAAATATAATAATATTATATTTAATAGTATAAGACTTAATAATATAAAATTTAATATATAATAATTGAAAATATCAAAATATTTAAAATTGTAATAATTTTTTTTATAAGAGATTATATATCAAAACTTAATAAAACTTAATCTCATTCTTTAAGATTTAATTAAATTATCTATTATTTTAATATATATAAAAATTAATAAATAAACTTATATAATATAATATTTATATAAAATAATTAATAAAATTATAATATATTATATTAAATTAATCTATCAAATCTAATACAATATATCAAATAAAATCCTTATACGATTTTTATTAGGGGCGTCAAAACGGATTAGTCCGACTCATTCGGGATTGAGCCATTTTCGGGTCAGTCCATTCAAGTCATATAAGTTTTTGTTGATATTTTATTATTCAACTCAGTCTATTTAATTTATATAGTAGTATTAAAAAATGGATAGTCTGGTGGTACCATTTGACCAAATTTTTCGGATCATGTAATATTCGAGTTAATATTTTGTTAGTTCAATCTATTTATTTTATCGAGTTATTCGAATCAATTTATCAGACTTGATTTATTTTGATACTCCTAATTTTTAATTGTATATAACTCCAAAGAGGTATGTACCAATTATTTTGCGGTGTTTTTATGCCCGAAGTTAATGGTCATGAATGGAATATCATGAAGCGCGTGAAGAGAATGAGTTGTATGATGTGAGAGTGTGATGAGAATAAGAGGCGCCCCACTGACACAGAATACTTCCACAGTTACACCACATCATTTTGACTTTAGAGCTTCTGTTTGTTTAAAGTAACGTAAGCAGCAAATTACCAAGCTCTCCAACACACGAACACGATCATGATTCATGAACAGTGACCACTCATTTTTCAAACATAAAAAAACCAAATGTAATTCACTGATATAAATTTCTTATGGATATAATTAAATGTAATATATATTATATTATTATGAGTTTAGTTTTAATTACTCATTAGCATAAAAAATCTTGATATCTCTGACTCATATAATTATTATTAGGATTTTGTTAAAGAGTATTATAAAAATACTTATTAAAAATTTAAAAATTTTTTATAAAAAATAATTTTTTTAATGTATTAAAATTTTAAAAAACTATATTTTTTTATGCAAAACCCTTATTATTACAATAAAATTTCTTAATAATACAACAATGCATAAGTTAATAATTTTAAAAAAGTATAATATTCAACGTAAAAAAATAATATAAGAGTGTGTTTAATTTGTAGTTAGAAAGCATTTTAAAAATATATTTAGAGCATTCAAATATGTGCTAATATATTTGACAAAATTTTTTGTGATAAAATTTAACTAGCTTTAATGAAAATTGTTTCAAATCTCAGTTGAAGTGAAAACTTTAAATTTTTATTTTTCATTAGACAAAATTTTGTTTAAGATATTTTTTTTCAATTTTGCTTTAAAAGTAATTTTAATATTTCATATAAATAATATTTATTTTGTCAAACTCATTTTTGAGATAAAATTTCTAAACATAAATCACATTACTCCAAATCAACCAAATTTAAATTTGTAAAACTAAATTGACTCAAATTTAAATTTACAAATTCTAATCAAACACACATTAAATGTTATTAATCTGTCTTTTATTAATTTAATTTAGTTGTTAGTATAAATGAGATTAAGATATTAACCTGTATTAATCCAAATAAAAGAATTTAAATATTTTAAATATATAATTTTAAGTTTAATATTAAAATTTATGCAGACAAAAATAATATTATTAAAAAATATTTATTTAAATATCTAATTATATTTTTAAAAATTAATTTATCATTTATTAGATTAAAAAATATTATGAGAAACTTAAAAAATGAATGAGGTCGAAGGTCATAATAAAAGTAATGACTCAAAATAACACAAAAGCATGCGGTCAAAGAAAACGTCAAGAAGGTAGGGTCCACCCACTAATGATGATAATGGTCTCCTCCGTGTCGTGTAGTGCTTTCCTTATTCTCTTTCTCTCTAATCTCACTTTCATCTCTTTCTTAGTACCTTGGTTTGGTTTGGAATTATGGGGTTTGTGTCTTGCTTCCACCAGTTTCACTTTTTAGCTCTGATCTTATCTTAAGTCCTCACCAGGGTCTCTGTCTCTCTCACTCTCGACTCGTCCCAAAATCCTCAGGTATGTGCCTATAATAATTAGGAATTATATATATAATTTCCTAAAATCTTCTGTTTAGATTGGGAACTGTTTCATTTTGTATTATAAATCAGTTTACTATTACTATTTCTTTAGCCTACTGATATGATATCTGTATTCCTCATTTTTTAATAAATATGTCCCAACCTACATTAATTCAAGAAATCTATTTACAAGGGATCGCATTACTAAAGAAAATGAAATGTAATTGGTTGTAGTTTAAGTATGGATTTGGTGCTAAAATAAATGGTTTTGCAGTTTCAGCTCAACACTGCAAGGAATATCTGGAAGAGCTTTAAAGATGGGGAAATAGAAAACAGTGTGATTGTCATTCCTAAAAAGAGCTAAGCAGGTGTCAGGTGATTGTGTTGAATTTTATTATTTATTGAAACTTCAACCTCACTTTACAATTGAGATGTTATATGTTCTTTTTTCTGTGATAGATTGAGGAGTCAAATTCAAGGCTATTCATCTTATTATGAGAATTATTTCCTATATAGGAGATGAAGAAGTAGGAGGAGAAGAATATTTTTTTAGAACCTTTTTGATGATTGGTGAAACAGAATCTACAGTCCAAATACCCTCCAAAAACGGAAGGTCCCCAAGCCACTATGAATTGAAGCTCCCACAACCCAGCCCGAGGCTCAAACAACTGTAACACAAGAAGAAGGTAACAAGAAATAAACTAGACCTCCATCATGAGTATGGGATCACTTTACTGAAATTGTTGGTAGGAATTCAAATAGGTATAAAAGTAATTGCGTGAGACTAAGTATACTTGTGAGAGGGCAAAAAAAAAAAAAAGGAACTTCAAATATGATTGGCCATTTATTGAGGCAATGCAAGAGTTTTCCTGAAGGGGCTAGGGATTATAAACAAACCATATTGTCTTTCCAACCAAAAAGGAAAGAGCAAATAGAGGGTTGGGCTTAGCAACTTAACAGCTGTTTGCTTTGATAATGAACAATTAATATGCTAGAGAAGCCTTGACTAGGATGATAATCATGGATGAGCTAAGCTACCCTTTAGGTTTGTGTGGAAGCAGAAGGTTTTAGATACTACACGAGTGTTGTTCAGATTTTCTTTAATGTTCCATCTAGGATGTACAGTGGCAACTGGCAATGAACTGTATTAAGATTTACATGAATGAAAAGAAATAGGCACATCATCTCTTAAGTAAAGATTTTGCAAAATGTAGGCCTTACTACTGATTGTTGGACATTGGTGCAAAATCTGAATTATATGTACATCACTGCCCATTTCATAGATAGTGAGTAGAGTAGACATGCCACAAGAGGATTATAAAATTGTCTAATTTCTATTGACTAGGGTGGAACTATAGGTTTGACAATAGAAAAATAAAATTGATTGGGGGATTGACGAAGTTTTTCAATAATAGTTGACAATACTTCATCCAATGTTTTGTTTTGTTGGATATATGAAAAAGAGAGTTAATACTCGGAATATGATGGGTCTAATATAAGGTTAGCTCCTAAATATGAGATGTGCACACATCTCCTAGATATGATAGCTTAATTGTTAAAATTAGGAATATGGTGAGCTTAACTAGCTGGTTGCAAAAACTCAAGACTTGTGCAGAAGATGGAAAGATTCAAAGTAAATCTCGTGTCTTGGGATGTCCCAGAAAGGTGGAATGCTGCCTTGATGTTAGAGGCTGCTTTTAAATTACGGCCAGCATTTGATCTGAGACTTGAAGATACTAAGGGGAACTATTTGCTTGAGTTTATAGATGCACATGAGTGGAAAATGGGCCCTCCAAAGCTAGTGATGATATAATAATTAAATCCATGGATGACAAAATGACATAAAAGCATGACAAGTATTAGGAAAGCTAAGTTAAGATATATGAATATGTTGATTTTCATACCAAGTTTGTTGGACCCAAGATATAAAATGAACTTTGTTGAGTTTTCTTTTGCTAAACTGTATGGTTTTGAAACTGCAGAAGCATTGGTTTCCAATGTGAAAGAAACGTTAACCAGCTATACATGGATTTTGCTGAAGAAATGAGTAAGGAAGATCTATTTGAGAGCAAAAATGAAAATGAAACCTATTTGACTGAAGCAAGAGAGAAAATATCTATAAATTGGTGGAAAGTCAGCTCTTCCAAATATCCAGGACTAACCATGATAGCAAGGGATGTTCTTGTTGTCCCAATGTCCACAGTGCTTCTGATCATATCTTCTTTTAGCATAAGAGGACCTTTGTAGGATGCATATAGAAACTCATTGAACCTAAGAATGGTGGAGGCACTCATTTGTGCTCAAAACTGGTTTCTGTGTATAGTGTATACCATTGCCAAGTGATATGGAGAGCCGAGGTGGTGGATGAAATTGATCATGGTAATATCATAACACTTTTAGTTCATTCTTTAACAACACAAATATGAGTTACACTAACTAGTCATTTTCTTGTCTTATTTTATGGATATTGGAAAGAGCACAGAAAGCTTTGTGGATTTGGAAATCTGACCATACTCATTAAACAAGTTGTATGTTTATTCACATTTATGCAATTATGTCTTATTCGATACACTAATTCTAACCATGATTTTTTGGCTTTTATATTCTGAAGATAAGCGGTGTTAAAGATGCTAGACTACTGGTTTGCTTTGATGAACAGCTCGTTGACAGTTTGGTTTGGGAAGACGGAATGTGATTGTTTGAATGAGTGGTTGTACTTGTTGACTATGACTACTGGTTTGCTTTGATGAACAGCCTCTTGATGGTTGATTTGGGAAGACAGGATATGATTGTTTGAATGAGTGGTACTTATTTACTATGATATTTTGTTGATGTTTAAAGCTATGAGATTTCAGTGTTAGTAACTTAGTTCATGATTGCTATTAGGTTGTGTTGCTGCTGCCTGCTAGAACTATTATAACTATGACAGGTTTTAAATTTCCTGCTGGTTAGAATTTCTAATTTTTATTGTTAATTTTATATTTGTAGTTCACTTGTTCTTTCGAACTATTATAAAGATGTTGGCTTGTCTTTTGATAATATTTGGTGTTACAGCACATTATGTTTTATTATGGGATGGTAAAGTCATACTTTTATTTTTTAATACTTTTGTGAATTACCTTTTCAATTTTCTCTTAAATTGAAAAAAAATAGTTACAATCTTAAAAATACAGTGAATAATTTAACATATTAATTTATCATATTAGATTATCAAATACATGCCTTAGGTTCAACTTATTGTGACGGCTAGTATTTAAATGCGATTGAGGTACTCAATCAATTAGGGGTATAAGTGGGTGGTTTGGTTTAAATTTTAGGAAAAAATAAATTCGAACCAATCAAAATTAATTGGTTCGGTTTGATTTGGTTTTTGTATTTTTTTATAGTCAAATCCGAATCAAACCAAACTGAACATCCACGGATTGATTTGGTTTGAGTGATCAGGTTGATCATTTTTTTATATAAAAATTAGTTAAATAATTAGCTTTTCATAACAAAAAAAATAGATAATAAACTTATAATTTTTTTTTTCTAGAAATAGAATCAAACTTATTTATCTCAATAAGCACACTATAAAGTACAACAAATAGATAAAGTTTAAACAAACAAACAAAATTAAAATATATATAACAATGAATATCAGTACAAGGACAAGTACACAATAACACTCAAATTTAGTCCAAACATAATTAAAAGAAAACACAAGTACACAACATAACAATAGGTAACACCTAAAGTCAATCCAAACTCAATCTAAACTCAATTCAAACATAAAAAAAACATAATTCATTAAACATCATTTATCAAATCCAATTTATCTTTGAATTTTATCTACATCATGCAATAAGCATAAATGAAAACGTTATAGTCATTCATTTTCATTTCAATAATCAATGTTCAAGGATTTAACAATGGAAACGTTATGGTCCTCAAAGACCACTCTCAATACCACATTGGCTTATCCACCCTATGAATAATTACTCACCTATCTTGTCACCTCCTATTGTTTTATCCTACCAAATATCAATGGACAATATAACTCATCTTATCTTATTATGCATCTACCGTAAGCTTAAGAAGCTACAACACCAAGACTCCAAACTTCTTGACTTTGCTAACAACAAAAGAAACCTCACTGTGAGGCAGAATGTACACCAAAAAATCACTCAATGAGTTTCGAAAGAACACCTTCATCACAACAAATAAAAGGGAATTGGTGAATTGCATGGCAATCGTAGATTGGGGTCGGTCGATTATGAATGAATAAGATTAGATAGTGAATTGTAGAAAGTGAACAGAGAAAAAAGTTATAACCAAAGTAATTATATGACTCACTATCAAAAATTAAACATTAATATATTATCTTCAGTAATTTTGACTTCTGCAAATGGAGAATCTTGAAGTAAAAAGTTCAATACTCCATCTAGTACATGTGGATCAGGTTCACGTCTCACATTCAATGACATCAAGTTACTAAAGTCAATAGATGCAGTATTGAAAAGATCAAGAATCAATAAGAATATATATAGTTTGGTTCGGTTCTCGGATTTGAAAAGTTTGGTTTGGTTCTTGGATTTGAAATTTCAAATCCGAGAACCGAACCAATTAAACTTTATTTAGTTTAGATTTTACCCAAACTAATCAATATACTTAAACCAAACTAAAACAATTTAATTAGTTCAGTTCGGATTAGTCAGATTAATTGGGTTATCCGAATCAATTTATACTCCTGCAATCAACTCAAACTCCTTAACTTTGCTTTTGTATTATAATATTGAATTCATTATATATACTTGTTATCGACTTTGTTTTATCTTATTCCTTTGTTTAAATTTTTCACAAGGAAATTCGACTTAAAATTACTTTATTTATTGTAGTTTTAAACGAGTATAATTTATACTTCAGTAGCCTACATGTCACTTATGTTAATTTAATTTAGGAATAATTATTCTGTAAGTTCCTAAATTTTTTGAGATAATTTAAATAGATTCTTAAACTAAAAAAAATTGTAATTGAGTCCTTAAACTTATAAAAATTTGTAATCAGGTCTTTGGATTCAGACAACTGTTAATGTAAATAAAATATTTTCTAATTCCAAATAGAATATTCTCTGACAATATCTGTATGCAGGTTTGAGTGTATATAAATATTATCAGTTAAAATTTGTAAAAAAATTTTATGAATGACTATATATATAAGAAACTTACAGATTTTAACTAGTAATATTTATATACACCCAAATTTACATACAGGTACTGTCAGAGAATATTTTGTTTGGAATTAGAGAATATTCTGTTTACATTAACAGAACTTTAATGATTATCTGAGTTCAAGGACTCAATTACAAATGTTTTTTAAGTTTAAGAATTTGATTAGAAACTTTTATAACTTCAAAGACCTAATTACAAACTTTTTTAATTTAAAGACTTATTTGAATTATCCACAAAAAAAATTAGAGACTTACATATGTGTAATTATCCCTTTAATTTACTACTCTCTTGAGCCATATGTATTAGTTATCAACTCTTGGATCTCAAGCTGCGAGGCTCTAGTTTTGAAAAATTAGTCACATTAATTATTACTAATTCAATAACCTTTTTTGAGGTTTCCATTAATTAATTATGTAAGTTACTTTAGAACACTCATTAGACAAACTGTAAAAAAAAACAGTGCTAGTCATTTCAAATCATAAAAGTTTAAAATGGTATTTACCCCAAAATAAAAGGGGTAAAAGGGCGAGGAAAGTAGCTGTGCATCTACAGCACCCAAAATGGCACGCATATATGAAAGGAAAAAAGTCATTAGCTATAATGTGGCCCTACAGACAACGAGGTTCCCTTCTTTTCTTTCCCACATTCTCATCACTGTTTCTGTTATGTGTCTGTATCTCTCCATAGTCCACATGGGTCTTCCACTCTTCTCTCAGACTTACACAGAACAAGCCAAAACAACAAATGAGATCGAAGAAAATCAAGATTAGCTTCGATATCTGTTCCCCTCGCCCCACCAATTCACTTAGAACTTTTTCTTGTGTGGTACAAATGCAATGTTCTATGGTTTCTCATGAACAACATTTTTCTCTGGAAATATATATTGTATATAACATAATATTTGCATGCAATAATGTTACTATAGTCTATATATCTCTGTGGACTTTGCTGCATATGTGCGGTTGTGGTGTTGTCTTTCTTACTACGGGCTATTCTAATTCATTTGTGTTTGGTCAGTTTCAGTTTTCGCTATTTGATACTTTGATTCAGATTAAACTAGACCCGAACACTAGCATGTAATGTTTGGATATGAAGTTGTTGCTTGGAGGAAGCAGATATCATTTATACTAGTCTGGACTCTGATACTGATAGTGATAGAGCTCACACTAATTTTTCAAACCAAGCCAGAGAATTAATGACTCTTGATAGAGCTCACACTAATTTTAAAGAGCAGTTTAATTTACGTGTCAGAATTAAGAGTGAAAGGTAACACTAGTTAGTATATATCATATATGGCTGGTGTTTTAGAAAGGAAAAGCAGAGTTTTTTTCACACCATTTATACACCTAATGATTTAGGTGTAAATAATTTGTCATCTTCATATATTATATAATGATTAAGATATTAATTGATGTATAAATAATTAGTAATTGAATTATCACATAATACACACAGATCATTAGTTATTTATATATTAATTATCAATTATTTGTACATTAATTAATATTTCTAATCACTACATAATACATATTAATTATTAATTATTTATACATGAATAACTGAATGTATAAATGGTGTGAAAAAAAATGTAAATAACACTACTGTTTTAGGAAACGTGAGCACTGCTGAAAGCCTGAAACGAAGTACTGTTTTTCACTCTCTTAATTCCTACCTAGTACCCGAAAAGAAATGAAGATGGTCCCCTTACTTTTTCTTTTTTGTTCTATGTTCCTTCTCATTCTAATGTTCTATCATGTTACTGTCGTGAAATCGTCGTTCGGATATATGTCTTCAAATTCAGTCCACACCCACATAGCCTCTCATTATCACTCATCAGAGGGGGTTGAGGTGGACATCAGCAAGATTTATAGGAGAAAGAATTGTTTGTTTTCTGACATTGAGAAGGGATATATGCATTGTTATTTCACCTCAAACTGGCCTTCAACTAGATCAATTTAATAATATGAGTGGAAAGCTCCGCAGTGCTGAAATTTGTATTCATGGCTAAATGAATAATAATATCAGTATGAAGGTAATTTTGCCTGTCAAGTAGGATTGATGTCTCCCTATATGTATGTCTACAGTCTACATATAAACAAGTAAAATCCTTTCGGGATTAAACTAACATTGCATTCAATTTAATACAATTTTCATTTAATTGCGAGTAATTACAAAGGTGCTATGTAGCTTCCTAATGGAAAAAGAAGCAAAAGATATAAAAATAAGCTAGTTTTTGTTGTAAATATACCACACTCCAATGAAAATTCAACAGCCAATTTCTAGTTGTAACTTGTGACGGTTATAAAATTGAAATGCTTTAAATTGATATTATGATCAATACAAACAATTTTCAGATAGCTTGTTAAGAAACTGAGCCCTGCGTTTATTTAACTTATAGTGAGTCATATTTACAATCCAACTTAAGGAAATTAATTAATTATTTTTTAATGTAACAGGCTCATGGACTGCGCCAATGTCCATGGGCTGAAAGTATTTTTAGGCGTTAGGGTTTCAATTTAGGAAAATATTATATAGTCAATTATTTTTTGTGAATTTTTGGCAAACTGAGTTACATTAGTATTGAATTTTCGATGAATAAATAGTCTTTGCCATTTAAATTTATTCAACAACGACCTTTAGACAAATTCTGACAATTTTATTAATTTTTTCTGACTATGTAACATTATTAAATTTATCATTCCAATTCTACCCTACCCATATCCGTAAGACTCATGAATTTATTATATTGTTTAGAACATCTTTTGATATTGAATCTATATGCACCAAACTTTTCCATTGCGCTGCATCCACGAACTGAATTGGGATCCCCAAATTTCCTTTTTTTTTAAAAAAAAAAGAGAGGGGGTAAATTTAGGAAAGAGAAAAAAGTATATAAGGTAGCGAGACACACGAAGTGCCTTATCTATATCTCATAATGCTGTCTTATATTGTGTCCTCCTCTCCATAATGTCAAAATGCTTGCAGACTTCATTGCAGGATTGCAGCATATGACATTTCATATAAACCCTCATAATGGCAATGAACCTGAAACATTAGATAGGTCAAAATAAGCCAGAACATGCAGAAAACATTGCAGAATCTAGAAATTAGATTGGAAAGAATATGCAACTGAGTTTGTTAAGAAACAAAGAAATAACAATGTAAAGGGATAAACAAGACGATAACAAAATTTGATTGGGAAAGCTTGCAACAAAAAACACCCGTTTGTTTGTTACTCTTCCTCATTTTAACTTCTTTTACTTTTGTTTCTTTCTTCTATGTGCAGAAATATTTTTTCAAAAAAGGCAGATAAAAGGACAATACTCCACTAAAACAAACAGGCACAGCTGTATATATGGCATTGCCAGCTCGTAGTATCCATCAACATCGTTCAGGATTCTGATTAACAAGGTCGTCTGTCATCAGAATCATTTGCAGCAACATCATCATTATTGAGGAGGAAACTTGAACATTGACACTCAACTATTGCAAAGAAAATTTTCCGTGTTCCAATTTTGCAGGAAAAATCTCCATATCCACATATTTTATACAGATTTACGAAAGTGGTCAAAATCAACTACCAACAATTTAATAAGACTTGACACAAGGGTCGGTATTAAAACTGTCCACTGGTCCAGACAGGTTCTCATGAAGCCACATTATCAAATGAGAATACGCGGAACGACATGGTGGTTTGCAAGAAGCACAAGTTACTTACAAAAACCTACATATGCATGCATGTATATGGAAACCACAATAAGTTTTTTCACTTCAAACCGCAAAATTGAAATTCTTCTTGCTTTATATCGGCAACCACTTATCTGCTCGTAAAGTCAGATGATCGGCTACTTGGACTTGTGCGATACCCTTTAAACAGGGCCTCCAGATTCAGGATGCATGTAGGAGTCCGAACCTGTGTATCATACAAGAAAATACCATACCTTTGAAAATAATGAATCACACACAGCCACATTGCAAAATAACTAAATCTTATGTACCCAAAAAAAAAAAACAAAACCTATATCTTACAACAGCCACACCTTTTTAAGTATGAGGGCATTTTAATAGTGAGCTAGGTAAAGACAGTCTAAAGCAGTTATGAAATGCATAATATTAGTTATTTTCATGAAATATGTGCATTTTGGATCCATCATCCATGATCTTACTCTCCACTCTCCACTCTCCACTCTCCCCTCTTCTTTAACGGGATTAAAGGTGAATGCAGTGGAATAAACTATATCCTTGCCTAATTAAATTGGCATCAATCCCTCTTGAAGTGGCCATACTATATTGCCTACATAAACCACAGATGCCAATAACCAATGATACAGGAAAAGTCCTTAGCTAAAATTCCGTACGTCCTAGTGATTTTTAGTTTTATAAAAATACTTAGCAGTTAAAACTATACTGCCACAACTAGGCCCAAAAATTGATGAAAAATTAAGTATTGCATGAAAGAGAGATACCTTCCAACGCTTCTTTTGAGCAACATGGTAGCTGATGTCTTCCAATCTCCCAATTATTTGCCTAAATGTTGGTCTTCTGTGTGGTTTTTCATCCCAACATTCCTCAATTAACCTAATTTCATGAACGCAAAATACTTATTCTTTTAATCTCCTACTTTTGGTATGTTTTGGAACTCAGCATTCAATCTGCTGCCAATAAATGGTATTTGAAATACTCACTGTTTTAGTCCATAAGCATAAAGCTTGGGTGAAGCTTTAAATGGTGGACGCTCATTTTCAACATATGCTTTAGGAACTTCATTTTCTGGCTTCGTATAAAACGGTGGAAAACCTTCAATCATCTATAGTAACAGAAAACCATGTATGTTCCAGTCAATATTTTGTTGGGCATCTCAACAAATAACAACCCACTGATGGTTGTCAATCTGTATATTCTAGATTCAGAATTGCCCCCTCCACAAATAAAATAATCATATTATGAACAGTATCAGCAAAACCGTTAAAGAAAATGAACATTCTGTCCTTACATAAAAAAAATAAGGAAGTACAAAAGAACCATACAAACATTGGTACATAAGCAAACTCTTGAGCATGGCATCATACTAAAATGATTATGAATATATAAATATATATATATATTTTATATTTATATTTTTATAGGTGAGTCAATGGAGGGAAGTGAATCCCCTAGAGTTGCAAAAAGAACTGCACCTTGTGCAGTTAAACATCCGAGGGTTGATATTTCACAAATAATTTTTGTCCTTAATATTTTATTGTAAAACAAATATTTTTGATTGCTAAATGCAGAGGATCTTGATCCGTCAATGGAGAGCTCAAGTTCTCTAGAACTCTACCTCTCGTCCATTAAATCAACCAAAAAATATGAAATAAAACATTATATATAGTCATATATAATACACAAATCTTTAGGACGATTTGATGGATAAGAGAGGGCAGAGCTCATGAGTCATGAGTGCTTGAGCTCTCTATAGATTCACCTTATATATATTCTTGATAAGTGAAAGAGGTCCTATGTATAAAAGAAAACATCAAGCATCTTGAATTCAATATGCAGTGACAATATTGAAGCAATTCGAAAGGTGAAAGCAACACACCTTGATACACCACTCAATACATTCCTTTTCCTGGACTCAGCAAAAATTTTCATCAAGGAGGGGAGTATTGAATTAGCATATATTACTTTGTCAAATACCACAATAATCTTCATCAAGCATCGATTCATCAAGCTGATTTTATATTTAATTTGCAAGGTTAGGGTTTATAAGTTAAGAAAATATATATTTCAAGACCAGAGAAGAAACAAACACTCACATAATAATGGTAAATAATTAACTTAGAAAGTCGTTAAAAAGCTCCGGAATAAGAAAAATTTGCATGCAAATGTGAGCAATACTGACTTCACATGCATGAATAGACCACCTGAGGATGGGGAAAAGGGAAAAAGATGCTTTTTACCTCCTGTAATATCAGAGCAAATGAAAACACATCCACTTTGGTGTCATATTCCGCATTTCTATAGACCTCTGGAGCAACATAGCGCCCTGTTACACATTTGAATTACTTCAACAATAAGAACTACAAAAATCAGACCCAATCACAATAGAATCGAAATGAAGCCAATTATATGTATAAGAAATAGAAAGTTTCGTAAGTTATTTGATAAATTCAAATTAGCAAAACTGAAGCACCAGCTGACAAAATCTGTCTTCAGTAGCCACTGTGTAAACAGCATTTTTTTTCCTTTTGCAGAATATGCAACATACTGCAGATTACAGCCCTCATGGAATAACAGTTTGCAATATTGCCTTTATGCAGAATGACATGATCAACAACGAATATTACAAGGCTCCACAAAGAAAAAACATACATGACGTATCCTGGGATGTCACAGGTTTGTCTTCTTTGACTGTTTTTGCAACTTTGAGCATTTTGCTGACTCCAAAGTCCGCAACTTTCAGATGCCCAGAATCATCCCGCAGTATATTTCTGTTATCTTACTCATGTACAATGAAGAAACGTTAAACGGTTTCAACCATTCAAGAATGAATGAAAAATGCATGCTTCTACTGAATAATAAATGATGCTTCCTAGTTCATACACATGCTGGAAGAATATCAAAATCAACTATATGGGGCAGGAGAGCAGAAAACATACGAAGGCTCAAGATCTCGGTGTATAATGGCTTCTGGTTTATGTTCATGCAAATAATTCATTCCCCTGCACAATATGCATTAATGTATTGCATTTATTACAAACATCCAATTGCAAATTTTTATAAAAAGATATCATTTTCATCTAATACTCAACTCGTCAAAAACAAACCAATTAGGGAACTCGTTTCCTTGCAAACCTACTGAAAGCTAGTGATAAATTGATAATACAAAAGCTCTTGACTGACCTAGCAATATCAAGTGCAAACTTCACAGCTGTTATTGGTTTTAATGCACCTTTCCGCTTCAAGTAGGCACAAAGATCTCCCTGAAAAAGGTGTAATCCATTCCAAATTATTAGAAATTACATTAGTGAAAGATGCAGAGTATAGTTAACCACATTACACACGCAAGTAGAGATATCTCCCTAATTATTGGAACAGCAAACACCACTTGCGAAGCACAAATGAAAAGAAAAGCTGGGTTTAAAGATCTAAGGTATTCCAAATAATGATAAATGGTGGGATTTGGGAGGGGATATACATATATACAGAAATAGTACACATTCATACACATATATCCATATTTATTTATGTATCCAGAATCCACAGATATGCATGTATCATGGTCACTGTTTCATATATTTGCACTTCCCCCATTTGTTCACCACTTCACAAATATGGAGTTGAATCCCAAATAAAGAGAAACAAAACTCCCATATTGACGCCTAGTCCATTTGGGGGCAGAGATCAAGAAATTACTAGGTATAAACTGGTATCTGTTATCAATACTTAAATTACTTCACTGCAGATATTTATAACTTCTAAGTAGAACAGGGCCACATTTGATCGACCTATGCAAATAACAACTACTGCATCTCAACAATTAGTATAAACCCAGGTGAGAACTTTCTAAGATCTGAAGTTCTTAATTATAGATGAGCTCGTACATATGTTCGATTTCCAGTAGTCCTATTGAAACTACAATTCTCACATTCTCTCTAAAGACTATATCCAAAATGACAAACTTCTAAGCACATATTTTATTCTGCAGGCAGTATTCTACTCACTAATATCTGTGATAGTCAACTAACAAACATAATTTGTTCATAAACACCATGAGCAAAATATAAATGATCATCAAAATTTTCCTTATAGGCAGTGTAGGATCAAGATTAACCTGGGGTAGATATTCTGTGACAATCATCATCGGGGTGCTTTGTGTTACGGCACCTAAAAACTGGACTACATTTGGATGCCTTATTTTCTGAAGTAATGCAAGCTCATCATGAAATGCCTTTCTGAGAGACAGTCAAGGACATTAAAAATCCACTATAAGAATACAAATTGAGAACTGAATAATCCAATTGACATGAACAAAAAATGGATTGTATAATTAGACCAACCCACACTTTATCATCATCGGTGAACACTTCCTCCTCAAGTGTTTTGACAGCAACTTGAATTCCACGCCATAATGCAATACGGAAAGTTCCCTAAAATTAAAGTATATTCAATAAAAAAACATGCAATGAAAAGTGATTAAGGGTGATAGTGACTTAGGAGAATATGTCAAGATAAAAGAAGAAATCAAGGAATAAATTGATTATTAACTATATATACAAAGGAAACTTGAATGTTTACCTTCGTTATGCAAACACTATTTGTAAAATCAAGTTCAGAAGGATCAATCTCATATTCTGGGACTTCGCGAGCATTTTGGACATGCATGGGAGCCATCTACAGAAAGTGAGGGAGAGAGAGAAAGAAGAAATGTTTGAAATATAATGTTTGAATGATCAATCAAATAAAATCAATGGAAATAAGGAAATTAAATCAAGATACAAACCAGGGGTTTTGCACCGTGTTTCTCCAAAAGTTTTACAACATCATGATTTTTGTAGTACATTGCATCTGCTAGAGGCTGTGAAACAAACCACAAAATAGTATTGTGTCACACACTTTGTATCTACAAATTCAGCCAAGAATTTCCCAGTTTGAGATACTAGAAATTAGAGTCAACAAAGCATATAAAAAAGATTTTATAAAAAAAAAAAGTTAATATAGCATCATGTTAATTTAGGATGGAGCTACACAAGGTTTGAATCTATATTAAAATGTAAACTAGAAACTACCAAACTTTATAAGATCAGCTGAAGTGGCCAAAAACTTCAAACCTAAGCTCTACAATCTAGTGAATCTACCCTCTTTATTGACAACAGAACCATTTCCATGAAACCCAAAATTATACTCATTTCTAGCAATAAAATTATCAATAATTAAAAAAAAAAGGGAGAACTAACAGGAATGACCGCTAACAATACAAAATTTAAAATTAACATGAAGGACCTGTTAACCATTCCAAATGGTCATGTTGTTACAGGAATGGCTATTGGTACATGACCTTTATGTTAATTCTCCCAAAAAGAACTTAAATTTCTTTTTTTTTCTTATTAACTTTTACAATAAATCATAGTTTTTTTTTTTTTAAATAGACTTTATGCACATGCCAGGAGGAGTATGAACTAACTAGTATCTACTACAAGACACCAACTTGAAGACAGAAAGAAAAGTGAAAAATGAAGGGTCTATTGACTCTATTCTATTGAGATAGCAGCATTACCGTGCTGCCCCAGCGGTCCTGAGGGTCAACCACAGCACCCCTTTGGAGCAACAAGTCGACAACATCGGTGCGGCGCTGACAGGCGGCGACATGCAAAGCGGTGCGTCCATCAATGTCCCTGAAATTGACGTCACTCCCTGTGTCCAACAGCTCCTTGATTCCGTCCAAGTCTCCTTCGTTCGCCAGATACATCAACCGAACCGCCGAGTCCAACGCCGCCTCCGACCCCGACTTGTCGACGCCGGAATCATCGCGTTCCGGCGCCATAGAGGATTGCCTGCCCAGCGAGAAGCGAGGCTGAAGCTGAGGCTTCTGGTTTTCCATTGAATTGAATTGAAGAAATGGAAATGCAGAGAGAGAGAGAGAGAGAGAGAGAGAGAGAGAGCTAGACCTAATTCGAGTGAGAGTGATGAGTGAATAATGGAAATGAGGGTTTTAGAGAGAGAAAGATTCGAGCTTTGGTGGTGGTTGGAGAGGAGATAATTAAAAAAGAAAATGGGGAAAGAATCTTTTTGTTTTTGTGTTGGGGGGTTTATATTCAATCAAGATAAGAATGATTGAAAAAGGAGGCAAAGGAGAATGATGGTTTTTTTTTTTTTTCCCAAATTGGATTCTGTCAGACAGTTGACCTCTTCCCCCATTTCTCTTCTGCTCTCACCTCTAAACTCTTCACCTTGACGTCACTGCCTTCTTGAAGGAAAAATCTGATATGCTCGTTGAGGAAGAACGTTTTATTCGTTAAATGAATCTTGACCTTTGATTTCTAAGAGTTAAAAAAGAGAGAAAGAGAATTAATATTTGATTTCTTTGTCAAAAGAGTAGCTGAGATGTTGTAAGTACCCAAATTAATATTTTACATGTATAAAAATTTAGACAATTCATTTAGGTGGGTAATAAATGATTTATAAAGAAATTTTTTGTGATATGATCTCAATATATTGATATTTGAATTAATAATCGTATATCTAATTATATATTATATACTTATTTATTGATATATGTGAATCTAAAGAATAATGATATTATAATTATTAAAATAAGTTGAGTTGAGTTGTTTATGTCGACTGAATTATTTTTAAATCAAATTAAATCAAATGTAATATATTTTAAGTTAATATTTTATTAATCTAATTTAATTTATTATAAGTTTTTTTTACTAAAATTTTATTATGAGTTATAAATTAGATGGATTGGTGCAATATTGATATTAGAATTGTGGTAACAAGTTAAAATGACTCATTTGACTCAAAACATTTTTAAGTTAAGTTAAATTGAGTTTAGTACATTTCGGATAAAGATTTTTTTAATCTAATTTAATCCATTGTGAGCTATTGGTTGGATTGGCTGACATACCAACTTGTCAACATTTTTTTTAAAATTAATGAATTTAGTAATGAATTTTAATGGAAACAACTTTTTTGAAAAAAAAAAAGTTATTTTTGTTTAATTATGTTTAATGTAAAATAAAAAATTTTTTAAACTAATTTTTATAATTTGAAGATTGCAAGCTATGATTATAGTTTATGATTATTCTTTATATTTTGATATGTAAATACCATTTTATCCTTAATTAAATAACTTTTTTAATCATTTTATACTTATTTTGGTAATTTAATGTATAAAAGTGATTCTTTTTATATCAATCAAACGAAATAGATTAATTTAAAATCACTTTTCAATTAATATATCCAAACATAAAAATAAATCGATTATAATCGATTATAATAAAAAGCTTTTATACAATAATCGATTATAATCGATTATTGCAATAATCAAAGTTTTCACAGCTGAACCAAACACACCCTTAATCTTTTTAAAAATTTGAATAGATGAGAATTAGAAATTTTAAGCAACTTGATTTTGAACAAATGACAAATAAATTAGTAAATTAGCTCAATTACGAATTAATTTCATTAGTTTTAAATAAAAAATAATGATATATTAGTAAGTGTAATTTGTTTGATTAAACAATAAAATAAATTTTGAGTTAATAGTTCAGTTAAATTTTGAATCAGGTTAAGTTAAACTAAAATAAATTCAAGCTTGAATTTTGTTAATCCAACTTACATATTTCATTGGGTTACTTAGGCTAATTTTTTGTTAACTGAAATCTATTTCTTAAACAATTTTCAAGGGAGTAAATATGTTTTTATTAGTTTTAGAAAATACATAAGTTATAATGATGATTGAATGTATGACTTTAAAAACAAAATAACCCTTCCCTTCAAATATGTCATGAAAAATAACGTACACATTACAAGTTGTGCTTATATAATCCAGTTTTTAAAGGCATTAAGATTGAGGTGAAGACTTTAAGTAATTTGCTTGACTTTTGTTTCAACCGTGGTCGACTGACCATCTTGAAGATCGACCAAGACATAATTATAAATTTATCGGCCTTTGAACCTCGAACCCCCGTCGTCAATAACCCATTCCCTTCATGAAGAAGCGATTTATTAATTAAAAAATGACAGATGATATTTCTCCACGATCGTAGGGCGGCCCCGAAAATAGACGACCTCAACGATCGTAACATTACAAAGAAGTTCAACGATATAACGACATGGTGAAATCCCCGCCACGACACGATCCTAACGTACTTATCCGTGGAGTTTTTAAATCACGCCACAATGATATTAAGCTTAAGTTAGCAAAAGGGGTTCAAGAGCGTTTGAAGTCAGTTTGTCTCCATGCTTGACACAGTATTGTGTAAGGAGAAACCATTGCTATTTTGACTTCGAATCCATCTCAGAACAACTTATAAATTTAAACTTCATTGTTATCATTATATAAATTTTTTAAATTTTTTAAATTTTTTTTGGCTGAAATACATTATAAGTTATGCTTGTTTTGGTCTTAATTTATTTATGAATAATAATTAAGCTAAGGAAAGAAAAAGGCCCTAATTTAACCAAGCAGGCTGGGCCATTGAATTGAAAGTAAGGGCAGGCCCTACAAAATAAATCCGCTTTATTTTTCAGTTCCGGAGTCCTCCAGCGTCGACGCCTGTGTACTGTGAAACTCTCTCTCTCTTTCTCTACTGAGCTTCAAGGTTCTGCTCCACCCACTGATTAGCATATTTCACATGTTCAATTCTCAATCTTTTTCTGTGCATGTATACCCCTTATTCCTCACTTTTAATAATGCTATTGACAGTGGAATTGCTTTGTTCAATAATCATTAATCATGTCCATGTATGCATCTATACAAATTCAAAATTGCATTTTTAACAATTTTTTTTTTTAATTTTTCACTCAATATATCTTGTTTAGGAGTAATCTTTGTTGGCCCATGTATTCTAAAACAGTAAAATTCCTGGCGTGTAGTTGCTTTTGGAGTGTTGTTCGTTTTGGTCCCTCATTTTGGAAGGATAAAAAAATTTGTAAAAAAAAAAGAAGAAGCTCTGAGGGTGTTTTGTTTGAAGTAGGAAACGAAGATGGTGGTGATAATGATGATGATGTTATTATAATTATTAGCTTTTTTAATATTTACATTAGAAGTAGGAAACAAAGATCATATGGGTAGACCCTAATATTAGTGCTTCTTTGTATTTTGAATTGGCTCTAATATTCTATGCAATTGTAATTTAATTGGAAAAGGGGGGATTATGAGTTAGAGATTGTTATTATCAAAATAATAATAAATTACAAAAGCAAAAAGCTCCTTTTTCATGTTATTGTTATATGTCTTCTCCCACTCTCTCTCCGCTTTTATTACTCTTTTCAGCACTATCTTTTCCAAAGTCATAGTAATTTGAACTTAGCAATCTAAACTAGAGGCTTCTGAGTTCTGAATTATGATATAGCTCCTTCACTTGTAATGTATTGTTGTGTTGGTTAGTAGTTACAATTGTATAGCTAATCTGTTTCCGTTGTTTTATTCCAGCAGGTCAAGCATTCTGAATAAAAGAAGTGAAAATATGCATGCTGTTATGTTCTAAATTTCTTCATCATATACAACAAAAGTTTTGCCCAATATGGATACCAAAAATTCAAATGTTTCAAAAGCTGAAGAATTCAAACTCCTTGCCAATGAAGCATTCAATGGTAATTAATGCTTAGACTACTTTACGATGTGATCCATTTCCTTTCTTCAGCATCTCAGTAAAAATTATGGTATATTTCAGCTGAATCATTGAACCTGACTCAATTTTATATTTTTATCAGTAGCACTTTCGTATTCCTTATTCCTATGTTGATTCTTGCACAATATAGCAAATATCAGAAGTGTATTATTCTGAATTTATGTTGTTGTCTTTTCCCCTTTACATATTTAATGGAGGTGATGTTATAAGACAAAGGAGTTAGTGAATGGGGTTTGCCATGATGTGCCACTGCTTTAATGCACTTTTCTCTGTTAAGACTTGCTGATCCTGTGAGTTTCTTTTTCAGCTCGGAAATATGCCCAATCTATTGAGCTATATACAAAAGCAATTGAACTAAACAGTCAAAATGCAGTTTACTGGGCTAATCGTGCCTTTGCTCATATTCGGCTTGAGGAATATGGTAGTGCAATACAAGATGCTACAAAGGCTATTGAAGTTGATCCTAAATATTCAAAGGTGCTTTGCTTCCTATAACTTCAAAGGTTTGCCTACATTTAGTTATCTGCAATAAAAATATATGTGCTGATTATGGTTAGTTGTTATAGGGTTATTACAGGCGAGGCGCTGCTCATCTTGCCATGGGAAAATTCAAGGAAGCATTGAAAGATTTTCAGCAGGTAGTTATATGCAATTATAAATGTCTGTTTTGTTAAAAAGTTTGCAGACACATTTAAATATGAAGGTAATTAATGAAATATTAAATGTTATCACATTTCAATGAAACCAATCAATATGAAAGGAAGGAGCCTGGCATGAAAATAACATGTTCATATTTGTTGAACAGTGGTTCTGCAACATTAGTGAACAATGATAGGTTAATATTCATGGTCCTTTCATTTTTCATGTAGATAAAGTATGCAAAAGAGATAATATTACTTCTGTTTTATTGGAACATTGTTTGTAAGCTCTTTTAAGTCAGCCTGTCCTTTTAGGTTTTTCTTTCCTTCAAAACTACTATGACTACCTCACTTTCAATGTTTTGGAACATGTACTTTGTGTCAATGTGCAAGCTTGTTTGATTTAATTTTCTTATACTGAAATAGGTCAAGAAAATGTGCCCAAATGATCCTGATGCAACAAAGAAATTGAAGGAATGTGAAAAAGCAGTTATGAAACTTAAATTTGAAGAAGCAATTGCTGTACCAGATTCTCAAAGACGTTCAGTAGCTGAATCCATAGATTTCCACTCTATAGGTACTGTTTTAAATATGGCATCTTAGACTAGTATCTTGTTATCAGCTTTTCTATGCCCCCCTGCCCTTGTGTGCCTTTTTCAACATAAGCTCAGTCCTTTTGAGCATTGCTGTTGGATTTCATCTTTTATGTTTTCTGATAAGGATAGTAGGTGCTCTCTTGTTTTCTTTTTAGTATAAATAAAAGATTAGACTTTATACGGAACAGAGAAGAAGTGCAAGAATGGAGGATAAGTCATCCTCCTAAACAGTCTAACTGAAAGCAAAGTATATGCTGTATGTATGTGTAAGATTTTCAGTTTTTGCAACCTTGTTTAATTTTTTTCTTCTTTTTGCCTGTGTTCAATTGCTACCTGGATGGCATCTACAAACTATAATTTAATTTGAAAGAGTGTTGATCATGGATCATATGATGTTGTTATGTTTATATGTTTGTAGACAAGCCAACATCTCTTTAGATTTGGTAGTCATCAATAAGATATTTTTAGGGTTCACTATCAGTATCAGTTCATAGTGAGTAAGATGGGCTTTTACTGTACATGTAGAAATAATATAATTTTCTTGGCCTACACTCCCCTCTGTTTTCTGATTTCAAGTTTTGATATTAAAATAACTTCTTTATACTGTAGCACTAGATTTCATTAATGGGCTTGAAAAAAAATTTGGTGTTTGTTTTGATGCTAGATGTTGAGCCACAATATTCAGGAGCAAGAATAGAGGGGGATGTTGTTACTTTGGATTTTGTGAAGAAAATGATGGCCGATTTCAAGAATCAAAAGTGCTTACATAAACGGTACTGAAGCACAGAAGTTCCATTGTATAGCTGTTAGTTTCTTGAAGTGTTATTGATGTGTCTTTACTCTTTTTGTCCTGCTTCAATGTTGTAGTTACGCATTCCAGATTGTTTTGCAAACACAAGAGATGTTGCGAGCTTTGCCTTCTCTTGTTGATATAAATGTTCCTGATGGCAAACATTTTACTGTTTGTGGTGATGTGCATGGTCAGGTAATTAGTTTTTATATTTTCTTTGAATCTGTTTGGTTTGGTATAATTTTTGGGTCTCAGGTTTGATTTTGACTTTAGGCACTACTGAAGTTGATAGGAGACTTCTTAGAATGGTAGAATCTTCAAGGTAACTTTGTTGCCTTTAGATATTTTAGGGGATGGAATTGCTTTTATGGCTTATCTTTGATGCTCCTCCCATAGTTTCATTAAGTGAGTTTCCCTGCCTTATTTTCTGCTTGGGAATTAAAATTAGGGTTAGAGAGAGAGAGAGAGAGAGAGTTGCTTTTAGTGGATGGAATTGCTTTTATGGCTTATCTTTGATGCTTCTCCCACAGTTTCATGATGTGAGTTTCCCTGCCTTATTTTCTGCTTGGGAATTAAAATTAGGGTTAGAGAGAGAGAGAGAGAGGTGTGACTGTGTGTGTATTTGTGAATCTTTCCTAGCTTAGGAGCTTGATAGTACAAAAAAAAAAGTATACTGAGCGAGTAGGGGTAATTGTGTGTAATTCTGAATAAAAAATTTTCTTTTAATAAAAAACAGGACTCTAGAAAAGGAATTTATGTTCCAAAGCATACTTCAAAAAAGTGGATATAAGAGGAGAAAAACTGTAACCAATTTCTTACTGGACAAATTAGCCTCAACAAAGATGTGGATAGTGTTGCCACAGTAACATTGACAATAATAAATAATGCAAAACTCAGTTTGGCTTATTTTCTCTAGTTTCATTTCTCTCTGACATGCTTGAGCCTTGAATCTGAAAATCTTTTCATTAAATTACACCCAGTTGCATGGCTTTTGTATGTGTGTGTGTGTGTGTGTGTGTTTTTGTCCTTTAATTCTTGACATTTCAATTTTTTTTTATATTTTCATTCATGACTTCTGCAGTACTATGATCTCTTGAATATTTTTGAGCTTAATGGGCTTCCTTCAGAAGAGAATCCATACCTATTTAATGGTGACTTTGTGGATAGAGGATCTTTTTCCGTGGAAGTCATCCTCACTCTGTTTGCATTTAAGTGCATGTCTCCATCAGGTGAACCCTAGATCTTTACCAGTCTGTTATATTTTCTGGATACATTAGGAATTTATCTCTTAAACACCTGGATGCTTGTTAGGAATTGTTAGAATCAAAAAGACATTTTTTTTAATGACATTATAAGTTCTAACTCATTACATTTCCTTTTGAAATTGAGCCTCATAAATTGCTGTATTTAGTTCTGTTGTTTCTGTTGAATTGTATGGTGCTGTTTGTGTGATTGGATTTGCATGAATCCTTATGTACTCCTTTCCCCACTTTATCCAATTCACTTGTTTGAAGTAATAATATATTTTTTGATTTTTTTCCTGGTTTATCATCTTATTTTCTTGTCATATAACTTTCAGCCATGTATCTAGCTAGAGGAAATCATGAGAGCAAGAACATGAACAAGATATATGGTTTTGAGGGCGAGGTGCGCTCAAAATTGAGTGAAACATTTGTGGAACTGTTTGCAGAAGTATTCTGCTGTTTACCTTTGGCTCATGTGATAAATGAGAAAATTTTTGTGGTTCATGGAGGTCTTTTTAGTGCTGATGGGGTCAAACTCTCTGATATCCGAGCAATTGATCGGTTTTGTGAGCCTCCAGAGGAAGGTTAGATGCATCCCTTTTTTTTTCAATTGATCTTAACAGCACATATTAAAAAGGCATCAAACATTGTATTCTTGCACTACATAGTCCCAAACCCTTCTGCCTCTTTTGTCTTCCCTGTTACTGTTAGTATGGCAGTTTTATGTACCAATGTTTTGTATGGGTAGGATTGATGTGTGAATTGCTTTGGAGTGATCCACAACCTCTCCCTGGAAGAGGCCCAAGCAAGCGGGGTGTAGGTCTTTCTTTCGGTGCAGATGTGACGAAAAGTTTTTTGCAAGAAAATAATATAGGTATGTTTTCGGTTTTCCATTGGTTTGTTACTTGTTCTTTAATCAGTTACTTCTTACACATTACCAATTTACAGATTTAGTTGTTCGATCTCATGAAGTAAAGGATGAGGGTTATGAGATTGACCATGATGGTAAACTCATAACTGTTTTTTCTGCTCCAAATTACTGTGACCAGGTAATTAAATCCTCACACTTCTGTTTCAACATTCTTTTTTGTAACAAGTTTATGGGATTTGCTTACCTGATTGTGTCTGAAGGTTTGATGAGATAATGGAGGAGAGAGAGAGGGGGCGGGGCAAATGGGATTTTGTGGAGTAAAAGCCACATCGCCATCATGTTACATACTCATTTTAGAACTTGGCACAAAGTGAATTTGATACTGCAGTTCATTTCATGTGTTAGAAATTGTATTTTGAAGAATTGTTTATTTTTTAGCCAAACCAGAAGAAAAAGAGTTATTATCACTTTTCATCTATCCCAGTCTGTTCTTTTTAATCATTTGTGTAGTCTGTGCTTTGTTTATGTAAACTTTGTAAATCTTGACATGAGTTTGACAACTGAGGCAATTAGGCATGTTGATCCAAAGTGTTTGACCGGCTCCTTTTCCAGTCATATTTAGTGGGAATGAAAAATACTGTTTCATGTGCCTTGTATTGTTCCTTTTGTTGCTTGGATGGACAGTGCTTGGCATACTTATATTAGTATCTAAGGAATCACTTTTGTTCCTGTGAAGTATATTTCAATTTCGGGGTTAAAATCTACAAAATGTTGATTTTTCATTGTATGCTGCAGATGGGTAACAAAGGTGCCTTTATTCGATTTGAAGCACCTGATTTGAAGCCGAACATCGTTACGTTCTCAGCAGTGGTTAGTATCTTTTGTATTTTTAGTCTGCTCTGTTGTATAATGCTTTGTTCATTCTCTAAAATGTTTCAATTCTGTCTTATCAAACAAATATTCTGGTCTATTATCCCTCTATGCATATCTTTTTTAGCTTCAAGTTTGACTTCCTAAGTATGTATCCTTCAATTGGTGAAGTAATCTGATGTTGACATTTTTTCTGTTTTGGTCTGGTTCACTTTGTTGAATTTGCAGCCACACCCTGATGTCAAGCCAATGGCTTATGCAAACAACTTTCTCCGGATGTTCTCATAATTTATATAGCTGACTACAACTGCTGGTGGTTTATGCGGCTTTGTGGACTCTCTGCGCTGCTCTAAGGGCAAGATTTAGAAGGTGGCCAGAGAAGATCCGGTACATGTTGATCGCTTTTGTGTGGTACATAGGTCTTTTTTTTTAATAGATTTGTAAAATTAATTTTTTCACCTCCAAATGTTGCACTTTTGTTTTGTGCTTTTTATCATTCGGTGAACAAGTGTTAGGAAAACTGTAGTAATGTTCGTCAGCTTCGTGGAACTCCAGTACGTGAATGACTCTGCTTAGGCAAATTTATGGCCATTCACTTTATTTTACTCTCCGCTTCCTCTTCAACTCGATTAGGCTTGTGAAACGTAACGAGACGAACGAACACGTCACAACACTTAAGCTTGCACACTCATTTGAGCTCTTAGTTTGGGGGCTGTGAACTGTGCCATGATGTGATGAAAATCCCTGGTCTCAAAGCATTTACCTCTGGGCTTGGACTACTGCCTCCGACCTTAGGAACTCGTTTCTGGGCTAGTGACACGCCCCCTAGCCCTAAAATGCTAGCACCTGGCTCAAAGGGATGTGGGCACTCACCTATTTCACCAATTCGACCCCTTCGGCTATAACTGTCAAAATGGGTAAGATTGACATGATCGGGCGGTGCCAAGTCGAGTCAAGTATATTTTGGATTAGTATTTTATAAATTTAACTCAACTTATAGGCTGTGGGTTAGGCAAGTCAATTTATTAGTTTGACAATTCTTTTATTTTTTTAAAAAAATAATGAACTTAATTGTTAAATTAATGAAAAATAAGAAATGTGAATTATTTAGTTTTTGGTCAATGATAAATAAATTAGATAATTAGTTCAATTGATAATTGAGTTTTAATTTTTTAAATAAAAAATGGTAGTTTCTTTTTAGGCGTATATTATTAGATTAAAAAAATATTAAAATTTAGGCCAGCTCGATTTCGAGTTGGGTTATGTCAGGTCAAATTAAATTTAGACTTAAATTTTTTTAATTCAACATATATTTTTTGTCAGGTTATTTGGGTCGATTTATCGAACTCGGTTTATTTTGATAACTCTACATAGGTTCCATGACTCATGTTCTAGAACAATTCTTTCAACATATTAGGACATGTGGTAGCTTTTGATAGACCATTCAAGTAACAGACTTTTCCTCCAAAATTCCACCTTAAGCATGGCAAATGTAATAGGAGGGTGTTCGCTTTACGCCCCCTCATGAGGTGTTCAGTCATAACCCTATATGTGGGGGTGATCTCAACATTATTGAGTATGTTCACTTTTAGTACTTACATAGCATTACTTACCCAATCTTTCAAGCTGACGTCTCATAATTCAAGGAGGGAGCTTGTTCACCCTCCTTAGCCTTGTCACCTGCCCCCATTCAACTGGGGTCAACTGAGAGCCACTAAGGGTTCGACTCATGTGAACAACTTGACTGTTGAGTTTGAAAGGAAATATTTGTTTATTTATAGTATCTTTTACTAAAATAATTTTGTGTTTAATTATAAAAAAGATTGAATGATAAATTTTTATGTCAACATGTATAGTTAATAGTAATACTCATTCAAAAGAAAAAAATT
Source organism: Ormosia emarginata (assembly GCA_029884605.1). Classification (NCBI taxonomy): domain Eukaryota; kingdom Viridiplantae; phylum Streptophyta; class Magnoliopsida; order Fabales; family Fabaceae; genus Ormosia; species Ormosia emarginata. The sequence continues at coordinate 14,670,625 of JAQQTP010000086.1, forward strand.
GTCCTTCAGAGTGCCGTTTTTATCAATCAATTTAAGCTTTTATCGAGACCAGGAACTTGAATATAAGAAGCTATATTGAACTTGAGATAGAGCTCATTTTTTTTAAAGGCCTAGGATCCATCTTATGGGCTTGGTGGAGGGACTCCCTAGTGAGACTCTTAAGTGGCCTCCTAATCAAGTTCGGGAGAGGGAGTGGGAGATTAGGGGAAGCAAAAGTTGGATGAAGAGTAATTGTGAGGATTAAATCTCGTTACTCTTCTTGCATGTCTTCAGTTCTTATCAATTAAGATACCAATATGAGACAAGTTGAGTACAAACTCAAGTTTCAAAAATAAATATTAAATTAGGCACAAATGTTTGATTGACCTGAGGTCTATTTAATCCAAATCATACCAAACATATGGTTAGACATAAAATCAACAAATTTTGTATTATAATCAACAATCGTGGGAAGAAGTTAAATTATAGCTACTCAATCCATCAAAGAGGATCGCTTATAGTTAAGTTGAAAACCTAAACACCCAATTATATTAATTGTCGTATGATGCATGATCCTAAGCTCTATCTATTTTCATGTTAGAAAAGTATTGAGGAGAAAAATAGTCTGTATCGAAATTAGAAGTAATGAGTAAATACACAATTTAGTCCTTAAAAGATACACGTTATATGTCTTTGATATCTAAAAATGTGCATGTGCATGTGCAATGTGCATAATTTAGTCTTAAAGTTGTGAAATAACCAATAATTTAATCCCTTGAAGAAGTCATGAACACCAACTAATGAAAGAGTGAACTAGTTGGCCTGTCACAAATGAATACAACCCCATGCTAATTAAATGAGAATAAAAATGGTGTAAAAATGAGTGCCGGGTCACAAATGAATACAACCCAGTGCTAATTAAAAGCGTAACTGTTAAGTGCCTTCTATGATCATGTGCAATATTTTTGTAATATGAAGTATTTTCACTATGTTGGTTTTTTTTCTTGGTAGGCACCTTGGTTAAGGTTTGACATATTAAATAGATGGTTGGACCTGCCCGTTAATCACAATCTAGTTTTAGTTAAGTCATGCATTTTCCATACGACATGCATTGGCCACAAGATGTGAGTGCAAGACATGTATAAGAGTCTTTATCAGCCGAATCTTGATATTGAATATGACAGTCTTCTTTATTGGGCTCGTGCATCTCATTCAAAAGCAAAGCTGATATACCAAAGCTGATCATGAGATGTAAATAATACCAATGAACCTGAAGGAGATTTATTATCTCTCGCAGCTATGATGATCTGCATGATCAGGTGCCAACATATCTTGTTAGAAATTTTAATTTGCCATACTCACAATTACATTCATGTGCCCACATTAATTTTAATTCAATATATCGTTCGTCTTGTCAAAACTTGATACATACTGTTCAAGTGAGAAAATATTATATATTATACGTATAAATTAAATTTTATACAAGATATTTTCACAATACTATGTAGATTACTTAAAAATTAAATCTTTTCGTAAAATCCAAAATTAAATGAATGTTAAATATCATGAGTATTTCAATATGCAAAATAATGCGTATATATGAATAATTGGATGCAATCACATGGAAAAGTAGAAGGCTTATTGTAAGCAGTTTGGGCCTAAGCCCATAGAAATCCCCGTTGCCAAAGAGCCCCTCTTGTTGTGTTGAATTAATTAACTCACACATTGATACTGTTGCCCACTTGCCCTCACTTACCTCAACTGCGACGACGCCGGAAGAAGTCATATCGAACAAGTTCGGCTCCATTCACATATTTGATATTTTTTAAAAGACGAAATTTAGGTTATTTTTTTATGTTTATTATATTGATTTTATTAATTAAGTTATAATATGTATGTAATTTTTTTAAAAAAATAGAAAAGAGAATATTAATAATTTAATAAATGAAATAGATATAATAAATATAAAAAAAACTTAAATTTGTCCTTTCTTTAAGGATAAGTTGGGTTTTTCTTTGTTTTTATTTTTATTTTAAAATGCAATACAAAGTTACGAACATCTCATTTTGACATTGAAAGCGATGAGATTCAATTTCTTCTTGTAATCTTTTAGGTGATTGACTCTGTAAATATTTTCATCATCATATCTAGTTAAATCTATTGTTGAATTTTTTATATTATCTAGTATTGTTGAATAACACGAGCATCATGTTAAAGAGAGAATGATACGTTTTCTTTTGAATATAACTATTAGAATCTATAATCAATCATAATGAGTCATTGTATGATAAAATTTGTGTCTATCTTTCTTTATAATGATAGGTATATTATGTGAAAAGATTCAAACACATTTTAAAAGATTAAGATCCTAAACCCTAACATGAGAGACTCCTAATACAATTTTAAAGGGGAGGGGGTTTTAGTTTTTGTATATACTATTAGCTTAACTTAGTGTGTGTGGAATGACAATTTGGCTGATGGGGTTTGTGTTTTGAGGAAAATGGTAATGCCATAGTGTTATTGTTCACTTAAAGCTGATTGAGGATACCTTCTGGGCATGTACTATGTAGTGGTTCAAATATTATGGGAATGATTTTCATGCAGATGCAGTCTTATCAAATATGTAGTGGTTAAAGTGGCTCTTCTCAAAGGCTGAAGCCATTTCTGAAGTCATGTTCAAGCCTTCCATCTTTATTTCCCTCCACCCACCATTCACCACTATTGCTTGAATCTGAACCTCAGTTTATCACCTACTGCCTGCTAGTAACTGATAAGATAGTGCCAAGTAACTCATACAAATTATGATGTCAATTATAATCGTACATGTGAAACCAATACTGGAATATATTTCTTTTCATTGGAATTGGAATGATTTCTTTTCATTGAAGCACTTCATTTCCTTAACATATTATTTCCCACAAAACAAAGAGATTCTAATCTTCCCTAAGGACCCACTTTAATCCCTGATCATTATATCAAGAGAAAAAAACACAATGTTTCAATCCTCTTGACCACTGGGCAACCTTATTACGTGTCTATTGCATTCCCTTGATTCGAATTTTAGAGGTTAGGATTGACTTGAAAAAAAAAAAAAGAATAAAATTAAAAATGAGTAAAAATTATAGAAATTAAAAATTTAATTTAACCTTCATTTAATAATGCCTACTTGCATACGCTTCTACGCTTGTCTATTGCCCATTAGATTAACCACAGGTGTTGTCTAAAACTTACATGAGGATGAAATAAATACTAAAGTTTGATTATGAGAAATTGCAAAACATTAACCTGCTATGGTTGGTTCAGTGGTCCACCAATGAGGCAATGACCAAAGTTTCCAGCGCCATCTGAATTTATGCAACCAAAAAAGTTAAAACATTAATCTGAGTATTTCGAATGGTCTACATTGTAACATTGTAATCATTGAAGAAAAGAGCGAATTATCGTACATTTATGGTATGTTATGTAGGTATTTATTTAATTTATATTTTATAAATTTCTAAATCATTATAATTTTGTCATCAGTTTTGCTAAAGTACTTTATTCTTTGACGTGTACTCAATAATTTTGGAACCGGGTTGTAGCCCAACGGATCCTGTCCACCCAACCCAATCCAATCCATCATCAATGATCATCACTTCTTGAACTGGGTTACGGCTTACCCATTTCTTTAATCGGGCAAAAGTTCCGACAGTTTACACCCATGGGTACCGGGTCGAACCGGAGAGGTACCATTCTCCCAAGTCCCAAGCTGAAGGAAAGAGAAGAATTTTCAACACTTTCCCGCTGAACCCCACAAAACCTCTCTCAGCACCATTATCATTACCATGGCTGCTTCCAAGCTCTCCAATCATCTCCGAAACCTGAACACCATCGCCATCACCATCCACCGCAATCTCCGTTCTCCAAATGTGACTCAGACTCTCCTCAACGCTAGGTGCTTCTCTCAATTGCCTCATCCCCAGAGCACTTCCAAACCTAAACACCCTTCGGCTCCCTCGTCTCTGAAGAAAAATGAGCTTGCCAAGTTTGCTGCCATTGCTGAAACCTGGTGAGCTTTCAATTTGGTGCCTCTGATTGCTCCCAGAACCAAAAAAAAAAAAGAAGAACACTTGTATAGGGAAAAAAAACAAAAAAGAGAATCTGGGTTATGATTTTTGCAATTCGAGACTGTAAAATTTACAATCTTTTCCAATAGTGGCACTGGAACCATAAGAATTGAAATCTCATACACTTCGGTGTTAATGTTATAGACACTAAATTGCATCAAAATTTTTCAAGGTGTGATTTTGGTATCTATTGAATTTGCTACCATTGTTCTTTTTGTTAGATCTCCATATCCTCAAGGGCTTAAGTTCCTGTAAGAGAATGTTAGTAATAGCAATGTGTGTGTCTTAGTTAGAGAATATGGATGACTTCTATTTGCATTTTTCTTTGCTGTAATTATTAGGTGGGATTCTGAAGGCCCGTTTAAACCATTGCATGTGATGAATCCTACAAGACTTGCGTTCATCCGGTCTACACTATGTCGATATTTTAAGTAAGCCACCTCTTTTATGTTTATGTTTTCAATATACTTATTTCTTTTTCCAATTCATTTAGTCCTTGTTACTGCCATTTTGAGTCTTTGGTGTGTTTATTCTTGAAGTTACATTGATAAAATGTGCTATAATGTGTTAATGCATTTTAATACCACTCTTCACGCGTGAAATTTTGGGTTTAAGACAATCTGGCTGTACTGGGTCAGACTCCAAGCCACTACTCTAATTCTCTTGCCTTTATGCTTTTAACTGATTTTACTGAGTGAGGTATCATTGTTATTTTTTTAGAAGTTACTTATTAAACTAATAGTACTCAGTATTTGTGACACATATGAGACTAGAAATTTGGTTTAGTGCCTTCAAAAAATGATTGGTATAAGTAAACCCTTTGATTCAAATGCAATCATATAAAGGATATATAAGAAGATGACTTAGTGAAGTATTTGTTAGAAAAAAATGTTAACAGAAATATTTTTTTGACACAAACCAAATGAAGAAACAAAAAGAAAAAGAAAAGGAAAAAAGTTATTGCTGATGATATTATATTTACTATGTCTCTTTGAGGTACTATTCAGATTTCAGATAATAATTAGATTTTCCTTGTCTCAGGAAGGACCCTTATAGTGTTCGACCCCTTGAAGGACTTAAAATTGTTGATGTAGGTTGCGGAGGTGGAATTCTTTCTGAGGTATATCTTTTCTCCTTTTTCTTGTGATGTTTGGAAAAGACCCTTTTCCTTTTTATATTCTGGCCTATAATGAAATGTGGGGGTTCATAGGTGACTGACTATATTTGTTAGCTAGAAATGTGGAAACCTAAATTTGGTGACTCTGTTACTTTTAATCATAATCCTCCTGGGGATCAATAGCATTATGATGGGTTCAGAGGTGACTATATTTGTTAGCTAGAAACGTGGAAACCTAAATTCTTTCTTTGATGCATGTTCTCTTGGCTCTCACTCATTAAGATTGTTATTTGGTTTGCAAATCAATGCTCTTTTTATTGTTATTTATGGTTATACTTCTCTTTTGGTCTTCAGCCATTAGCTCGAATGGGAGCTACTGTGACGGGTGTTGATGCTGTAGAGAAGAATATCAAGATTGCTCAACTTCATGCTGTATGTTTATTTTATAATTTGACCATTGATATTTTGCATTGAACTTATGTATCAATGTATATAATGTTGCTTATATGTCTGTGTATTTGAAATTTCTGAAGTTTCCTAATTATTATGACATGATTTTTAAGTTTCTTTTCTAATTATTATTGACATGATTATTATGTTCTGGAATACTAGGATGTGAGAAAAATGAATTCCTGTTATAATCTGGCACTGTTCCTTATTTGCCTTTTCTTTTGAGATGGGATGATCTCCACATTTCATGCCATAGATATGTTAAGCATAAGTCTAATGTGTTTAGAAGCTAGTCTGAGTTATTTGTGGAGTATTCTTTGAAGCTCTGCTTATTTTCACACTCCAAAACCGATGTTATTATTTTGCAAATGTGAAACTCCTCCACCCAAAGCAATCCAATGACAAATATAAGCTCTCAACCAAACTGCAATCTGCATTTATTTTATTTTTGTGAGCAGCTCCAAGTAGTGTGCTCCATTGATATTTTATGGTAGATTAAGTTTTGTTGTGTAGTTGTTGATGTGTGTGTGTGTAGATGCTTTTCTAAATGTATGTACATGCTATACTGTATTTTGAGGCTATAAGATACGAAATTAGGGAATGGCAGATTACAATTAACAGTTGTTTCCAATTTGAAATTTGTAAGCATGATCCTCCCAAATTGATTATATTATTGTTTATTGGTGGAAGCAGTTGTTAAAACCTTATTAGTATTAAGCAAACTTAGTACATTACATCTTCACTATTAGCTGGATAACTTATTACTTCCTGTCCACAGGATTTGGATCCAACAACTTCGACTATTGAGTATTGTTGCACTACAGCTGGTACATATGCAAATCTTAAATTCATTTCCTGTGTAGGTCAAGCATTATTCTATACTTCTGTTTCACATCCATGATGTGCGCTTTATGTATAAGTCTGTTTCCATTTTCCTTTTGAAATTTGGAAACTATCCCACATGTGACTATTGCTGAAGTGCCCTAACATATTTCCTAGTAAATGCTGTTATGGTTTGGTATGCAATCTTTGATGAGAAGTACTGGCCTGACTGGCATAATTTCCTTTTACCTAATTTTGCTGAGTAATACCAATATTTCCATGGATTGTAGCCTGTCTTTGTTGGATAATTTAGAGATTGAGAAAGTTATGAGGTTAAGCATGAAAAAATTCCAATATTATTATTATTTCACTTTGTGGTTGTGGTTCTTAACTTCTTGTTATTGTTGCAGCTTGCAGTTAATAGCCATTTTATGCTATTTATCTTAACTTAGAATCTATCTTTGATTGTGGTGAAGTTAAAACAGAATGTTAACTTTTTGTAAAAAAAAAACCCTTTTTTTTTTTGCTTTGATGTTTTGTTCTCCTAGTAGGGTCTTACATTAAAGGAACATTTTTCTCTATCCCTCAATATTTCCCATTACACAAGTTGTCATACTTCTACATAATTAACTGCCCAAGTAGCAGAATAAGTTTTCAATTAGAAGGATAGTTACATATCCCTATTCCTTTGTTCCTTTCTATATTTTGGAACTATTCTTGTTTTCATTTGTGATGTCCATCCAATTTGTTTGCTTGTCAATTATGTAGCATGCTTGTAAAAAAATTAATGTTCTTGTACATCTGCGATGACTTTGGTAATCATTGTAAAAACAGAGAAGCTAGTTGAAGAAGGAAGAAAATTTGATGCAGTTATGTCCTTGGAGGTACTATCTCTCTTTCTTCCCCCCTCCCTCTGGTGTGTGTTTGCACACGTTGGAGTGCATTCACGTGGGTGGGTTTATGCATAAAAAGATATGATAAAGGTATAGTATAAGAATTTAGATAGTAAGTAGTAATTAAGAAAATACCATAAATCTTCATGAGCATTGGATTTGAAGTGCATGTTGTATTGGTCATGCTCAAAGGCATCATGTGCATAAGCCACCCAGATATAATTTTCGGGTTAAATAGATACTAAGACATCTGTGGCTCGAAAAGCTAAATGGGATACGGTGCGTCATGTCATCTGGCATTTTGCTTTTCCATTTACTTGTCCCACCTAGTAGTGCCTGACGTCCAAGTCCACTGGCACGTCATTTTAATTTTAATCATTATTAATCATAAAAGTCACTATCTAATCAAGTGACTATTTGAATAAAACTGGAGCATAGGTATTGCTAAATGCTGAATAATAACTACAGAAAGCTAGAGATCCGCTTAATGTTCCTGCATCACTGAGATGCATGGTTGAGTTGTTGACCTCCTTTTATAGAATAAGTCAAATAGCGGTTCTTTTTAAATTTAGTTTAGACCTTGTAATGATTGATGAAGATCTTTTGCAGGTCTATCTAGTATTCATCAAAATAAGTTGCGTTTAATATGTCCTGTGTTTTTTATTGAGTATATATTTCTGTTTGGGAATTCTATCCACATTGTTTGCTTCGAATTGTACCAGGTGATTGAGCATGTCGCAGATCCTGCAGAGTTCTGCAAATCTCTGGCAGCATTGACAGTTCCAGATGGAGCTACTGTGATATCGACCATTAATCGTTCTATGAGAGCATATGCAACTGCCATTGTTGCTGCAGAATACATTCTCCGCTGGGTATTATTCTTATGTTCATTCGACAGTTTTATATCCTACATCCTAGGTCATCATCCTCTGAAATTTACTGGTTTTCATTCGAGTTGCTACTTATGTTTGAACACCTATACCATCCATCTTGGTACACATTGTTATCTTCAAAAACATTGTGGTTACAATTGATATAATGAGAATGTTATACGTTCATATAATATTGATAGTAAGAGTACATGGAAGTATTACAATTGATATGATGCATATTCATATTTATAAGGAAAAAGAGGAAGTGGCCCTCTACTCTAGAATGTCCATTGAAAGTTTGGGTTAAGTGTTTGCAATTGACATATTATATTAACTTGCATTTGATACTTTGCAGCTTCCCAAAGGCACACATCAGTGGTCCAGTTTTCTTACTCCAGAGGAACTAGTCCTGATCCTGCAACGCGCTGGTATCAATGTAAGCGAGTTGCATTAATGAAGTCTTGGCTTTTTTTGTTACGCATGACTTGGGGGAACACATTATTCATATCTATGCATAAAGGTGAATGGAGGGTTCTCAATCCCAAGTGATGTTTACTTCATTTTTCACTCACCACCACCTCCTTTCTGGTTGAATTTGTTTTTGCACAGGTGGAGGAGATGGCAGGATTTGTGTATAACCCTGTGACAGGACGATGGTCTCTATCAGATGATATCAGTGTCAATTTCATTGCCTTTGGTACCAAAACAAAAAATAGTGTATAAGACAGATTAAAAATACAATTTTATTATTATTAATATTATTATATTTGTTTTGAATTGAATGCTGAATAAAAATTCAATCCAATTGCATTATCTTCCAAATCAAAACAGAATATGGTACCTAATAAATATTGATTGATTCATGAAGTGGAGCAGAGTTTCCTGAGGGTAATGGAAGTGCGTTTCCGTTGATCCAATTCTTGTCCTTGCCATAACTGAAAACCCGGTCTCCGATTAATCTCGTGCTTCCAACGGTATCGTGCTTCCCCTGACATGAGAACCAACGACCCTGGCGTGAGCAAAACTGGAACCGGAACCGGAACCGATTGTGATTGGGATTGAGTAAAATGCATGACGCAGGATGATTCCAAGGATACAATGGCAATGGCGTCCTCAAAGCGCAAGAGGTCGACGTGTGCGCATATACCTTCTCCCGGCTCGTACACGTTTACTATCATTTGATCAAACAGCGGTTCTCTCCAAAGCAGATGAAGTGGTAGTGGGAGCTCATCGGATGCCATTCCCACCACGGATTCGCGTATGGAATGGGATAGTTGGATGGCCCACTGGGGGAGGTCGCCGAAGCGCATGGCCTGGTTGGCGGAGGGTTCGGTGAACCAGTTTTCGGATTGGATTGCGGTGACCAAGCGTGATTGTTGGTTTGGAGAGAGGAAGTTTCTGGAAATCCATAACCCTTTGACTTGGTGGATTGCCTCCCACTCCCACCACATACTATTACAATTACAATTACAATCAGATCCAGATCCGCTATCGCTGTCTGAGGAGTGCCCGAACACTTGTTCTAATACATCCTCTTCTTCATCCATTCTGTCTTCTTCCACCTTCACCACTGTTCCCTTCCTCTCCTCTGCTCATTACAGTAATCAAGTGTTTCAAGGGTCACTTATGCCCTCAGGAATGGCCCAATGGATTCTAGTTGTGGGTCATCGTAAGTTTGATTGAGGTGTTACCCTCATCGGTTAACCTTAAAAAACAACGTTTTCCGTTGGATGTGCCGTCACGGACATGTCAGTTTCTAATATATATATATATATATATGGCATAACTTGGTTTAGTAAAATTATCTATTTTTAATGCAAAAAATATTTTATAATCAATAAGCCTTCATCATGTTCTATTAAATTAAATATTTGAATTTCTTTAATAATCTATTTTTTCCATGCAAATTCCATTTAATGATTTTTTGCGGCTTTTTCTTTTTTAATAGTCTTATAATTTAATTTATAAGTATATTGTTGGACTGTTATTAATATAATAATTCTTTTATTTCGTAATAAAAAATAGTTCAACTGATAGAAGTAAATCCTATTTTTTTCATTGCTTCTTAGATTTCAAAGCCTAATTTTTTAATCATTATATATATTAAAAAATAAATTTTAAGTAGATTTATCCATAAACAAAGGCGTACATGCACCAAGGTGCTCGTGCTTTTCACGTGTGACAATCATATATGTCTTTTTTTATTTATAATTCAAACAAAGAAAATTATTTAAGTTTATTTTAATGAATTTTATTCAAGACACTTGTTTAAGTCATTTAATGAGTTTTATCTAAAGTATTTATTAACAAAATTAAACTACAAAGTTTTACATAAAAATAAAATATTTAATATATTAAAAAATATTTTTTATTTAAAAGATTGTTAACACACTTCTTTAATAAGTATTATTTTAATTTTGAGTTTTATTATATTTTTCTAAAAGTTTTTTAATATTAAATAAAAAAATATTAGATTAAAAGATAAATGTATTTAATATTTTAAAATTTTAAAAAATATTTAATACTTTTTTATTTAATAATTAAAAAAATTAATAAAAACATATAGTTAAAGGATTTAGAATTATTCTTTAATTATCTGACTTTCTTCTCAATCCATCCAACTCCAATTACTGTCTCTATTTTGAATTTTGATTCCATCTCTGTCTCTTTGAATTCCATTTGTTGGATCCAATTATTGTGCAAAGAGAAAATGACAACCGATTCCGAATCACCGATGGTGCTCGCTCGTGGCCGTTTGGCCATGCTGACAGCTCACCTACTACCCTCCACGGAACCCATCGATCACGTCGTCCCTGAGCTCCACCTTCACCCTCTCCTCTCTCTTCCCTCGCCGCCGGCGAACCTCAAGGGCACCCTGACCGTCGTCGACGACAGGACCGGCAAAAACTACCAGCTTGACGTCTCCCCTGAAGGCACTCTCAAAGCTTCTGACTTCAAGAAGGTATTCTATTATATTTCCTCATCATGACGTGATCAAAGAAATTTTCATTTTTGATCTTGGTTTTCCAAGGAATTCCCAATTTCGCGAAATGGGTCTCCGCCAATTTTGCTCCTTTCACCTTTGTTCAATTGTTTGGAATTGTAGTTTCTCTTTGTGAGTGGTTGTTGTTTATCGAGTAATGCTACACAGCCAGAAAAAAATTTGACAGAGTTCAGCCAAAATTCACCAAGATTCAAGGATTGTTGGTAGATAAGTAAAGTGGTGGGATCACTCGTAAAAATGCCAATTCATTCTGACAAAAATTCTTGCAATTTTTTTTGGCTATTTAGTATTTTCCGTTGTTTATCATGGTATGCTTCTAAGAAGAAAATTGTTTTTTTTTTATAATTATTTATTCATAGGTACATGCTGAAATCATAGGAGGGGTGGTTTGTAATTATAGTATGACTGTTTATGTTTATTTATTGATTTTTTTAAAAAAATATTAGATTGTGGTGTTTTCTAATTTTTGATTTGCAGATATCGACTGGAAAGAATGACAAGGGGCTCAAGCTTTATGATCCGGGCTATCTAAACACAGCTCCTGTTCGATCAACGATTAGTTATATTGATGGCGATGAGGGGATTCTTAGATATAGAGGCTACCCAATTGAGGAGTTGGCAGAGAAAAGCACTTTTACGGAAGTGTCTTATCTCATAAGTAAGTGAATATTTTTTTTTTTCACTGCAAGTGTATTTATGGGCCCTCCATGGCACTTGTTTATAAGTAGATAAAACATTTTGACTGATGATTAGCTTAAACAGAGATTTTATGTCAGTGAAGACACGTGTTCTACATCCTGTTAATTGCATGCTTCAATTTGTGCATAGCATGAATGTTTCTGAAGTTTGTTAACTCCATCTTTCTCTGTTTTCTAGTGTATGGAAATTTGCCTTCTGAAAGTCAGTTAGCAGAATGGAAGTTCGCTATATCTCAGCATTCAGCTGTTCCACAAGGAGTTTTGGTGAGCTTTTATGCTATATCTAACAACTCTTACTGTGGGTTTATGGTCCCAAAATCCTATCTGCTAACTTCTTTCTTTCAGTCATTCACAGCTTTTAGATTTGTAAACAACTTCCACCAATTGTATTACTGCTTGAAATCTAATATGTCAGCGGTATTTTATTTTGTTAAAGAAATCTAGTAGCTCTTTCATTGTAGTGTTTTTATGAGAGAAATCTAGTGGAATAATTTTTCTAGCTGGGTTTTCTGGAAGCATGTATGTTTCTGGAAGTATATGCCTCTTTTTTCTCTATTTCTTTTTTTTTTTCTGGTTGAAGGAAAATTTGACTATGACTTAAAGCAGGTTTAGAACTATATATAGTACATGTCCTAGAAGATCACGTGTTAATTTTCCAGACCGGTTTGTGTTTTAATGGACAAGCTTAGGAATTTCTTTTGCAACCATTTATAGAATTCTTTACTGGTGATCATTTAAAGGTGCGAGATTACGTTGTTCGTTTCTTTTAATGAAGTATGAGGTTATTAATCTAACTGAGTTGTGGTATCATCTTACATTTGTTTTGTAGGATATCATACATTCAATGCCTCATGATGCACATCCTATGGGTGTGCTTGTTAATGCCATAAGTGCTCTATCTGTTTTTCATCCTGATGCAAATCCCGCTCTTAGAGTAAGTAACAAAAACTGCTGTCAAGTTACTCACTTTTGAACTGTTCTGCATTGATGCAAGTGTATGGTAATAACATAACATGGCACTTTGTATATCTTAATTTTGTGGGGCAGCATATTCTTACTTTTTCGTGTGTTGAACTTCGTCTTCCTATTTTTTGAATTTCTATATTTTTCAAAAAGTTGTATCACTTCTCTAATGTGAGTTGTGTCAGGATTGTTTACGGCAACGAGTTTTGATTCAAAACATTATGTGGGTTCCTGCAGATTTTAGATTTCTACCATAGTGAATCAGTAAAATTTTTAATTTCTAATTAGGAAAATCTTGTAACTCTAAAATGGGCCAATGCATTGTCCACGCTTCAAGCCAAAAGGGCTCTTGTGTGAGGGGAACGTGTTAGAGATATAAAAAAACTAATCTTGGGCCTCCAGTTAGTAGCTTATGTTTTTGGGAGAATTGGTTTTTACACAGTATTGAAAAAATTAGCAGTCACGCTTATATTTGTTGATTCTACCTGTCTGCCTCCCATTTAGATTTGGTGCTTTTTATATTTTGGCAAGGGATTCCTTTGGGATATTACTTTTTTCCTGTGGGTTAGTTCAATGTACATGTGAGTGGTACTCTTTTTCTTATTAGGATTCAACATGTTATATTGTTATTGCTTAGTTATATTATTTGATTCAGCTTTGACTTTTTTCATTTAAATTTTTTTATTATAATTTAATCCAGGGTCTTGATATTTACAACTCAAAGCAAGTGAGAGACAAACAAATAGCACGGATTATTGGAAAGGTGTGCTTATTCAGTTCTCTTTACTCCTCTCACCCTTCTCACCCTTCTGTCCCTGATACATGTAAGTTATTCAGTTGTTTTGAATGCTTCTTGCACTGGTTTTACAGCTTGTATCTTGTGGGATTTTGTGCAGTATCCACACAACTCTATGCTTATTTGCAATCTCATTTGTTTTTACTGCAGATAACAACAATTGCTGCTGCAGTTTATCTTAGAATGGCAGGAAGGCCACCTGTGCTTCCATCCAGCCACCTTTCTTACACAGAGAACTTCCTATACATGCTAGATTCTTTGTATGTCTTATGGTATTTTTAGCTCTGATTGATAATTTGAAATAAGCCAAACTTGTTTTTTTTTTTTTTTTAATTTATTGTTTCTTCATACCTTAATGATGGTTTTATTTTTGTGCTCATATATAACAAATCCAAATCTTTTCAAAAGAACTATAATTTAATCTTTAGATGACAGAATGGTAGCCACATACTAGCTGCTTTTTTTTTTTGGTGGAATTAAGAGTGTAACACAAATAAAATCTCCACTGTGCATGCTTTTAGAGGCAATCGGTCATATAAACCCAATCCTCAGCTAACTTGTGTGCTGGACATTATCTTCATCCTGCATGCAGAACATGAAATGAATTGCTCTACATCTGCTGTCCGACACCTTGCGTCAAGGTAGACATCTTACTATAATACTACTTAAGCAACATAAAGCAGTTAGTCTAATATTACTTAGCTGTTATCTTATTTCAGTGGTGTTGATGTATACACTGCTATTGCTGGGGCTGTTGGAGCTCTTTATGGACCTCTTCATGGTGGGGCTAATGAGGTAAGAATAAATAGTTAATGAAGCTGTCATGAACTTTTGTGTATTGTTTGTTTTAATGTAGTGAGTAAACACAGGCACAATACTGTTATTTAATATGTGAGCATGCAAATGTGACCTTCGATTCTGCAGGCTGTCCTCAAAATGCTGAGTGAAATTGGAACTGTTGAGAAAATTCCGGAGTTCATTGAAGGTGTCAAAGCCAGGTGGCTATTACTTTCTTTTTGTATTCTGGGTCTTTACCTTAATGCTTATACCCTGAAAGGATAGCAGGATGCCTTGCTCTTGTTGCCTCCTCTTTTGGGGGTCTCTTCACAACAAGCGGGGAAAACGATATTTTTAGTTGATATTCTTGTCCTGTTCTGTTCCTCCAGGAAACGAAAGCTCTCTGGTTTTGGACACCGAGTGTACAAAAACTATGATCCCAGAGCAAAGGTTTTAAGAAGATTGGCAGAGGAAGTGTTTTCCATTGTTGGCCAGGATCCTCTTATTGAGGTGTTTATCCATTTTGTAGTCCCTGTCTATGTGCTGCCTGTCTGTTATATATTCCTTAGGCTGGAGCTGGTCATGAGACCTATGATCAGGGTTGTGAATACAATGACAAACTACTGCATTTTGAATTTTTCTGCTTATTTTTTATTTAAATGTATTTTTGTATTTTAATTTTGGTTACGAACTATTATGCATAGTGTCTATGTATATCTGTATATGTTTGTGCATATAATTCTTACCTAAACAGGCCCGCACGTATTTGAATATTTAAATGTTGAGTAACAAATTAGAAAAAGGGGGGGTGTTTTAAGGCACTTGCTTAAAGTATTGTCATTATAGGTTTGGCATCTAATGTGTCTACATGTATATTCATTATATGTCATGTTTGGTTTGAAAATAAAATAGCAGATTAAGTCAGATGAAGATATAAGTCATTCAAAATATCTGGTAACTGTTTTCATTTTCA
Source organism: Ormosia emarginata (assembly GCA_029884605.1). NCBI lineage: Eukaryota > Viridiplantae > Streptophyta > Magnoliopsida > Fabales > Fabaceae > Ormosia > Ormosia emarginata. The sequence goes on from JAQQTP010000086.1 coordinate 14,686,075, forward strand.
AATTTAATGCTTTACTTAGGGTTTCTGACGCTGCTATTGTTATTTGACCAGGAAAACTTATGCTTAAATTAATGTCAATTTGGTTCAGTATATTTAGTTTAAACTTTAAAAGTTCTAACTTCTATGTGCAATTATTTGATCATTCAGGTTGCAGTTGCCTTGGAGAAGGTTGCACTATCTGATGAATTTTTCATCAAGAGGAAGCTATATCCAAATGTTGACTTCTACTCTGGATTAATTTATAGGTAATCTATTATTACATCCAGTTGTTGTAACTAGGGAGGATAAAATTAAAATATGTTGCTCCTCCCAGAATATTATACAAGGCTTGAACTGATTGTTTTATGCAATCAGGGCCCTGGGGTTTCCTCCTGAGTATTTCACAGTTTTATTTGCTATCCCTCGGATGGCTGGGTACTTGGCACATTGGAAAGAGTCCTTGGATGATCCTGATACAAAGATCATGAGACCTCAACAGGTTACTTCCTTTCTTTAAATCATTTCTCTGGTTATGATTTTCTTGCATTAAAAAGAGGATTTCTTATCCTCCAATCTTTTGTACTTTTATCTCTTTCTTTCTCTAATAAAATTTCTTATTTTATAAAAAAAAAAAAATCATAATTGTAGTTGGCTATTTTGTGCCAATATGGCTGTACGTGTTGTTTACTATTTGGTTTACTGGAAAATGGTTTTCTAGTTGTATGTATCACTTTGAGGCTGCATTATATCTTTCTTAACACCGGTACTAGGAAATATTTTCGTAGTGCATCAGAATGATAAGGTAAACCTGTAGTAGATCCACCTATAACTACCCTGTTCAATTCTACCAGAAGATATAGAACATATGGAAGCTTGCACTTCTCTTCTCTGATTTCGTCAAATCTATTTTATGTTTCAGGTTTATATTGGAGAATGGTTGCGCCATTATACACCAGTCAGAGAAAGGACTGTGTCAAGTGATGCTGACAAACTTGGTCAGGTGTCCGTATCAAATGCCTCAAAACGGCGGCTTGCTGGATCTGGGATATAGCCTATAGGCTCAATTTGAATTTGCAAGTGCATGACCAAAAGTTGATATATAATTCTCAACAAAGTACAGGGAGAAAAAATTATTTGTTCATGGCTTTTTATTATCTAAAGTTAGCTTTTCTATAATCAGGAAGATGCAAGGGGAGCATGTCACTGGATAAATAATGCATCTTGTGTCCCATCCATCACCTACTGGAAGAATGATGGTGGTGGGATTTGTTGTTGCAGCTTTTATATGCAAGTAGTATACGTGCCACTAGTATTACTTTTAAATTCTTTGTTTTGTTAAAATTATTAAGGGGATAATTAATAGATAAGCATAGTTTAAATATCTTATGGGCAGTAATATGTATAATTGATTGGCAAATGAATTTCTGGTGCAGATAATGTGTTAAAGCAGTAGACCGAATTTTCTTTATATACCCGTTACAAACTGTAACTGACGAATTCTTTCCTTTTCCCCACCAATAGTTGGGTGCATGAGATAAATAAAATCTGCTGGCAATTTTTATTCAGCCTTTTTTTAATGTTTCATTTGGACTAGGGACTCTACCGTGTAACACGAATGGTCTATTTTTCAATATTTTTTTAAAAATAGTGTAAAAATATATCAATATAGATTATGGCTGACCCCAAGGGTATAAGTGGTAAGTGAGTATGTGATATGTAGATAAACATAAGATCACATGTTTAAATTTTAGCTTTCCAAATTTCTTGGGACCTTTGACTGGATCGAAGAGTTGGGTTAGTTAAGGTACACTTAAGTTATAATTACAGCTGAATAATGTTTTTCTTAGTGTGTAAAGGAAATCTGTATTTAAGTTTGAGGGGAAAAAAAAATTCAAACAGTAGCATCTAAACTCAGATAAAGCTGAGTATACAATTATGTGGATTTGTGAACACAATTGCGATGGAAGCAATTAAATCAAACTAACCACTATGCGTCGATGAGACAATAAGGTGTTATTTTGTGCCATTGTTACGTGCAACCTAAGCAAATATATTTGTATCTTTAGTTCGTTAATATTTTCTCAATGTTTGGAAGGCTTGAATAGTTAAAAGTTATGTCTAATGCATATTATAGACCATGAATTCTATATACACGATGTTAGGAAACTATCTTCACTGGTCTGATCCATCTGAGCTAATTGTTACAAGACGGTAGCTCTCTTCTGTTTCAACATGAGAGCTAGAGGAATCAGTATATGTACCATGTATTGACATGCTTTGTGTTCGGCTTGGATTCTGCCAGAAGTGATTTCTTATACTCTTATATTTGGAATTGGAACTAACAGCTGAATATCCCGGATCAGAAAGTAGGTCCTGAATGTCAGTCCAACCTTCAAGCATGCTCACAACTTGGGACATTGTTGGCCTAAGTGTAGGAGATGCATTAGTACATAAGAGAGCCACATTTAGCATTACCATGGCCTCCTCAGTTGAATATTCTGAGCCCAAATCTGGATCAACCAGCTCCAGAAGACTTCCTCTCTCTTGCAAAACATAAGCCTGAAAGAAAGAAGCCCAAATTTCAGACTAGGATTCCTCTTTATCAAAAGATGACTGATATCAATTTACGTACTGCAAATTGATACTCAAACTATGATAGACTATGAAAATAAACCAGCACAAAAATGTGGAATGGAAAGAAGCAGTTTGATTATCTAGACTCTAGATAACATTTGGGCAAAGTTCCTGAATAAAGGATTGCACATATATGAACTAGTAAAACCCATAAATCGATTAAGTGTTGTGTAACTTGGAATTTTTTGTTCGTATGAGCCGTTATAATAGGCATCAATTGGTGTAGTAAGGGATGAATTGTCAATCTAATGACACATTTCTCCAACTTTTGCACTATGGGAAGCAAGATAAGGCAATTGTTTCTCTGACTTGCTTGATAATGTAATCTCTGTAAAGTATACAATCCTAAAGATTGGACAGTTGTTCTTAAGACAAGAAAATAAATGTCCCATCTCTAAGGAAGAAACATGAAAAGTTTCAAATAAATTATAATTACCCAATCAAGAAGGTAAACAAATTCCTCATTCGGCCTATAATTTGTATTGCTCTTTCCGCTGACAATTTCCAATGCAACCACCCCGAAGCTATAAACATCTGCTTTGTCGGTTAAATAGCCACGCATTGCATACTCAGGAGCCATATAACCACTGCAAAAGGACAAGCATATTGGTGGAAATTATGATTTTTGTAATAAAATGAAAACATTCAGATAATATGTGTAAAGAGATATAACTATATTCTAGGGCCTCCATTAGAAGTTCGATCCTTGCTGCTTCCATGGTTCTAATTAAATTATAATTTCAGCATAAGATTGAGTAGACATGTGTTTTCTTCATACTTCAAGCCCAAAAGACTTTTGTGCAAAAGAGCGTGTTAGAGATATAAATCATTCTTGGGCCTCTACCCAAGTGCTTATTGTTTTAGGATAACTGGTCCTTAACGATATAGACTTTATTCTTACATTTTTCATTACAAACAAGTAGTGAAGCTTTACTCCAAACTATTATGTAGATTGCAATACCACGTATTTTGTCTTCAAAAGAAAAATTGTATTAACATATGATGAACTTACATTGTTCCTGCAACTCGAGTGCTAATATGGGTTTTGTCATCTTCATTAAGTTTTGCCAAACCAAAATCTGAAACTTTAGCATTAAAATCCTTGTCGAGCAACACATTACTTGTCTTTATATCCCTATGTATGATTTTTATTCTGGACTCTTCATGGAGATAAACGAGAGCTCTAGCTATACCAAGGCTTATTTTCTTCCTGGTTGGCCAGTCCAGTTTCACTCTGCTGTCTGGATCCTTCCCTGTAAGTGATTGAGAGAAGGATAATCAATTAGTTGATCGTGTTTGATTCAAATGGCAGGTGTGGCTAAGGTTATTCATTATGAAACTTACCAAAAAGAATGCGAGATAGACAATTATTTTCCATATACTCATATATAAGTATTAACTGGTTCCCCTCCACGCAACATCCATAAAGCTTAACAAGATTGGGATGTTGAAGTCCAGATATCATTCCTATCTCAGTCACAAACTCACGGTTTCCTTGCTTAGATTTTGAAGAGAGCTGCTTTACTGCAATTACTGTACCATCTGATAGTAGGCCCTGCATCATGAACAAGGTATATTTTTTTGTCTTGCATTATAATTACATAGATAAGCATATCTAAAATTTGGATAGGTCTAACAAATCATCATTATACTTTAATCAGCATGTATTTGGATAGTTTTTCTCTCTCATTAACTCACCTAGGGCTATATGCTTACTAATGTGTACAAAATATATATGAGAAATTTCGATTAAATGGTAAGCATTAAATGTAAATCATCTGGAGATATAGATATCAAACAGTATAGACAATAGAGTATTTCAAATTAATTAACATATAAATTAACCATAAGGTGGAATAGGTAACCAGGAATGTATAAGGAAGATCAAAATACCTTGTAAACAGAACCAAAGCCACCTTCACCAACTTTATTAGCTGCATCAAAGTTTTTGGTCGCTGCTTTGATTTGTCTTAAAGTAAATAATCCCGTCTGCAGATCTATACCCCTCAGCTCTGGACAAAATTGGAAATTTGTTTCAACAAGAAAGTTTATAACTTTGTCTACAATATCTGCCACCACATTCCTTTTTATTTCATTTTCATCAAGCTTATATACAGGGTGTTCAAGTATACTCTCCTATGTTCTCCTAAAGCCTTGACTTTGGTGATATGGAAAAATATATTCAATAACAACCTTATATAGAAGTAAAATATTGCCCTTAAGTTTTATGACATTTGAATAAAATTTGTAGAAATATTTAGTATTAATTGTTGAGAAGAAGCTTATGCAAATACTGCCTGGATACAAAAAAGAAGTATGCTATGTTGGAAACAAATAGAAATACTTACTCTAAAATAAAAAATTTGAAACTTGGTGGCATACCTTTATACACTGAGTCCTTGCCTCCTATCCATCCCTTCCTCCTTATGACAACTAGCACCATAAGAACAACAACTACAACAGCAGTGACTATGCCAACTGCCAGTATGACATAACTTCTCTTTCCATCCTCTGATGGAGGTATAAAATCTGTGCAAGGGAAGAGTATTTATAGCTTTTGTAGAAATGAAGAACAAAAAATAGCAAGAGTAGAGGTAGACATAAAAGGTAATCTTTCCCTTTTCCTACATATTTTAATTTCTTTAAAACCAATTAGTAAACACAATGCGGAAGTTAACAAATAATAGCTTTGTCCAAGTTGATATTCTTTCTTTTATCTACTTGTCAGCTAGAGTTTGAATCAATTTCTAGTTTGATATGCATACGCTTCATCAAGTTTCTGTTTTACATAACACTTGTTTGAATCTCCTAGATATTGAAGGGAATAAGATCCCTTCTCAAATATGATGCACAACTCAAAGATGATCATCCGAGATATAGATGTACAGAATATATGCGTCAGTCAGAGTCTACTAAAGTTAATACAAAGTGATCATAATGCTGGAAGCTTCAAGACAATACTTTTCTTGTGGCTTGGGATTCTCTACAAGCTAGAAAAAAGGCATCAAGAGTGAACATTGTACCCATCTTGTACATTCTCTTAATTTTTTGCATTTTCCTTTACCCTGAAAACAAACCACAGTATTCTATTTCTCTTATATGAAATTTGTTAACAGCAACAGTTTAAATTAGTTAATTAAATTGAAACAATATTTTGGCCGTAAGTGTAAGATATAGTCCTGTAAAAAGATTGAGTACTTATTTTCCTTCTCTGTCTGGTTTGGTTCCTAATATAAATTTGCTTTGCTTGCAACCATAACTGATTTTGCACTTGAACAGAGTGGAAGGGCTTCCTTTTCCTCTGAAATGTGATCAAATTTTTCTTTAGTAGGCAACATACATTTATTAAAGTTTCATCTTAGGTCACTCTAGTTTCACTAGCTAGTTCCAGATCTACATATATTTTGGTATGCTAGTACATTAGGAATATAGATAGATCTCTTGCAACATTGGTTCAGCAAGTTTAATGTAAAACCATATTAGTGGAAGATCAGGATGATCCAATGTAATAAAATTCATAATGCCATATTATGATTTGGTTGATTCCACATCAAATTCCACCAATCTCCCTCAAGCTTAGCCTTATCAAGTCAGAATAACACTAAGATACAGGATACTAGAAAGACTTACTAGGGTCTACTGAAATAGCAGATACTAGAGGTCCATAAACTCCTCGAGTCGGTATGCCAGTTGTTCCCTTTCCAGCCCAGTAGAAGTGAATCTTCAAAGTATGTTGTGTGACAGTAGCATTAAATGTCTTCACAATTGGCTTGCCAGTACCACCAGCTTCTCTTTGGATATCAAAGTCTTTCAGCATCAATTCCCCCTTCATTTAAGCACATAATAACATATTCCATCTACATCAATGCACAACTCAATGGAAATCAATCATTTAGCTTCATGTGCAAATCATGTAAGTAACAGTTACCTGGATGTAAACATCAAATACCCTCCTCCCAAGACTGTTAAATGACCTATCATTGATGAAAATAATCTCTGCAAAGTGAAGCTTAACAGTGTAATTTCCATTTATTAGACAGAGGCCATAGTATGTGAGAGCAAGGGGAGAAACACGAGCTGTTGTGTACAGTTCTGAATTGAGTACAGAGACATTGACAAGTCTAGAAGTATTAGTCACAATATAGGGATCAGAGTCAATAGCATTGTCCATGAAGTTCCCAGTGCTGCTAAGAGCCCACGGATCCTGACTAGGGTAATATATTGAAGCACCTCTTTGTTCTATGTCAGCATGATAAATATTACCACTAATATTTGCCTCCTTACCACCGCAATTGATGTGCAGGGAGTAATGATCTGTTGAAGAAACAATGCCAAACAGGATTGAAAAGAAAGAAATCTTTATGCAAAATCTCTCAATAGTAATGGCAAAGTTAGACAACAGCATAGAAAGGTAAAATTCACAAAGAACCATAATTAGTACTAAAAGTTTAAAGCTTTTAGTTCAATTATATGAATTTATTTAATAAGATGTCATTAGAATCATGCAATTTCTATTTTGTTTATTTCTTTAACTTTGAAGAGATTACACGGTTCTGATAAAAAAGACTACTGAATTATCTTCCAGTTTAAAGTTTAGTAGAATTATTCAACTTGTTTTATTCCAAATAATTGGAATAGGAGGAAATTATTCTTAACCTCTTGTAAGAAAGCCGGTATATTATTGTTTCTTTCCCACTGGACATTATCCTTCTCAATTTATTTTAATTTTAATTGAATTTCTGTTCAACTCTGAGATTAAGATCATAAGCAAAGAAGAAAGTACCGTTGGGAACTCACATTATTTGTTTGCAGGTTAATGTCTCTGAACTAGGCAATGAACTTTTGTGTGAATTAACATGACTATATCTTATTCTTTATTTTGTTATCTAATCATGTTGAGTTGAGAATTTCTCTTCAATTTATTTCACTCAATTTCTGGTAACAGAATTTGAATCACTATTTAAAGCAGATAAAAGTAATTTAAAATTTGTAGTACGGTCACAGTCACACACTTACAGTGGTCAACTGAAGCAGGGCATGGAAAGTTCCTCTTTAGGCATGAATGAATCTTACTTCTGCAACAAAGAGTGAAATTTAAGGTTATGTATCATAGACCTTGTTTTGCAGAAAATTCCTCAGATAGCAAAGGATGAGACTTCAAATTCCAAGCATAACAACTTACTGTGTATCCACAGATGAGGAGTAGCTCTCGACAAGGTTTCTGGAATAATAACAAAAATTTGTTGCAATGATAATTGATTACTAATACTCATTCAGGATAACTGGAACTCACAGCTTAAATAAAACTTACACGCTCCCTCCTTGACAATCAACTGGACTTGAGCTATCCCAGCTGAAGTTATTGGAAGAGATATCACTGTGCACCGAAATATATAATAAAAGATGTTTATCTCATGTTGCTGCGAAAGTCATTATTTAATTTCAATTATATCATATATTAACTTTATGCAGACATCAATAGATTAAAGTTCCTAGAGAATATAAGCCATCCAACTATATTCTCCTCATCATATTTTAATTGCTCTAAATGGATTTATTGAAAATTTGTATTATGATAGAACCCAATGGCGCCATTTCATCAGCTAGTTGAACCCAATGGCTTTGATTGTTGTTGTTATTGTTCTATTCTAAATGCTCTAAAACATATCAAGCATAAGCAAAAAAATGTTTTTGGGTGACTTATTCACCGTGGCCACTGAAGCAAATATAAAGATGAAAGATTGAAAATTGAAGCATAACTATTCAAGGAATTTAACATACACATTTTTGTTCTTTACAAGGACCCAGCCAGGTATAGTCCCTGATAGCTTGTTCCCAGTAAGATACCTGCATTATTTAACAGAAATTTTGCTTCATCGGAAATGAGAATGAGATGTTCGAATAACACGTTTCATTCAATCCATCCACTTACATGAAGTCCACCTTGTTAAGTACGGCAAAAGATTCAGGTATCTCACCACTCAAGCCATTGAAACTCAAATCTCTACAGGGACAGAGATAAATAAATGAACTTGTTTTATATAAGTAAAGGGTTAATTAAAAAAAAAAACATTTTATCTTCAACTTCAAGATGGATAAAAAGAAAAGCATGTTCTACATGAATGTGTGCATGCAGTGCTTATAATTGTCATTATAATCTTCCTTCAGCATTCACAAAGTTCTCTATTGTGCAAACAAAGTGATATGGTACTCATGTGTTAGCAAGGTCTATATTTAGAATTCCAAAAGAGACATATGGGTCATTGGAGCAACAATCATTCAATTTTTAAAAATTAATCTATACAGAAAAGACATATCTGTTTTAGACATTTTTTTTTTCCATAAGAATTTCAAGACAAAGTATATTCATAGGAGGAGATGAGAAGACTACTTATACCGAAATTACTAGTTGCTAACCTGATGCAAACCACTTCTCACTTCCTACATTTTTTTAGACTGATCCTACATTTTCTGTATGGTTGGGCAGAAATAAGATCAAGGTAGATAAGTTGTTCTGTTCTACAAAATATTTCTTAGATTTAGAGCTATTTTAGATAAGATGAAAATAATTTAGCCGCTTTCTTCTTCTTTTTTCTCTTCTTTTTAAACCACTATATAAAGTTAGTGTTAATTTCCTCAATAACCATTGTAGTTTGCTTCTGATTTTTCTATTTCTACATTGGCCAGTTCTTTAATTTCCTCAATAACCATTGTAGTTTGCTTCTGATTTTTCTATTTCTACATTGGCCAGTTCTTTGTTTACTATTTAGAAGCCTTTCCAGAGACTTAACTGCTAGAGGAAAATATTAAGGCCCACTGCATGCTTTCTGATTAAAGTGAGACTGAAGAAGGGAGTGTGTTCAGATGAGCTTTTTATTTTCAGAAAAAAAAAAGAGTCCTATTTTTTTTTCTTTTAATCAGAAAGGTCAAGATCTCTCATCATTCCTATCATAGTTTTTTTTTCCCCCACCTGTCTCCATGTCTTCCAGTCCCAGAACACTGGCAACATCTCAGTTTGCTGTTTTCTTTTATTACGAGTTTTTGCTTCACTCTTTTGAAATAATTTTCATGCTAATTAGTAATTACCCTAGTCCATCGCTAGAAACAAGATATTACTATCATTGACCTACAAAATCTTGCACCTGAAAAAAGTTATATTTCAGTTCCAGATAAATTATACAGTATAAGTTGTTATAACATAGTGCCCATATTATAAATAAGAGAAAATTACATTGACCTCCTATGAGGTTTATCCGAATTACACCCGACACCCCTCTTGTTTGCACTCCTACACTGACCTCCCTTATAGGGGAGGTAAGTGCAATAATTAAGGGAAGATCAGTGTAATGATAATATAAACCTCAAGGGAGGTTAGTATAATTTCTGAAACAAGAGAAGTGTCGGGTGTAATTAACTCAAACCTCATGGGAGGTTAGTGTAATTTTTCCTATAAATAAAGATGGTCAAGATAACATTGAATATTGATTCCAGGATCATTTTAATTATGATATCTTCTCAAGTGGAACTCGATCCTCAAAAGTAATGTATCAAGTTGTTAAAACTATTGAAAGTCACTTGTTGAACTACTTACAAGATTTTCAGTTTATCCATTATCCCAATATATTCTGGGATCTTTCCTTTAATCAAGCATTTTCTCAGTATCCTGCATTATGATGTCCAAGTAAAATATAGGTCATTTTAAAAAGACTTCAAGAGAAAGAGAAAGCATTTAAGTCATTGAACTCACAGTGTCTTCATGGATTTCATATTACTTAGTGGTGGGAAAGCAGAGCCTTTACTTCCTTTTAGGTCAGTTATCCTCCTAAGTATCGAAGAATAAACAAAACAATTACTTGAAATATTCATCTTCTATGACCAAAAAGTAAATAGGTAAAGTATTACAAGCATACAAATCACTTAATCTTGTCAAGGCAGAAATGCTAGAAGGTATCGGCCCCTCAAGAGAGCAACCTTGCATGTGCCTGCAACCCAAAGAAAAAAAAAATTGATATGATAAAGTACAGTATATACAACAAATACAATAAGAAAGAACTAGGTTGGAGGCTTACAGCTTTTCAATCAATGCCCATTTACTAATGAAATCGGGTATCGTCCCAAAGAAATTATTGTCGCTTATCCTCCTAGTATGTGTTTCCAAAAAGTTTAGTCAATATGCAAAGAAATGTCAAAATTTAAATGAAACAGCAATAAAAGAACATAAGTAATAAATTGAGCTAGAAAATGTGCAGTTTTGTAGCTCGTTATATGAATTAATTTAGAACCCTGCAGTGACTTGCATTTACAAGTACCCATTATTAAAAAGGAGCCAAGTGGTTCATCGATCTATTCCTATCAGATGGTAACCATGTGCTAGAAGATGTCAAATTTTGTTGATTTAATAGTTTATTTATGTGTAATATAGAGCAATTAAATTGATAAGAAAGCAAAGACTTACATATCAGTCAACTTGGTCAACTTGGAAAGTGCCATTGGCAATACTCCTGTGAATGCATTTGATGACAGAATGCTAAACAAACATGATTTATTCATGTTAAACACTATAGAATAATATGTTAGGAGGAAAATAGGAGCAGATATTCTCATTCCAAAAAGCAGACAAAGAAGGTAAAAAGAATTACAGTTTTTCTAAATTGATTAACTTTTCAATCTCCGTTGGAATGAAGCCTGATAATAGATTTCCTTCAATACTCCTGCAACATTCATACAAATATTTAATTTAAACAAAGCAGCAGAAAGAAATTGGAAATTATACTAAGCTGGCAATCCTGGAACACCTATGCCAAGCTTCCCGTAAGTAAAAGCTACCCTTAGATAATTTAGATATATTTTTATGATTTTTTTTCCATTTTTCTTGTAAAAACATTGGATTTATCTATATGTTGAGTGACTGAGTCTCAATCAATAAGTGTGGTCATAAACTCAATTTATGTGAAACGAAAGAAATGATTTTAACATACAGGTTTCTGAGGGTTGTAATATTGGTGAGAACTTTGGGGAATGGCCCTGATAATTTGTTTCCCATCAAAGAGCTGCACATTCAGTTAACAAAATCTATAGTGTCACACTGCCACTGTCAACTTGTTTACTTAAAGAAGAAATATAAGAGGCATTGAACAGAAACCAAAGGGTGCATAGCAGAAAGTTCTTACAGCTCAACCAAATGCATGGTAGCCCATTGTTGAGGTATAGAACCAGTGATGAGGTTACGACTAAGGTCCCTGTTTGAAAGTGCAAGACGAAGTTAATGGGAACATCATGCAGAGGAGCAAAGAAACATAGTTTCAAAGCTAAGGTTTGGTTATCTTACAATAGCTTGAGATAACGAAGCTTGGAAAACTCTGGTGAGAGAGTACCAGACAGATTCTGAGCCTTCAAGAATCTGTTGATTTAAAATATGAAATTAAAAGCAGAAAATTAGTATTTATATGGTGATTAACATTATTATGACATGATATGCAACCAGTAAGCAAAAACAGAAAATGTGAGAGAAAATCTTACAAATCCCAAATCCTATACTCCATTGTATACACAAATTATAGGGCCAATAGCAATTTAGGAAGTCCTCACAAACAAATTAAAATGTAAAAGAGTTAACCAAAGTAGAATTTATAGTTAATCCAATTGTTTGTTTTGTTGAAATCCAATTATTTGTTTTGTTCATATAAAAAGAATTTATGTTACGTACAAAAAGTAGTTGTGTTTAGTAAACCATTAACCATCCTTTGAACATAAATTAGTCAATATCTCCTATTTAAAAAACAATTAATCACTTTTACTAAACACAACTTTTTATTAAAATATTTTTTTTAAAAAAAAACCAACTGTTTGAAGTACAACCCCCCAAATATATATATATATATATATATATATATATATATATAGTTTGAAGCAAAAGCGTAAATGTAGAGTCCAACAGTTGAAACTTAAAAATGAAGTGACAACAAAAAACAAAAGAACTTTATTTTTATTACCCTTAAAAAATAAAAATAAAAAGAAAAAAACAGTGGGTCCTTCTCAAAGTCAAACTACGGTTTGCAATTTGCATAAACAGTCGGGTCGGGTGGGTTGGAGGGATTCTCTTGGTGGAAGAACGATGATGAGGCTGATGATGATGATGAGACCCTTGTACAAAATTTCAAACTTCATTCTCATTTAGACCAATGGGGCACTTGACAAGCCATAGATGTGTATGATTAAGATTCGTAACAATAAACTTCTAGGTGGAAGAATATGCATAAGTCAATGGAAATATTCCAAGTAAAAAAAATGGAATAGAAAAAATCCATTAGCCTTTCTTTCTTTCTTTATGTTTCAATTAGCGAAGTTAATGGAATCCAACTAAGATAACCATAAACCCAAAGCTGAGCAAAATTTTATTTAAAAAAAGAATTGCACTCTGCTCTTTTTATTATTATTATTATTTTTAAGATTGTTTGTAATGGCACGTGAAGATTTGATGGTAACTTAAAAGTGTTTGTAGTAAAAAAAAAATTGACCCAAAATGCAAGTGCAGATTAATTAATCGAAATTTGAAGAAAATCCTCTTTTGTCTCTTCCTAACTGCACATGATTCCATGTGCTTTTCTGCAATACTTGACAGCATAAAGAAGTTAAAGAGATGGGATTGAATCCAAAACTTGGTGGAAACGGAAAGAGGGTAGGAAAAGAGAGCAGTACATGCTTACAACATGGCAAGAAGAATTGTGGTTGAAGGAACAATCACATATGACAAAGCTCTCAAAGCCTTTCCTATTATTAGTCACATTCCAATTTCCTTTTCCACTGCAGGGGTCCACCCCAAAGTTCCAGTCTTTCTTCCCAATCTTCATCCCTATCTCTTTCAATGCTTTCACTGCACAAGCAAATAAATTTATCAATCCGAAAAAGAAAATTCAAATGAATTAATATCACAGAGAAGAGAATCTTGACAAATATGTGTAAGAGATAGTTGCAACAGTGCACAGAAGTTATGAAGAAACAATCAATCTATGATTGTGTTCAATGTCCAGAGATCTAAAAAACAATTGAGGGAGACAAGACAACTCTTGACTCTGCCTTACTTTGTGGCTCTATCACTATGTCCCAATAAACTTGGGAAAGTGGTATGGATGCCAGCTAAACTAATCTTATGAAGTGATATAAGAATGACCAGATGGGATTTCCAAAAACAAATCTGATCCAAGCCCATAAATCACTTCCGTTTATTCTAACTCTGGGCTTAACCAATAAAACAAAACAAGCAGGTGAACAACTGCAACAACTAACAAGTGGAGGAATGCCTTATACCCTCTTCAGTGTTGAGCTTGGGTGTGGCTGCAGAAGCCAAGTGTGAGAGGAAAATAAATGAAGTGGAACCAAGGAGAAGTAAAAAGAGCAGCTTGGAATAACCCAAATTGAGCTCCATCAAGTGTTTTCTTTCACTTTGGAGTTTGGAGTGTGAACTTTGATTTTTCAAGCAGAACAGAAGGAGAGGGAGTGGGAGCCTATTTATCAGATTCAGTCAGTCATTTAGATGAGGATAGACAGTGAGAGTGGGTAGCATACATAAATGGTGATGTTGTTAGGCACTGTGGTGTAGTTGGGAGGGGGGGGAACAAAAACTAAATATATGCCCAACTCATACTTTGATTTGAATCTTGGGTTGCCAAATGCAAAGTTGCAACTTAATTGCAAGGTGAAGGAGGAATAGGGTATGGGAATCCTCGCGAGTGGGCGAGATAAATTCTTAGTTAAAATTTAGAGTATTTAAGTTAAATATATTAGATTAATTAATATTTAATATTTTTATAAATTTTATATTTTTAATTATGTAATATAAAAATTTATAAAAATATTATATATTAATTAGTTTGATATATTTAATTAAATGTTTTAAGTTTATATAAGAAATGTGGGTTACAGTTGTGGATGAAAATTGAAATAAGCTGAAGTTTTTACTTTTTATTTTTGTATTCTAACATTAATTAATTATATTGTACCAAAAAAAAATTAATTAATTATAGAATTGGGATTGCGCTTTGTCATGTCTGCATGTCGGTATGCCTTTCCCCAGTTAAAAAAACAAAAACAAAATCCCAAATATCCAGGTGAATTTTCATTTTCACCCAATAAAATCTCAAAAAGCAAACACGGTATTTGATCTGCTGAGTATTGACCAAGTTCTAACAACAAAATTATTTCTTTTAATTGGAAATGTTAAAGGCACTGTACTAGTTCTCATTCCTGTCTGAAACACAGATCTATTGTTGTAGTCATAAAACTAGCGTGCTGAAGTGACTTATTTATTGTTAACTTTATTATAAGAGTAATATTATATTTTTTATATAATTATTTTAATATTAAATAAAAAAATATTAAATAAAAAATAAATATATTTAATATTTTAGAAATATAAAAAATATTTAATATTTTTTTAATTTAATAATTAAAAAAATTAGTAGAACATTAGGTAGAAGATAAATTATTTTTTTATTATAAATGTTTAAAAGTTTATTAAATAAATTAATAAGTAATAGATATTTGAAAATTTATCTTAAATATTATATTATTAAAAAATAAATGGATACATGAGTTTGTTTCATTTTAGAAAATAAATTTTATTTTATTTTATCTATTATTTTAAAAATTAATTAAGAAGATATTAATTATTATTTTTAATTTTATCTTTATTTCTTAATATTTCTGTTAAATAGAATCAGATAGAGTTAATGGAGTAATAATATTTTAAGTGTTTTAATATAAGATAATGTAGTCTAATATAGTTATATTTTCCTATAACTGAAGTTATTTATAACTTTTTTTAATCCATATGTATTTATCTTAAACGACCGATATTTAAAAACGGATGAAGTATATTGTTGATTAGTTTAATAGTCTAACATTATTTTTAACTCATAACTTAAATTTTAAATTTATTTTAACTTATAAAAAGATGTAATCCAGAGAATAAGTGATAATTATTTTAATTAAATAGTATAAAAACATTACTTAGAAAATCTTTGATAACATTTATACTCTACGAAAGCCAAGTTTTAGTTTACATTTCTTATCTAATATGATTATTTCTTCACATTAACACAAGCTAAACGATGTGATCAATGAATTTAAAATATTACGTCAAATAATTAATTAAACCGAAGAGCAAAGAGGATAAAAGTGGTAGCTGTTAATTAGGATTAATAAAATGATATATTTGATAGTGTGTCAGAAAAAATGTTTGCAGTAAATATATCAAACAAATTAGTATTTAAAAAGTAAATTAGAGAAATAACAAATTATTTAATTTGAATATATTGTTAGTATAAATTTTTTGATTAAATTTGAATGCATTGTAAGTATAAAAAATTATTACAATTGTCATTCAATTATGCGATATCACATCATTATAAATATTTGACTCTCACAATAATTACCTTAAAAATCACATATGTGGTAATCTATAATTAGTTGATGGTGTAAAAAGTTTTACATTAATATTGTATTAAAATTAAACTTAAAATTTTTTACACTATTATTCAATCATACATTATTCACATTTTTAAAAATGTTTGATTCTTTCAATAATTATCTTAAAAGTCACTTATATGTTAGTATATGATTAATTGATGGTGTAAAAAAAATTTATATTGACAATGCATAAAAATTAAACTCAATAACAAATGTAAAGATTTTTATAAATTTACATATAATTTAATTTTATATAATTATAAAGTTTTAAATTACTCAAGGCATTCTGTTAGTCAAAATTCTCACTTATAAAAAGATAGGTTTTAATTCAGCTAAAAAAATAGTTTTCAATATTCTTTGTCAACGTTTAGAACAAAAATGAATATAATATACTCATTTATATTATAATGTATAAATGTCACAAATTTTTTCAAGAGAATAATTATGTTTAAAAAAAAAAGATGATAGTATAAACTATAACAGTATATTAAATTATTGTAAATAGACTAATAAATGGGATTCTATTAATTTGTGAAAGAGAACAAAAACATATTAAATTATATTGATGAGATGCCTTAAGAAATACAACATTTACACTTAAATTTTCATTCACTTAAGTTTTAGCATAAAAATAATTTAACTTCTTCCATGAAATAGTTTTCACGTTTTAGTACTTAATATTTCAATAGGATAAAAATAAATTTTACTAATTACAATGAACTAATAATTCGTTAAAACAATATTTTATTTAAAACTAAAAAATGTATAATAAACATTTTGGAAACCCAATACCACTTGTTTTGTTAAAAGCGCACTGTTAGGACTAATGAAATCATTCCCTGCATGAATTTCTCGGTTCTAGCCTTTATGCCTTTGCAACTGTAATTCAGCCATTTTGATGTGGTCAAAGTTGGAGTGGGCATATTGCCACAATTCACAAATCACATAAAGTTGTGCTCTATCATGAATTTTGGTGAAATAGCTGAATTGTAGCAAAATTTTTGTGTTAAAATTGTTTACACAAGTTGAGTAGTTTAAATTAATTAAAAAGTGACATATTAAAATAAAATTATATATACACAATATTGTAAATAATGGTAAACACACATATTTACATATATATTCACTTATATTTATACAGTTTTTTTTTTTAGAATATCGATGATTTTATTTTATTTTTTATATATTTATATTCTAATTTTGTCACTACATATAAATGTGAGGTGATGTGCAAGCTTGAAGCATATGTGGATCAAACATTAAATATTTCATAATTATATATACTTATATCAATGTAAGTTTTTTTTTTTTATTTTTATTTATATAAATTTTATCATCTAATTATAACATTAATATGCATCTCATCTAATTTTACATATTTTTTATTTATATTTTAATTATGTCACTTCTAATATGAGATTTGTGAGGGATAAAAAAATTGTGCAACTATATATTATTACTTTAAATGTAATATATTATATGATACAAGAATTAATATAATTATTTAATATAAAATGATGATGTATGAATTATTGATAAATTAATATAATCTAAGCCACTTGTCTAGATAAAGTCTAAAATATTTCTCTTCGAATGGAGTAAACCAGGGCTGTGTGTGGTGTGAATTTTCGTGTTAGAAATAGAACAGCACAAGTATGTACCCCTGATCAAGCATTCTTTGAAAGGAAAGGAATATTCCATCCGTTTTATATAATTTGTGTTTAAAGTCATTAGATAATAATTAAAAAAATTAGGTTTAATTATAAAAAACAATACTATAATTGAATATATTAATTTATTAAAATACTTAAAAGAGAGGATCTATTTACACTTAATGTAAATAAAAAAATTTACATCTAATCTTACACTTTTCATTTTATTTTGATCTTGTGATTATCATTTATCTTCACTAAATAGCCACATGATCAAAATAAAATAAAAGATATAAAATTAAATATAAGTCTTTTTTATTTACACTAAGTACAAATAGATCCTCTCTCTACTTAAAATATTATCAATATGATATAAGTTTTATTCCATTTAGTAAAAATACTAATAAAAGAAGAATAAAATTAAAAAATAATTAATATTTCCTTAATTTCTAAAAATAACGGACAAATTAAAATAAAATAATTTTATTGAAACAAAAAATCTTTAACAGGGGTTTGCATGAACTTCTATATTATGAATTTTCACTATTAAAAAGTTTTAAACAGAGATATATTTTGGGGTAAAATTTCAAATCTAACGACCTTGCAACGAAATTTTAACTTGGCACTGTTTCAAAAGCTTTAGTGATAAATTTTACGGCATATAGCTATGAAAATTTTCAGTCATTACATTTTAACTGTAATATTTTCAAAAATGTTTTTAAATTATAAAGGAAATTTGTTCAATTTCAACAATTTACGAGTACGTAGATGTAATTTACTCTTATAGGTTATAGGTCTAGTTTTGAGATTGAATATTCACATAACCTATAAAGTACAATTGAAGTACACGCTTAATTAAATTTACAGCCACAATTCACAGTTGAAGTTCACGTACTACAGAAGTGTGGTTGTTTTAATTATTTTGTTGTTTGTTTTTGTACTATTTTTGACTGGCCAACTATAGAAAACTGATGCGCAATGGAAGAGTTAATGGGAACTAAGTACATGACCAACTCTCCCAAAATTTAGATTATTAAATAAAGGTTTATGAATAATGTCATATCTATTGAAGTGGCAAAGAAAAGAGCTTACGATGATTAAGAAGAAAAAAACCCACCTTTGAAGAAGAGGATGAGGAGAAGATAGAGGGAGACAGCAATGGAGTATCTTAGTTAGGGTTGAGGGGGCAGCTGCCCTCCCAAATGTTTTCAATTTTTTTTTTTCTTTACCTTATAGCTCTCATGGCACCATGATTGAAAAAAGACAGCACAAAGCACAAAAAAATTATACTAGTCTTTATTGTGTGATTTCAAATAAGAATTATTTGTTTACGATTTTGTAGTAAAAACAAATCAATAATGACTAACATTTTCGAGCCACTTTCATTTTTTTTTTCTTATCAGCAGCTCTGTCCTGTGTATTGATTTCACGTTTTTATGTGAAGCTCCGTCACTAAAAAAATAGGAAAATTGGATGAACTACGAAGAGATGAAAAATAGGAGGAGAAAGAGTTTAAGAGTGATAACAGATAAAGAGGAAGAACGAATAAGAAGAACCATTCACAGCCTCACAGGAAAGCCAACTAAAAATATGGACTTAGATGAATATGACAAGCCTGCTGATATTTGAAAATGGTGGGATTTGTTCGAAGATGATCAATGAAACATCCCTAAAAATATTAAATAAAAATAATATACCAACTTCCAAGAAACAAAAGTTGATAAATAATTTTTTTTAAAAAAATCTATTTATTTGAATAACCAAAATGTTATTCGAATAAAATCTTTTTTGCATAAAAATATAGAAAAAAACATCACTTTATTCGAATAAAGCTTATATTATTCGAATAAAGTAACTCATATCTAAAACAATGGGAGATGCAGCACGTTGCAGCAAAAGTGGAAATGATCTAGTTTCACTCCCTTATGATGAATCAAACTAATTAGTTCCAAAGAAACCAAACTAGAACCAAGCCTTGATCAGCAAGTATATGACTAAGAAAATAAACATTAGCAGCAATATGTGTCAAGTTTGGATTGGAAAATAATTATTAGCAAGTTATAAGTGACAATACCAGATTTGAAGTAATGATTGAAGAAACAAATGGTGAAAATATGGTGGAGCACGGTTGAAAAAGAGTGACAAGTGTCCAACAATTAAATGAAAATGAACTAAGAGTAAATAAGTGTTCTAAATATTAATTGCAGAAGGAATGAATATAAGATATAACAGAAAACGTGTATCAAATTTGGATAAAAATCAGATTAGCAACCACGATTACATAAAGAGATTTTTTTGGAAATTGAATATCGTTTTAACACCAAAGCATGTCTATATCATTATTGCATAACCCATACGTAAGGCAGCATTTCTCAACTTTATAAATACCCTTTCAACTCTACCACCTCGTCACAACACATCTAAACCAAACTATAAGAACCAGCCTCTGTTTTTTCACCATTCTCAACTTAATCATCCTCAACCTCATTATTTAAAGCCAAATTTTGAAAGAATAGGTAAGAAATGACAAAAATACCATTTTTTTACTATTTATTTCTATCATCCATACCTCCTAGTCCATCCTTTTTCATCCATTCATGTTGCTCTACTTTTATTTTAATGCAACAATGACATTTTGGTTTCTGCAAATTTGATTTTTGAACATGTTATTTGAATAACAATGGTATTATTCAAATAAACCATGCAGAAATGCTTCAAAGTTTGATTTTATGAATGGTTTATTGGAATAAACCAGTTCCTATTTGAATAAAGTTTGCTAAAACATTTTTAAATAGTGATTTTCGACCAATTTATTCGAATAACACTGGTGTTATTCAAATAAAGCCTGTTAAAATACTTTAAAAGCTATTTTTTTAAAAGCGTTTATTCGAATAACACTTTTGTTATTCAAATAAAAGTAAGATTGTTATTCTAATAACGATTTTGTTGTTTTCGATAACGATTTTGACATAAAAGCTTTAGAAATGAGATTTTAAATATAATTAATTTCTTATGAGTTATTCTTGTAACTCTTTTCATCAATCTTTCATTTAATTAATTTTATGAACTATTTTTTTATGCTATTCTTTATATTAAATATGTTAATCATTATTAAAATTCTTTATTAGTATTCTTATGATACCTATGTTAATGCAAGCTTATTTTTATGGTTAATGTTGTTCTATGGAAGAAGTATTTTTGAAATATCATCTCATGGATAAAAATAAATCAATGTGCAAAAGAGAATTATTACGGCCGTGATGAGAGGATTAAGAGACGCCTTAATGAAATTAATTATTGTGACTATGATGAGAGGATCAATGGACGCATTGGTCAAATTATTGTGACTATGATGAGAGGATCAAAGGACACATTAGTCAAATTATTGTGGCCATGATGAGAGGATTAAGGGATATCTTCATCATTATTAATGATTATGGTCATGATGAGAGGATTGGAGGACGCCCTAATCAAATTATTGTGGTCATGGTGAGAGCATTGGTGGATGCCCTAATGAAGAGAAAGAGACACATTTGATTAAGAGTATTGAAATGAGATGATAAAATGATAATAAAATAAAAATTTTGAGTAATGATGTAAAAAGAATATTCAGATACTTATTTTTATGAAGCTATGAATTACTTATTGAGTTATTTTATCCTTAATTGAATACTCATTTTTATGTTTTTTATTCTTTTTCCAATTTATTTTATTGATATAAGGAACTGAGAAATTTTGAGTTATATCATATTTACATAGTTACACTTATTCTTTCATTATAGATTTATTTATCAAAAAGTGATTACTCTTATATTTTAAATTTTGCATCACTTATTACTCTTCTAATTTATTTCTCGAATATTGATTTATTTATTTGTGAACTCTTAATTATGGTTTTAGAAACAGAGAATAGTAAAGACTGAGTGGTAGATGTATACCTGTTTTTGTATTTTTCTACTGAGATTTTTATTTCACTCATTTGTAGTGTAATATTTCAGATAATGCCGACATAAAGAGTTTTGAATTATATTCGTGATTAGAGCTAGAAGATTATGTCTTCACTGTTATATTGGAGACTCATGCGTAGTTATAATATTAATAATTATATATATGTAAATTTGTAGCATCATGCAAAGGATTTTGTAAGCCTCATTTTTTTATAAATAAGTGCTTAATTTAGAAAATATTTTTATGTATATAACTAACTTTTGAAGGTTTTATCACCCTTAATATAATATATTCTATTTTTTTAAAAAAAAAGTATCATGTGTTTATCTAAAATTATATATTTAGAATATAAGAAGAAGTAGGACGTTACAAAATGATATTAGAGCAATGTCATAGGCAAAGTGATTTGGGAACTATTATTGCTTTCTGACAAGATAAGAAAGTTGTTGCAGGAAAATATGTCTCGAAGAAGGAATAATATTCACCCTGAAGATAGGGTGGATAAAATGATGGACACACTCGCAGAAATTACTACAGTAATGCGAGAACAAATAACTGTAACTAATTAATTTTTCCAACAGATGCATGTGAATTGAGGTACGGAACCAGGCGCTTTGGCAGCAAACCCAAATTTCCAATGATTGTCTAAATTTCAGAAGACTAATCCACTAATTTTTAACAAAGAATATGACTAAATGGCTGCGAAAAACTGGCTCATGGAGCTGAAGAAAATTGTCTTTGTTTTGAGGAGTACTGATGCCCAAAAAGTACACTTTGCTACGTATATGCTGTCAGGAGAAGCAAAACACGGGTGGCATGGAGCCAAGATACTTTTGGAAACCTCAGGAGTATCAATCACCTGGGAAATTTTTCAGACTACTTTTCTGGATAAGTATTTTTCCTACCAGTGTTCAAAATAAGAAAGAATTGGAGTTTCTACAATTACTACAGGGGAAAATGATAGTGGGACAATTCGTAGCAAAATTTGAGAGAGCTGGAAAAATTCTCTTCTCATTTTCAGATTCATAATAACGAAGAATGGAAAGCCATAAAATTTGAGTCTGGTTTGAATCTAGAAATTAAGAAGGATATAAGTAAGTTGGAGATAAGATTGTACTCTACGCTAGTAAATAAGTGTAGAATTGTGAAAATAGATCTCTTGGAGTACAAAGCTGAGAAGGAAAGACAATTCCAACTTAAGAATAAAAGGGAAGATAATGGAAGGAGAGCTGGAAATAGTGAGTTCAGGCTTAAAACAAATAAGGGAAATCAGGACCAGCCTGAAGCAAAGTGCCCAAAGTGTGAAAAGACACATGGAGACAAATCTTGCCTGTTTGGGTAGCGGGTATGCTACTTTAGTGGAAAGTCTGGGTATATAGCTAAGGATTGCAGAATTGGCCAAAAAGAAAAACTCTCAAGCAAAGCCACAAGCTCCAGGAAGGATCTTTACCCTTAGCAGTCGAGGAGTATAACAATCTCTAGATCTAAAATGAGGTCAATTTTCTTCGTAAAAGAAAAGTAGTCTTAAGTTATGCTTACATTATAGAAAATTAAATAAGACAAACATTAGGAATGAATATCCATTAGAATAGATACTATCATATTAGATAAGACTAACTGGTAATATTGTATTTATGGATCATATAGGGTGTTAGATTTTATTGATCATATCTTGATTTGCTTAAGGATATAGTTAGAAACCTTAAAAGAAAAACTATTACATGCAGATTTGGAAAAGTGTGACTTTTGGATTAAGTGTAAATTTTGGATAAAAGAAAATAAATTTCTAGAAGTCTTGGTAGATCCTTTCTTGGGTATAGGTTCATAGAAAGATTTTCTAAGTTGATCATAAAAGGGACTCCTTCTATATAGATAAAAGATTGTGAAGTAAGTTTTCAAGGACTAAAGAGGAAACTTATTACTATCTTTATCCTTTAGGACATTTTGTGATTTACAATAATACTTTTAAAAAGGGATTAGGATTCTGTGTTGATGCAAGCGGGGAAGTTAGTAGCTTATGCCTCTAGGCAACTTATACTTCATGAGGAAAATTACCCAATGTATGATTTGGAATTAGCAGCAGTAGTTGGTGTTCTGAAAATTTGGTGACATTATCTATATGAGGTTAAATTTGAGGTATATACTAACTATAGGAATTCAATATGGGACAAAAGGTAAATATGGTAGCTAATGTATTGAGAAGGAAATGGATTTGATAGAGAGATTTAGGAATTTGAATCTCTCAATGATCTTTGAGCCAAATAGGATTTGATTAAATACTTTACATAGTTATTTGAGAGGTACGAAAAGAAGATCAATTTTTTTGCAAGCTCTTAAGGAGGTAATACATGAAGGGATAGTGAAGTGATTATGAATAGGAGTAGATTATGTGGATTTAAAGAAATAAATTCTAAAAGAAGTACATAGGAATTAATAAAATGTATCAGGATTTAAAAAGTCAATTTTGGTGGCCTATGATGAAATCTGAAATAAGTAGAATCGTCAGGTTTATTACAACCATTAGAAATCTCAAAATAGAAATGGGATGATATTTCTATGGATTTTGTTGTAAGATTACTAAGAACTAACTTAGGATATGATGCTATATGGGTAATTATAAATAAATTAACTAAGTCATCACATTTTCTACCCATTAGGATCAATTATCCATTGAATAAGTTAACTTAACTATATATTAAGGAAATTGTGAAACTTCATGGTATACCAACTACTATAGTATCAAATCGAGATCCAAGATTTATCTCTAGGTTTTGAGAATCGTTACAGGCAGCCTTTGGGACCAAATTATCATTTAGTACTATTTATCATCTCCAGACTGATGAACAAACTGAAAGGACAATCCAAACCTTAGAGGATATGCTTAGGACTTGTGTTTTGGATTTCAAAGGAAGTTAGAATGCTTATCTCCCATTAATAGAATTTGCTTATAATAATAGTTATCAAACTAGTATTGGATTGGCCCCATATGAAGTATTATATGGAAAGAAATGTCGATCCCCCTTGTTGGTTTGAAACTGGAGAGAAAAGTTTATTAGGACCTGATTTGGTACAACAAACTTTATAACAGATAAAATTAATCAGGGAAAGAATGCTTGCAGCTCAAAGTAGACAGAAGATTTATGCAGACTAAAAGAGAAAACCTTTAGAATTTCAAGAAGGAGAACATGTATTCCTACGAGTCACCCCAACAACTAGAATTGGCAAATCCTTGAAAACAAAGAAATTGAGCCCCAAATACATTGGACCTTTTCAAATTCTTAAAAGAATTGATACTGTTGCTTACGGAATTTCCTTACCCCCTAACTTATCAAATCTTCATAATTTGTTTCATGTGTCTCAACTCCAAAAGTATTGTCTTGATTCTCCACACATCATTGAGATAGAATCAATACAGTTGAGAGATAAATTGACATATGAGGTACAACCTGTACAAATAATAGACAAAATTTATAGATAATTGAGGAATAAAATCATTCTTATGGTTAAAGTATTATGGCAAAAACAGGATGCGGAAGAAGTTACATGGAAAGTAGAGGAAGACTTTAAGAAAAGCTTTTTCTAGCAGGTATAAATTAAAAATTTTGAGGACAAAATTTTTATAAGAATGGAAGAATGTAACATCCCTAAAAATATTAAATAAAAACAATATAACAATCTTCAAGAAACAAAAGTTGATAAATAAATTTTTCAAGAAAAGACCTATTTATTCGAATAATCAAATGATTATTTGAATAAAATCTTTTTTCTATGAAAATATAGGAGAAACCCCATCACTTTATTCAAATAAGGCTTATGCTATTCGAATAAAGTGACTTATATAAGAAACAATAGGAGATGCAACACATTGCAGCAAAAGTGGAAACTCTAGTTTCACTCCCTTATGATGAATCAAACTAACTAGTTTCAAAAAAACCAAACTAGAACCAAGCCTTGATTAGCAAGCATTTGACCAAGGAAACAACCATTAGCAGCAATATGTGTCAAGTTTGGATTGGAAAATAATTATTAGCAAGCTACAAGTGGTAGTACCAGATTTAAAGTAAAGATTAAAGAAACAAATGGTGAAAATCTGGTGGAGCAAGGTTGAAAAAGAGTGACAAGTGTCCAACAATTAAATGAAAATGAAGCAAGAGTAAACGAGTGTTCCAAACATTAATTACAGAAGGAATGAATATAAGATATAGCAGAAAAAGTGTATCAAATTTGGATAAAAATTAGATTAGCAACCATGATTACATAAAGAGATTTTTTTGGAAATTGAATATCGTTTTAACACCAAAGCGTGTCTATATCATTCTTGCATCACCTATACTTCATCACCCATACGTAAGGCATCATTTCTCAACTCTATAAATACCCTTTCAACTCCACCATCTCGTCACAACATCCAAACCAAGCTATAAGAACTAGCCTCTGTTTTTTCACCTTCCTCAACTTCACCATCTTCAACCTCATTATCTAAAGCCAAATTCTAAAAGAATAGGTAGAAAGTGACAAAAACATCATGCGTTACTCTTTATTTCTATCACTTATACCTCATAGTCCATCATTTTTCATTCATTCATGTTGCTCTGCTTTTATCTTAATGCAACAGTGACATTTTGGTTTCTACAAATGTGATTTTCGAACATGTTAATCAAATAACGGTGGTATTATTCGCATAAACTATGCAAAAATGCTTCAAAGTTTGATTTTATGAATGGTTTATTTCAATAAACCAGTTGTTATTAAAATAAAGTTTGCTAAAACGCTTTTGAACAGTGATTTTCGACCAGTTTATTTGAATAACAATTGTGTTATTCGAATAACAATTATATTATTCAAATAACACAAGTGTTATTCAAATAAAGCTTGTTAAAACACTTTAAAAGCTATTTTTTGAAGCTTTTATTCGAATAACACTTTTGTTATTCGAATAAAAGTAAGATTATTATTATGATAACAATTTTGTTATTCCGATAATGACTTTGTTATTTTAATAACGATTATTTTATTTCGATAATGATTTTGATAGAAAAGCTTTAGAAATGATATTTTAAATATAATTAATTTCTTTTGAGCTATTCTTTTAACTCTTTTTATCAATTTTTCATTTAATTAATTTTATGAACTATTTTTTTATGTTATTCTTTATATTAGATATGTTAATCATTATTAAAATTCTCTATTAGTATTCTTATGAGATACCTATGTTAATACGAGCTTATTTTTATGGTTAACATTGTTCTATGGAAGAAGTATTTTTGAAATATCATCCCATAGATAAAAATGAATCAATGTACAAAAGAGAATTATTGCAGCTGTGATGAGAAGATTAAGGGACACCTTAATCAAATTTATTATTGCGAACATGGTGAGAGAATTAAGGGACGCCTTAGTCAAATTATTGTGACCATGATGAGAGGATCAAATGACATCTTGGTCAAATTATTGTGGCCATAATGAGATGATTGAGGGACGCCTTAATCATTATTAATGATTGTGGTCATGATGAGAGGATTGGAGGACGCCCTGATCAAATTATTGTGGTCATGTTGAGAGCATTGAGAGATGCCTTAATAAAGAGAAAGAGACACATTTGATTAAGAGTATTAAAACGAAATGATAAAGAGATAATAAAATAAAGTTTTTGAGTAATGATGTGAAAAGAATATTCAGATACTTATTTTTATGAAGCTATGAATTACTTATTGAGTTATTTTATCCTTAATTGAATACTCATTTTTATTTTTTTATTTTCCAATTTATTTTATTGATATGAAGAATAGAGAAATTTTAAGATATATCATTTTTACAGAGTTACTTATTCTTTCATTATAGATTTATTTATCGAGAAAGTGATTACTCTTATATTTTAAATTTGGCATCACTTATTACTCTTCTAAATTATTTACAAATATTGATTTATTTATTTGTAGAATCTCAACTATGGTTTTAGAAACAGAGAATAGTAAAGAGTAGGTAGTAAATGTATACCTATTTTTGTATTTTTTTCTTGAGATTTTTATCTCACTCATTTATGGTGTAATATTTTAAGTAATTCGATAGAAAGAATTTTGAATTATATTCATGATTAGAGCTAGAAGATTATGTCTTCACTATTATACTGGAGACTCATGCGTAATTATAGTATTAATAATTATACATACGTAAATTTGTAGCATCATTTAAAGGATTTTGTAAGCCTAATTTTTTTTTATAAATAAGTGCTTAATTTAGAAAATTTATGTATGTATGTAATTAACTTTTGAAGAGTTTATCACCTTAATATAATATATTATATTTTTACAAAAATCAGTATCATGTGTTTATCTAAAATTATATATTTAGAATATAAGAAGAAGTAGGATGTTACAATTAATGACGAAAATGGTGAAGAAACAAAAGCTGATAGCTTTCTATAGTTAACTGCTCAAAGTTTGACTATTGTTTATCTTGTTTTTGGGGTTTTTTTTGTTGGACTAACTCAACTTTTTGTTTGTAGTTCACATAACTGGACTACAATGTAACTTAAATTTAACTTGACTACAATGTCAAACTAAGAATTACCGTAACTGGACTACAATGCAAAATTTTGGTTGCATGCTAAATTCACCTCAAGATTCTTTCTCACACTAACTAGGAGAGTAACAACATTAACATGTAATTTATATTTGACTTTGTAATGCAACTTGCATTAATATGACCCATAATAGGGGTGTTAAAATTTAATTTAAACCGAAAATCAAATCAAAAACTGTTCATTGAAAAATCAAAATCTAATCAAAATAGAATAAATTTGATTTTTTTATTGATTATTTGAAAATTGATTAGATTAGTTTTGTTTTTTGTTTTGTTTTTTAAAACTGATCTAATCTAATTCAAACTAATTAATATTATATAATATATTTATTTATTATTTAGTTTATATTTTTACTTATAATAATTTTAATTTTTTACATATTTTTCTTATTTTATGTGATTAAATATTATTTTAAGTATATAAAATGAGTTATTTTTAATTTGTATTTCATTTATGTCTTATTTTTTTTTCTTTTTAATAGGTTAAATTAATTTTAACTCATAATATTATAGACTTAAAAAAATTTTGATCAAAAATCGATTAAATCAATTGGTTTGAATTGAATTGAATTTTAAAATATAATTAATTCAATTTAATTTAAATTAATATAAATAATATTATTATTTAAATTGATTGACTTTTTAACTCAAAATCGATTCAATTTGAACCACGAACATTCCTCGCCCATGATTTCCCTTGAAATCTACAACTATAGCATTCATTCATTTTCGTGGTGGTTAAAAAATGGTCAATTTATGTAATTAACAGCGAGTGGAACTGCCACAAGAACTAAAATAAAATTTAAATTTTGATCAATTTCCAGACAGTTATAACTCTTGTGATTATCATATATATGAAAAATGCTAAATGTTAGGAAGGGATTTTTTACAAAATGTGTTATGAAAGATTTGGAGTAATTAATGAGAAAAGCATTAATTCTTATGAGTCCTATTAAAAAAGTTGAAAGTGATTATTGTTGGTTCTATAGAAGAAGAAAAAAAAACAAGATTATGACAAATAATATCACATTATTTGTAACTTTTTGTATATGTAAAATGACATTGTTCTTATCATATACTCCTACATCTTATACTTTAGAAAGAGTAGTGCTATTTCTCACCAAGTTATTCTACTGAATGGCTAATGAATAATGTGACGATACAATTGTTGCTCAGTTAAAATATAATAAAAGCATGTTTGAAAGAAAAATTCATTTTTTTACTCTAATTATATTTTTTATGCTTGAAATTTATTTAAGTTTTGTTTACATGTGCTTTTAAAATATAGGTTGAGAACTATTTATTAAAATTTATTAATTATTTTAATTAATTAAAAAATAAAATATTAAATATTTTTAAAAAATTTCAAATCATTAAATATTTTATTTTTATTTAATAATTTTTTAAATTTCTTAATTAATAAAAGTAGAAAACCTAAATTATTTATGTAACACTTTAGAGGGGTTATCAAATATTTATTCAATACCGATTTTATAACAAATATTTAAAATTATATTATATATAACTAACTGCTAATAAAATACTTAATGAATATCACATTAAATAACTTTAAAAAATAATTTGTTTAATAAATATTCTAAAAATACTTGTTAAAAAATAAATAAAAAAACTATTAAATAAAAATCAATGTATTTAATATATGAAAATTTTTATAATCTTTTTTTATTTAATATTTTATATTTTTAAATCCTTAACCAATATTGAGATGACTTATTAGTAAAATAAAAAAAAACAAAACAAAATAATACCAGTCTACTAGTGTGTACAAAAGTAGTTTGACTTTTAGGAGTAATAAAAACGAAATATTGGATTCATAATCAACGTATAAGGTACACAATCCTAAGTCGATTTGTTTGCTTTATAGTTTATACGCAAACCTGATATTGTATTTCCAAAAATTTAATGGCGCAAAAGTACGACCCCGCGATTTTGAGGTGTTGTGGCCTGAGGAGAGTGTGGATGTAGACAGCGTTCATTCACGAGAATAGAGATCCCGCAATGACTTTTGAATGTCAAAATTTTTGTGTAATGTTTATATTATTATGTTAATATTTTTTTTATATGAATTTCTGTTTTTCCATTGAAAGAATCCAATTTGACAATCACCAATCTTACATTAGTTAAATGATGTTATCTATTTTATAATTAGATTTTAATATGATTCTATCAAATCTTTGTTGGAATCGAAATAAATCCTTTAGATGAAAACAATCATCTATAACCTAAAAATAATCATGTTGATCATTAGGAAATTGTGCGGAAGCGTACTTGAATTCATGATAACTAATAATTCTTCAGAGTCGTGTGGTGATCGTGCGGTTTTGGTCTTCTAGATCTACACGTATTCCCTGAGAGAACCCTTTAACTTTCCCTCTATTTCTTTCTGATGATGGGATGTCAAGAAAGATGAGAACAATACGTGTGACTCGGGGACCATCACCTATTTTATTGACAACCCTAGGGTTATCTATTGACATTTCTATTTTAGCCCACTGCAAAAATAGAATTATTCTTTAGTCTCTACACATTAAAGGCCAATATCCTATTAGATACATTAAAGCCCAAATAATCAAAACCTTATCAGATCACTTTTAATTAGGCTCAACTTTAAGTGACAACCTACAATACATAATTATTCACATATAAGGCCAATGTTGGATTAAGGATCCAACAATCTCCCACTTGGACTATATGTGCAACCTTATAATTATGTATTGTAAAATTAACTATATGAGCTCAATATTATTGTCATTACCGAAAGTATCTATAACCAATCCGGTCCATCAATCGTACCAACATAGGATCAAAGCAGTCTTCGCTACAATTATCGTAACTCAACCCATCAATGGTCACATATGCTGATACAAATGAATGACATGGATCATGATATGGATGTGTAGCATGGAATTTTCATGTGATGTGATCTTAACATGCCTAATTCCAATTGGTCCTCCTTAAACCTTAGTGAGATCAAAGCATAACAAAATTAGAGTGTCAATACACCAAAACTTTATTTCTGCAGAAAATATTCTTAAACCATACATAAACCAAAAAGTCTATATCATAAAAGCATTTAAAAGTTACAAACTCCCACTAAAACTGAACATCACTTAATGACATAACACCCATATGAGCAGTGTGCTCATGAAACATTTTGGGTGGTAACCCTTTAGTAAGCGGATCCGCAACCATGGAGTTTGTTCTGATATGCTCTATAGACAACTGTCCACTCTGAACTCTTTCTTTAACAACAAGGAACTTGATGTCTATGTGCTTCGACTTTGTCGAGCTCCTGTTGTTATTGAAAAATAGAACTGCTGATTTATTGTCACAAAATAACTTGAGTGGTCTTTCAATACCATCTACTATGTGCAGCCCCGTGACCAAATTTCGCAGCCAAATTCCATGATTGGACGCCTTATAACATGCTATGAACTCTGCTGCCATAGTAGAAGAGGCTATAAGAGACTGTTTAGCACTCTTCCAATAAATAGCACCTCCAGCTAGCAGGTATATATAGCCCGATGTAGATTTCATACTATCTTGGCATTCAGTAAAATCGGAATCAGTATACCCAACGATCTCAAGCTTATCCGACCTCCAATATGTGAGCATGTAGTCTTTCGTTCTCTACAAGTACCGCATGACCCGTTGGACTGCTTTCCAATGGTCTAATCCTGGATTACTCAAGTATCTGCCCAACATCCCTGTAATGTACGCAATATCAGGACGCGTACAGACCTGAGCATACATCAGACTCCCTACTGCTGATGCATAGGGAATCTTCTGCATTTCCTTTTCTTCAAAGCCATTCTTAGGACATTATTGAGACTAAACTTGTCTCCCTTAGCCACAGGGGTATCACCTGATTTACACTCTTGCATGCCATATCTCTTGAGAACCTTTTCAATATAACCCTTTTGTGACAATCTAAGAATACCCCGAGAACGATCTCGGTGTATCTATATGCCCAATACAAAAGATGCATTACCAAGGTCTTTCATCTCAAAATTCTTAGCTAGAAATCTCTTGGTTTCATGCAATAATTATATATCATTGCTGGCAAGCAAAATGTCATCAACATATAAAATTAGAAAAATATACTTGCTCCCACAGAACTTATGATATATACAGTCATCTACCAAATTCACCTCAAAATCAAATGAGATGATTACTTGATGAAACTTGAAATACCATTGTCGAGATGCTTGCTTGAGCCCATAGATGGATTTCTTAAGTTTGCAAACTATATTCTTTGAGTCTTTCGAAACAAAGTTTTCTGGTTGCACCATATAGATTGTCTCATCAATGTCACCATTGAGAAATGTCGTCTTTACATCCATCTGATGTAACTCAAGATCGAAATGTGTCACCAAAGCCATTATAGTCCTGAAAGAGTCCTTCAAAGATACCGGAGAGAAAGTCTCTTTATAGTCGATGCCTTCTTTCTATGTAAATCCCTTTGCGACAAGACGAATCTTATATCTTTCAACATCGCCTTTTGAATCCCTCTTGATCTTAAATATTCATTTGCAACCAATGGGTTTTGCACCTTCAGGCAATGAGACAAGATCCCAAATGTCATTGTCCTTCATGGACTTAATCTCTTCATTCATGGCATCAATCCACTTTTGAGAGTTAGAACTTTCCATGGCTTGACGAAAGTTGATCGGATCATCTTCCATCACTCCAATGTCAACCTCATGTTCTTGGAGAAATACAATGTAATCATCTGGTATTGCACTTCTCCTTTCTCTCGTGGATCTCCTTAATGACATAGGTTCTTGAGGTGGAAGAGTTTGTTCTTCTGAAATAATTTCTTGCATGAGAGGTTTGACATTGTCTTGATTTATTGTGTCTTCAACAGGGTCAGGAAGAGGTTCCTGAACAATGTCAATAACACCTATGGGAATATCAACATATTCCTCTTCAAAGACAATGTCCCTAACTATATCTCTCCCGGCAAACTCGACATCCTCAAAGAACCGAGCATTTCCCGATTCAAAAATTGACTTAGTTGTAGGATCATAAAACTTGTAACCCCTGGACTTTTCAGAGTATCCAATAAAATAACAACTGACCATCCTTGAGTCCAATTTCCTTTCATTTGGCCTATAAGGCCTTGCTTCAGCTGGACAACCCCAAACATGCAAGTGCTTTAAACTAGGTTTTTTTCCTGTCTAAAGTTCATAAGGGGTTTTTGTAGTTGCTTTAGTTGGAACTCAATTGAGGATATATGCTACAGTTTTAAGTGCTTCTCCCCAGAGTGATTCTGGTAAGGTAGAATGACTAATCATACTTCTTACCATGTCTTTAAGCGTCATGTTTCGTCTTTCAGTAACACCATTCATAGTGGGTGAGCTCAGCATAGTGTACTGTGGGATGATACCACATTCCTCTAAGAATTTAGCAAAAGGTCCTGGACGTTGTTTACCTGAACCGTCATATCTGCCATAGTACTCACCACCACGGTCAGACTTGACGCTTTTGATTCTTTTGTTGAGTTGGTTCTCAACTTCAGCCTTATAACTTTTGAACACATCCAATGACTTTGTCTTTTCATTAATGAGATAAATGTAGCCATATCTTGAAAAATCGTCTATGAATGTTATATAATATTGTTGACCATTCCAAGCAGCTATAGGAAATGACCCACAAATATCTGTATATATAAGTTCTAAGACGTCCAAAGTCCTATTGGCCTCAAATCTCCTTTTATTGGTTTGTTTGCCCTTAATACAATTTATACAAATATCAAAATCTGTAAAATCTAAGGGTTCTAGAATTTCGTTTGACACAAGTCTCTCTATTCTCCGTCTAGAGATGTAACCTAATCTCTTATGCCATAACGCACCTGAACTCTCATCGGTTAATTTCCTTTTCATGCCTTGTGTACTTAATTGCAGAGATTCATTAAACGAAGTAATCGTATTAAGCAAATAAAGATTATCGTAACCTGACAAAGAACCAGAACCAACCAATTTTGAATCATGAAATAAACTAAATTTTTCATTCCCAAATGAACAAGAATAACCAAATTTGTCCAAAACAGAAATAGAAATCAAATTTCGTCTAAAAGACGGTATAATAAATGTTTCATCAAGATCCAAATAAAATCTAGTCTTTAACAATAATCTAAATTTTCCAATTGCCTCAACTTGAACCATCTTGCCGTCACCTACATAGATGTATCTTTCACCATCACTTGGTTTTTGGCAATTCAGGAAACCTTGCATAGACACACTGATGTGAGTTGTGGCACCAGAATCTATCCACCAAGTGTGTTTAGGCATCAAAGTTAAATTAACCTCAGAACAAACCGAATTAAGAAGCATACCTTTCTTAGCACGCCATGCGTGATAGTTACTACAATGCTTCTTCACATGCCCTTCAGCTCCACAAAAGAAATAACCACTACCTCCTGATTCATTTGGTTTCTTTTGTTGTTTCTTTTGAGGCGCTGTATCTGTAGCTTCCTTATCCATCTTCCTCTTCAATCCCTTGCCCTTATACTTTGAGATAGAGGCAAAATGAGCACTTTCTGTCTTGTCTTGCTTCAACCTTTCTTCTTCCTGAACACAATGTGAGATGAACTCATTCACAGACCAAGTCTCTTTCTGACAATTATAGCTCACCTTAAACTGGCCAAACTGTGTCGGAAGAGATATCAAAACTAGATGCACCAGTAAGTCCTCACAGAGTTCTAGCTTAAGTGCTTTCAGCTTTGAAGCAATATGAGACATCTCCATGATGTACTTCCTGATGTTACCCTTACCCATATGCTTTATTGAAATTAGTTTTGCCAAGAGCATACCTATTTCAGCCTTTTCGTTCTTGACAAACCTCTTTTCAATATCTGCAAGGAACTCCTTAGCTGTAGTTATCTTTTCAGATATTGTGTCCCTGAATGCTTCTGGAATGGCCTTTTTCATGATCATCACACTCATGCGATTTGACCTCTCCCACCTTTCCATCTCCCTTTTATCTTCAGAGGTACTCTGATCCATAAGAGGTGGAGGAGAGTCAATCCTTAACGCAAGGTCGATGTCCATTACTCCAAGAACTATCAAGATATTTTCTTTCCAGGACTTGAAGTTTGAGCCATTCAGCATAGGAATAGAGTTAATATTGGCAGTAATACTCGCAGGATCATTCATAGCTGAATAGAGAATAATAAACGAACAAAACATGCTCAGATAAGTCTCAAAATCAAAGTAATACTAAATTCAAATAAGGTAAACCCCATCTCAAGATACCGGGAATCCATTAATATTTTATCTTTGGACAAAATATTAACTTTTCAGTGATACCTTGGCATAGTAATCAAACACTGATAATAAGAACATGTCAAACAATAAATCTTCATTTGGGCTGATTCATTATTCATATGTAAAACTGAATAATTATCACGCATTTATCATCACAAATGCACTTGCAATTCTGTAAAATACTCACCTTCCTTTGGACCGATCAGTATCTACATAAATTACAAGTACACAACCTTTTATATTTTAAAAATAAATTAATCTCCACAAGAGAGGTCACTTTGGTGGCATGTTGTTTCAATTAATTTTTCCTAAAAATATATAAACTTTTCCAATATTTGAATTTAGGATGGCAAAAAAATATACCTAAAATAAACATATAACATTTGTAATTTTCCATAAACAATACATACAAATTGATAAAATTAATCTACGTTTATGCGTGTGATTTCCGGAATAATATATATATACAATCAACACCAGATTATTGCCTTTATTGGTTTCTGATCATACGTATGCACAAATCAAATTTATAAATGGAAAACACGCAAATATCTAGAAAACCACCGCTTAATTCAATTTTAAATCATATAAATCATAACCAGATTCATAAAAAAAATAAAGAATTTCTCAATGATCAAACATGACTGGCTCTGACACCAATTATTAGAATCAAAATAAACCCCTTAGATGAAAACAATCATCTATAACCAGAAAATAATCATGTTGATCATTAGGAAATTGTGCGGAAGCATACCTGAATTCATGATGACAAATAACTCTTCAGAGTCGTGCGGTGGTCGTGCGGTTTTGGTCTTCCAAATCTACACGTATTCCCTGAGAGAACCCTTTAGTTTTCCCTCTGCTTCTTTCTGATGATGGGATGTTAGGAAAGATGAGAATGATACGTGTGACTCGGGGACCATCACCTATTTTATTGACAACCCTAGGGTTATCTATTGGCATTTCTATTTTAGTCCATCACAAAAATAGAATTACCCTTTAGTCTCTACACATTAAAGGCCCATATCCTATTAGATACATTAAAGCCCAAATAATCCAAACCTTATCAGATCACTTTTAATTGGGCTCAACTTTAAGTGACAACCTACAATACATAATTATTCACATATAAGGCCAATGTTGGATTAAGGATCCAACAATCTTAAATATTATCTTTAATTAGTTATATTTAATTTAAATTTAATTTGTTTTGTTTGTGGATTATAAATACTCCTCTTACACACTTTAGAAATTAAATATTGATTATTGAATTTAGTGAATTATACTATTTGTCTCTGAATATGTTGCTAAATTTGAATAGTTGATGTTTAAGTGCGATATTCAGGAAAATACCTTAGTTACTCTTTCTTGTTTCCTCAAAGGACTTAGGGAAGAAATTAAAAGAGAAGTTCGTCTTCATAAACCTTCTACTCTTGAAGAAGCTTACAACAAAGCTAGTGATGTTGAGAAGTTTCCTAAAAATCTTGTCCCTAGGCATTTTATTACTCAAACTTCTTCTACTCAACCCTCTACTCATTTGATCCCTCAGTCTTCTACTTTTAGGGATCTTTCCACCTCTTTTCTTGGTATTGGTTCCACTTCAACTTCTATCATTAAATCTGTAACACCATAATCTCATTCACTGTACTATACCATACGTATACTAAGTAAATGAAATTAGTTTGTCACTTTCTTACTTGAATGTAATTTTTCAACCTATTCAATATCTATTTAATAAGTAAATATATAGAGCCTTTAACATAAAGCAATAGAGCAAGACATTTTACACCTCTGAAAACTTGCTCTTTGCTATTTATATGATATGTCCGAGATTACAAATTATACAAAGAGTTAATTATGATAATTTAATTACAGAACCAATAATAATAAATACAGAGCTAAAATAAATAATTACATTAACAACTTAAATACATATTCATCGCCTTGCCTTGCGCTTGCTTCAATCTTCCTCTAGATTTATCATGAAAATCATAAAACAAACACTTGGGTGAGAATTAAAATTCTCAGTAATAAGTTTAAAAACGTAACATCATGGTAAATCCAGTTGCTTTGGAAAAAAATACAAGTTGTACTTAATCATTTGGAAATGTGGCATAAGCCAAAACTCAATCATTTCCCTTCCCAAAGCAGACATTTCATTTAATAAAGAAAACAGTTCAAATCATTATATAGAAACTCAACATGAGTCAACATATATTCACTATAACAGTTATAAAGGCTAGTAAACATACTCATTCCTTCCATTACACATCTTTAAGCTACACTTTGATCTTCAACTTTTTCTATCCAATTTTTATCCTTGAACTTCACATTTTATAAAAAACAAGACAATTGCCCATACAATTACCAATTTTATGCAATGTATGTTGATGTATGATTATGCCTAATGAAACCTTAAAGTATGCTCATGAAATGATTTTTAAAAGATTTTGTTTTAGAAAACACATGTTATTTGAATATTTTCAGGAAACCCTTTTGTTCCTTGTATTGTTTTCTGGGTAGGCAGGATGCCCTTTTGTTCCTTGCACTACCAAACATGACACTTGGAGCCCTTTTGTCCAAGCCGTTTGGTGCCCTTTTGTCCAAGCAATAGATTTATAATACATGAAAACATCAAATAACAAGTTTAAAAACAAAACATGCATAATGTTAAAGCCTTCATTTCTTTAACTTTTACATAATCATATCTTCCATTACATAATAGGGAAGCAATACCTTAAATATTAAACTTTTTCTTTATACATTTCATACATAATTATAGAGAGGGACTTGATCAACCTTATCTATCTTTAACATTCCTTTTATATTGCTTCCAAAATTATGTTTAGCAACATTATTCATAACATGGCTCAAAGCCTCACTTTTCATCAACATATATCACTTTGATATTACAACATGATGTATTAACCATTCATCAGTCAATTTCATGAGTCCATTACAAATCAACATGTAATACATTATAAATAAACTCATGTAAAAATTATACTTATTTCTATTTAAGATAGCGTTGCATTGCCTTGCTTTCAAATTATACTTGTTTCCTCTTTGAAATATCCTTAGTAGCATCCTAACACACTCCAAAAAGGATGTATAAAGAATCCCAACAAATAAGAAACTTCATTTCAATAAGATTCATATCTTGATATTTCATGGTTTATCATCTAAAAATGATGATTTTCATAGATGCATCAAATGTACATCTTAACTTATTTAATTCTGAAATTTGTATCATATGAAGTCTTATGTCTTAGCTTTCAAATGGCACCGGAATAAGGTCATTCCGATATCTATAGCTTAAGTTATACAACAAACAATACAAGTTGTCAGGATGTTGCTTTGTCCACACCTAAGCATGACACTCTCTGTCTGATCAGTACGCAAAATTGATCATCTCACCCCTAGGCGTGGTTCAGTCACGCCTAGGCATGACCTGCACTAGAAAATTCTGCAAAAATGTGATTTCTACATTCTCATGATTTCAATCCATTTTCAATCACCAAAATCATTATTCCAACATAAAAAAATGATCAACCATGATCCAAAATCACTCTACAATTCCAATATACATCTATAACACAAATATGTATGGAATAAGAAATCAATCAAACATCTCAAAATACCTATTTTCTAAGTTTGAATATAAATGATTTCAAAGGTTCACCATTCACTCACAATACCAAGAACATTCATTTTCCAACTTGAACCAAACGAAAATCAACATGAAATTCACAACAACACCTAAACCCATTACTTTGCACAACCATCCAAAATGAAAATGGAAACTTGAAGAAAAGAAAGGATGAAGAAATAAGATGAAGCCCCATACCTCTAGCTTGAAGATGACCATGGAGCTCCAAGCCCTCCTTCCTCTTCCTCTTCCTCTTTCTTCCTTCACTTCCCCTCCTCTTCTTTTTCTTTCTTTGGTTTCTCTAAAACCAACGTGAAAGATAGAGAGAAAGATGAGGTAATTCTCATCTTTTTAAAAGATGATGTTGAAGACATTTTTGTCCTTTTACTAATTTTGTATCTACTAAGAACACTTTGATTTAACTAAATCCAATTTCCTAATTTTCAATAATCTTATAATAAATTCTAAGATTCATCCAAATTATTGTTTCACCATTTCATTAATTTTTTATATCTGATGTGTCTCAATCCGGTATTTAAATACTCACTCGGTATCCTGAAAAATACCAAACTGACTCCATTTGCCTTAAAAATTTAACCACATCCTGTTTCACTTATTTGTGACCTAGAAATAATTTTTCCATATTTATTTCCTTTAATATAGCATTTATGCTATTTTTCCTGAGTTAAAATAGTCATTTTGCATGTTCTGTATTGCGGTAAAGTACCTAAATTAACTCAAAACGTCACAAAATTTAGCGGGTATGTTAAACTAGTATTAAGTGACATCTATAACCTTATACAAGCCTAACATGTGTAAAAAGAGGATATTATAAAATCTACTAATAAGGGTAAATCACAAATCTTCAATAATGCTTCTTCTATACAATGTCATTACTGTCATGCTAAGGGTCACAAAGCTTCTCAGTGCCCTCGTGGGACTCTTACTATTGGAATTGATCATATTGCTTCCATTGAATCATATAATTTCGTGAATGAGGTTATTGACCTTATCGATTGTTTTACTAAGATTGAAGAGGATGAAAAGAATGTTGAGAATGATTTGTCCAATTCCCTTAACGTCATGAGGAGGTGCATTTTATTCACTCCCACACCTTATAGTTCTTAGAAATGGACTAGCATTTTCCTTACATATATCAATTTGGATGATAAGGTTTGTAAGTTAGTAATTGATGGAGGTAGTACCTTAAATGTCATTTCGACTTTTGTTATGTCTAGATTTGGTCTTAAACCTGAACCCCTTCCTACCTTTTTTAAAGTTGTTTGGGTAGATAAGACTTATTTGGAAATCAAATAATGGTGTAAAGTTTCCCTTCGTATCGGTGCTTATAAGGAAGATGTTTATTGTGATGTCATACTCATGGATGTTGGGCATATCTTGTTAAGTCACCCTTGGTTATATGACCATGATATTACCAACCTTTGACGTGATAACACCTTCATTTTCAAACATCCTAGGGGGGTAAATTACCTTAACTTCGCCTAGACCTAAAAACCACACTCCTTCTCACAAGAAAAAGCAAACTCCTACGACCAATCCTAAAAAAAAGAATCTTCATTTGTTGACCCATAATGAGTTCAAAAAAGATAGTTTAGAGTTCGATGTTGTGCTCATTGTCTTACCTAAAGGTCACTTAGATTCCTTAGTTCTTCTCCTATAGAACTTCCTTCTGAGCTTCATCATTTGCTAGAGGAATTTCAGGATATCATGCTTGCTGAGCTTCCTACGACTTTACCACCTATGTGAGATATTCAGTATGCTATTGACCTTGTCGTGGGTTCTACTTTGTTTAACCTTCCCCATTATCGAATGAGTCCTAAAAAGCGTAAAGGGGTTACTAAGCAAGTAAGTGAACTATTACAAAAGGTTAAATCCAGCCTAGTCTTAGTCCTTGTGCTTGACCTACTTTGTTGACCTCTAAAAAGGATGGTTCTTTGCATATGTGTGTCGATAGTAAAGCCATTAACAAGATCACCATCAAGTATAAGTTTCTCATTCTTAGGCTTGAGAACATGTTGGATCAGCTTGTTGGTTCTCGTTAGTTTTCTAAGATCGATTTGCGTAGTGGCTACCATCAAATCAAGCTTAAACTAGGAGATGAATGAAAAACTATATTTAAAACTCAGGATGGTTTGTTTGAATGGTTAGTTATACCATTTGGTTTGTCTAATACTCCCGGTACTTTTATGCGGGTTATGTATCATATTTTTCAACATTTCTTAGGTAAATTTATGGTTATCTACTTTGATGACATCCTGATCTTTAGTAAGTCTAAGGTTGATAACTTGAGTCATCTTCAACAAGTTTTCCTCACTTTAAGGAATGAAAAGTTTTATGTTCATCTTAAGAAGTGTTGCTTCTTGACTCATGTTGTTTTCCTTTGTTTCATAATCTCTACTCAGGGTTTATCGAATGACCTTGATAAAGTCAAGTCAATAAGAGAATGGTTTGTTCCTTCCTCTCTTTCTGCGATTCGCAATTTTCACTACCTAGCTTCTTTCTATAGGCGATTTATTTATGGTTTTAGTACCATTATGTCTCCTATTATTGAGTACCATTATGTCTCCAAAGCTTTTGAGACAATAAGGAAAAGAATGACGACTGAGGCATCTATTTTGATGATTTTTTTAAAGGTTTTTGAACTCTCTTGTGATGCATCTGGGATTGGGATAGGAGGTGTTTTAAGTCAAGAGTGTCACTCTATGGCCTTTTTTTAGTGAAATCTCAATGACGTCAAGAAAAAGTATTCCACTTATGATAAAGAATTTTATGTCTTGGTTAGGACACTTTCTCATTGGCAATATTACTTACTTCCCAAGGAGTTCATTTTTTACTCTGACCATCAAGCTCTGGCATATCTTTAGTTGTAAAAGAAATTGAATCCTAAGCATATCAAGTGGGTAGAATTTCTCCAACAGTTTACTTTCATTGTTAAGCATTAGTTTGGAGTTAAGAATAAGGTTGTCGATACTCTTAGTCGCATGAGCTTAGTGTTGCACACTATGAGTTTTCATGTTACTGGTTTTGATCAATTGAAGATGATTATCCAACTTGTCTTGATTTTAGTGTTATCTATTTTGATTTGCTTACAGGTAACCGTCGTGATTATGTTGATTTTGTTATCCGTGATGGCTACTTGTTTCGTAGCACTAAAATATGCATCATTTCTTCTTCTTTGCATGATTTCTTAATTTAGGAGATGCATGCAAGTGGATTAGCTGGACGTTTTGGCAAAGATAAAGTTATTGCTTTGGTTGATAATAGGTTTTATTGGCCTTCTTTGAAGCGTGATGCTGCTCTAGTAGTTTCCCAGTGTTGTACTTGTCAAACTACTAAGGCTAGAAAACAAAATACTGGTTTGT
Organism: Ormosia emarginata; assembly: GCA_029884605.1. Lineage (NCBI taxonomy): Eukaryota > Viridiplantae > Streptophyta > Magnoliopsida > Fabales > Fabaceae > Ormosia > Ormosia emarginata. Next base: position 14,728,658 of record JAQQTP010000086.1, read on the forward strand.
TTAATCTTGCTGTCTATTTTTCATCAGCCATGGAAAGATTTGAGTATGAACTTTGTTCTTAGCTTACCCCGTACTGCTAGGGCACGTGATTCTGTTATGGTTGTTGTTGATAGGTTTTTTAAAATGACCCATTTTATTCCTTACAATAAAACTGTTGATGCTTCTCATGTTGCTAAGTTGTTCTTTAGGGAGATTGTGCGCTTGCATGGATAGCCTTCTTCTATTATTTTTTATAGGGATGTGAAATTTACAAGTTATTTTTGGAAAACCTTGTGAAAATTATTTGGCACTAATATGAAATTCTCTTTTGCTTTTCACCCACAAACAGATGGTCAAACTGAGGTAGTTAACCATATACTAGGTGATTTACTTAGGTTCATTATAGGAGATAAACCTGGTACTTGGGACTTAGTGTTGCCTACTGCTGAGTTTGTCTATAATAGTTCTGTTAATAGGTCTATAGGTAAGAGCTCATTTGATATTGTCCATGGTTTGTCCATTCTCTAACCCATTAATCTTGTGCCTTTAAACCTTTTGATACAACTGAGATTTTTGTCTCTCACATTCGTGATGTACATGCTGACATTAGGCATAAGTTTGCATTGAGCAATGTTAATTATAAATTGTTCATGTGCATCATCAAGTTCAAGATTTTAATATAGGTGACTATGTTATAGTACGCATTCGCCATAAGCGTTACCCTAATCGCCGCTTTAAAAAGTTTCATGCTAGAGCTAAAGGTCCTTACCAAATTCTTTTTAAACTTGGGCCTAATGCATATTTACTTGATTTACCTTTTGATTTGTTTATTCGTCTTGTTTTCAATGTAGAGGATTTGTTACCTTACTGTAGCACATTTGAGCCTCCTTTGTTGTCACCTATTGTTTTTGTAGGACGCATTTCTCGGGTTCCTCCACTTTCTTTTGTTCCATCGCAGTATGATGAGATTGATGTTGTGATCAATGATGATGTTGTTGATCATATCTTAGATGACGAGTTTGTTGGTTCTTGTTCTACTCCATATCACTGCTATCTTGTGTGAAGTGGAAGAATCGGCCTATCTTAGTCGCATGAGCTTAGTGTTGCACACTATGAGTTTTCATGTTACTGGTTTTGATCAATTGAAGATGATTATCCAACTTGTCTTGATTTTAGTGTTATCTATTTTGATTTGCTTACAGGTAACCGTCGTGATTATGTTGATTTTGTTATCCGTGATGGCTACTTGTTTCGTAGCACTAAAATATGCATCATTTCTTCTTCTTTGCATGATTTCTTAATTTAGGAGATGCATGCAAGTGGATTAGCTGGACGTTTTGGCAAAGATAAAGTTATTGCTTTGGTTGAAAATAGGTTTTATTGGCCTTCTTTGAAGCGTGATGCTGCTCTAGTAGTTTCCCAGTGTTGTACTTGTCAAACTACTAAGGCTAGAAAACAAAATACTGGTTTGTTTAATTTGCTGTCTATTTTTCATCAGCCATGGAAAGATTTGAGTATGGACTTTATTCTTAGCTTACCCCGTACTGCTAAGGCACATGATTCTCTTATGGTTGCTGTTGATAGGTTTTCTAAAATGACTCATTTTATTTCTTGCAATAAAACTATTGATGTTTCCCATATTACTAAGTTGTTCTTTAGGGAGATTGTGCGCTTGCATGGATTGCCTTCTTCTATTGTTTTTGATAGGGATGTGAAGTTTACAAGTTATTTTTAAAAAACCTTGTTGAAATTATTTGACACTAATTTGAAATTCTCCTCTGTTTTTCACCCACAGACATATGGTCAAACTGAGGTAGTTAACCGTAGTCTAAGTGATTTACTTAGGTGTATTATAAGAGATAAACTTGGTACTTAGGACTTAGTGTTGCCTACTGCTGAGTTTGTCTATAATAGTTCTGTTAATAGGTCTATAGGTAAGAGCTCATTTGATATTGTCCATGGTTTGTCCATTCTCTAACCCATTAATCTTGTGCCTTTAAACCTTTTGATACAACTGAGATTTTTGTCTCTCACATTCGTGATGTACATGCTGACATTAGGCATAAGTTTGCATTGAGCAATGTTAATTATAAATTGTTCATGTGCATCATCAAGTTCAAGATTTTAATATAGGTGACTATGTTATAGTACGCATTCGCCATAAGCGTTACCCTAATCGCCGCTTTAAAAAGTTTCATGCTAGAGCTAAAGGTCCTTACCAAATTCTTTTTAAACTTGGGCCTAATGCATATTTACTTGATTTACCTTTTGATTTGTTTATTCGTCTTGTTTTCAATGTAGAGGATTTGTTACCTTACTGTAGCACATTTGAGCCTCCTTTGTTGTCACCTATTGTTTTTGTAGGACGCATTTCTCGGGTTCCTCCAGTTTCTTTTGTTCCATCGCAGTATGATGAGATTGATGTTGTGATCAATGATGATGTTGTTGATCATATCTTAGATGACGAGTTTGTTGGTTCTTGTTCTACTCCATATCACTGCTATCTTGTGTGAAGTGGAAGAATCGGCCTATCTTAGTCGCATGAGCTTAGTGTTGCACACTATGAGTTTTCATGTTACTGGTTTTGATCAATTGAAGATGATTATCCAACTTGTCTTGATTTTAGTGTTATCTATTTTGATTTGCTTACAGGTAACCGTCGTGATTATGTTGATTTTGTTATCCGTGATGGCTACTTGTTTCGTAGCACTAAAATATGCATCATTTCTTCTTCTTTGCATGATTTCTTAATTTAGGAGATGCATGCAAGTGGATTAGCTGGACGTTTTGGCAAAGATAAAGTTATTGCTTTGGTTGAAAATAGGTTTTATTGGCCTTCTTTGAAGCGTGATGCTGCTCTAGTAGTTTCCCAGTGTTGTACTTGTCAAACTACTAAGGCTAGAAAACAAAATACTGGTTTGTTTAATTTGCTGTCTATTTTTCATCAGCCATGGAAAGATTTGAGTATGGACTTTATTCTTAGCTTACCCCGTACTGCTAAGGCACATGATTCTCTTATGGTTGCTGTTGATAGGTTTTCTAAAATGACTCATTTTATTTCTTGCAATAAAACTATTGATGTTTCCCATATTACTAAGTTGTTCTTTAGGGAGATTGTGCGCTTGCATGGATTGCCTTCTTCTATTGTTTTTGATAGGGATGTGAAGTTTACAAGTTATTTTTAAAAAACCTTGTTGAAATTATTTGACACTAATTTGAAATTCTCCTCTGTTTTTCACCCACAGACATATGGTCAAACTGAGGTAGTTAACCGTAGTCTAAGTGATTTACTTAGGTGTATTATAAGAGATAAACTTGGTACTTAGGACTTAGTGTTGCCTACTGCTGAGTTTGTCTATAATAGTTCTGTTAATAGGTCTATAGGTAAGAGCTCATTTGATATTGTCCATGGTTTGTCCATTCTCTAACCCATTAATCTTGTGCCTTTAAACCTTTTGATACAACTGAGATTTTTGTCTCTCACATTCGTGATGTACATGCTGACATTAGGCATAAGTTTGCATTGAGCAATGTTAATTATAAATTGTTCATGTGCATCATCAAGTTCAAGATTTTAATATAGGTGACTATGTTATAGTACGCATTCGCCATAAGCGTTACCCTAATCGCCGCTTTAAAAAGTTTCATGCTAGAGCTAAAGGTCCTTACCAAATTCTTTTTAAACTTGGGCCTAATGCATATTTACTTGATTTACCTTTTGATTTGTTTATTCGTCTTGTTTTCAATGTAGAGGATTTGTTACCTTACTGTAGCACATTTGAGCCTCCTTTGTTGTCACCTATTGTTTTTGTAGGACGCATTTCTCGGGTTCCTCCAGTTTCTTTTGTTCCATCGCAGTATGATGAGATTGATGTTGTGATCAATGATGATGTTGTTGATCATATCTTAGATGACGAGTTTGTTGGTTCTTGTTCTACTCCATATCACTGCTATCTTGTGTGAAGTGGAAGAATCGGCCTATCTGTGATGCTACATGAATTTCTAAGAATAATCTTCGTCTCCTAGATCCTGCTCTTTTGGAGGAGTATTTGATTTCTACCTCTCCAGAGGAGAGTCCTCTCAATGGGGGAAATAATGTATTATCTATTAGAAATTTTATGTTATTTTATTTTGTTAGTTCAAGGATCTTATCTATTTTATAATTGAGATTTTAGTGAAATTTTATCAATCTCAAATCTTATATTTAATTAGTTGTATTTGATTTAGATTTAGTTTGTTTTGTTAGAGGGTTATAAATATCTCTCCTACACACTTTGTTCTTTTCTATATTGATTGTTCTTTGTTCCTTTTTCCATTAATCCTACATCAATTGTTATGCATCCTTTGTGATTGGAATTTTTATTAATAGTACAGTGTATAAAATTTGAAAAATCTTAATTACATTTTATACTGCTTATATTTTGACACATACATTTTATCTTCTTTAAACTTTTTTGTAAATGTAAAACTGCTGCACCAAAATATCTCTATATTATATATATACCCAAATTTGGGGAGAAAGTAACACCAAAAACTAACAAATATAGTTATTTATAACAATAGTTATAAAAAAATATAATTTCCCATAAGTTGTATACTACATGAATAGAATTCACAAAAACAAATAAATTACGGGTTAGCAATTTTTTTATAGCTATATTTATGTTATTTTTGGTGCTACCTTCTCCTCCAAAGTTAAAAATAATGATATTTGTGATCATTTTCTTTTCCGAAAATCCATCAATAACATACGCAACATTTCGTAATTTTTCAATTTATCTTAAACACATACCAAATTTACAGCATCTTCCACTTCTCTTTTTTTAATTTTCGCAATTTATCCAATTTAAAGGACAAATTTCATTGTATCTTGATAAGATCCGAGACGCTATTGCCTGATAATATAAGGTTATAGTATATAGTGCATTTGTATCACAAGTTCGCTGTGATATATGATTTTTTTTTTGATAAGCAAAAGTATATTAAAGAGGAGCACAAGGGTACTCCAACCCATTACATCAAATTACATCATTATAAGTCCGAAGACAAACCAAAGGATTAATACACCAATCTGAAAAAAGGAATTCTGAATTTCCAGCCTCTCTACAAATAAACCACCCCCAGGATACAATCTTAATCTGAGCAATTACAGAAGAGAAGTCAGCAATTGCCCCTTGGAAGATAACATTATTCCTCAATAACCACAGAGATAACCATATAATATGTCTTACTTTATTAAGCTTCTTCCCTCTAAGAAAGGCCAAATGTTGCAAGAAATGATTAACGACATCATTATGATAAACTCCCTCAAACCCCATCCAAGCATAAATAGCAGTCCAAACCTTATAAGAGAAAGGACACGTGAAAAAAAGATGACTGCAGTTCTCTTCATGGGAAAAACAGAAAACACAAGAAACATCATGATCAGAAGAAATTATTCCCCTAAAAACCAAAGCCTCCCTAGTTGGCAACCGATCTTGAATCAAATTTGATAGAATTATTTTGTATATAGAAAATATAACACTTCAATCCTAGATCAACCCTTAGCCCTCTACCTTCCTCTTTTCTCACAGACTGCAGTAACTAATACCACTTGGCTTAGCCCAGATCACTGCTCACCAGTGCTAACTAAGCCACCTTCCACCATTCCCTGACCAAATTACACGTCCCATATTTTTTTAAATCCATTTTTTCCTTTTTTTTCCTTTTTCTTTTTCACATTTTCTTTTTTTAAAAATTGAATAGATCTGATTTTGCCTTTTGACAAAAAAAAAAAAGATTTACTCATCAACCCATCACAATAAGTGATCTCTTAAAAGATATAGTTTAATTTTCTTGAAGTGAGGGTCTCTGTTAATTTTCTTTTGCCATTAGCATTGTCATTTTCAAATGCCTAGCCTCCGTATTTACATATCATCATGCATGGTTGATATTTTCAGATGCCCATGTTGGATTTTAGAAGTAGTAATTTAAGAATTAGAGATGACTTTTTTTATTATTATTAATCAAAGTCTAACCATATATATATAAAAAAGGATACCAAAAAGAGACATGGGGGGACCAAACCAAGACCCATGAAAAAAAAAAAAGAAAACAGTCAAAGAAATCTAAAATTTGGGAGACCAAACCTATCGCGGTTAGATTAACCCCGAATAAAACTAGGCGCATAATCCCACCAAGAAAAACAATGACTAGAAAAGTCATGAGAAGCTAATTTGTTTGCACAAGAGTTTTCCTCCCTGTAAATGTGAGAAACTCTAAAATCCATCAAGTGAGATAAATAAATGCAATTCTTTCATCTATTCTTCAACTTCCAAGGGACTAAGTTGAGATTAGAAAAGGCATCCACCATCAATTTGGAGTCACATTCCAACCATAATTTATGCCATCTTCTTTTAAACGCAATTTCAAGTTCAATTATAGCTACTGTGATTTCGGCATGAAGGGAGGTAAAGAAATCTAAATAATCTGAGAAACAGCCCAAGATCTCACCTTTACTGAAGAATTAGAGATGTTCAAAGTTATAAAGAATTTTAGATCTCAAATTATTTTAATTAGTTTTAACACTTTTTATTACATAAATAAATTTTTAACTTTTCTTTAACAATTTTATGTTGGATAGTATAACAATTTATATAATATATAACTTACACTATATTATCAAACCCTATCCCTGTACGGTGTACCAAATACCTAAGTGTTTTAAATTAAAAAATACAAGCATATGCAATGTTTCTTGTATATTGAAAGAGTACAATATATATTTTTAAAACTGGATGAGACAAATTGTAGAATATGATTTTGAAACTTGTTTACTAAGTTGATTATGTCAACATTGAGAATGATTATGTTTTTAATTTTTTAAGATATTTTCTACTTGATAGGTAATAGATTAATTTTTTAAAATATTATTAGATACTTGAATAAAGATTCTTTTTTTAATAATATTATTTATATATATATAAATATTAAAATTAAATCTAAAATCATATGTTTAGGATATCCGAACAACTAACACACATTGATAATTGAGGCTGATTATAATTAATAAATAAGGTTCAGTAACTTTGACTAATATTGGAATAGCTATATCCGCGGAGTTATACCACAACAAATTAGTACTATAAGCCACCGACAAATGAAAGTGGGGGATTTTTCAATTCTCCTACACTGTAATTAGTCTCTGGTTACTCCCATTCATAGGCCGACCATTCCAGTTATTACACTCTTACCTAATAGTAATATTAGTTTAAATGGCATACGTATTTAAGGTTGTGGGGTTGGCTTAACATGGGCCAATGGGCGGTTTATCTTTCTCACTCAATGCCTCTATTCCAATTCCACTACCTTAATCTTTGCCCTCAAGATAAATGGGGTGGGACGTATATCCAGATAAGCTTGCCATGAAAATGGTGTAACCTAACTAGCACTTGAGGTATATATAAATTAAAAAGTTCAACTGAATTTTTTTAGTTCTCTTACTTTTAAGTCTACAAATATTTTTAAGTATACGTAATCATCCGGCTACAGAATAGAGGTCAACTACAAGTCTACATATTCTTGCTTATAGTCATATACATCTATTCTTGTCCCTCAATATTTTTCTGAACCTTCACTGTACGAAGAACAATTCTTGAAACATTTTTTTAATATCTGAAAGAATAGGCCTAATCTAATTATCTTTTGATGAGAGATGAGAATAGTCTCTCTCAACTCTTAGATGAAAATCAACAGCTTCCTTTGCTCTCACTCTCTTTCTATTTCTGCTCTAACTCAATGCCCCCGAACTGCCAAGTTTGGAATCTATGTGACCCGCCCAAAATTTTCTTTTGTACATTTTTTTTAATAGAAAAATTTAGGGTCAAGGTGGTTACACTATCTCAAGGTCAATGTAAGCCTATAGGCTTAACGTCAGATAACCTCAACGTATAGATAACTCACCAATAACAGACTCCGACAAGAATCGAACCTCAACCAAATTAGTTGATGCAGTCTACTCTTATTGGTTGTGCCAACGATTGTTGTCTCTTATATACGCTTTGCCATAATTGACAACAATACCAATAATAATTAGATGTGTTCAAGACTCGACCCGTCCTATAACCTGACGCGAAACTAACTGGGACGGGTTCAAGTTTTAAAAATTAGATACGTGTTTTCGGGTTAGGGTCAAGTTATACTGCGGATTGTCCAAACCCAGTTCAGTATCCCAAATTATTTTAAAATTATATTGTAAAATATACCTTAGTTTTAATTTCTTATTTTTATAATTTTATGAATTAATTATACATAATGTTTAAATTTATACATTATCTCTATATATCGAGTTGACCCGTTTAGGCTTGATCAGTATCGAGCCATGGTCGGGTCAAATTTAAATCTATGAAAATGATCTGATCAAAATATTGGGACAAATTTAGGTCAAGCTAAACCAATCCATCTACACTCCTACCAATAATTTGTAAAGATTCACGGGAAAAATAGTCTCCCTATCAATGCTATTTTAAATTTTTTTATCTATAGTGTTTTTTTATCTATAGTGTATAATTTGTTTTTTTAGTACATAGTATTAGCATATGAATTATTTTTTGGTACAAGAAAATTTAGCATTAAAAGTGGCTGCCCCATCCCAAGGATATATTAGTATATGAATTTGTACTGCCATTGTTTGTACGTATTCAAGTGATTCACATATTTGTTTATTAGAGAGATCGGTTTATATTTGAGATTAGAAAACTTTGAGCAACGTCTGCCGTTTTAAACTTCCAGAATTTGTATAAATGAATGGCTGAAGTGCTTTTGCTAATTGCTTATGGCAATTTGTTCATGTAAACCAAACCCTCTCAAAATTGAGTAGAAACAAAAACTCTGGTGTGTCTGGGATAGGGGAGCCAATTCCTTTTCTCGAGATGCTTTGATATGCATTCATACTTCACTCTTTCTCACTTCCTCGTGTTAGCCAGGGTTAATGGGAGGGAGTAGAAAACACACAAAAGATCTATAACAATGGACTAAATGAATAATTACATAAGTGGATTTGACACTATATATTGATTTAAAACTTTAAAGTATTAGTCTCATGAGTCTTTTTCTATTTATATAGTCCTCAATCTGATAATTTCTTTTCAATGTGAAATTTCTTTACCCACATCCCACTCATACTTAAATTATCAATAATTTCTCTCTCAAGTGTAAGTCATTTATATGCGAACACTCCTCCTCAAGTAAAAATCTTTTAAGTATTTAATAGTGTCACCAAGAGTATAACCTGTATTCAAGAGCCACAACTCTTCTTGATTGGGTCACACATGCTCTTTTCATACTTACAACAAATCACATATCTTCCTGAATGGGCCACACATGCTCTCTTTATGCTTGTACAACCGTTATCCATCATCCACAAGGAAACACCCCCTAAATGGAAGCTTTTCCAGTATTTGATGATGTCACAAAGAGTTCAATCACATCCAAGAGTCACATTGCTTCCTAATTGGGCTACACATGCTCTCTTCATACTTGTACAACAAGTCACATCTCATCATGGTTGGGCCACACATGTTGCCCGACCTTCACGGAAGACTTTCGATACAAAGGATCCTGCACATAAATCCATCAATTACCACCCTCGACACAAATATTTGCCGTAGTTAAATCATCGACTCTAATACCATTATATCATTTGTTAGGTCAAATGAAGTCCAAAATATCAACAATGAACTAAGTAAAGAGCTATATGAGTGAGCGAAACACTAAATCCAAAACATTAAGGTATTAAGTTATAAGTCTTTTTCTACTTATGCAATCCTCACTTTGTTCATCTCTTTTTAATGTGAGACTTTTTATCCTCATCTCACTCCACAACTCCTTCCCCTTAATTAATTAGTTTTTCGTTGCTCTATGTGTTATACAATTTCTGCAAAAGCCCACTTCACTCAGAGATGATGAGAGTGAATCTTAGCTATAAAATATTTAGTTTGATACCTTGAACTTGAAGTGCGAAGACTGCTGAACAGACAGGGAGGAGGAAGAAGACGGATAGGTCACGTACCTCACTAATTTGATATTTTAGCTGTTAATTTTAAGGGTAAAGAGAGATTCCACTTGTCCCTCAAAAAAAAAAAAAACTATTCTTGTCATGTGATTCGTGCATATATTTATATATATGGAAATTATTTATTTTGCACATAAATTTTTTATACCATTCTTTATACTTTTTTATTCAAGGGAAAAAAATAGGGTGTCAAAAAGATTATTTTCTTGTTTTGTTAAAATACAAGAATTGTGTAGTAAAGATAATATACAAATGTATTATTGTATATATAAATGTCTTTATCACGATTGGGTAAATATTTTTTCTACACCAAATAATTATAGAAAATGTTTTTGATGGTTAAAACCAAACAAAAGAAAATATACAACATTTTGAAGAATAATTACTTCATCTGAATTTTGTTTTCTTCTTAAAAAGTAAAAAAGCAGACAAACCAGTGTGAAATGGAAGATTATTTTTGTACAACTGCAATAGTAAGGGAAAGGATAATCTAGACACACTAACAAATCTGAACCAAGAAAATAGTTTAAGAAAACACTACCACATAACTAGTTACTACCACCACTAATTGCTAGCTAGTGATGTCGCGAGTGGTTGACCAGGGTCTTGAAGTTTAAAATTGTGCCTTTTTATATAACCTGGAAATTAAAGGGCTTGAAGATGACCTTCATTTCTTGCATTTGACGTTAATCTAAGTAGGAGAAATTTTTATCTAAATATGACATATTACAGTTCAGTGTACTAACTCAATTGAGACTTAATATTTTTATAAATTTTTGTATCTTACAATTAATTTCATAATATTTTATAAAAATATTAAATTTTGATTAATTTAATACACTTAACTAGATACACTATGTTTAAATAAGAATTTCTCTCTGAGTAGACACACATGTTCCTATGGCTTGCCAAACACCAACTCTCTACGAGAATAATCTCGATCTTGCAAACTCGTTCCCCTATTAATCCACAGGTTTCCAAAGCTCTTTCAACTCTCTTGATCCTATGGAAAAGAAAACTCCAAGACCAGAACGTTAGCAACTAATTTTTCCATATTCTAAGTTTCTAACCCAAATAATTGCTATAAGAAACGCTTTCCTCATACCATTCTAGAGTTTTTGGATTTTTAATTTCTGATTCAGATTGCTGAAATCATTTGTGGATTATTTGTACATCCAAATACACCTAGAATAATTTTCAGAATCCTATATATATATATATATATATATATATATATATATATATATATATATATATTATCCATCTTCACTACCCGACCTGTGATTCTTGATAACGTAATCATGATTATAGCTCCTAACAGCCACCACAAGGAGAAGGATTTGGATATAGATGCTATAAAGTGAACATTTTTGTGTCTTCTCTCTTGTTTTGGTAGAAAAAGAAAAGGAGAGCTAACGTGTGGGGGCATATTTCAGAGAGGCAGCGTGTGGGGCAGGAAAGAACGCGCTTAAAGGAATAATACATGAGTAATACTCTATTATGCAAATAAAGTATATATTGAATGCTCGGTGAGGTCTCACTGTGAATGAGTGGTCCTCTCTTCTAGTCTAGCTACATTTTTAACTTTCATGTTTTGGACGTTGGCTGCATTAATGGATTGTACATGATACTTCATATTCTTACGTGCAGTCTGCACTCACGTGGCTCGTTACAGTAGAAACAAAATTTACCTATAATATCAAAGAGTTTGAATTTTAAATATCATTTTGAAAATGCTTTATTTAACTATCACTTTTAATTTAAAAATTAATCTCATAATAATCAAAGTAAAAAAAAAAATTAGCAGTTTGCAGTGAGAGAGAGAGAATGCATGCATAATCGTTTATATAGGCATGAAGTTGACTGCCCCCATACTGCTATGCCAGCTAGCTTAGCTTGGCAGAATGCAGCAACCCATTTTGGACTCTAGAAGCTTTTATGATTCTTCTTTTGACTCTGGTTTGTCGAATTATTAAAGTTGAGTTCAACCTTTCTGGTATTGTCTATTTTGTTTGGATGTGTTACGCGAATTTGGAAATTTTGTTTTTACGAGACTAAATGAATAATTATTGTGCTGTATCATTTGTAGAAGTCGCAATGGTATTTATTTAGCATTAATTATATATATATTTGCTTGCTAATATCTGTAGGAGACCAGTCATCCTATGTACGTCTAATAATAAATGGATGGCCAATGACATTAAGATAAATTTCAACCTATACACACAGCATGTCAGCTTGTTTTATCGATGCCTAATAGTCTATGACATTTGTATAAGAGATCGTCCTAGAGATATTGACTATTTGTAGGCCTCGCCACATCTTAAAGTTTTTTTTTTTTAAGAGATTTTTTCCTTAGCTAAATATAGCTTCCTACACATTCAACAGAACAGATTTTTTTTTTATTTGAACAGAACAGAAAATTAGACATTATATATATATATGAAGCTACACATTCAAAATTATATATGAAGAACGAAAAAAAAATCAGAGAGTAGAGAAAAATAAATTTGTTAACAAAGAAAGTTTAAAGTAGCATATATGAAAATAAATAAATTCATTATAAAAAAAAATAATTCTAAGATCAAGGGCTTGACAAACAGTCATGGCATCCAACAATGAACAAACAGATTATCTCCATTAATATTATGGGAGGCTGATCTATTGGTCAACAAGAAGGTTAATTTGTGCTTTTGTTAAAAAAAATTCACTTTTAATGCCAATCTCCAATACTTGCCCCTTGCTCGTTTTCTTTTACACTCCTGTTAATGCTTAATTAAAGATTTCAGTTAATCTAGGACAACAAAGAAAAAGAACAAATGCAATTTGCAAAGATTAACTATGATAATTATACTTTTAACATATAAACTATACATTATTCAAAACAAGATAAGTGGGTACGAATTATTTTTCGGCAAATAATTTGAATTCTGTCTGAGAATGATTTGTGGTTTTTGAAACTTACTGTGTTATGGGTGCTGTGAAAAAACAATCATGAAGTAACAATTAAACAATTATTTGACTAAGAGTGATGTTATATGTACACACGTCTTTGGTAGTAAACAAAAACAAAAAACATTCTATCTCTGTTAGTGGATCACTTTTCACAGTATTTGATTCTTTATGTTGTGTAATTGTATTTGGGAAAAAATTGAGAGAAATTTGCCTAAGAAATATTTATCATATTTGGTCTTTAGTAAATTATTTTTACAGATATTGTTGTGAGACTAACTTTCAAGTAATATTGCAATTAAGAAGCCTTTTCAACAATTACTTTTTTCAAGATTTGAACTTTAATCATCTTCTTAATGATATAAAAGATAACCTAATAAATTGAGGAAGATAAAAATCTACGAAAACTTAAAAAAAAACAAAAGAAGACCTTGATGCCTTTTGTTATTATTGGATTAAGTTATGTTATTTGCACAAAAAAAATTGCACAGCCGATTAATGATGTGTTAATAATTAGTTAATAAAATTTATTGATTAGTTAGTAAATTTCTAAGTAGGTTATTAACTTTTTAAAAACATCATATTAATTCATTAATCCATTAATTAATACATGTCGTTAACTACAGTAAAAACAATGTGAAATTTTTGATGTGCAAGAATCTTTTTCTATTGGAATTTGGAAAGACATGTTCATCTAGGCCTTGGCGGATGTACAAGCGGGAGGAGGCCCGTCATGAGTCTAGCCCTCTCTTGTTGGGTGAAAGAAATGGGTCTAGCCCACCTTTTTTTTGTAGTAATATATTCTAGCCCACTTATTTTTTAATAGTAGTTCTACATTTGAGAATTTTAACATATGTTTGGATGGAGGGTTTTGAAGAAAAAGGAAAAGAAATATTTATTTTTTATTTATAAATTAAGATAATTATAAAATATTTATAAACATTGAATAAAGGATCATTAAAATGTTATATGGTTTCTTTCATATTATTCATTCATTTTAAAAAAATTTAAATATAAAAAATATTTAATGAAAAATAATCTCTCCCTTTTCTTTCTCTCCAAAATCCTCCATCCAAACATATTAGGAAATATTTCGCTTGAAGACTAAAAAAAAAAAGGAAACATTTCGCTTGAAGACCAAAAAAAAAAAAGGAAACATTTCGCTAATTAAGCTAAGATAATGCAGATTGCTTCATCAGTTGAAGGAGATGATGACAATGGGAAAATTTCTGGGTTGTTACAAGTCTCATCCATTATAGGCTGAGTGATGCTCTGTTGACAATTTACTGGAAACAGTCATGTGCGACATATATTTGGCAAATACAGGTAAAGCAGATTTTTTTCCCCCCCTTTTAATATTGGATCAAATAGTGCTTATATTGGAGGTTATATTCGCAAATGAAACAGGATTGTTTGCTAAACTTTTTTTTAGAAAAAAGAATCAAGAACGAGTCAGACCAATGCTATAAGTGAGCACAACCTCGAATCAGGATCCCAATTTCTTTTCGGGCATGGATCAACATGGTTATGACTCTTCTTACATAGACTTAACCAAAAATCAAACATGTCTTTCTAGAGAGGACGTAACACGCTTATACTGTATCATCACCGTGATCGGTTATCATTACTATTTAGAATTGCTTGTAACAGTAAAAAATCGGGGTAATGTATACTAAGGCAGTCAGAGAACTGATGTAAGTGATATGATATACACATAATTAGCAATGTAAAACTGCTTAATCATACTGCGTTTTATCAAATTGGCTTCACGTCTCATTTTTTATTTTTTTTCAAGCAATTAAATTTTAATATCTATTGCTAATTATATACCACAACAATCAGTGCATTAGTTTTGTAAAATAATTTTTAATAAAGAATTAAATTTGCAAATTACATTTTAAATTAATATCTAAAATTAAAAGTGAGAAATAAATGTATCAACGTAGTTCATTGATAATACATCAGTTTTACATTACTTCCTACAAAATTGTTGAACTACACTGAACTACGTAAAATAAATGTACAAACTGATATAGTTGTGGGACGTTGAACAAACTGCAAATTAGTTAGTCTGTTCAATGTAAATTAGTTCAACGAACCATTCATCAAATTATTCAACGTAAAATAATGTGCTAATTTATTTATGTAAAATAGATGTCTCTTTCAGTTAACCTTGACCTACTACTAATTGCAGTATACATATCAACGCTAACCTTGACTAATTGATGATGGTTCAAAAAAAATCGAAGTCAATAAAAAGGGCCAAAAATATGGAAGAACATGACAAGAAATTGATTGTGTCAACTATAGAATATAGAGATGATTGAGGAATTGTGTATTATTCACACACATATAAACTGATATTTATATACATAGTAGTACATGAATGTATTAAGTAAAAATGTTAATTCTTATGAATACACTAAGTTTTATGACACATGTGTAAGATATGAAATGTGAAACATAGGTTTTATTCTAACACTTCTCCCATAGCGTATATATATGTTCTAAGCTTGTTATAAATAAAATTAACTGAAGCCCTCTGAGGAATTTAGTAAATATATTAACTAATTGTTTATTGGAGTTGACAAAATCAGTCGTGATTTTGCTTGAAAGAACATTTTCTCTTACAAAATGATAGTCAATCTCTATATGTTTGGTTCTTTCATAAAAAACTAGGTTAGAAGCAATATGTAAAGCAACTTGGTTGTTGCAAATCAATTTCATTTCCTTGACGTCTCCCAATTTCAGCCGCTGAAGCAATTGCTT
Organism: Ormosia emarginata; assembly: GCA_029884605.1. Taxonomy (NCBI): domain Eukaryota; kingdom Viridiplantae; phylum Streptophyta; class Magnoliopsida; order Fabales; family Fabaceae; genus Ormosia; species Ormosia emarginata. Next base: position 14,744,409 of record JAQQTP010000086.1, read on the forward strand.
TAGCCATGTAAGTTCACATGTTGTTGCTGTTGTCGCGACCGTAATCGCGGCGGGAGCGGCGAAACAAAATGAATAAGTTAGGAGTCGCCACCAATTTTATTAAAATTAAGAAAAATTAGAAAACTTTTTTAGAAAATGGTCTTTGGAACTAAATCAAATTCGGGAGTCGATTATGCATAAGGAAGGGTGGAAACTTAACCTCACAGTATCCTTAATACACCCATTTTAAAAATGTTACCCTAAATTAGTTATGCAAAACTTAGTAATCTTATAATATATTTATTTTACCCATTTTTATAAAAAAAACAAAACAAAATAAATAATTTATGAAAATTTAAAATTTGGCTTGACAGAATAAAGATTCTGCTCCTACATACCCTGAGGTTCAATGAGGAACTCAAAGTCACGTAATTCTATAGAAAATAAGTGTGAGTTAGTTGATTTTATTTAAAGAAAATATTTAATTTTTTTATTTTATAAAAATTTGAATCTGCAAGTCATCGCGACTGTTAATCAAATTAAGATTTGAATAGGTGAAGCTAAGCGCCACGCTAAACGTCACCCACCGATTATTGAATTTATTACTTGTTAAATGAGATTTTTTATTATCTAAAATTACCTAGAAAAAAAGAAGAAAATAATAATAAAAAAATAAATTTTGAATCTTTATTAAATAGTAATTTTTTTTAAATAATTTGAATCATTAGGTTGTCACAACTCAGATGATCCAAAAATAGTTACAAGATTAACAAGCTGTCACAACTCGGTTAATCCTATTTTTTTTTTTTAAAAAATAATTATTTTTATATTTTTACTTTATAGTCTTACCATTGTTTTTTTTTATATATATATTTTTAGCTTAGCCCATTTAATTACAAGCTTATTTCACTTAAAACAACAAAAAAAAACTATCAGAAATCAAAAGAACAAACTTACGAAAAACAAGACAAAGGAGTTTTGCTTCTTTCTTTTTGGGTATTTGCAGAAAAAAAATAGAGGAGCAAGAAAGATGAAGGCCAGCGGCGACGGTGGCTAGGCTGGTTCGGGTTGGTGAAGCACCGACAATCGGGTCTGGTTGCAGATCGTGCAGTGCGGCGATGTGACGCTATTTCTGCGGTGGCTTCTGCGCGGTGAGTAGCACGGTGTGACGAATGGCTTACGACACGGTAAGGAGCAATTTGTGGGTGTCGATTTCGTATAAGAGAGGTGATGGAGAGGTATTTTGGCGCACATTGAAATTTATATGTCAAGGTTGAAAGTATGTGCTGAAGGTCAAAGTAAAAGTCCCAAGTAAGGTGTGAGTTATGGATTTTTATAGGAGAGGATTAGGTTAAGGTGTTTGAGTTAAAGTGTGATTAGGATTGGTTTATGATGAGTGTTGAGATTTGCTTAAGATGAGTGTTGGGGTGGTGATGAGGTTTAGTTAGGATGGGTTTGTTTAGGCTAACCGATAGGGTTTGTTTAAGATGAGTGTTTGAGTTGGTTTAGGATAAGTTTGAGTTATAGTTTGTTTAGGAGGAGTGATGAAGTTTGTTTTGGATGAGTGTTGAAATTGTTATAAGATGAGTTATGGGTTAATGGGTCAGGTTATGGGTTGATGGATTAATTGGATTTGATAATGGGTTAATGGGTAGGATAAGGGATTATGGGCACATGAGCTAATGGACCAATGAGTTGAACTTTTTTTCTTTTATATTTTTTTTATTTTTACAAAAATACCCGGACAAAATTGGGTGTTCACAGTTGCCCCTCTTTACTTGTTTCTTACTAGATAAAAAGAATAATATTAACTTTTCATTTTATCATAGTGAGGAACGAGTAAAGAAATGAACTCAAATTTTGTATGGGAGAAACAAAGAAACAACGTGAGAACAAAGAGTGATGCGCTCAAAGGTAAAATGACAGAAATCTAAATTATAAAAGTCGATGCACTCAAAAGTAAATGACAGGATCCGATGCATTCAAAAATAAATGACATAGAGTCAATGTGCTAAAAAAAACTTTAAAATGCAAGGAGTCGATGCGCTCAGAAACTTAAAATGCATGGAGCCGATGCGCTCAAAAAGGTAAATGATATAAGCCGATGCGCTCAAAAAATAAATGACAAAGATTTAAAATGCATAAAACTGATACGCCCAAAAGGGATTTCAAATGCAGAGAGCCAATAATTGACAGAAATTTAAAAAGTATGGAGTTGATGCTCTCAAAATACAAGGAGTTAGTTTACTCAAAACAATTTAAAAAGTAAGGAGCCAATGCGCTCAAAAGAATTTAAAAACATAAAGCCAATGCACTCAAAATGATGCATGGAGTCGATGCCCTCAAAATGATGCATGGAGCCGGTGCGCTCAATGATGCATGGGACCGATGTACTCAATGATGTATGGACCCGATGCACTCAAAATATAGGGAGTCGATGCGCTTAAAATACATAGAACTGGTGCGCTCAAAATGTAGCGAGCTGATGCGCTTAATGATGCATGCAGCCGATGCGCTCAAAATGATGCATGAAGCTGATGTACTCAATGTTGAATAAATGGAGCCGATGCACTCAAAATGAATGGACCCGGTGCGCTCAATGATGTATGGAGCTAATGCACTCAAGATGCAACGAGCCGATGCGCTCAATGATGTATGGAGCCGATGCACTTAAAATGCAGCGAGCTGATGCGCTCAATGATGCATGGAGCCGATGCGCTCAAAATGATGCATGGAACTGATGCGCTCAAAATAAATGGAGCCGGTGCGCTTAATGATGCATGGAGCCGGTGCACTTAATGATGCATGGAGCTGATGCACTCAACATGCAAGAAACAATTTGTGCTAGTAAGTTATGGCCTTAAGATCTTTTTCTTCTCAATCTTTTTTTTTTTTTTTTTTCTTTTCTCTCTTTTCTTTTCCTTTTTTTGTTTTTTCTCTCTTTTCTTTTCCTTTTTTTTTTTTTTTTTGTTTTTTCTCTCTTTTCTTTTCCTTTTTTTTTTGTCTTTTCTTTCTTTAAAAAGCATTTGTACTAGCGACAATTCTAGAAAGCTTTGACCAATCAAACCCTTGTTCACGTGCTTTTGCCCGTTGGACCTGATCGTCTTGATCCTACTTGTTGTCAACCCTTGCTTGGAGCCACTAAGTCTTTGGGAGATTTTTTTTTTTTGCTACAGTATTTGTTCACTGATCATTGATTTCTTACAATGGCCTGATGACTCAATCGTTGTCTTCATTGCTACTTCCCTTAACATATATTCTTAGAAGTTTTGCCCCAGTGTGGCTAATTGAATACGAACCAAGTTGCTCATGTGTAACCAATCGAATGCAAATAAAATTGTCTCAGTTTAAGCAATTCTAATTTATTTGCCTTAACTCTTGTTTAAACTGCTCTTTCAGGTTTTCAACCTAACAAACTCTTTTCTTTTCTTTTTTTTACTCAGGTACTTCTTATTTCTGGATTATCCCTTGGGATATCATTTTCCTTTTTAATTGAAATTTCTAAGTTCTTTTCGATCTGAATTGTTCAGCAGGGGATTGTCATCAGATGGTCAAATCATAATGTTGTACTCTTGTTCACCTTATTTGAAACATTAAGTAACAGACAAACATGGATTTAAAAGTACGACTTAAAAGGAATTTACTGGGTAAACAACTTCTAGATTAGTCTTAGAAGTTTGACTACACAAAAAAAGACACAAATGATGATATGAGATCCAAAGATGTGTTGACCCAATATGAATAGGTTAAACCTTCAAATCTTTAGTTATCTACTAGACATTATGGCCAAAAATTTTCTTTTGCTGAATATCTACATCAAGCCAAAAGAGAAATTTGCTCATGTCTAAGACTGAATTGAGTATGACCCAAACTCATCCTAGTGACTAAAAGATTTGCACAAGACAAATTGAACCAAGGAAAGGAAAAATTGTCCCAGTTTAGTGTCGAGTCGAACGGGGTATAAACTTGTCCTAGTGTAAAGCCAAATTGAATCAAAGCAAAATTTTTCCCAGTCTAGGACAGAAATGAAAAATTGTCCCAGTTTACAACCTAGTTGAACGAGGTACGAATTTGTCCTAGTGTAAGTCTCTCTCTCTCTCTCTTTTTTCTTTTCATTTTTATTTTTTTTAGGAACAATGAACTAAATACTTGGATGAGCGTAACATTTGCCTTAAAATTAAAGTTAACGAAAATGACAATAACCTTTTATTAATCAGAATGGACTTTTTGAGGCTTGTAACGTGACCAAGGCTAGGGGTTATGAAAGGAAAGATATAAGACTCAAACAAGTGTTTAAGGGTGGAATGAGACTAAGGATCATTAAACTTCATCAACTGTTTTTCCACTTTCAAACACTTTTATCTTACTATTCTCCTTTTCTTTCCAATTTCATTTCATTTTCTTTCATCCTCTTTTCCCTTCTCCTTTTTTTTTATTTTTTATTTTTACTTTTTGCCTTTTTCTTCTTTTTCCATTATGCTTTAGAACATTCATCGTTGCAATCAACCTTTACTTCATGTTATTCCCTAGTATAGGAGCGATCCTTATCTAGGGTTTATTGAAAAAAAAATTCAAGCTCAAAAGGGGTAACAAGAGATAAAAATGATGAAATTTTATAAAAGATAAAGAAAAACGGTCAATCTTTATTTTCAAATCATGATTGTTTATTTTCAAAACTTTAATTTTGAGACAAAAAGATTGTGTAAACCAAGTGCTTACTTCTTTGCTCTTTTTTTTATTTTTTTATTTTTTTCTTTCTTTTGCAAAGACACTTACACACGCGAACCCAACTGAGAATTACCAAAGGAGACCTTTACAAAAATGAAAGAAAGACAAAATGATGAAAGGAAACAAGGTACCCATGCAAATTCATTACATTAATGTCTCAAGAAAGTTAACATGAGTCCAACATCACTAATTATCACTTCAAGAGTTGTTAACAATAATAGGTCTGACTATTTCTTCAATGTCAAGCTTCCCATAAGCAATTAGCTTCCTTACTGTAATTTTGAAGGATTCACAATCTTCAATTGAGTGCCCTGAGACATCCATATAGTACTTGCAAGTTAAATTTGGGTTGTACCATGCTGGAAATAGTGGTTGTAGGGGACATACAGGATTCCCTGAAATGAGGTGAGTATCAAACAACCTTTGGAATAGATCTGCATTTGAGATGTACAGTTTTGGGAAATGGGGTAGGCTTTGGGGACGGAAACGACCTTGATTTTGGAAATTTGGTCGAGGTTGTGGGTGATTAATTTGGAGTTGTGGGATTTGAGGTGTATTAATGGGAGGTGCGGTTATGCCAGGTAAATGAGAAGGTGTAGATATTTGATAAGAATGGTAAGCATTTGGGTTATATGGAAAGGCTCGGTAGGCAGGGTAAGATGATGGGTAGCAGGCTTATGAAGGTTGTTGGCTTTGCACGTAGCTCACCTCTGGCTCTCTTTTCTTAGGAGGAAACCCCTTCTTGAAACTATTTTCATTATTATCAGTTGGCAATTTTCCAGCCTTTATCAGAATTTCAATCCTCTCTTCGGCAGCAATTAAATCAGCAAAGTGTCGGTACGCAGCGCACGCCATTGTCCCAATATAGGGAGCTCCTAAGGTCCCCAAGAAGTATGAGCACATTTCTGTCAGAGTCAATGGTGGTTGCACTTGTGATGCGAGAGCTCTCCATCTCTGGGCGTACTGTTTGAATGTCTCCTCATTTTTCTTCTGTAGTGTTCCCAACTGTTCCCGGGTTAGGGCTGTATCCAGATTAAACTGATATTGTTCCATAAACAAATTTGCCCAATCATCCCAAAAAGATATTTTCGAAAGGTCTTGTTGGATACATCATTCCAAAGCAGGCCCAGTCAAACTTTCATGAAAGAAACTGACGAGGAACTTCCAGTCCTTTGACCAGATAGACATTTTGGTAATGTAAGTTTTTAGATGGAAAAAAGGATTGGAGCTCCCATCATACTTGTCAAATTTCGTGATCTTAAAGTCCTTGGGGATGATGATGTTTGCAGTAGGGTATAACTCTTCTATTTCAAGGGGACCATAGGTGCTAGGACCTTTGATCGCCTTGATTTGCTCCTCCATCTTTTCCATCCACTCTTCTTTCATCTTATCATTCTGAACGGTTGCATGACCAGTACCAACAGGAAATCCAGTCGGCATCAGAATGGACATATGTGGTGGTTCCCACGCGAACTCGGTGTTACTATGAACCTCATTTCGAGTACCTTCTAACAAATTATACCTTTCTCCGATAGGAATCACAACTGATGCAGTATTTAAGATTGCTCCTACAAAAGGCATTTCAGTGGTGACCCCAAGATTTGTTTCCATGGAAATGATATTTGGAGGGTGTGAGTGTGTTCTAGTTACTCTTATACCTCTGGCTGCCCCAATCAAGGAGAGGGTCTCCCTCATGGTTGACAACATTTCCTCCATTCTTCTTTGAGACTCTTTTATCTCATCTACTTCCATACTCAGATTTCTTCCTTCATTTTCAGCTGCTATTATTGCAAACTTTGTTCGAGCCCTTGTGTTATGAACTCGGGTTTGATTGGTGTCTTCTTTCCTTGGTCACGCAATGGTACTGAGCACGGTAATACCAAACAAAAATAATGAGATGAAATGAAATGAATGAGATTTATGGGATACATAAGATGAAATGGAAGAAATGGAAATATTTTTTCTTTTTTTTAAAAAAAATGCAATGAATGCCATAAAAATGCAATTTTTATTTTTTTTCAAATATGCCATGAAAATGCATGATGCTATTTTTTTTAAAAAAAAGGATGGCTATATAAAAAAGAAGTACGCTTCTTTCGTGTCCTAAGGTATTGCCTTAAACAGAAGAATTATATCATAAGGATCTATAGGTCTTTCCGATTCGTGATAACTCTCATTTGGTGATTTTTCTATTCTGAAGGTCTCTAGAGCCAAGTCCTATTTCAGAATGTTGACCACGAAATAGTGGGTAAACCACTAAATGTGGGACATTCATGAAAAAGACACACTCTAGATGAGGTTTTCGCAATAACCAAACAGGATGTACATCTAAAATGACTATCACTACACAACCTCTACCTAACTTAGGATTCACTCAGACCCGGGTATAGGGCCCCACTCAGATGTGTATGGTGCGATGGGTGTAGGAAGCGTACAAACAAAAACAAATACAAAACAAAAATTCCTAATAACAAAATAATTAACAAAATGGTTAAAGAAAATAATTAAAAAATTAGAAACAAAAAAGAAAAGGTAAAACAAATATACAAAGATTAAAAAAATTTGCATAACTAACTTATATGAGCTTGACTCTGAAGTATCCCCAGTCGAGTCGCCATCTGTCGCGACCGTAATCGCGGCGGAAGCGGCGAAACAAAATGAATAAGTTAAGAGTCACCACCAATTTTATTAAAATTAGAAAAAATTAGAAAGCTTTTTTAGAAATGGTCTTTGGAACCAGATCAGATTCGGAAGTTGATTATGCATAGGGAATGGTGGAAACTTAACCCCACAGCACCCCTAATACACCTGTTTTAAAACGGTTACCCTAAATTAGTTATGCAAAACTTAGTAATCTCATAATATATTTGTTTTACCCATTTTTATAAAAAAACAAAATAAATAATTTATGAAAATTTAAAATTTAGCTTGACCGAATAAAGATTCTGCTCCTACGTACCCTTAGGTGCAATGAGGAACTCAAAGTCATGTAGTTGTATGGAAAATAAGTGTGAGTTAGTTGATTTTATTTAAAGAAAAGATTTAATTTTTTTATTGTATAAAAATTTGAATTAACAGAGGATAAAAATTTGAATTAACAAGTCGTCGTGACTCGTTAATCAAATTAAGATTTGAATAGGTGAAGCTCGCGTCACGCTAGAAACGTCACCCACCGATTATTGAATTTATTACTATTAAATGAGATTTTTTTATCTAAAATTACCTAGAAAAAAAAGAAGAAAATAATAATAAAAAAATGAATTTTGAATCTTTATTAAATAGTAATTTATTTATTTTAAATAATTCGAATCATTAGGTTGTCATGCTTTCGGATGATCTAAAAATAGTTACAAGATTAACAAGCTATCACAACTCGGTAATCCTATTTCGCTTTTTTTTTAAAAATAATTATTATTTTTATATTTTTACTTTGTAGTCTTACCATTATTTTATATATATATATATATATTTTTTAGCTTAGCCCATTTAATTACAAGCCCATTTCACTTAAAACAACAAAAAAAAAACTATCAGAAATCAAAAGAACAAACTTACGAAAAACAAGGCAAAGGTATTTTGCTTCTTTCTTTTTTGGTATTTGCAGAAAAAAAATAAAGGAGTAAGAAAGATGAAGGCCAGCGGCGATGGTGGCTAGGCTGGTTCGGGTTGGTGAAGTGCCGACAATCGGGTCTGGTTGCAGATCGTGCGGTGCGGCGATGTGACGTTATTTCTGTGGCGGCTTCTGCGCGGTGGGTAGCATGGTGTGACAGATGGCTTACGACATGGTAAGGAGCAATTTGTGGGTGTCAGTTTCGTATAGGAGAGGTGACGGTGAGGTATTTTGGCGAATGCTGAAATTTGTAGGTCAAGGTTAAAAGTGTGTGCTGAAGGTCAAATTGAAAGTCCCAAGTAAGGTGTGGATTATGAATTTTTATAGGAGAGGATTAGGATAAGGTGTTTGAGTTAAAGTGTGATTAGGATTAGTTTATGATGAGTGTTGAGATTTGCTTAGGATGAGTGTTAGGGTGACTGATGGGGTTTAGTTAGGATGGGTTTATTTAGGCTAGCTAATAAGGTTTGTTTAAGATGAGTGTTTGAGTTAGTTTAGGATAAGTTTGAGTTATAGTTTGTTTAGGAGGAGTGATGAAGTTTGTTTTGGATGAATGCTTTGAAATTGTTATAAGATGAGTTATGGGTTAATGAGTCAGGTTATGGGTTGATGGACTAATTGGATCTGATAATGGGTTAATGGGTAGGATAGAGGATTATGGGCACAGGAGCTAATGGACCAATGGGTTGAACTTTTTTCCCTTTTATATATTTTTTTATTTTTACAAAAATATCTGGACAAAATTGGGTGTTCACAGCTGTCATAGCACGATACTCAGCCCTGCGCTAGATCTAGCAACTATGTTCTGCTTTTTACTTCGCCATAAGATTAAGTTACCTCTAACAAAGATACAATACCTTGAGATTGATCTTCTATTTGATGGTGAACCAGCCCAATCATCATCAGAATAGCCAACAACTTGAGCATTGCCTTTGTTTTCATAAAGTAACCCTTTTTTTTCTAGTGCACTCTTAATGTATCTAAGTATGCGAACCATGGTATCCCAATGACTATCATAATGAGCATTTAGAAATTGGCTTACCACACGTACAACACAAGTAATGTCTGGTCTAGTTACTATAAGGTAGTTAAGTTTACCAACTAGACGTCTATATCTACCAGGGTCTTGTAGTGGCTCCCCCTGACCTAGTAACAGTTTGACATTGGGATTCATCAGAGTATCACTAGGGCGGCAATCTAACATACATGTTTCTTCAAGTATGTCTAAAGTATATTGTCTCTGCGTGATGACAACTGCTGTATGAGACTAAGTAACCTCAATGCCCAAAAAATATTTTAGAGGGCCCAAATCTTTTGTCTGAAAATGATTTGACAGACGTTGCTTTAGATGTTGAATACCAGCCTTATCATTCCCTGTGAAGACAATGTCATCTACATAAACCACAAGGTAGATACAAATTTCAGGTGAAGAGTGCCGAAAGAACATAGAGTGATCAGCCGCACATTGAGTCATGCCAAATTGTTGAATGACAGAGCTGAATCTCCCAAACCAGGCATAAGGAGATTGCTTGAGTCCATAGAAAGATCGGCGTAGTCAGCAGACTAAGTTTGGTGCTTCTTGAGCAATAAATCCTAGTGGTTGCTGCATATAGACCTCTTCATGTAATTCATCATGCGAAAAAAACATTCTTGATGTTTAGCTAATGAAGGGGTCAGGAATGAATAACAGTCATGGCAAGAAAGAGGCGAACTGAACTAATTTTAGCTACAAGAGAAAATGTATTCTTATAATCAAGGCCAAAGATTTGTGTGTATCCTTTGGCCACTAAGCGGGCTTTCAAACAATCAACTTTCCCATTATGACCTATCTTAATAGTATAAACCCATCGACAACCAACAGTCGTTTTACCAGGAGGTAAGAGGGACAAGTTCCCAAGTAACACTAGAGTGTAAAGCAACCATTTTGTCAAACCATAGCCTGTTGTCATCCTGGATGAGATAGAGCTTCACCTGTAGTTTTGGGAATAGAAACAGAGGCCAAAGAGGACACAAAGGTATAATAGGAAGGTGATAAACAATGATAACTCAAATGACAAGCATAAATAAGATTAGGATTACGAGTTGACCTGATATATTGGTGTAATGCTATGGGCAGTTCTGGTGCAAGAGGTGGAGCCGGAGAGTCCGATGGAGTAGAAGATGAATCACAAGGAAAACTGGAGACATGATCTGAAACAACATGAATGATTGTCTGATCAACTGGGTTGATGGATGCATGAACAGAGTGTGGACGTGGTTTTTGCTGATATGTGATCAAGGGAGGAGCCGAGACAAGTGTGGAACTAACCTGAATAGGAGAAGGATCAACTGGTAGCATACTGTAAAGGTCATGATACCTATTAGATGAAAATGAAGAGAAAAGGTCTAAAAAAAGGTGACATCAGCATAGACAACGTATTGTTTGAGATCTGAGGAGTAGCATCAGGTAACCTTTCTGCAACTGAGAGTAACCTAAGAAAAGACACTTAAGAGATTTGGCAACCAATTTATCTTTTAATGGAGTGAGGTCATGTACAAAACAAGTACAACAAAAAACACGAAGAGGAAGAAGATAGAGATCCTAGTTGGGAAACAACAGAGAATAGAGTACAAGATTTTGGAGGACGGAAGAAGGCATACGGTTAACGAGGTAATATGCAATCATGATTGTGTCGCCTTAAAATTGAAGTGGTGTATTGAAGTGAAAGAGCAAGGTACGAGCAGTTTCAACTAGGTGACGATTTTTTCTTTCAACTACACCATTTTGTTGTGGGGTATGAGCATATGATGACTGATGTAAAATGCCCTGTGAAATAAAAAAGGATTGAAATGGGGCAGAAAAATATTCACGGAGATTGTCACTTCGCAGAACCCTAATAGAGGTATCAAATTGAGTTTGGATTTTTGAATCAAAGCTTTAAATATGGAAAAAAGTTCATAGCAATTTTTCATTAGCAATAACCAAGTACAACGGGAAAAATCGTCAATAAAAGTAACAAAATATTGATAACCCAATGTAGAAGTGACACGACTAGGACCCCAAATATCTTAATGGATTAAAACAAAAGGAGCATTAGCTCATTTATTGACTCTTTTAGAAAATGAACCACAAACATATTTTCCCAATTAATGATGGATAGGTAATGCTTCAATTTGGAGTTGCTTAGTAATAGAGAATAACTTGTAGTAAATTAGTTGTGGTTGTTAGTTTTCAGTTGTGGTTGTTAGTTTCCAGTTAGTTTCAATTAAAGTTTATTGAGTCTGTTAGATGTGATGAGCTAATTAAGCTCAACCTTGAGTAGCTATAAATATCAGTAATAGCTGTAAAGGTGAGGATTATCGAATTCATTTTACTCAATAATAGAATATCAATTATTCTCATTTTTTTTCATTTCTGATATGAAAGTTTTCCTTAATTTCTCTGTGAATTCTATCATGGTATCAAAAGCTTGCTTTCTTGGGGCCTGGCAGATCCATCTTCTCCTCACGCTACTACTACTTCACTGCTCAGTTCTACTGCATCATCTTCTCTGGTTACGTTTACATATTCTATCTCTGTAAAACTAGATGAAAAGAACTTCTTAGTATGGAAATAGCAAATTGTTGTAGTTATTTGCGATCACCGTCTTCAAGATTTCCTTACTGGATCTTCAATTTCACCTCAGTATTTTTCTACTGATGATGAAGCAAATGGAAATATGAATCCTGCATATCTTACCCGGGAACAACAAGATTAGCTTCTTTTGTCATGGTTATTATAATCTCTGAATGAAAGTATGTTAACAAGAATGGTAGGCTATGATTTCTCATGGCAACTCTGGAAGTAGATCCAGGTATTTTTGGCCTCACAAACTCATGCCAAGATTAAACAATACAAGTTAGAATTGAGAAATATGAAGAAAGATTCTAAAACTATTATTGAATACCTTTTACATATCAAAGCTTTAATCGATGCTCTCACCTCCATTGGTAGTCAAATCAGTGTTGAAGATCACATTGAAATCATTCTTGATGGCCTTCCAGATGAGTATGATGCTTTTGTCATCTCTATTAACTCTTGTTTAGATCCTTATACAATAGGTGAAATAGAATCTTTGTTACTAGCACAAGAAGCTCGAATTGAAAGAGCATCTTCTAAATTGGTTCTTGGTGATGATTAGACTACAAATGTGGCTCACTTGGATGTTTCTAAGTCTAATTTCAATCTTCAACCTAGTACTAATACAATTGTTCCTTCACTGGGTTCAAGATATGTTGATCCACAACACAGTTCTTATGAACAGAATCCTGGTGGTAGTTATGGTGTTTATGTTGTTAATCAATCTACATTTCGAAATAATTTTGACAAGGTTGGTCAAAATCAGCATAACTATCAAAATACATAGAGATATCGTGGAAGTTTTAATTCCAATCAGAATGGATTTCGTGGTTTTAATACATATGCTCGTGGTGGTGGCAGATTATCCTATGGTCGTAGTAGAGGCAGGTTTGGAAGATTTGGGGGAAGATCTTCATCTATTGTTTGTCAACTATGTGATAGGCCTGGTCTTTCAACCACTAACTGTTACTACAAATATGAAAATTTCTCTCAGTTCAATTTTTCTCAGTTCCAATTCCTTTCTCAAAATTTTCCTTCCTTTTAGCACTCATCCTCTTTTCCATCTTTAGTGTATCCTTCACAATATCCTTCAATTTCACAGTTCCCTTCACCATCACAACCTCCTGGATTTTCTCAACTGAATCATTCTTCATCATCTCCTAGGATACCTTATTCTAATCCTTACCCTCATTTTTACCTGTTCCTTCTCAGTCTATGTCATCACATACCTATTCTTCTCAGTCTAGACTCTCTGCTTATCCTCCAAGTGCACATATTTCTACTATGTCTGCTACTCTTGAAATCTTGACTAATCAAGCATGGTTCCCTGATTCATAAGCAATTACTCATGTCACTCATGATGAACATAATCTTTTGTACAATGTTCCATTTGAAGGAAAGGAACAACTCTATACTGGAGATGGTACAGGTCTGCCAATTAAACATCTTGGTTATTCTAAAGTCAGTTATCCTTATAATGCTTCTGTTACTTTTAAGTTAAATGATCTTCTATATGTCCCTCAAATAACTAAAAATTTAGTTAGTGTCAGCAAGTTTACCAAGTACAATTCAATTTTATTTGAATTTTATCCTTACTATTATTTTGTTAAATCACAGGCAACCAATGAAGTGTTTTTGAGAGGTACAATTGGATTTGATGGCTTGTACTGCTTTCATTCGTTTCAGCCTCAGCATCTTATCTCTTCTTCAACTAGTCCCACTAGTACAAATAATGTCTTTTCTATTTTGTCATCTAACTTCAATGTAAACTCATTATAGTCATATCATGTTTTTTCACCTTCCTCGATTTCAGCACCTATAAATGTATCTTCATTTTCTTTGTGGCATTGTAGACTCGGGCACCATGTTGCTGTAGTGGTTAAAGAAGTATTGTCCTTGTGTAATCTCTTAGTTCTAAATAAAAATGTATTTGATTTTTGTTCTACTTGTTGTCTTGGCAAAGCACATTAGTTGCATTCATCTGCTTCTATCACCTCATAAATTGCTCCTTTAGATCTCATTTTTACTTATTTATGGGGACCAACTCTTTTTATTTCCTCTGGTGGTTTCTTTTATTACATTAGCTTTGTGGATGCTTGCACAAGATACACTTGGATATATTTGTTAAAAAGAAAATCAGATGCCATGTCCATATTTGTTGAATTCAAAAAGATAATAGAACTTCAATTAGATAGGAAAATCAAATGTATTCAATCTGATTGGGGTGGAGAATTTCGTCCTTTCACTGATTTTCTTAAGTTTCATGGCATTACTCATAGACTCATTTGCCGTCATACACATCATCAAAATGGTATTGTTGATAGAAAGCATCGTCACATTACTGAACTTGGTCTAACCTTACTTGCTCAAGCCTCTATGCTTCTCAATTTTGGGATGAGGCATTTGTTGCTACTGTATATCTTATTAATAGGCTACCATCTTCTTCTATATCTTACACTATTCTATATACTAATTTGTTTTATACCTTACCTGACTACTCATTTCTCAAGGTTTTTTGCTGCTCATGCTTTTCACTTATCAGACCATATAATAGTCGTAAACTTCAGTATAGGTCTGTTGAGTGTACTTTTTTGGGTTATAGTCTTAATCATAAAGGATATAAATGTCTGGCTCCTTCTGGTAGGATGTATATTTCCAAAGATGTTCTTTTTAATGAGTTCAATTTTTTTTTCTGTCTCCCTACCTGTTTCTCCTCCTTGTTCTCTTGTGTCTTTCCCTTCTGCTACTCCTCCTTTAACTTCACTTTCCTCTGATTTCAATAAAATCATTCAACAGCAGTCTTTTGTTCCATGTTGTTCTACTGTTGGTCCTACAGTTTCCTCTGTTGTTACTCAATCTGTTTTTGTTCCTCTCAATTCTACTGTTATTTGTTTAGTTGTTCCTAATACCAATAATGTTGCTCCTGTTGCTTAATCTATTCCTCACTCTAATTGTGCTTCTGATGTGTCTCTAGTAGTTCCTAATACTAGTAGACCTCTTCCTGATGCTCAGTCTGCTCCAACCTTTAGTAGTGATCCTACTCCTACTATTTCTCAGTCTATTCCTACTACCATAGTTTCATCAACCTTGGTTCTAACTAATACTTCATCCACTCATTCTATGCAAACCAGGTCAAAATTTGGAATTTTCAAGCCTTGGGCTCTGTTATCTACTATTATTAATCCTTGCCCTGAAGAGCCTTCTTCTGTTAGTGAAGCTTTGTCTAATCCTCTTTGGAGAAAAGCAATGCAAGAGGAATAAGATGCATTGATCAAAAATAAAACTTGGTCCTTAGTCTCATTACCTTCTAACAGAGCTGTCATAGGTTGTAAATGGGTTTTCAAAGTCAAACAAAACCCAGATGGCTCAGTGTATAAGTATAAAGCTAGATTAGTGGCTAAAGGATTTCATCAGCAGCATAGTTTTGATTTTCAGGAAACCTTTTCTCCTGTAATTAAACCTGTCATAGTCAGAATACTTCTTACCTTGGCACTCACAAATGGCTAGTCAATTAGGCAACTAGATGTTAATAATGTCTTTCTTAATAGTATTCTTCAAGAAGAAGTTTATATGGTCCAACCATAAGGATTTGTTTCCACTAAAAAGTCTCTGGTTTGTAGACTACATAAGGCTCTATATAGACTTAAGCAAGCTCCTAGAGCTTGGTTTGAGAAACTTACACTTACCTTGCACAAATTTGGCTTTGTCAATAGTAAATGTGATCCCTCTCTTTTCATTCACTCAGATTCTCTTGCCACAACATACATTCTTGTTTATGTAGATGATATTATAGTCACTGGTAGCTCACCTACTGTAATTCAGAATTTGATTTCCAACCTTAACACAAAATTTGCTCTCAAGAATCTTGGTAAGTTGAGTTACTTTTTGGGAATTGAGGTCACTGAACTTAAGGATGAGAGTCTCCATCTCACTCAGTCGAAATATATTAAGGACTTGTTGACTAAGGTCCATATGTTACATTCGAAAGGCATCAGTACTCTTATGATTTCTAGTTCTAGACTCACCAAGTTTGGTCATTCCTTGATGGAGGATCCTTACCTATATCATTCCATAGTTAGAGCTCTTCAATATGTGACAATTACAAGACCTGAATTATCTTATGCAGTTAACAAAGTTTGCTAATTCATGTAGAATCCTTATGATGATCATTAGAAGGCAGTAAAAAGGATTTTAAGATGTCTTAAGGGCACCATTAGCTTTGGTCTGAATCTCTAGTCTAATTTGAAGTCTCCCTTCTCTTTATCTGCCTTCTGTGTGCTGATCGGGCCACTGATTTGGATGATCGCAGATCCACTTCAGGTTCTTGTATTTTTCTTAGTTCCAATATTATATCTTGGTGGTCTAAGAAGCAACGGGTGGTTGCTCAATCAAGCACTGAAGCTGAATTTAGAAGCTTGGCAAGTATAGCTGAATAAGTCTTGTGGATTCAGTCTTTGTTAAAGGAGTTACATGTTCTTTTCTCTACTCCAACCATATTTTGTGATAACTTGAGCACTGTAATATTGACACATAATCCAGTTTTGCATACTAAGACCAAACATATGTAGCTTGATCACATTTTTTCAAAAGGTTATCAAGACAAGCTTTTTGATATCACAATTGATGCATTTACCAAACCACTTTCCTTTGCTCATTTCAATGTGTTAAGACACAAACTCAGAGTCTCTGATCCTTTCAATTTTAATCCACCTTGAGTTTGAGGGGGGAATAATAGAGAATAAGTTGTAGTAAGTTAGTAGTAGTTGTTAATTTTCAGTTGTGGTTGTTAGTTTCAAGTTAGTTTCAGTTAAAGTTTGTTGAGTATATTAGATGTGATGAGCTAACATTGAGCTCAGCCTTGAGTAGCTATAAATATAAGTAATAGCTGTAAAGGTGAGAATTATCGAATTCATTTTACTCAATAATAGAATATCAATTGTTCTCATTTTCTCTTCATTTTCTGATATGAAAGTCTTCCTTAATTTCTCTATGAATTCTATCACTTAGAGGCTTTCTTTTTGTTAATTATATTTTCTCCTGCTTTGTGGCATCTTTGGGTAATGCATACTTCACTTGGTTTGCTTGTAGTTGGAATTGAGTTGAGCTCTATGCAAAGACTTTGGACATTTGTGGTGCTTTGCATTAGGTTCTTATCTCAGGTAACAATTTCAAATGTATAAATTCTTTCAGTTTTGACAATAAAGAATTTCCTTGCTTATACTCAATTATCCTTGTTCTACTTGCCCAAAAAAAAATCCTTATTCTATCCTCTAGTTAGATTGACATTTTTTTATTAATCTTTTGTCTCAAGTATTTTATCATAATATAATTTCTTATATTTCATCTATACTTCACTCTCATTGCCACTCCCATGCTTCATTTTTTGTTAGCAGAATGATGTCTCAAACCACACCAAAACTAGTTATTTTGCGAAACCACACCCATGGCCATTTGTCACTTTTTCATGATTATAGTTATTTTCTTTATAATTTTTATTTTTATGCTTTGGTAGAAATAAGATTTGTTCTCTTCCCTTGTTGGCAACCACACTTTGGTTCTGGTAGTTAGTAGGAATCTTTGTGTTTTTACTGTTTTAGCATTTATGACAACATATGGTGTGAAAAAGAGGCAGAAGTAACTTGGCATGGTATACCTACAAGTAGTAGAGTTATAAGCTTATTTGGTTGTGTGATATATGATGTCTCTTTATGAATATTATCCACAAATAAATACTTGTCTTTAGCAATTTGTTTTGTTTGCTCCAAATTATATGGTTTTGTTTGTTTTTGCAAAACTAAGTTTACGATTACCTAATTTTTTTCTCTTTTTTTTAAAACTATTTTTATGTTTCACAAGTGGAAGACCGGAAGGTAGATGGGATTTGCATAGCCCACTTAAAGTCTAAGCTTCTTATGTTTTAGTGCTATGTTTTGAGTTTGCCTTTTGAGTATAAGTATATAGAGACCTCATATATGTAACAAGCAAGCAAACGCTGCTATGCTTTTCAAATGGTGGTGGCGCTTTTCAGCTGAAGACAAACCCTTATGGAAGCGGATAATGTGCTCTACGTATAATCTAATCTTGGATAGACCGCTTATTGATCAGAAGTTATCTTCTAGAGGGGGTCCTTGGGCAGATGTTTACAGTATCACAAATTCTGGAAAGGAAATTAGTTAAATTTTTCAGCGCGGTTTTTGGATGAATGTGGGTAATGATATGAAGTCCTTGTTTTGGGAAGATAAGTGGATTGGTGATGGGTGTCTTAAAGATACGTTTCCAAGGTTGTTTGCTGTCTTATTGCAAAAAAATAAGATAATTGCGGAGTTCGGGGTGTGGGATGAGTTTTGTTGGAGGTGGAACTTTCTTTGGAGATGTGCATTATTTGTATAGGAGCTGCAACAATTTAATAAGTTGAATACTTTGTTATCCTAAGTTTCTTTTAATAGAGAAACTGAAGATAAGCCTTTTTGGAAATTTGACTCTAAAGGATCCTTTTCTACTAAATCGTGACGAACCAAGCAAACCAGCCGACGTTCTGGAACCGCGCCACTCAGAACACCCAGCTGCGCCTCTTCGCACCGCCCAATCAAGTTCCCATTGTTCCAACGGCCTTCATCTTCATCCCACCTCTGCAAATATCCTGAAAGTAATAGACCCCCCTTTTGTTTCATCCTTTCTGTAAGCTCTTGGATATTTTTATTTTTTATTTTTTTAAATACGAATAAGTGAATGGGTTGGGCTAAAGAGAATAAAAAATTTTAAAAAAAATGAAAAAAGTAAAAAATGATAAAATTAAGAAAGGTAAAAATATAAAATAATTAAATTTTTATAAAAAAGAATAAAATATGATTAATTAAGTTGTGATGAGCTTATTGATCATGTAACTTTTATATTCATCTGAATTATGACAGTTTAATGATTCAACTTTTTGAAACATAAAAAAGGTCAAATGAGTTTTAAAAATTTGTGATTGAACTTTTTTTTAGAAAAATAAAATAGGATTAATTGAGTTGTGATAGCTTGTTAATCCTATAATTTTTATAATCATCTGAGTTGCGACACCTTGATATTTTTTTAAAAAATTAAAAATAACCAACTCATAAGTATTTTCTAAAGAATTACGTAACTTTGAGTTCTTCATTGCATTCAGTGATACGTAGAAACATAATCTCTATTCTGTCAAGTCAAAATTTAAATTTTCACAAATTATTTATTTTTTTAGTTTTTTTTAATAAAAATGGTAAAACAAATATATTATGAGATTATTCAATTTTTCATAAATAATTTAGGGTAACCGTTTTAAGACGATGTGTTAGGGCTGTTGTGGGATTAAGTTTTCACCTTTTCCTATGCATAACCGACTCCCGAATCCAATTTGATTTCAAAGACTATTTTCTAAAGAGGGTTTTCTAATTTTTCCTAATTTAAATAAAATTGGTGGTGACTCTTAACAATTTATTTTGTTCGCCACTCCCACCGCGATCCCGGTCACAACAAATGGCAACTCCACTGAGGATACTTGAGAGTCAAGCCCGTATAAGTGAGTTGTGCAAACTTTTTGTGATCTTTGTATATTTGTTTTACCTTTTTCTTTTTCTTTCTTTTTTTTTTTTTTTACTCACCTTTAATTGTTTTTAAATTATTTTGTTAATAATTTTATTATGCAAACCATAGGATAGAGATTTTCTTTAAAATTTTGTTTTACAGAATGCGGCTAGTCTTTAGGTTTATGAAGGTTTGTATGCTCCCTACACCCACCGTATCTACACATTTATCACACACATCCGAGTGAGGCCCTATACTCGTGTCTAAGTGAAGTTTAAGTTAGGTAGAGGTCACGTAGTGGTAGCTATTTTAGATGTACAACATGTTTCTAGAGTGTGTCTTTTTCGTGAATGTCACACACCTAGTGATTTACCCATTTTTTGTGGTTAACATTCATAAATGGGACTTAGCTCTAGAGACCTTTAGAATGGTAGAGCCATCCAATGAAAGTTCTCACGAAACAGAAAAGACTAGTAGATCCTCAGGATAGAAATTCCTCAATTTAGGGCAATCCCTTAGGACACGAAATGAATGTACTTCTTTATCTAGCTATCCCTCATTCTTTTTTTTTTTAAAAAAAAATCATCATCTTGCATTTTCATGACATTCCTTGCATTCCAAAAAAATAAATCATGTATTTTCATGGCATACTTAACATTCTTAAAAAAATAAAAATAAAAATAAATCATGCATTTTCATGACATTCCTAGTATTCCAAAAAAAAAATCATGCTTTTTCATGACATCCTTAACATTCTTAAAAAATAAAAAATGAAAAATGGAAAAAATAAATAATGCATTTTCATGGCATTCTAGCATATAAAAAAAAGAAAAAAAATTGTTTTCATTTCATTCGTTTCATCTTATGCATCTCATTAATTTCATTCATCTCATCTCATTCTTTGTGTGATGTTACTGTGTTTAACAACCATTGCTCGACTAAGGAAAAAATACACTAATCAAACTTGAGTTCATAATATAAGGGCTTGAACAAAGCTCATAGCTATGGCAACCGGGCATGAAAAAAGAAATCTGAGCATGAAAATAGATGAGATGAAAAGGATAATGAATGAAATGACAGAGTCTCGGAGAAGAATAAAGGAAATGTTGTTGGCAATGAGGGAGACCCTCACCTTGATCGGGGCAGTCAGAAATATAGAAGTAATTGGAGCACATTCACACCTGCCAACTATCAATTATATGAGGACAAATCATGAGGTCACCACTAAGATGTCTTTTGTAGGAAGAACATTAAATACCACATCGCTAGTGACTCCTATCGGAGAAGAGTGTTATTTATTAGAGGGTACTCGAAATGAGGTTCATGGTAACACTGAGTTCACATGGGAACAACTGCATGTGTCCATCCCAGTGTCAACGGATTGGGACTGGTCATGTGGTAATTCAAAATGATAAGATAAAAGAAGAATGAATGGAAAAGATAGAAGAAGAAATCAAAACAATTAAGGGTCCCAACACCTATGGTCCCCTTTGGGGAGAAGAGTTGTGTCCTACTGCTAACATTATAATCCCAAAGGACTTTAAGGTTCCAGAATTCGACAAATATGATGGGAACACCATGACGAGCGCCGAACTCAGTCAAAATTATAACCGAAGTTATTACCTAAGCTTGTAGCACAGTGACAACACTGGATCGTCTCCTCAAGGATCGTAAATGCAATTTAATCAAATCAAGTGAAAGTTAGCAAAGGGGGGTTTGACAGTTTAAGATCGTACTTAACAAAATTAACGGAAGAAATGACAATTAAAGAGTAGTCAATTTAGAAACCTATCCAAAATTGGGTGGATTCAATCATAGACCCTTCATAAAACACTTGAAGCGCAATTGAATTGTTAATTTGGATCTAACCGAGATCTCTGCATCAAATCCAGAATTCATACTAGACGATCGTCTAGAATTCAATTAACAAGTGATAAACACAAATCCGCAATCGCACCATTCATGAAGATCTATGTTAATTTCAAGTACCGAATTCAATTAACTTAGGCACAAATCAGTAACCTAACCCTTTTCAATTCTGTGATTAATTTAGATCAATCAGTTCTAAGTTTCATCACAAATCTCAATCTTCATTTATGTGATTAGTTTAGATCAATTAGTTCTAAGTTTCATCACAAATCTCAATCTTAAACCAAGATCAAATCAGATCAACATAAATAGAATCACCATTCATGCATTCAAGATCAAGAAGAAGAAAAAGAAGAAGAAAGGAGGAATTCAATTACAAATCAAATACAATACATAACCAAGGTCTCAAGAATCCAAACCACAATCTCTTCAAGAGTTCTAAATTGACCCAAAGTAGCTTAGCCCTCCATTACCATGAAGGGGAGCATCAAAATATACAAAACTATGAGAAACTATGAAGAAGCAAGAAGAAACTTAGAGAGAAATGAAGGAGAATTACCGTTGTTCATGATAAATGGTGCCTTTTATAGAAGTCTAAGGTAACAAAATGACAAAGAGAAGTGGGTGGATGAGTGGATGAGTGAGTGGAGTGTTTGAGTGGATGGATTAGTGGGTTGGTTTAGTGGATTGGTTTAGTGGATGAGTGAGTGGAATGGTTGAGTGGTTGAATTAGTGAAAAATGCCAAAGGACTTTTGATGAGTGAGAAATTATGGACATGAATGGGTGAGTGGATGGATTAGTGGATGAGTGGGTAGAGTGGTTAAGTGATTGGATTAGTGTATGAGTGGATGAATGAGTGAGTTAGTGGATGAGTGGATTAGTGGATGGATGAGTAGATTAGTGGATGGATGAGTGGGTGGTTGAGGACGAAAATTTCGTGTCTGACTTGGAACCCAAAAACGACCCACTATACTTCAGAACCACGAAAAGTGTTCTTCATGAAAGTTGTAGATCCTTGTCTTGGCTATAAAATGGATAGCTGGTTCGTCCAATTTGGCTTCCTTAAGCCCAAGATATATCCCAAATACCGTAGGTTACTCAAACCCAACTTCAGCTCCTCTGTTCCGACTTGCAAGCTCAAAATGACCTACTAGACTTCTTTTTCTCAAAATGTGTTCTTCATGAAAGTTGTTTATTTGGATCTTGACTATCCACTGTCCAAATTTCAGCCCATTTCCATTATTACATCTTGAGATATGATTTTATGAGTGCACACTGTTCGGATTCTACTGACAGAACCCGTATTCTGACTTCCATGTAAACTTAGGTCCCTTAGACATCTGAATCGGACTTCGAGCTCTCATCAAAGTTGTAGAGCTTCCTCTTAGCTTTCTTACAAGGTAAAATTCATGTTCATCAGATATTAGGAACTCAAGTTATGGCCAAAATACAGAAACAATGTCAAATCTCAATAATGCTGAACATATTCAATTAGGACCAATTTGAGCTCAAACTCACAAAATCATACCAAACTCAATCAATTAAGAATATGGAAAGTGTAAATGACTAAACATAAGGGTTTCTTAATGAATAAAATATGTGATTATCACACCAACCCCTTTTCGACTTAAAAACATACATGACCAAAATGTCAATTTGGTCAAAGGACTAGAAGTTCCTTGTTAGCTTATTTCATGAAAGCTTAACTGGGTCTGCTTTGGAATGATGTATCCAACAAGACCTCTCTAAAATCTCTTCTTGGGATGACTGGGCAAACCTTTTTATGGGACAATATCAGTTTAACTTGGAAACAGTCCTAACTCGAGAATAATTGAGCTAAATACACAAAGTAAATAAGGAATCTTTTAAACAATATGCTCAAAGGTGGAGAGTCTTGGTGGCTCAAGTTCAACCCTCATTGATATTATCTAAGATGTGCTCATATTTCTTGGGAACCCTAGAAAATCCTTTTATTAGGGCAATGGTCAGAGTAGCCTATAAAGATTTTGCTGACTTAATCGCTGCTGAAAAAAGGATTGAGATTTTATCCAAAGTTAGGAAGTTGTCAGTGAGCAATACAAAGGATATCACTATTAAGAAAGGATTCCAGCCGAAAAAGAAAGAGCCTGAAGTGAATTATGTCTAACACCAACAGACCTTCAAACCTCGGTATTCACCACAATACCTAAGTCATCAACCTCCATATAATCCTAACCTTCACTTTCCATATCAAACACCTACACCTACTTATTACCCACCCTACCAAATTATGTCAACTACAAACATCACTCCAACTCCACAATTCTAAATCAGCAATACACCACAACTATATGTACCAACTTGCCTAACTTATACCTAATATCCATTTACCCCTCCGCAAAATTACCCAAGCCACCCACAACCTCGGCCAAACTTCTAAAGTCAAGGTCGCTTTCATTCTCAAAATCTACCCCATTTCCCAAAACTATCCATTTCAAACACATACTTATTACAAAGGCTGTTTGATGCTCACCTCATTTCTACAAATCTTATACGTCCTCTAGAACCACATTTCCCAACGTGGTATAACCTGAGTTTAACTTGCAAATACCACATGGACATCCAAGGACACTCAATTGAAGATTGTGAATCTTTCAAGAATGCAGTAAGGAAGCTAGTTGCTTATGGGAAGTTTGACATTGAAGAAGTAGTTGGACCTAGTATTGTCAACAACCCAATTCCTAATCATAGTGTGAGGAATGTGGTAAATGCCTTGGAGATTGAGAGATTACCAATAAGGAAGGTTATGAGCTTATGTATGCCAATGGCGAAAATATTTGAAGGGTTGAGTAAAGCAGGTTATGATATCACTGCACCAGCTACAACAATGAAAAAAAAGGAGAAGTATAATGAAAAGTCAAGTTGTGCTTATCATTGTGGCGGAATAGGACATGATATCGAGAACTGTCAGGACTTTAAGGTCTGAATCCAACAATTACTCGCTTCAGGGGTAATACAAGTTGGACAAGAGATAGTTTCCTTCGAAAGGGTCAATATAGAGCTGGAGGAAAGAATGAAGAGTATAATTTTGGAAAAAGAAAATGATGCAGCACATTCCTCACATGTGGGAAACATTTCCAGCACTGGTCGAGATAATCATATCTGAAGAAGTCATTCACCCTTCAGCAACTTGAAACCTCTGAACAATTTGAGATCTAAGGCTGTTAATTGAAGTAATTGCCATAAAATAATTTATGATGTTAGACTCATGTTAACTTTCTTGAAACATTAATGTAATGAATTTGCATGAGTGTCTTGTTTCCTTTCATTTTTATCACTTTGTCTTTCTTGATATTTATTCTCTTTCATTTCTCTTTAAAGCTTCCTTGTTAATTCTCAGTTTAGTATATATCAATAAATTCCGCGTGTGTAAGTGTTTTTTACAAAAAAAGGAAAAAAATAAAAAAAAAGAATCAAAAAGAAAAAAAAAGAAGCAAAGAAGTAATCACTTGGTATACACTATCTTTTTTTCTCAAAATTAAAGTTTTGAAAATAAACAATCATGATTTGAAAATGATGACTGTCAATTTTTCTCTATCTTTTACAAAATTTCATCATCTTTATTCTTTGTTATCCCTTTTGAGGTTGAAAATTTCTTCAATAAATCCTGGACTAGAGGTTAGTACAAAACAAAAGTTAATTGTCATGTTGACTATTATGAAGCATAATGGATAAAAAAGAAAAGGTGAAAAAAGTAAGAAGTAAAAATAATAATAATAATAATAAACAAAAAAAAGAAGAAGGAATGAAAGGAAATGAGGAAGAAATGAAGAATAATAAGAGAAAATTATGTTTGAAAGTGCGAAAACAGTTGACAAAGTTTAATTTTAAACAAGGATCCTTTATTCTATACAACCTTTAAATACTTGTTTGAGTTTTATATCTTTCTTTTCACGACCCCTAGCTTTGGCCATGTTACAAGCCTCAAAAAGTCCATTTTGATCAATGAAGATTTTTTGTTATTTTTGTTAATTTTAATTTTGAAACAAAGGTTACGCTCATCCAAGTATTTAGTTCGTTGCTCCTTTAAAAAAAAGAAAAAGAAAAAAAAGACTTATACTAGGGCATGTTTCTACCTTGTTTGAGCTGGCTTTATATTGGGGCATTCTTTTCCCTGGTTCAATTTAACCTACACTAAGGCAAATCTTTTGGTCATTAAGACAAGTTCCTATCCTATTCAATTCTATCTTAAACTAGGGCAAATTTCTTTTTGTTTAATTTGACCTTACACTAAGGCGATTTTCTGCCTATTCAGTTCAGTTCTAGATTGGGACAAATTTTTCTTTAGTTCAATTTGGCTTCATCAAATCAATTCATATCGAGTCAACACCTCTTTGAATCACATATCATTGTTTGTGTCTTTTTTCATATATATCATTTTGTGTGGTCAAACTCTCAAGACCAATCTAGAAGTTGTTCACTTAGTAAATTTCTTCTTTGTTATACTTTTGAATCTATATATGTTTGTTACGTAATGTTTCAAATAAGGTGAACATGAGTACAACAATGACAATCCCATGACGAACATGGCTTAAACTGGGGATACCCAAGCAAAAAAAGAAAAGAATTCGTTAGACTGAAAAAAGGGAAAAGACAATTTAAGTAAAAATTAGGGCAAATAAATTAACACGACTTAAACTAGGGCAATTTGTTTAGAAACTTTGTTTGCATTCAATTGGCCGCACTGAGACAAAATTTCTGAAGGATTAAAGAGACAGCGGTTGACTCATCAAGTCATTGCAGGAAATCAATTGAATAAGGATCAAGGAATAAATAATGGGACAAAAATTTGCTCACAAAGACTTAATAGCTTCAAGCAAGGGTTCACAACAAGGGATGAACATCTCACTTTTCAAAAGAAGAGATAAAAAAAAAAAAAAGAAATGAAGAAGGAAAAAAAAGAAGTCAGTAGTATTCCAAGTCAACCAATGGGTCTGATGAAGAAAAGCACATGAACAAGGGTTTGATTGGTTAAAGCTTTCCAGAGTCGTCGCTAGTAAGAATTAAAAAAAAAGAACAAAGAAAAAATGAAGAAAAAAAAAGATAAAAAAAGTGAGAAAGAAAAGAAAAAGATATTTAGTCCACAAATGGTTTCATGTCATTTTGAACGCATCGGCTGCATACATCATTGAGTGCATCGGCTTCATGCATTTTGAGCGCATCGACTCCATGCTTTTGAGCGCATCGACTCCATACTTTTGAGCGCATCAGCTCTATACATTTTGAGCGCATCAGCTCCATGCATCATTGAGTGCATCGACTCCATGCATTTTGAACGCATCGACTCTACTCATTTTGAGCGCATTGACTCCATTCATTTTGAGCGTATCGGTTCCATGCATCATTGAGCGTATCAGCTCCATCTATTTTGAGTGCATCGGCTCCATGCATTATGAACGCATCGACTTCATGCAGTTTTAAATTCTTTTGAGCGTATCAGCTTTATGCATTTTGAGCGTATCAGCTCTATGCAATTTTAAATTGTTTTGAGTATATCAACTCCATGCATTTTGAGGTTATCAGCTCTATGCAGTTTTAAATTCTTTTGAGTGTATCAGCTCCATGCATCTTAAAGTCTTTTGAGCGTATCAGCTCTATGCATTTTAAAGTCTTTTGAGCGAATTAGCTCAATGCATTATAAATTCTTTTGAGAGTATCAGTTCCATGTTTCTTTAAATCTCTGTCACTTATTTTGAGCGCATCGGCTCCACACATTTTAAATTTCAGTAATTTCTTTGAAGCGCGTCGGCTCTTGTCATTTACTTTTTGAGCGCATCAGCTCTTGTCATTTATTGTTGAGCGCATTGGCTCCTGTCATTTACTTTTTGACTCCTGTCATTTATTTTTTTGAGCGCATCGAGTCCATTCATTTTGAGCACATTAGCTACTGTCATTTAATTTCATAACACATTGGCTCCTGTCATTTAATTTCTGAACGCATCGGTTCCTTGCATTTTAATTTTTGAGCGTATCGGTTCCTTGCGTTTTAATTTCTTTTGAGCGAATTGGTTCTTCGCATTTTTGCTCTCACATTATTTTTCCCAGACAAAATTTGAGTTTATGTCTTTACTCGTTCATTACCATTATAAAATGAAAGCTACGATTATTTTTTTTATTTAGTAAGAAACAAGTAAAGAAGGGTAACTTTGAACATTCAATTTTGTCTGAGGCATTTTTTTTTAATGAAATTAAGAGGAAAAGGACCAAACTTTCACCTATTGGCCAATTATCCAACCGAATTAACCCATAATCCAATCTGTTGACCCATTAGCCTAACACTCATCCTAAACAAACTATAACTTATCATCTTAAATAAATTATCATCTTAAACAAACTTTAATATCATCTTAAACCAATTCCAATCACACTCCAACTTAAACACTTCAATCTAATCCCCTTTTAAAAAAACTCATTTACCCATAACCTAACCTTAACTTACACATTTAAAGCTTTAATACTTTTCTGCCAACGACCATACTTTTATTTCTGTCCATCACGTTAAACCAGTTTATTAAACCCGGATAAAAATAGTTTATTAAATAGAAAATTGGCTGGTATTGTTTGTTTTTACTCGGGTCATCTCAATCCTGTTTTTTATCCGGTTCATCGGATTTTAACCTAGTTTGGCTTAAAAATTGTTAGTTTTTCAAATATGTTCAACTTAACCGACTAGAAGCCCAGTTCATTTTCATTTTGGCAGTTTTATAAAAAGAAAACATAGTAATAGATATTCATGTAATCTACTTAAATCATCCATTATTACTTTTTATGTACATTTAAAAAGTTTTTTACATTATGAAGGATTTTATAGAATCTTAAACATTCAAGTAAAAAGAAAGAAAATCATAACTTTACGCACGTTCCCTTTAACTATTGAATAAAATGCTACACATTACAGCCAAACAATTATACAAATATGAGATGAGACACCTTCTGATTGACTTATTCAAAATTTAATTTGATTTATTGCTTTTAGAAATACATCTTGTGTCGGAAAGCATTTTATCTGCAATAAGAATAACAAATGAATTTGAACTTAATTTGAATGAGAGCTGAATAAAATTATGAATAAAACTTAGATTTATTTTTTACGTTTATTATATTTATTTTATTAATTAAACTATCACATATGTATATTTTTTCTAAAAAAAAAAAAAAAAATTAATAAACATATGTAATAACTTATTTAATAAAATAAATATAATGAACATAAAAAAATATACCTAAATTTTATCTTAAAATTATTAGCTCATTATCATTTATCAGGATTACCAGCTAGGCACCTTAATTTTGAATTAGAGCTGCATATAAAAGCACATTCCAAGTATCAGGAACACCAGGTAGACACCAGTGGCTGCAATCCATGTCCCTATGCCCACCATGTCCATAAACAGATGGGTGGCCATCTTTCCTCAGCTGTGACAAGGTAGTAATATTGAGCAAATACACAGGCTTTGACATGGCTCCTAGCACTTTCTCTAACACCAACTCTGCTGGGTGTGAACCTCCTGGATACTTGAATCCAAACACTGGCCGAATTTGACCCTCACAAAACTTTGCACCTCGTTGCCCCCATTTCGATCCACTGGAATAATTCAGAGAAAGTGAATCCCAATTCTACAAACTTGTACATTAATTTCTTGTGTTTTGTTTTTTTTAAATATAGTTTTGTGTGATTTTATTCTTTTATTCTTTTTTATAATGAAAACACACCTTTTGTAAATATATTTTTCTGAAGAATGTTAACAATATATTTTTTAAATATTTTTTATTACTTATTTTACTATTTATTTATCTCATACACTTAAATAAATTATTAAAAAATAAATGTTAACAACATTTACTTTTAAATAAATAATAAAACAAATATTAAAAAAATGTTTAAAAAAATAAGTTACTAACATTTCTCTATTTTCTTATATGATAAATGAGGGCTAAGGATATGCCGCGCTTGAGCCCATTATATTTGGGGTCCAATTCTGATCTTGTTTAAGCTGACCCGTTAGTTTATTGCTTCTTGGGCTTTCCCATAAATGTTAAAACATAAAAATTGACTTTGACCACTTTTTTTTTACAAGAAACCAAATAGAAAATCATTATTATTATACGAAAATCCGATGTCAATAACAAATTAGTAATTCGATCAAATAAAAAAATTAACAAATTATTAATTACTAGGCACATCATGATATTCAAAAGCTATTGAACCAAACTGATGGCAAAGTTTGGTTAATCTTCTTGAACTCATTGATGGAATTAAAGTTAATCAATAAATTATACATAGATGTCAAAAGACAAAAAGAAGTTACAAATGGATCAGGATTCTCTCTTGTTGTCAAAATATAAGAGAGATCCTGTCTTTTATTAAGTGAAAGGATTTCTCTTATTTTTTGACAATAGGAGAGGATTGTGATTCGCTGCAAATTGTAACTATATCAAGAACAAACTTGTTAGCAAGTTTGTAAATATAGGATCTCAAAAATAGTTTTAATAAATTAAGTCACTTTAATAAATTGTTTTGAAAAATGTCTCTAAAGAAATTGATTACAGAACTTTGTTATTTTTCATCTCATTATGGTGCATTTAGTGTCCAAGGAGCAGATACTTACTTTAGATGATCTGGAGAGACTCCTTGGAAGAATACCCTTGTTTTGTTAGGGTCAACATTGTCTTCAACCCACTTGGCCCATGTTTTTAAGCCTTTCTCGTATGCAACCAAACGATTCATATCTCTGTATGTACGGTTTCCTTCTTGAATGTAATCCCACCTGCAAAGTTAAAGCATATTAAGGGAAGAGAAGACATCAAATTGATCGTACCAAACGTGATGTTTTAAATGCAAAGCTTGCATGTAACATGATGAAGAGTGTCTCTGGCTATGGGGTTCTACATACGATTGTTTTCTTCCTGTGTGAAGCCACCAATGCCAAGAGTCAAATATCAATATGTCGGTTCCTTTCCACATTTTTCCGGCTTCAATTGAATCTAGTTTCAGGACTCGACCAATACTTTCACTTACAGTATCCACCAGAAATGCATTGCGGGAAAACATAACCTTAACATCATAGCTCTGCAAATTACGTGGTATGCAAACAATGAGTCATGTGGTATTTGATTCAAGAACTACCCTCATGTAAGTTTGTTACTGAAAATAAGTTTCTGATCCAAGTTTAAAATTTAATCCATTATTATGATATTTGAAAATTCTATGTAAAACACAGACCAAACTATGTTTCTAGACTATCATGTTTTGCATGAGTCAAACATATGCCAAGTGAAAATGCATCTTTTTACAACGGACTTTGCTAGAAAACACTCGAGCTCCTATACGATCGAGTGCTTTAGCCACTTGATTGATAACTTTTGTAGTGAGATCTAGGTGTTTTAATTGGCAAAAACTATAAAAAAAAGTTATTACATTGTTGGTGCTCAATTGCTTATACGCTAAAGCCTTTATAGGGTGGTGATGCTGAAGGGTCGAGTACATGAGAGCTTGAGCACCAACAATGTAATTTTTTTTTTTTATAGTTTTTGTCAATTAAAATACACAAATCTGCAAAAGTTATCAATCAAATGACTAGAGCACTCGAGCGTATAAGAGCTCGAGTGTTTTCTAGCAAAGTCCTTACTATTTTTTTCTCATTCAACTTCCATGTGAAAAGACCTCAAAAATAAAACTTGTTCAATTCATCTAATAATTAGCTATTTTAGTCAGGAAAACAATTATGCTATATAATAGAAACGTACGCTCAAAAGTTAGTGTAGTTTTCCCCCCTCTAATTGTGTCGGTGTGTTTTCAATAATTATGTTGTTTCTTCTGTTTTTGTTTGGGCAATTACAAAACTTTAGATTATTTTTAAATGATGGATACATAAGCATTACATTATTCTTTTTTTTATCAACACCAACTTCATTGGATCAATCGTTTGGTCACATTTTTTGCCTGCATATACGGGAATCTAATATCTTAAATTAATAAATTACGAGACTAGCTGTTAGGAGGGATTATTAATTCATTATATCTCCTTGCATTATTGCATTTAAACTGTTATTACTAGACTGTGAACCCCTATATAATTCCAAGACTATCTATGGTTGCACTTGCAACCCAATTAATTTTTTGTAATTAATCAGTTAAAGTCAGAGGAAGCAAAGCCACCTCAACACAGATAAAGTAGTTGGGGTGAATGGGAATGTGTGTAGATTTCTTAGGTTTAAATTGTGATAATGATTCTTCCTATACTAAATCATAATAAAAGAGAAGAGGAAGGAAGAAAAAGTTAGAGGTGACAAAGATTTAACCGGGAAGTTGAAGGTGGAGAAACCTCCAGTCCTCACTGAGGTGTATTTGGCATGTGGCACAGCTGTGTGAAGCATGCAAGTGAGTGATTGCCATTGATTCAAACTCAAGGAGTCCCCCACAAACAAGATACTCTTCCCTCTAAGTCTTCTTAAGAAATCTTCACCATTGAATCTGTACACCAACCAAAGTTCATTCCAATCAAAAGTGGGTCCATTTTAAATTACATGACCATAATGATCATTTAAATTGTATTTTGTTGGGATCTAATATGGCAAGTGCTGTCTATTTAAGGACAAAACAGATGAAAGCAACGTTACAACAGCTTCCTCTCAATGGAGGAAGTCTCCGCGCAATTGTGCACTTAACTTTATATATTAGTTCAGATATACATATAAGCCTAACAATCGAAGCCAACCATTTGGTGCTTGACAACTTGCAGGGAGACCATGAACTGGACCGGACTAGACCATGAACCGCCTATGTTTCCATCTGATCATTTCTTATTATGTTGTCCGGTTCGACCTTGGTTCAACCATCAATTTAGTTAGTTGAACCATGACGCAGAGCTCTTGTCGATTCAATCTCTAGTTCAGTTTTTAAAACATTGATTTAAATTGTGCAAAAGGAACAGAAGTGTCTTCTGGTAATTAGAGGATCACGGCACAATCATTGTTAGTCTTTAATTAATAAGATGAATAATAGGTAAAGAGAAATCCAAATATGGTTGAATAAAGTTAACTGAGGATGTGCCAACAAGCTTGTTTCTTAACTGGCACTGCTCCCAGACTCCAGTCTCAAAGATTAGGGTGCACCTCTAATATAACCACACACAAAAAAAGTCTGATTAATGCTTCATATGACCCTCTCATAATTACAACTCAATTTCAATTGTTTCAAACAAGAGCAGAGTGTTTTTCTTTTTTCTTTTTTGTTTTTGGTATATTTAAAAGATTAATTAAGTCAATAAAAGGACAAAAATTTCTGTAATGGCAGCAAAGAAGTGTAAACCATGCCAAAATTTAAGTTAGATCTTGTACATTATAAAGGAACAAAATGTATTACTAGAGAAAAAGGGATATACAATTATACTTTCTTGTGTTGTGTCTATATGATTGGTAGAATGGTAGTTAGCCCTCTAACTGGCCTAAAAAACAAGTCAAGTAAATCTTTTTCTTTCAATATATGATTTTCTCTAGATAGAATAGTAACAACTAACAAGTGGACCCTGAGGAAATGTGAAATCTACATCAAATGTCACATTCAAGTCCAGAGTCTTTGTAGTATGATAACAGAAGAGATCCAGAACTATTGTTTATCTTTTGCCTCGTTACTTAATCTCAATGTTCTTATTTTTCTGTTTTAATTTTACCAGAAACATCATTACTTGACAAATGTCTTTTACCCATAAAAGTAGCACTAATTGATTGGTTGTTGTTTGGTACTTTTCATGGATCAAGTCCCAAAATATAATTTGAGAGCACAAGGATTTAGAGTGGGGTCGTTCGAAGAAAAGTAGCACTAATTATGGTTATTTCCTCTCTAGCCTTAACTACATATAAACTATGATTGAAACTTCCTGTGAATTGAGAATTTCCCTTGAATTTGTTGAAATTCAATGGCCTGAATACTTGTATTATTCAGATAGGAGGTGGATGGGATGTTGGAAAGTACAAATGGTTCTTCTTTGTTAGTGAGTGAGTGTTCTCTAGCTCTGAAATGGCCATCCTAGTTCCTAGATATCCAACTAAGTGCAGAAACAATAAAGCTTGGTGTTTTCTGATCTTAGAGTTGCTAAATAGTACTTACCAATAATAGAAGGGAAGGGACAAAACATATATAGCTTTTATAGAGACCTCTTCAATAAGTAAAAATCACAAAGTTTTGGTCACAAGTATTTTTATCTTAGGAAAATAGGGCGGGAAAGAAATCATGTCCAATAAATGGAGCTTTTTCCAACCTGAGCCTGCTAGGCCTCAACCCACCTGCCCAGAAGAAACAATTTACCCTGATACCAAGGAGTTTCCTTCCATCAGTACTTTTGGCTTTCTCTCTGTTTCAACTTTGTTGGTGTTTTCTTTTTCTGCCTTATAAGTCAAACAACCAGCAGTTTCAAAGTAATAGACATGGAATACATTAAAGAAACCTGTAACACATGCCAAATGGCAGAAAAACTAATTTTCGGTATAGAATTTTTTTTAAAAAAAACGAATGGAATCACTAGAAAAATCATGCATCCATGACCATCTGATCATGTGAGAAATAATCAAATGGTATGCTGTGAAAAACTAAGTAAAAAGAAAGATAGCAAATAAGGGATGTATGTGTAGTTGTGTACCTTGGTAAGTTGCAGCCTGTGGGCTGCCATCTATACTTGAGATAGAATTTATCAGGACGACCATTCTTTTGACAATCAAATTCCTTCTCAATAAAGGGACATTCTGTTGTTTCATAAAGAGGGTATGAATCATCAACAACCCATCTACCATGAAACAAATTACAGCCTCTCTTTGCATAGCCTCTTGCTTTTTTGTGATAATCATCCCCATCTATCTGAATGAAAAGAGAAAGAAGCAGCACAATAGATATGGCAAAAGAACCCATGTGAGTGAAAACTGAAAAAGAAAGATGGAAAGGTGGCAGGAACAGTTGGTGGAGCTCAAATGTAAATGACTATGAAATGAACAAAGAGGGTGCGTTTCTCTTACTAGTAGAGGTGGTTTTTTTTTCCTTTGTTGTGTTTGGACTTTGGGTTTGGAATTTTATTAGTAACTGTGATATAATGGTTGGAACGATACGTGCCAAAATCGTGATGAAAGAAGCGGTTGCAAATTTTTTTGTTGTGGCTTTTTATTTATGTATAAACTGACATGTTAGAGGGATGCAAGTGAGACTCACAAAAGAGAGAAGCAGAGAATGCAAGAGAGGGAGATGGAGCTTGAAATTGATATAAACTAGGAATCGCGAAGAATCATCCTACACACTTTGAAGTTTGCACTCCAAATGGCTTAAGTGGGTCCCAGGAGTGCACTATCCTACATTTGATGATAGCAGTTAGAATATGAAAAAGAGGGAGGAAAGAATATTATGAAGAGTTTTGCTATATACTTTTTTAAATAATATTCTTCTATGTTTAATAAAAAGTATTAAACGAAAAATTAAATATATTTAATATTTTGAGTACATAAAATATATTTAATAATTAGAAATTTTATTAAGAAGATTAATTTGGAGTATTTAAAATTATTCTATAGTAAAAAATTTCTTCTATTGCTATCTATAATAATAATAATAATAATAATAATAATAATTAATTATTATTATTATTATCTTGAGATTTGAGAAGCAATTAATGATATTATTAATTGTCAATTTATTAATTAATTATTAAATATAAAATTACTTTAAGAAATAATTAATGACATTATCCATATATGTTTTAGCAAAAAATATTACCAAAATCTTCTTGTTTTCAAACTAATTAATGTCGTAGTTTTGGCCACGGTGGCATTTTTTTATTTTATTAATGGGATCAATTGCGTTGGCGTATCCACGTAAAATGGATACCTTGTATCAAAAAAAATACTTTATGAAAGTAAATGGGTTAATGGCCCAGGACACAAGAATATATTCAGATGGTGGGTTGGTCCTCGAATAAAAATATGAGATATCAAGAGGTTTAGAGATCGTTTATAATCTTGAGACGACCCAATATATCCTTTTTGGCATATTTTTAAAATTTTTAAAATAATATAAATAACAAAAATGAGACAAAATAAAAATAAATTTTAAAATTAATTATTAGTATTTTATTATTTTAAATTTTTTATATTTGTTATACAATTTTTTTATAACCATGTTATATTTTATTACACTTTAATTGTATTATACTTTAAATCTCCTTTATCATAAACCTCCCCATCGGGATAGAATTTGAACTAAATAGAGAGGATAAGATAGGTGATAATTGATTTATCCTATCCTTTTCACCAAACAAAGATTTTAGAAGATATAAAAATTGATTTGTCCTATCTCTACAAAATTAATTTACGTTAATAGTTTAACAGATTCTATAAAAAAATTATATATGAGTTTCCCCTAAAAATGACGTTAAAAAATATTTCATCCTGTATAATGAAACATATTTATATATATTCAATTCATATGAAAACACATATAAGATGCATAAACAAGTACATATAAATACGGTAATCCTTAATCAAGTAAATGTAATAAAATGTAGTACATATACATCAATGAGAAGGGCCGAGGGTCGGAACGTGGGGTCGTGATGGGGATCGAGAAGAAGGTCACTTTGTGAGTGATGAGGATATGGTGGGTAACGTATCGGTGGATATGGAAATGACGGTGTCGGGGTAAAAGTATATTATGGTGGGTAAGGGTAAGTAGGTGGTGGGTAAACACTGGATATACGAGGGAGGTGGTGGTGAACGGACGGTAAGTAGCGGTAGAATGTTTAGGCACGGCGAGAAAGTCATCGGAAGACGTAGTCGTGATCAGTCTTGGTTAACCCTCTTACGGCGGGGTGCTTCATCATTTGCTCGGATGGTCGGGAATCTCATCTGCGAGGAGGAGGGCGGACGTAGGTGATCTAATGTGATGCGATCATGCTCCCTGAGATAAGATGTCCTATTGAAGGCTAGCCATACTAAATGAACTAGGGTTCCTAGCCGACCCATAGACGTTCTCTGCAATGTCGACCTAAGATACAAATATAACACGTCATTATCAATATAAAATACAAAATGTTCAAAACAAATAGCGAGAACATATTGGTAAAAAGCTTACTGACCCCAATGGATGCACCGGTTCGGAAATCCAACGCACAGTGTCCGTACGTACCGGCGCATGTACTCGAGCGTGCGGTAAGGGGAGCTTCCAAAGGCCAACCATCAACAACCGTTCCGCCGCGCATCCCGGATGGCTATGTGTGCAAGGTGTGTGGCTCGCCAATCCACGTCGTGACGTCCGGCCAATGTAATCGAGTGTAACTCGTCGGGTTAGTGTGGTCTCTGTGGTATTGGTTGGTCCGGACCAAGCCGAATCACCTATGGTGCCACTCAACAATGTGGAAAAAGATAAGTGGAACCACTTGCCCGGATATATGTCTCTACCCGCGACACGAAGGCGGCGCGGTGAAGCCACAATCTCATCCGTATATGGCCGCCATGTTATCTGCAATCACAATTGTATAAAGAATTATAATGCAAGACAATTAACTTATTTAAATCACTATAAATAGATACTGACCTCATCACTCTTCATCTGATCAAAAAACCGACGGTAATATGGAAGCACCCCCATCGGTGTCTCAATCAACACCTTATGTTTATGCCACTTATATATATATGTCAAGGTCATACGATGTCAAGACAAATAATATATATAATAAACTAATGTAAAGATATGTTGAGAAACTCACCGAAATCCCGGTGGACGTAGGGGACCACGGGCGGCAATGTGGCGGCCACAAGAAACAGGATCAGCATCATCCACGAGTGTAGGGACAAGGGCGGGAAATCGTGCCATAGATGCGCAAAAAGTATGCAAGCACCTCCCGATCTCGTCTTGCACATGTAATCTGTGGCCTTGCACTGAATACAAATAGGCCAAAACCGCCGATCCCCGGTGTATCTCCCGGCAACGGTAAAGTCCTCCAACGGAGGAAGGAACATCATGTGCACGTATCTACCGAGAATGGTCGGGAAATAGCAATCCCCGATCAGCGAAGTATGTACGCCGTGCACACCACATCACATAATCGTCTCGTCGGCGGGGTAAGTCATGTACGGAATGCGCTCCCGAGCCACGACATATCAACACGTCCACCTAATACGTGTGACTCGGTTGCGATCCCAACAAGGTCTGACATAGTTGCATCCAATCTCCAATGGGATGTACGACCAATAACTACATCGTCATCAATGGGAAGTCCGAGATAATAGCAATGTCCTCCAATGTGATGGTGCACTCTCGGTAGGCATATGAAAAATGTGTGTCTCGGGCCGCCATCTCTCAACTAATGTTGTAATGAGGGAGTGATCGATGGTGCAATACCCCGTATGGGCAACCCCACGAAACCGCCCAGCTCTAGGTATGGCGGTATCCGTGATACGGGTCCATATGTACGAATTTATGAGCACGTCGACACGCGGATGACGATCGGTCTTCCTTGCCATACATGTTGTGATACATGAAAGTCCTGCATCTCTAGTGCGATAGGTCCTCACGGGCACAGGCGCGAGTGGAATGTCATGTCTCACGTTGTAATCAAGCAACCAGACAAGGACATTAGGTAAGTCTTCAAATAATAGAACATTCTATAGAATCGAATATACATATTAAATATGAGTGTATCAAGCATAAATTAATAGACACCGGTAAAAGCACAATAACGTAGATTATCAAATTACATCTTGAAAATATTCAATTACACATAAATAGTCATTCATTACAATACAATGCGAATTAACTTATGTCCTAATCAAGTGGATGGCCACGCTTGGTCATTCCTCAAAGAAGTCGATCCACCACGACGACAACTACGAGAGTTATGTCCAGATTCACCACATTTTCTACATCTTTGTCCGGTCTGGTTCGCGCCAATCCATCTCATTTCTAAGTCGAGTTGATTTGGGTCGACCTTTAGATCGAAGCAATTGACGATCGGGTACCAATGTAATCGTCGGATGGTGGCCACCATGGTTCATCCTTAATGATACCCCAGTCCATCTCATACACCTTGTACAAAGAATGCATTTTGTAAACATGTGCACATATTGAAAAGCGTCAAGTCTCCTGGAAGAACATCTTTGCAATTGCATGAGAGCAAGGGAAATGCAACGCTTGAAAAGCCACGATCACACGTGCCCTGTTGAAGGTTTAGGGAATATTTAACCCCACCTATTTGTGTTATAGGGTTGAATGCCTCTTCGACCAAAAATCGGTTATTTGTATATCAAATCGACGGACTTGGTGAGAGCTTGCCTTGACACGTTTACGTTCCAACTTTTCAAAAAATCATCGGACCAATCTACCCCATCAACAAGTTTTTCGTTTGCATCATCCTTACGATTAACAAAGTACTCTACCAATTTGTAATATGTCATCCGAACAAGTCTTTGTTATTGGTAGGTTTACGCCACCTTTCAATACCCCATTCATACACTCGAGATAAGTTCGTCGTCATATGACCAAATCTGTGGCCACCATCATCATATGCTAAACTCCATTGTTCTTTTGGAATCGAATTAATCCAATTTGCCATTTCGGGAGTAGCGATCAATTTTTCCAACCTAGCCTCAAATTTGAATGCAATTGGTTCATACCATGATATTAAAATATGGAATGAATTGATGTTAGTAACTAAATTGTAGTTTGATAATTAGTATAGTAAACTCATAAACAATGTCAAATATTTAATTACCCGTGTTAATCGGATATTTCTTTAGTGCCAGGTTGCGAAAGGCGCTATTAAAATTTAGGATGAGAAAACATGATGCGTACGCGGTGCTTGCCATCCCAAATGTGGATTTTGAATGTATGATGCCTTGATGTCGATCAGATATCAAGCAGACCTGTTGTTGTGTGACATGTGTTCGAATCAATGCTAAGAACCAACTCCAAGCATCCTTTGTTTCCCCTTCAATAATGGCAAATGCAATGGGCAGAGGTTTTCTATCGCCATCCTGTGTTGTTGCAATCAATAGTTTATGACGATATTTGCCATACAAATGAGTGCCGTCAATCTGAATAATGGGCTTACAATATTGGAATCCAACAACACATGGTTTGAATGTCCAAAACAACCGATGGAATACAAGTTTTGAACGGTCAACTCTATTGACCTCGACATGTCTCTTTGCATGACAAGTAACCATCTAGGCAATACCGCATAAGAATTATCCCAGTCTCCAAATACTTTCACAATGGCAATTTGTTTTGCCTTCCAAGCTTTCCGATAGGACACGTCATATCCGAATTGACATCGAACCCTTTCAATAATTAAGCATACAGGTATATCGGGTTTTGCTTAACCATCTCTCGAGAATGCAAGAACGGATCATACGAGAGTCTAACACGGTGATCTTGTGAAATGGTGGGTTGACACGGTTGTGAGGCCCATTATATTTTCGAATTTCCCACAAGTTTGATTTCTTGCTTAGAATGGCCCTAACCCTCCAATTACAACCATCATCACTCTAGGACACTTAACAATTAGGCCAGTGTATATCAGAATCCTCAACCTTGTAATTTCGGTGTCTAATAATGGAATAATGTTTTAGGGCCAAATTGACTTCTTTAGAGGAAAATTGTAATCCGACATATAATTCTTCATCGGACTCCAAATACCACGAGAATCTAATTCACAAAGATTATCGGATGTATTGGCGCATCAATTGATTTCGTAAAAGCGAGGGCATGGAGGCACGTATGTAGATTCGGGAGCAACTACCAATGGAGGGACTAGTTGTTGTATATTTACTTCGGGGTCGGATTCATCTTCTTCTAAGTCGGTGTCCGTATCTTCACCCTCGGGCATCTCCCTTCATCATCGCTTGTGTCAGATAATGCATATGCCATAAGCGGGTTATCGGTTTCAAGGTCCAACCTAAATGAACTCCCTTCAGGCATTGCGGACGTACCAACTTCTTGAGATTGTACTAGGACGGGAGCATGTGTCATGGAGAATTGAGTGTTAATAGGGTACGATGATTAAACAAGATTTTAACCCTGTTTTTGAAGAGCTTTGACGTGCTCATTGTGCTCACTTGTTTCGTCTCGACATACAACTCATAGAAGTTAAGTTAGGATCTTGATCAAAGCAATCAATCATGCAAGCAACATCTTCATCATCTTCTAATGGAAGAGCTATCCATCTTAGAACATTACTCCATTGTGGAAATCATGTACATAACACTAGACAGCTGACTTGATTTTCTTGGAGCCTTAATTTTAAATGAATTCTCCTTTTTAAAAGCTCGATAGTCGTGTCACGTTGAATCATGATAGACTTGGGACGAGGACCTTTGTACATTAGATCCTCTTCACCTTCATACGTTCTCCCATTGTAGTAAATGAGAACAACAAGGTGTTTTCTTTCATCTTACACTTCGAATAACAACAACAACACAAATAATTTAATTTTGTACAAACAAATACTAAAAACCTACTAAATAACAA
This sequence comes from Ormosia emarginata, assembly GCA_029884605.1. Lineage (NCBI taxonomy): Eukaryota > Viridiplantae > Streptophyta > Magnoliopsida > Fabales > Fabaceae > Ormosia > Ormosia emarginata. The sequence continues at coordinate 14,785,282 of JAQQTP010000086.1, forward strand.
TAAAACATATATCATACATACACAATTAGTAATAATAATAAAAGAAACAAACAAATACTAAAAACCTACTAAATAACAATAAAACATATATCATACATACACAATTAGAACAATAATAAAAGAAATAATAGTAATAATAATAATAATAACAATAATAATTATAATTATAATCAATAATAATAGTAATCAATAATAATAATAATAATCAATTATTCTAATAATTAAACAAATATACATAATACATAAATAATATAGAAATTAAAAAAATATACAAAATATAATATATAATTCTAAAAACATAACAAATATACAAAATATAATTAATAAAATAACACAAGTTCATAAATAATAATTCTAATAATTAAAATATTTAATAATATATATAACAATAACAATAATAATCTAACGATAGAAATACTTACGAATATGATTCTCGGACAATTTATAACCACAGGAGAGTTTTAGAGAGAGTTTAGAGAGAATGAAATCTAGAGAGATGGTGAAAATTTGATAAATGAATGAAGATCGTGAGAGGGTGAGGGGGCGGGTTATAGGTCTTCACGTGGGATACGCCTTATCGCTTGGCGTATCCACGTGGAATACGCCATTGCGCTTGGCGTATCCACGTGGTATACGCCATTGCGCTTGGCGTATCCACGTGGAATACGCCAAGCGCCCTGGTGTATTCCACGTGGATCGCTAAGCCATACGACGTATTTACGCCAAGTGCATATGGCGTATCCCACGTATTGCGACAAAAAAATAAAAAAAATTAGTGGCCAAAAGCGGTGACATTTCGATAATTGGTTGAAAAATGGCATTTTGGTAATATTTTTTGCAAAAATGACTTGGCCAAAAAGCCCATATATATGTATTAAAAATATTAATTATTAATTATTATTATTAATATCAAATGTAAAATTACCTTGAAAAAAAATACTTTTAAGAAGTAATTAATGACACAAGAAATATTCAGATTGGTCCTCTAAAAATATGAGATATCAAGTTTGTGGAAATCAACTTAGTCGTTTATAATGTAAAATAATCATCAATTTAAGGATCAAATTTGATATCTAAAGATACATTATCGAAATAAATTGATGTCTATTTTAAACACTGAGTGACCAAATAGATGTCGAAAATCATTAGAGGACAACTTGATGTCCTTTGTATCTTTGAAGAACTAATAATTTGAGTATTTACTCTTCATGACACTATATATGTTATTAAATATTAATTATCAAAATTTTAAACACGTAAAATTATTCATTAGTCATTTCGTTCACATTAGTTTTAGTTAATCATTAAAGTTTCAATATATTAATGTAAAATGATTCATAAATAACCTAAGTAAATTTATAATTTTAAGAGAACTTTGTTTAAAACTGAATAGAAAAATTATCAAAATATAATTAACATTGAGTTAAAAAATTATTAATAAATTTGTAAAAGAATAAAAAGAAAAGAAAAGACAGAGTATCAAAAATATATAGGTTTTTGTAAAAATAAGTTTTATCTTGTTTAATATGTTAAGTTTTAATGATGACAAATACAAGATAAAAAGAATGATGTTGATGCTACATAAATGTGCTTAATAGATTATATTGGATCATGCATGATCATGTACTCTATCTTGTTATATTATACGAATATATTTTATTCATTTTATAATCATCTCACTAGGCTTCTTAAGGTTCAATTAGGCTTAATTAAGTTAGTTTTGTCACATTTTATGATATTGAGCTTAATTGGATCATTGAAGAAATTATTACTTGAATTGACTTTAATTTGCTTAATTGCATCTTTCATTAAACTAGCTATAATTTGAGTTATAAATATATAATTGATGTGATTCTGGTCTTGTTGGAAAACTAAGACAATTCTCTACAACTTTCATGAGACCTCAAGAGTCAAATCACACGTTTGGATAATTTAAATTGGAGTTGAAGCCAGATCTAGAGTTCTGAACTTGACAGTCTGACTTATGCGCACTCATTAGACCATATCTTGAGCTATAAGATAATTTTTGGACTGAAATTGGTGCCATTGGAAAGTTAGGACCCAAATCTACAACTTTCATGAAGAACACAAGAGTCAGATCGAATCTCTTGGAGGTCATATTAGACTTGGAAGTCATAACAGATGAGTTGTAGTTGGGCTTGAACAGTATGTAGTGATTGAGCCATATCTCGGGCTGTAGGTGGTTTTAGGAGCTAAAATTTTACCAGAAGATAGTTAAGACCCTTATCTAAACTTTCATGAAGACCATTTTGCTTAATTCTGACGGCATTCATGAGATAAACACTGAATTATTTGGTGCTAGTGGGGAAACAAGGATCAAAATAATTTTTCACTCACTTATCATCATCAAACAACTTCTTTGACATTTACTTATCATCATCAAACAACTTCATTGTCGTTTTGTACTCCTTAAGCTCTATAAAAAAGAAGCATTGGCTGATCATTTTGATCATCTTAGCTTAGAGATCAAGATTATGCTATTGTGTTATTTGTTTCTCTTGTTGTAGTTTTCTTTGTTCTAAATTGAAGTTATGTTCATCTTTTTCTTTTTATCTCTTTCTTTCTTCTTGTTCACGAGTAACTAATTTTCATTTTGCTTGGGTGAAAGGGTGAAGTTTTTGGTAATATATTAAGTTTTGATTAATTTCTTTCTTGTGCTTAAATGATGTACTATCAAGTAATCATTATATGTGTTATATTTTATTTCTAATCAATTTAGAAACCCTCCTTGTAAAGTGAAGATTTTGATTCATTATAAACAAGAGGTTGACACAATGAATTCTTGAGCCTATTTATAAGTGTTGGTGTTAGTGGATAATTAAAGGAATCACAATATAATTACATATATAATCTTAAATGAACTTTGAATGTTATATTTTCCTATTGGAATCTCCATTATGTGTGGATTTTAATTGAGTTATAAAAAGAAATAATCTTGTTTTTAATTTATTACCAAGAGTGGATCTCTTAACCTAAGTAAATCTTTTTTTTTCATTTGTGAATAACTTTTATCATCTTTATTTTTGTGACAAATCTTTTTTTTTTTACTTCAGAATTTTTCTTCATCAATTCCCTATAGATCGACATAATTTCTCGAGAATTTATTACTTGAAACAACCTGCACTTGAGTTTGCAACTTTTAATTCGCATCATTATATTTCATATAAGAATCATACGTATTTTTTATAGCATCTTTTATAAGATATATCCAATAATATGTTATATGAGTTGTATTAAATTAATATTGAATTTGGCCCTATTTAAATACAAATATGCAAAATGTTCTTTGTTGCATCCTATATAGAGCATATCTATTAGTAATTGATAAATATCTTATTTGGATGTGCCTATGAAAGTCTTATATGTATATTAGACTAACTAGAGTTATACATTTATGAATCATGCATACAAAGATATTGAATTATGAATTTGGACTAACTATATTTATTTAAGTGAGTAATATTTTGTAGGATAGTTCAAGTTCCAAGAGTGAGCATTGCAACAAAAAAGTGAAAGATCACAATTAAGCTAAACTCAATAAGAATGAAAATAATAAGATGTTCCAAGTATTTGCAAAATTTGAATAAAAGAAATTTTTGGAAGCTTTGATTACATCAAGAAGCCTAAGGACTAGAATTGGTATATTTTTCTTTTAGACTTTCTCCTATATAAAAATAGAGGTTTTACATGAAAATAACTCAAATATTTTTTTAAATATTTAAAAATGATTCTTATATGTTAAAATGCGTTTTGAAAAGTTAGTCATGATGGTAGTTTAAAAACTATGAAAAATAGTTAAGTTTGAGTTTTGAAAAATTGACCTTTGGTTACAATTTTGATCATAACTTTCAAAATACTTTGAGTTTTGTTATGAAACTTGTTTCATTTGAACATAGACTCAAAGATCTTTTCAATGAGTGGTCATTCCTTTAAATGGATAAGAAATGAAGAAGTTATGACCTTTTAAAGTCAGTTTTCAAAACTAGAGGTCATGTAATCGATTACCCAAGTCCTGTAATAGATTACAACTCTGGCAGAGGTTATATAATCGATTACAACATCCATGTAATCGATTACAACATGCCCAAAAGCGTTCCTAACGAGTATAAACGGCTAGCTTTCATAAAAAAAAAATCATTTCTAAATACTACCGACAACTATTTTATCACTTGAGCTCTATAAATAAGTGTATATTGAAGCATTTACATCTTTAAAAACTCTAGAACACTTAATTTGATCATTGAATCATCAAAATCATATTTTGAGCTCTTTATTACGAAATTCTATTCATTTATTCTTCAAGTTGTATATCTACTCTTGTGAAAGTTTATAATCTTTCTCTTCATCTCAAAATCATTGTAAGAGGGTGATGTATCTCTCAAGAGAGAAAATGGTGAGGTATCCTTTGTAGTGAGGCTTAAACACAAAGGGTGAGGTATCCTAAAGGTGTTGTGAGTGCTCTTGAATGTAAAAAATTTTCAAGCATCTGTGAAGTTTGAAGAGTTGAAGGCTCTAGCACAAGGGTGAGGTATCCTTAGGTGTGAGAAGTGTTCTTGCTTGTAAAAAAGTTTTCCTAACACCCTTGAAGTTTATGAGATAGTGAAGAAAATTTCAAGTTAAGCTTGAGGACTGGATGTAGGTCACAAGTGGTTGGTGGATGAACCATGATAAATCTTTGTATTTGTTATTCTCAACTCTATCTCCTTTACGTTTGTTCTTTAATTATATATGCTTGAGTTGAACTTGATATCTACCTTACTTGCTGAATTTATCTTATGACCCAAGTTATATTTGAGTAATCTCTAATAGTTGTATCTTTGTTAGACTTATTCTGTTGTATGTGTTGATTGAGTATATCAAAATATAATGTTTAATTTCTTAAAGTTACTTTAAAAATTTATAATCACTCAATTCATCTCCTTCTTGAGTGATGATTGTCATGACTAACAATTTTCCTTGACAATTTATTTTTTTATGAGCATGACATAAAGAAAAAGTTACTTAACATGTTAAAATAAATTAAAATGACCTTTTTTTTCTACTCTATTTACACAATTTTCATGTAAGTATTAAATTATGTATAAAAATATAAATCATAAGTTCATTCAAATATTGCCACAAACGAATAAAACAAAATTGAGTCATATAATTAATAAATTTCTAATACATTAGTAAATCGCCTTGATATTTTAGAAGTAATTAATGATATTATTAACTATTAATTACTATTAATTATTAAATACTAAAAATATAAAAATACCTTCAGAAATAATTAATGACACTATATATAAATAAATATTAGCTATCAAATTCAACAATGCATACATATTAATTAATTATTAATTATTATTGAATGTAAAATTACCTTGAGAAGAAAATCACTTTTAGAAATAATTAATAGCACTATTTTTGGTGAAAAATAATTAAAATCACTATATATATTATTAAATATTAACTATTAAATTTAAGAAATATAAAATTCTTCTTTATCTTACATTGGTTAAAATGAAAGACAATCAATGTTCACAATTTTCTAATATACTGCCATTCTGAAAAAGCTTTAGAAAAATAACAATAACTTCTTATATAGTGGCTGAATCAAATTATTTCCTTTATACATAATTCTTCCTTTTATCTATTATACAAGTTATCTTTCTTGTTCCTTGTATGGGTTTTTTTTTTTCTTCTAAATTTTATATCCATAATTATAATTTTTTTAATTAATAATCATAATCATATTTTCTTAACATGTTTGGATTAGCTTATTTTAATTATAAAAAATTTATAATCAAAATATTTGAAAGAGATTTTTTCACTAAAATGTTTTTTCAACTGTAAAATAAATTAATGCAAACACACTTCTAATCTTTCAAAGTGTAATACAAATACTTATATTTATGATTTAATAATTATATAACTGAATTTTATTTTGTTCATTTATGGAAATATTTTTGTGAACATCCGGTATAAGTTTATATACACAATTTAATATTTAGAATACATAAAAGAAAAAATCATTATAATTTATTTTGATATGTTAAATTATTTTTTTCAGGAGATGGAAAACTTTAAATGATTTTACTTTATCTTTTATTTTATAATTTTATCAATAATTTTCTAACTCAATATTTATTATATTATTCAGTTTAGAAAATATTAATTATATAATTAATACTTAATAATCATCATATATAATATATAACATCTACAGAGAAGGTGTACAACTTCATATTCTAAGCATGTATCATTTTGACATGAAATAACGTGTTTAAAAATTTATTATATGACAAATACATAATTTTAATAACCCATGACGTGCGACATCTCGTATTTGTAATTTAAAAGAAAAATATATATATGTTATTAGGTCTAAATTAATTTATTGTTCACACATACAAATATAAAAAATTTATAATTACATTGGCATATATACTTATGCATATTAATTCATATTAAAAAAATTCAAAAAAAAAATACATATCTTTAGTTGATCACGTTATTAATTATTTTTATTAGTGATTGATCTTAAAATTCTAAAAATTTTGTAGGTATCTAATTGATATTATCTATGTTATATATGTATCTTGTCATCCTCAATTAATTAATTACATTTTCAAATTACTATATTTATTCATATATATTTATTCTATATTATTTACAAAACTTCAATTTATAGATCACACAAGAGTGAGAATTTTGCATGAAAAAATAATCAAATTAATTAAATAAAATTTATTATGATAAAACTAAGAATTTATTAAATATTTTTTAAACTAAGAAAATATAGTATTTTTTTTGTATACTCTTAATAATAAGTTGTTAAAATATCCAAATAAATAAATACATAAAAATCATATAAAATAATATAATAATAATAATAATAATATAATCATATAATCATATATCATATAATATATAAAGAGAATGTACATGCTTTCATATCATGACATGTGTTATTCTAACATAGAACAACATGTTTAAAAATCTGACATGTGGCAAATACATAATCTCAATAATTGACATGTGACATCCCGTGTTGCAATTTAAAAAGAAGGTGCACATGTGTCGCTTGGTTCTGAATTAAATTTATTACTCAGACATATAAGTATGAAAATTTATAATCATATATTAATTACCTTGACATATATACATTTGCATATTAATTCATATTCAAAAAATTCTCATCTATCTTTAGTTGACAACGTTATTAATTGTTTTTATTAGTAATTGATATTCGAATCCCAAAATTTTCTTAGGTATCTGATATCATCTTTGTTATATATGTATTGTCACATAAATTAATTATATTTTCAAATTACTATATTTATTCAAATATAATCATATAATATATAAAGAGAATGTACTTATCTTCATATTCTGACATGCATGTGTCATTCTAACATGGAACATCATGTTTAAAAATCTGATATGTGACAAATACATGATCTCAATAACTAACATGTGACATCTCATGTTGCAATTTAAAAAGGAGGTGCACATGTGTTATTAGGTCTATATCAAATTTATTACTTACGCATACAAATATAAAAATTTATAATAACATATTGATTACCTTAACATATATACATTTGCATATTAATTCATATGCAAAAAAATTCAAAAAGTTTTCACCCATGAAACATGGACACTCCGATTATGAGGCATGTCCGCGTGCCGGACACGTATCCGTGTCAGACACATGGAAACACTCATACGACATATGTGTCCTGCGTGTTCGAATGTGTATGATTAATAACATTATTATTTTTAGTTTAGACATGTCTCAGACACGCTCAAACATTTCTCGAACATGCTCAGATACTTCTTGGACACGCTCAGATTCTTTTCGGACACGCTCGGACACTTCTCGGACACGCTTGGATACGACTAGGACACGACTTGAACACGACCCATTAATATTTTTTTAAAAAAAATTAGTTTCCATGATTAACGTTCAATTAGTAAGCTCGTAACCCACTCAAGCCCAATCACATGACTGACATCTCAAGCCACTATTTTCACATACCAGTATTTTAAGTTTTATCTTTTCACACGTCACTATTAGACTTTTACATTTTATCTTTTCACACACCACTATTTTTATCTGCTCATTCTACCTCTGCTCGTACTAATTCATTAACTTCGTTGTGAAAGCTTGCCTCACATCAATATTCCCTCTAGTTATTTTTTTTATGCACATGTACTTGTACATGATTAGTTCTATTAGGAGAAGTTAGTTTAGGAGATTTTTTAGAATATGTCAATAGAAATTATGTTCCATATTTTTTAGGAGGAACTTACTAGATAGAAATATTGACACATATGATATATATTAAAATATTGTAAATCTTCAAGCTTATAAAAATGATATTAATAAATTATGAATCTTTTTTCTTAAATTTTGAATATATATATATATATATATATATATATATATCATGTCCATATCCTATAATTTTTGAATTTGGTATGTCCTCGTATCCGTGTCGTGTCCCGTATCCCGTGTCCATGTTCAATGCTTCATAGGTTTTCACCTATCTTTAATTCACCACGTTATTAATTTTTATTAGTGATTGATCTTCAAATCCCAAAATTTTCTTAGGTATCTGATATCATCTCTGTTATATATGTATTTTCACATAAATTAATTACATTTTTAAATTATTATATTTATTCAAATATAATCATATAATCATATATAATAATATATAAAGAGAAAGACGTGACTTGAAAAGTTACCATGTGTCTTCCTTATTAGCAAGTACATAGTTTAATTTGATGACATATAGTCAATAATAAAGCTAAATTTTTGTCATGTGTAATCTGATGTGGTCTTTTTTTTTACGTGTAAAGTGATGTGATCAATGTCACATTTACAAAAATGAATAAATAAATAAATAAATAAATAAATAAATAAATAAATAAAATAACTTTAAATCAAAATCATGTTTCAGCTTTCTAGTTTCAATTTTCTCAATTTTCTGGTAATAGAAAAAGAAATTATACTTCTTTGAATGAAATACAGAAGTATAATGAAACCTAGAAAAACTCATTCTTGGGACGAAATAAAAGAACATCTTGAAACTCATAATTCTAACAAAATAGAAAACTATGTTGAAGACCCAAAATACATATCGATCTTCTTTTTTGTCGTGGTTACTTGATCTTCCTCTCGTATGTACAATATTACGAGTCTTACGAATCGTACCAATAAGCAATGTAAGAGGTTCATTACTTTGCGAACAAATCAAAATTATGTAAAAATAGAGACAAAGAGGAAAGTTGAGAAAGAAAATAAGAATATATGAGGAATTGTACCTGGGTGTGGCAACTGTTAAAGCAGACGAGCGGTAACTGATGGCGGCGAACCTCTGACAACTTTTAGGTTAGGAGTGAGAGTAGTTGAGAGGTTAGGGCATTCTTCAATGTAGTTTTGTTGCTTTTGTAAAAAATCACCAATTGTCAATATCTATAATTGGTAAATTTTTTAATTTATTATAGAATTATTTTCAATTCTTTCTAATTATTGTAGAAGACTAATTATTTATGCTTCTTTTCAATTTTTTGCCAGCGAATCAATATTGTAGATATATTGATTAAATTTATGCTTCTTAAATTTTCTCATAATTTAGGAATAAATTAATGTAATTTTCTCTACTAATTTTCTTACAGAATTTTAGATTCAAATTAAATAAAAATCATCCAATCAATTAGCATCATTGTCATTGCCATTAAAAACAAATTATGCCGACTATTATAAAACATTGACATATTGTTAATTGATGATATACGAGTCAATTATATTTATGAACATACCTCTTATTTCCTACATAAAGAAAAAGTCATAAATTTTGTTAAAAAATCAATTAATAAAAATAAAATATAAAAAAATCAATAAGCGAGAAAATAAAATATAAAAAAAATCAATAAGCAGAAAACAAAATAAAAAATGAAAATGAAAAAAAAAAGATAAGAAATAAAGAATTATTTTTTGGTTCTCGAGGAGATGCAACCTCAAATTAAGAGTCTTAATCGAACGTGAATCAGTGAAATCGATGATATCTAAAATTAGTAAGTTTTTGCAATTATTATAGAATTTCTTTCAATTATTACCCAAATTAATTCATTTAGTAAACTAAGAATACTCTACCATGAAATTAAAAACCAAAATATATGAATAAATAAATAAAAATTATGACATGATATATGATAATAATTAAAGCATCAAGTTAAATGTTATTATGACAATCTCTTAAAAAATATTAGAAACAAATATGCACAAAAGAAAAATCACAAAAGAAAAGTGTTGACATTAATATACATGTTTCATACCTTCAAAATTACTATATAATGTAAATTCAAATGAAAAATTATTTAACATAAATTAGGAAAATTTAGTGTTTTCGTAATTTACACATTTCATGCATTCATAATCAATTTTATTACAAAGTAATAATTATATTAATTACATTAATATGACTAATTCAAACATATTTAATAATTAATAATCACCAATATTATAATTAATAATATTATAAATTTTAAAATTCATAGTCAATATTTTAAAATTAATAACATATCTTGTCAATCCTAAAAATTTACTTAATTATTATTATCTACATAATGGGGGTGGACTCTTTATAAAGAAAATAAAGAAATAAATAAAGATATATTTTATATATTATTTATAATTTAATAATATATTTACTACAAAATTATTTGAGAATTGATTGTTGTTCAAAGTAATTTTTAAATAAACATTTAAATTATTTTAAAAGGTTGTAAATTAATGACAAATAAGATTATTAGCCTAATTAAAATAATATTTTAAAACAAGTAATTATTAGCCTAATTATTCATAAGACTTAAATTTGTATGTTTTATCTAAATATCAAATTGGTCTCCTTAAATGGGTCATGGCTTGGTCGAGAATGTATGACCTCTAATTTTGCCATGGGTCATCTCAGACAATAAATAATTACATTATTTTCTTGACATGTGATAAGTAGAATAACTAATATTATGTCATATGTCATATTATGTGGTCATTTTTTGTTATATATGATCTAATATGATAACATGAGACATGTGATAAAGAAAATATCACATGTACAAAAAATAAATAACAATTAAAAAACTAAAATTCAATAACCAAATAATAATAAAAGATGAATAAGAAAAAAATTACAACTTCTCAAATAAGTAAAAATAATAATTAACATACTTTATACGATTACAAAAACTTCCATCCCCCAAAAAGAGGAATATCTTGTCTTTTTTCAATACAACACTAATACGTCGATGACATATATTCAAATACTAAAAACCCATTAAGTTAGAGTGTTGATGTAAATTCCTTAAAAAATAATAATAATATTAAAATTACTTAGGTGAAGAAAGAACAAAAAATGCAAATGGAATGAAGAAAAAAAGAAAAAGGAAGATAAAAATTAAACTAATAGAAAGTAATAATTTATATGAATATTTTTTTCTTTAGTTTTATAAGATTTCATCACACATTTTAGTTTTGAGACTATACTTGCTTAGGATATACGAATTTCTCTTCCCAAGTATGTTTTGAAGCTAAAAATATTTTAGTTTTATAAATATTTTTTAAACATATAAGTTGTTTTATAATATTTATATTAGAATGAAATCCTTTCATGAAAATATTATGTATTTTTAAACTAAACTTATAAATATTTTTTTGAATTATTACATATATTTTGTTTAATAAAATTATCCTTTCATGTGTGTAAAATTTAGTAATATATAAAAAGAAGGTATATGTCTACATATTTTGATATGTATCATTCGATATAGAATAATATGTTTAAAAATTTGTCATTTGATAAATACATTATCTCAATTATTGACATATGACATCTCATATTGCAATTTAAAAGAAAGGTTTGCATATGTCATTAAATCTAAATTAAATTTATTTATCACACATACAAATATAGAAATATATAATCATATATTAATTACTTTGACATATATATCTTTGCATATTAATTCATATTAAAAAATAAAAAAATTCGCACATATTTTTAGTTAACCATGCGTTATTAATTATTTTTATTTGTGATTTGATCTTAAAATCCCAAAATTTTTCACAGGTATTTGATATTATTTCTATTATATATGTCTTGTCACCATAAATTAATTAATTATATTTTAAAATTACTATATTTATTCATATATAATTATTCTATATTATTTACAAAACTTCAAAATATACATCAAATAATAGTTGAAATTTTACTTGAAAATATAGTAAAATTAATTAAATATAATTTATTATGAGGAAACTAAGAATTTATTAAGTATTTTTAAAACACTCTTAATAATAAGTTGATAAAACATCTAAATAAATAAACACATAATAATAATAATAATAATAATAATAATAATAATAATAATAATATAAAGAGAATGTATATATGTCTTCATATTCGACATATGTCATCCGACACTAAACAACATGTTTAAAAATTTATAATGTGATAAATATATGATCTCAATAGCTATCATATGACATCCCATGTTGTAATTTAAAAAGAAAGTATACCCGTGTCGTCGATTTAAATTAAATTTATTACTCACACATAAAATTATAAAAATTTATAATCACAAATTAATTATCTTGACATATATACATTTGTATAATAAATTATATTTAAAAAAAAATTCACCTATCTTTAGTTTATCATGTTATTAATTATTTTTTATTGTCCACACATACAAATATAAAAATTTATAATTATATATTAATTACCTTGACATATATACATTTGCATATTAATTCATATTCATGTTAAAAAAAATTCTCACATCTTTAGTTGACCACATTATTAATTAATTTTTTGGTGATTGATCTTAAAATCTCAAAATTTTTGTAAGTGTCTAATACATTCTCTGCTATATATGTACTTGTTATCTAAATTAATTAATTATATTTTTTAATTACTAAATTTATTCATATATATTTATTTTATATTATTTACAAAACTTTAATATATTACACAAGAGTATAAATTTTGCATGAAAATATAGTAAAATTAATTAAATATAATTTATTATGAAGAAACAAAGATTTTGTTAAGTTTTTTTAAACTAAGAAAATATAATAATTTTTTTTGGTATAATCTTAATAATAAGTTGATAAAACATTCAAATAAATAAACACATAAAAATTAATATTAAATGAAAAAAAGTATAGAATCAAAATTTGAAATTATCTAAAACTATGTAAACTAATTATTTATTAGGAAGTCATATAAAAGAAATATTTATTGAGATGAGCTACATAACCCAGGTTATCAGAAAGAACTAGTTAACGAAAATAAAAATTAAAAATGATTTTGAGTGAATTTCGCTGTAAATTTTACTAATTATAACTTAATCAAATTTATGTAAACCATTCAGGATATTATATCTCTAAGTTAAATATATTTTTTCTTGTTTATTATAACATTTTTTAATTTATCTCATACATTGCACGAGTACAAAATACTTATATATTACCATTAATTATTTCTTTGAATTTGATAAGTGATACTAATAATTAATAGCCTTTTAATGACAAATAATTAATAATATCATTAATTTTTGTTCAAGGCAATTTTACTAATATAATAATAAAAACACTAATATAATAATTTTTACTAATATAATGATAATATAAGTGATATCAATACTATCTAAGCATGGCAAAGTTGGTAAACATGCATAAAAGGAAATCAACAAATGGCATTAGTTCACATGCAGCCCCCTCTATATATATATGAAATTGCGTTTGCTAATTTTCATTCTTGATCATCTAAGAATCTTAAACCTAATATTTTGAATTCCTCTTTCTTTTTTTCTTAAGCTTGCAAGCCATTGTAGAAATGGATCCAAATTCTTATGCACTAGTCTTGTATGAAGGTAATAAAAGTCGACATGATTTGTTTATTAATGAAAAGAAGCTTTCATCTGCCTCTGCTATCGAAGAAAGTGAATTGGTAACTGAGCCTAACTGCTTAATTTCTTCTGTTTCATTCTTAGAATAATTTTTGTGTTTTGCAATTTTACTTGGAAAAAAGTTTGTTTGTTTGTTTTTTTTTTCTTGGGTATATAATTTGTGTAGTTGGTGATGGAATTTGGCTAGAAATTTTAGGGTCAGCTTTCTCAATTGCTTTTTTCTTACTTCCTTATTTAATAATTAAAATGATATCTGAATTGGAATTGGTTTCATTCTTACAAGTGACTATGGTTGGTGTATTTTCATATCTTGTTTCATATTCACAAGCTTATATGGTGCATTAGTTTTCACATCTTATTCCATACTCACAAACTCATGAAAGGGAAAGAAATCACATTTAAGATAGTGAGAGTACGTAGACTTTTTGTGTTGGATTTGGACTAAAAGGAGTTTAAGGATGGACACATATTAGGACTCACTTAATGGAAGTGTCTATTATGTTGATAATGGAATTCAGCCTAAAACATTTATGTCAAATATAACAAAGGTTCCAAACCGGTGATGAAAACACTATTGTTAAAAATTCTTCTACGATTTATAATCAACTAAAAAAACTTGGGAGGGTAGCTAGCCCGTTAATCCTAACTATGTTCTGCCAGTTAGGGGCAGAGCTAGATCATTTTAATTCAGGTGGCCAAAGAAAAAAAAAAACACCATTGGTGATGGGGTCAAATTCAAGAATAATTTAATTTTTTTTAATAAAAATAAAAGTAAAATGCAGAAAACTCAAAAAATTTAGGAGTTGGGGGGTAGCTTCCCTCACAATAAACGTAGCCTCGCCCCTACTACTAGTGATAGAGCCACATAGTGGTGAGGGTGTTTGTCCATGTTAGATGATGGTGGACCTGCTTACAATGGTTGACTTAGCGCTGGAGAGAGGCAGCTCATGAGTTATGACATATGGTGGGGGTGTACTTGTAAGGCTGCTCTAACGTTAAGTTAATGCTCAAATAATTAAGTCTTAAAAAATGGTATATAAGAGGTAAAAGAGAGAGAGAGAACATAACTTGCATTTAGTTGGGGTCATTGGTATTTATAGGATGTCTAGATGGGCAACCCACCTCATGATTCGCATGATTGTGATAAGATATTCTATTATGAGGCTCGCATCACTTAGGATGACATATGTTCATTTTGTTAGATGGGATGTTCTAGAATTTGTGTTATGCAATGGAGCCTGTGTTCAATGGGGGAATTAATCATTAAGTTAGGTAATGGGTACTTGGGTATATGGTTCAGATAATCGGATGAAGTATGTAGGGTTGCAGTATGATTGGGGCTTAAGGGTCCTTAGGGCACGTCTTGAGCATTCAAGAACAGTCAAGTTCAGATATTCGGGTCAGGCCAAGTCCATGTGGCTTAGTACGGTCTAGTTGCACATAGGTTAATTTTTTTGCCAAGGACTTGTTACCTAGAAAATCCTGGAACACTGGAGAAGAATCAAAGACTTTCTGGAGTTTTCAATATCTTTGGAGAACGATTTAGAGCTCACTAGGTCATAGAATTTTCCAAGATCCTAGAAAGCTCTAGTCATTAGGTACCAAACCTCTAAAAGACTCCTTAATTGTATCCTAAAGATATTTTATTAGTAAAATATCAAGATATTTTAGAAGTAAATATTAGAGAAGGTTTTCCTGCTTAAACCTTTAATGAATGTACACTCAAATTTTAGCATTATCCTTTAAAAAATATATATATACAGTCACTTATTTGTTTTTAAGAAAAATAAACTACTCACTTATTTTGATATGAGGTAAGAAGGGCAACTTGTCTCCTGACTATATTTTCTCTCTTTGAATGCTTTTGTCTTCTTGGGTTAATGTTTATTTTCAAGTGTGCCTTCCGTTGAAGGGATGCTTCCTCCTTGCTCTCTTACTTTTACTCATCCTTCGTGTCTCCCAGTTTTTGTTTTAACCTCACCCTTTCAGTATGAGTATTGATAAAAGGTAATAATTTTTTCATTACATGTAATAAAATATATGCAACTATTAAATACAGTAATTGAGTATTTTTTTATACGACGGATATGACCTAAGATTTAATAGCAGTTTAAGTGAAACTCCTATAGAAACTTTGTTATTTAGGCAATATATTAATAATATTAAGCTTATTGTTTTTTCTCTCTAGCCTACTTTCTCAACTACATGTTGATCACTCTTTGTAACTCATAGTATTTTTTCACCTGAAATATATAACAAATATTATACATTAGCCATCATATTGTAAAACTCAGTACCATATAAAGAGCCCCTTCAAAAAGTGAGAATCAGAGATGTTTCAGTAAAACAGCATTCTCCTTGGCTAACCAACCCTTACAAAGACAATCTTATCAGGACTCTTCTTTCATCCCCTCACACTTCTAAAATTTCAACCATGCTCTTTAGCCTGTCTCTTTTCTTCACTCTTGAAAAAGCATGTCCTGTTGCAGGGATATTACTGCCACTAGAGACCACCTCACTTCCCCCATCTTAATATATAAGTCCATCTTCTCCTCTTCCCCTAATAATTCAATGCTGCATACATTTTTTGAATAACATTTTTCTTCTGCAATGTGTACAATTCTGCACTCACCTTGGAAACTCCAGCTATATATTTGCATTGAACTCAGTAGTTAGTAAATATAGAAACAATACTTAGATAGCCCAACAGACCAAACTATAATTTTGCAACTCAATATTACTTTAATTAGCCAATGCAGATTGGTTCATTTGATTGAAGGGTTTCAAATAAGTCATAAGACTCTATATTCTCTATATGCATGGATTCGAATTCACTAGACGCATATACTTAGCTTGATCAAACTTACATTTCAGCTTCTTCATTGGCAACTCCTTTTCTTCATGTTTTGTTTTCAATATTGGTAAATATTTGCTTGTTTATGTCATGTTTAGCTTCAACAACACCAAATAAATCAGTCAATGATAACTGATTCAAGGTCATCAGACAACGAAGTGATTGATGCAATTCCATTGTCGTATAGATTGCCTGAATTACCTAACATGAGTACCCGAAACGAAAAGGTGTGTACATATATTTTTGGATTTCTGAGAGACTCCAATCTTTTCATAAACCCTATTGTACATCCTCATATCATATATTTGTAAACTTAAAATATGGTATTGATTTTTATCGATATACTTTTTTCATCTTTATATATTTCACGTGTTCATGTGAGTTGTTGATGATTTAGAATGGAAGTCTATCTGGGAAATCAACGCCAAACTCCAGAAGAACAACCGTATCTCTAGAAGAAAAATATAGTGCTAATTGGCGTATTGAAGCAAGACAGCGAGAAAAAAATAAAAGATGGGATAAGGTATGAAGTTGAAGTTTGAAATGACCATTTGATATTCATTTGAATTCTTCTTATCGAAGCAATACAAAAGAACTGTTATATATAAGTATTTCCTCCTCAACTTACGGAAATTATATGCCTAGGTAGCTATAGCCTATATGTAAGAAAACAAATTTGTTTGGTTGGAATAGATATGGAAACAGAATTCATTCTTCGCCAATAGGATTTTTTAATAAATGGGGGAGAATAGTTTGCTACAATTATAGAATAGACCAATTATTTTTACCTTCATAGAGAAGTAAAATATTTTGGGGATATTCACTTGACATTAGTTATGTATATACCAAAAGGAAAGCATCGTGGGTTGGTTTTGCATATAATATCATAAAATATGCCCATTTTAGAATTTTTTTTTATAATGCAAAGAAAATTAGATGCAATCTAAGAAATGTATCTAATATTCGTTGTCTATAGATTTTCAATACAGAAAACAATTTCATCATTTTATTTTTGAAAATTTATATTACACAAAAACAAAATAACAGTACGATAGTTTCAGCCTCATTTTCCCCCCTTAAACCAAACACGATGCAAGAATATCACATTCGTGTATATTTCTCATTTCACTTTTTTCTTTTTCATAATTTTCATTTTTTCTCCTTTAAACCAAATACGATGCAAGAATATCACAGTTGTGTGTATTTCTCATTTCACTTTTTCTTTTTGATAATATTTAATGACATTTTCTTTTGTAGTACTATATTCATAGGACAAAAAATGTTCGGTGTCGATCTTTGAAAGAGGTTGAAAGGTTTGAGACGAAAGGTATTCGTCCTACGCGTAGCGGAAAAGGAAAAAAGAGGGAAAATACTGAAGAAGCAGTCAAAGTGAGTTTATAAATTTTGGCAAGTATATATAAGAGTTCAATATTTTTCATTACTATTCCGTATGGTGTTTTAAGGTTTACTACAAAAATCTTCAGGAAATGGGTGCTAACGAGACACAGGAAATGTCATTAGCTAGGAAAAGGAGAGAGGCAGAACAAATGAGAATCATTGTTGAAAAGTTTCTGGCAGATGCTTACTATAACCAACTTCATTTGTATAACGGTCATCAACACTTACCAGAAGGTAAAGTTTTCAATGATATATGTTACAGAAAATATTCAAAGATCAATTTATCTAAGCACACACATGCTACAAAGATTACAACCTTCATCAATTGAACTATTCTCAATTTTGAAAAAGTCTGGTCTTAGAAAGTGAATGTAGTGACAGCATTTAGGATGGGAGGTAATAGATTACTTGATCAGCATGATCAATAATTTTTAGAGTTAACTAATTAGTAATACCTATACTCCCTTTCCTCACAATTTTTTGAGGCTTTTACATATGGAATTTGGTTTAGATTTTCTATTTTAGGTGAGCTAATTTTGAACTTGTTTCCTATTTTTCATTTTGATAATAGGGTCTTAATTAATGTAATTTTTTTTTTTTAAGACTTTCAGAAGACTCTTTTTCCCAGCGCCATATGATCGCGTGAAATTTCAAGGTTAGATCCTTTTGGTTTTGCCTTATAAATGTGAATAGATAATGCCATTATGACATGCTCTAGATTTGTAAATCATCCCTTATTCATATAAGCCTATTCTCTTCAATTTTACATTATAGCAAATGTACTCATCGAGGTTGACATTCACAGTGAACATATCTTGGTTTTTATATCAAATCCTTGGAATTTATGGAAAAAGCTTTTGGAAAATTATATAAATTTGGACCCTTTCTTTTAGAACTTGAGGGAATTGTCTACTTTGACTAGAAAACATGTGGTCGAACATTCATTCAATCAGAACGGCGGTATATTTTTGAATTCATTACTTGCATTTTATTTAATAAAGCTATACATTATTTTCTAATCGAGTTGTTGGAAATTTTTTTATAGTTGGAACATTAACACATAGATACCTGGAGATACTGAAATTTAAATAGAAACATGTTTATGATAAAAAGGCAATGTGATGATCCTACTAACAGCTAACAGTGATATATGTAGGCCCAAATTAACAGAAAAAGATGTCAATCCTCAAGCATATAATGCTTGATGTAAATTATTTGATTTGGTTCTCATCTTGAGTGCTCTTTTCGCTAACTTTTTAATTTCTTCAATTTGTTAGGTTAATCTGAGGCACTTAAATTTATGTATTACAATTATCCACAGTTTTCAAGTATCTAGTTTCAATAGAAAATTCCATGCCTTGTTTTATCTTATATGTACTTTTGCTATTTGTATATTGTCAATGGTTGACTTACGAGGTTGTTTGTTTATGCTGTTCAAATTAGGTATTAGCTGCGCGTCCAACATCTCCAGCTTAGGAGGAGGTTGATCCAGTCTATAAAATTGTTTATGTTGAAATAATTGACTATTGAGCTTAATTAAACTGAATTTGGATATTTTAACTTTGACTTATATACATGTATCGTGGTTCTTATATTTGGATGTCGAAATTCCTGTGGTTTGGATAATATTGGTTGCTTGCCTTATTTTAAATATATTGGTAGAAACATACTTGTTTGTTTCGAACCTGTGATAGTGCAGATTAAATCTGGACCCTCAGATTTGTAAATTTGTGATAGGTTTCTATTCGTGATGTTAACTAGCCGTGGTAAAGGATGGTTCCTTTTTCATCGTGATATTAAACAAATTAAATGTTGTGAGCAGATCAGGGCCAGTGGAGGCATCAGTTTGGCCTTGCCACAAACACCACAAGGCATGGATAAATATATATTGGGTTCCATAGGTTTTCAAGAAATGTAACACAAAAAAAGAAAAAGTGGAAACTATACACTCTCATGTGTTTATTATTACTTTTATTAAATTAATTTTTTTTATTAATATTCTCTAAAACACTCCTTTTCTTTATGATTTCCTATATCACTTTTGATTTCCAAAATACCCTTCTTCTTCAACACTAGTCAAACTAATTTTCTATTATAAACACTTTTTTGTTTTTTCTGGCAAAAGAAAGAAAAAGAAAACAGAAACACAACTTAGAAGGAAAAGAAAACAGAAACACAACTTAGGCCTTAAGAACACTACCCCCATCGCATCAACAAGAAGAAGGGTTGTAAGTCAGTAGGGGGGAATCTCAATCGATCACCACTCAAGCACTCTGGCACCTGATCCCTCAAAAATTCTAGTAATGGTGCATCTGACTATGGGAACTAATTTGGAGAGCCATTGATATAGATTATTGGTTAGGGATATTCCAGATTCCAGGTTGTGAAGGAATTAGATTGATAAGCGATTTTTTAAATTAATTAATTATTAAATTAATGGTAAGAAGTTTAAAAAAATAGTGGCAACAGACAATTAGTTTGACTAAAAATAAGAAAAAATGATCTTATGTTAATAGCCCAATAAGTAAGAGTTAGAAATATGTAAGGAGAGTAACGGGGTTCGACTCTCATAAATACTCTTCATTCCTCTCGTCTAAATCTCGTCCCTAGTCTTTGTAGAATTCCCAAGTGGGGAGATAGTTTTGGATTCAACCCGTCAATTTCAGAGGGAGTGTATGGTACACTCGCCATAGTGTGTACCATACACCAACCATAAAAGTCGTTAATTTGATGTAAAATCAAATTAATCGTTGATATTGATTATTTGTAACTTAAAGTGCATGTCATATTTTTTTTTGTCATACATAGTTGTACATGCAATAAATTTATATATTTTAATTGATAATATTTATATATATACTCAAGCTCTCACATAGTAAACTTGGATCATTCTTTTTTTTATCATATATAATTATACATAAAAATTTTTTTACAAATTTTAATTAGTAATATTTACACATACATTTTTCGTTGTAAATAATTAATTGTATATATAAAAAATTCTATAAATTTTAATTGATAATATTTATACACACGTTAAGACTCAATATATATATATAAAGAAACCAGATAACCGATTATGGTGGATACACTCACTTAATGTATGCATATGGGTATCAACAAACACCTCCGCATGGTGCTATTGCACCCAAGAATTTGCTTTCCAACTTGTGCATGTTGGCGGTGCAAAAGGAGATCTAGGGGTGTCCGCAGTAGTGTTTTTTGACCTAACCTGCTCACTAGAGTAGTGGGTTGGGTTGGATTGAGTCAATGACATTTTTTCGCTCAACCTGACTCAATCCGACCCACTCAAGAATGAGTTAAGCTTGATCAAACTTAGTAATATTTACACATACATTTTTTGTTGTAAATAATTAATTGTATATATAAAAAATTCTATAAATTTTAACTGATAATATTTATACACATGTTAAGACTCAATATATATATATAAAGAAACCAGATAATCGATTATGGTGGATACACTCACTTGATGTATGCATATGGGTATCGACAAACACCTTCGCATGGTGCTATTGCACCCAAGAATTTGCCTTCCAACTTGTGCATGTCGGCGGTGCGAAAGGAGATCTAGGGGTGTCCGCAGCAGCGTTTTTTGACCTAACCTGCTCACTAGAGTAGTGGGTTAGGTTAGATTGAGTCAATGACATTTTTTCGCTCAACCTGACTCAATTCGACCCGCTTAAGAATGAGTTAAGCTTGGTCAAACTCGTGGGTCTTATATTTTTTCAAAAAAAAAATCTTAAAAAATTCAAAATACAAAATTTAACAAATTAAGACTGTGTTTGATGGACAGGATAAGGAAGAAGGTCTTGTCAGGTGTTTGGTGGTTTAACTTGATAGTATAGTTAAATCAGGTCAAACTTTTTTATCATACTCTAACCTGATTATTCTATCTTCTCCCTCACCCCCTGATTAGACCTGATATAATTTCTCTTCCCATCCTACCCTTTCTTCCCTCTTAGTCCAAGTCTTTCCTCTGCCAAGAACCTAGACTGGCGCCGATGACAGATATTGGGCATGGATGTCCAAATAAGAACCCAGAAGGTACGCCATCGTCGCATACGACAGCGATTCAGCGGAGGTGTGTGGCGATGTAGACGGAGAGTGACTGGCGCTAGAGGAAGACGACAGAGCAGGAGACACTTTCTTGAGCGATTTCGGCGGCGAAAGAACGACTCTGATCTTCAACGGATGAGGCAATTTCGATGAGGTTCGATCGTATTCCTCGCCAGATGTTCGTCGCCAGTGATGGAAATCAACGTCGGGACTGCCTGCAGGATTGACGAGTGTCTCCACAAACCAACACGGGTCTTTTCAGCGTGCTTTGTCCTCACTCACACGCATCCTAGGAAACTTCCCAGGAGGTCACCCATCCCACAATTGCTCCAAGTCAAACGCTTAACAATGGAGTTGCATGTTTGGCTCCCGAAAAGAAAAGTTGCTGCAACTTGTTGATATGGTTACGCCTAATCAATTCCTTTAAGTCATCCTTGTCGGTGTCGTGGTCTTTGAATCCTCTCATTCGGTGCGTATTCGGTTCATTCATGGGATCTTCGCCTAGAAGCATGTCAGAGCCGCTCCTTATACATGCTTCTCATGCACCGACGATCCACTCCCGCCCTCATCAACCCCGGACACCACATTCCGCCTGGTTCGTCCCCGAACCACACCGTCGGGAGAGGTCCCTCTCGATACCATCTATAACATCTCCGGATCGCCTGCAGGATTGATGATGTCTCCACAAACCAACACGGCCTCTTTTCGGCGTGCTTTGTCTCACTAGAAACTTCCCAGGAGGTCACCCATCGATTGCTCCAAGTCAAGAGAACCTGAAGTTGCATGCCGAGTGCCAGAATTGGGCATGGATGTCCAATCAATTCCTTTAAGATCCTCAAAGTGTGCGCCCCATACCCGCACGTCTTTGAATCCTCTCATTCGGTGCGTATTCGGTTCATTCACATGGGATCCTTCGCCTAGAAGCATGTCGTGAGCCGCTCCTTATACATGTCTTTCTCATGCACCGACGTCCACTCCCCGCCCTCATCAACCCCGGACACCACATGCCCACTGAGCCCGCCCGAGTTCGTCCCCCGAACCACACCGTACTTGGGAGAGACGATACCATCTATAACATCTCCGGATCGAGCGATTGACGAGTGTCTCCACAAACCAACACGGTCTTTTCGTCTTTGTCTTCACACGCATCCCAGGAAACTTTCAAGAGGTCACCCATCCCATAATTGCTGCTTCTAAGTCAAGCACGCTTAACAATGAGGCAATTTCGCCGAAAAAAGTTGCAATTGTTGATATATTCGCCTAATCAATTCCTTTAAGCCATCCTCAGTGCGTGCGATGGAAATCTTTGAATCCCTCTCGTTCTCCAAGTATGGGTTCATTCATGGGACCCTTCGCACAACGAGAAACGTACACAACGCCGAATCGCCCTCATCAACCCCGGGACACCACAGAAAACGAAGAAACGAACCTGATTTATCGAAATGGAACCTATGGCGATAGAAAACGAAGAAACGAGAAACGAAGTCTTATATAATCATGAGAATGAAAAGGAATGAACCTTTATGGTGAGAGAAAACGAAGAAGTGAACTTGAGAACGAAATGGAATAAACTTGAGAAAGGTGATGGTTATTTTAGTCAAAATAAATGGTTATATATTCTATCACATTGTTTATACTATGTATACCAAATGTTTGATAGTATAAGATCTTATCAGCTTATTTATACTATCAGATATTATCCTATTGTCTTATACTATCAGGTGCACCAAACGCAGCCTAATACTATAAGTCTAAATCTCAAACATAATATGTCTCAATATAACAAATTAACACTATAAGTCTCAACCGACCTTATTCAAATATAATATGTCTCAATCTCAAATAAACTAAACAACATAAGTCAATAAGTGTATAATAAATTAACAATTAATAAGTCTTACTAAGTTTGAAACAAACTAAACAAAATTAGTCATAACTCAAACAACAAATTAGTCTAATCAATCGAAGTCAGTGTCATCACGCATGTCATATGTATTGACATAATCATTGACTTCACTCTTTATTTTTTTCATATATTATTTATCATCTAAACGATTTTTTACTAAAAATAAAAATCGTAGGTGAGTCAGGTTTGTGCATATTGGACGTATTTTAACCCACTATCCGACTTACATACTGCGGGTTGAAGCATTTTTCAACCTAAATCAACTCGCAAACCCAGCTCAATCCGTATTTTTTGAAATGAGTGGGGTCAGAACCCGCTAGTTCACGAGTTGATTCGACTAACTGAACACCCCCAAGGAGATCCATGAGGAAGAGTGATTCATATAGGTTATGGGGTACTGCCCCTTATGCCAACTATCAAAGTTCATTATAAGTATTTAATATTTTAAAAATTTTAAAAATATTTAATAATTTCTTCTTTAAATAATTTAAATGAATAATTAATGTTATTTTAATTTTTTTAACATGAACCTTAAGAGTACATAAAAACAAAATCTATAAAAGAAGAATGATATTTACACACCATAACTTTTAGACTTTTTTTTTACACTTTTCTAATTTGGAAAAAGAAAGATTGAAGAATGTGCGTTGGAAGAAAAAGATAATTATATACCAAATTTTATACACCACTTTTATACCGATGATCAACACACAAATAAACGGTAATTAACATATATTATATAGTGATTGATGATGGTAACCGATTATCATTGTGTTAATCGTTGTATTATATAGTAATCAGCGTGTATGTTGTGATTGATATAAAAGTAATGTATTGATTTTGATGTGTAAACAGTAAAATTGATGTTAGAATATGTATTTTTTTTTATTAAGAAAATGATGTAAAAACAATGTAATGAAAAAATGTGCAAATATCATAACCCTAAAACATCATGTAGTTCTTGTAGAAATGGGAATAGAGCATCAGTTACCTGTAGTCAAATGGCCCGAAATGAACTTGGGATAACTCAGGCCTTCTTATAGTTTTAAGTAAAACGAAAAGGTCGCCTTCTTCAATACTGGATTTTTTATTTTTCATTTTTATTTTTTTTGGAAAATGATGGTAGTAATGATTTTATTCAAATAATTTCCACTATATGAACTCAAAATTAACCCATAATCTGTTTAATACATTATATATAGGACAGGACATTGCTCATACAGAAGAAATAATGAATTTCCCAAGCAGAACATCGCCCATTTCCTCTCCATCTATGATAGGCAAATGCATGAGGTATACGCATATATGCTACAACCAACATTGCTCACTCATAAAAGTTTGGGAATTATAATTTGCAGAAACCCATCCCTGAAAATGAAAAAAGCAGCAAAAACAAAGATCAGCTTCACATGTATATATCTTGCTCGTGCATATACTTCTTTAGAATTATATAGGTTCAAGCCACTTTTTCCTTTTTTGTATTGCGGGCCAGCTTCCGCACATCTCAACTAATTGAATAAGGTATTCACAACAATATTTCTAGTAACTGGACCCCAAGTAATTTGCATAACTAGAATTAGAACATGTGACCGAGTGCTTACATCACAAACTCGTTTACCACTAAAGTAAACCCCTTGGGGTTATTCAAGTCACTTTAAACCCCTTGCATATGTATAAAATAAAATGACAAGGAATCCTGAAACTTAATCAAATCACATGAAAAAAGAACTAGTCACACTTGTTTTAAGCTATATCAGGAAACTTTAGCTGAGGGGAATAAAAGGGAAAGGGAAGAGAAGGGATGGGAGAAGACGGAGGGGGAATTAGTTCCACTTGTTTGGATATAAATGAAATGAAGAAAAGTCTCTTCCTCTTATTTGGGAGTTAAAGTAGAATGAATAGATAATTTATAAAACTAAATTTCCAATATAACCCTTAATTCCTTATGTTGCAATCTTATAACAAAGGCTTAAGGGTATATATGTATCTTAACAAATAAATTTAAAACAAATCATTTACCAATGCTTACCCTCAATTCAGGGGAAAGAACTTTAGGACTCTAAAGGGTTTAGGTCCATTTTCATAAATAAAGTTAAAACAAATCATTTATCCTCGCTTACCCTGTTATTCAAGTTCCATTGTCCTAAAAAATCTTTCAAACAAGGGTTTAGGTCACTTTTCCTCTCCATTTCCCTTCTTTGCAAGAATTTACTAGATGTATTTCGGAAACTTGAAATCTTTGTCTTAATAACGTTTAGAAAACTTGAAGAGTTGACACCATAGAATAGGTTCAAAACTGCACTTTATTTGAGCTCATGAGTCTATGGAAGTAATGCAGAAGGCTCCAAAATTTTTTCTTTAAAAAAAAGGTAATGTGATCCTGGTTAGTAAGAGAAACAACCACATCATTTTATTTGGGTCATCTGAACTGTCCAAAAATCCCACTGCAGCATCAGCAATTTCACATTCTAATTAGAGGGGAAAAAAAGGAAAAACTTGTTTCTTAGATTTATGAATCATGACTGTAGTTTTCTGGCTGCCAAACAAAGCATTAACATGGGCAAAGATGCATTTTTTCTGTATTTAGAATATTGTAATGACCTATGTACCCAAAAAAAAAAAGTATTGACCATCATTACAGTAGCTAGTTTCAGGGATTGTGAATCTGCCATTTCAGCCAAGAATAACATTAAATAGTCAATAAATTTCTCAGTTGACTCAATCAAACTTCAACTGTACAATTTTACCAACCTTTTTGTGTTAATAGAGGAAATCATTAACCTGCTATTGTTGGCATAGCACAGTGTCAAATCTTCAAAGAAAAGATCTTCCTATTGTATATTAGTTACCTAGATATTTTATTACTATTTCCAAATTGAAATAATATTAATTTTTGAACTTTGTCTGTAATATAATCAATCAAGAGTCTTGTGACAGTCCAGAAACCAAAACTACTGGAAAATAATATAATGCAATAGACCAAATTAATAGAGGTTTTTCTTTAAATTATAATTTGTGCATCCCATTAAAAAATGTGTATATAATCAAGAACCAGGAAAATAACACTAAGATATAACTTACAAAAATTCAGCTGATACACTGTCCTTGCTCACACCAGCAGGAAGCGGCCAGATCACCTCATACGGTCCATATAGTATCTCCCTCTTGTGATATGAAGAAAATGAGGCATTTGGACAACCTGCAACTGTCCAACTGCTAGTAGAGCGTCTGCCTCTGACAGACAACCTGTCACAGTTCACATAGTAGCTATTTTATTACAAAGAAAAGAGGTCTTATACTTCAAACGATTTATGACCAAGAATGTCCAAAATTACCATTTTCATTTAGCATTTTTCTTCCAGAATTTATACCATATATAAAACAGAAATCATAGATAAGCTTTGTATGCATAGATTGGACCCTTCCCATACACAAAAAAGAACAACTCAAACACAATGGAACTTGAATAATGACTTAGACAAGAGGAGTATGCAACAATATTTTATTACGCATTATCCTTTGAAATCCTTTACTTCACCCCCTCCCTTTTGCTGTTGACTAGGCAGAATTAAATGAGGGAAGTAATGCCCAATACTTTAAATTGCAAAGAGTATTACAATTAACATAAGGATGTAAATAACAAATGCTTCTTACTTTTGATCATCAACCTCCACTCTTATGTCACTGATGCTGACACCTGGAACTTCCACTGTGATAACATATTTGCCTTCTGATTCTGCAACATCCATCCTTGGGGACCACTCAATTCCTGCTATAAAAAAGGTTACAAAAATAATATACTCCAGTTTGTTGGCTATTATAACTTCGAATAACTTTCAGAGTTCAAAGCGCTAACCACCATCGGAACAGCATATTTTTCTCTCAGAATGTAACTGGTCTCCTCGTCCTATCTGTCTGCTAGGCCTAGCAAATGTAGGAGGCTCAAGTGTACTAAAATCAAAGCCCTGCACCTGAGGCATTCGTTGGAACACTGAATTTGAGAAATCTGATTCTGTCCTTGTAGGTCTAGCAAAACATGGTGATCTTGCATTAGAAGGACTTTCAGATGCAGCACCATGGGTTTTAGGAGCAATAAAGGAAGTTGAGCCACCCTGGAAATTTATTGTATTAAATAAGCTAGTGAGAAATGAATCATTAAAAAAAAAAAGTACATAGAAGAACATTGTGAAGTATTTCAACATAAGAACAGTGAAAGTACCTCTTGAACTGAAGTCTGCCTCATAAAATAACCAAGCGAAGCTGATGCTTGGCGTGCAAAATACACCTTATTGTCACATCTCCGGAGCACAGAGTTCAAACTACCACTGCAGTTCTGATAGGGGAAGGAAAATGGATTAACAAAATAAATTGCAAGCAGATATTCATGAAAAAAAAGGATATTAGTAACAGATTATTTTATTAGACATTATAAAACAAAAGCTAGAAAACAAAATTAGTGGTCTGCTAAGAGCAGATAACCCTAAAGAGATATATAGAAGGTAAGGGAAGTGTAGTATATGGAAATTCTGAATTAATTTTCTCCTAGAAGGCTAGAACTGATTAATTCAATGTCCTTTTCATTTAAGGAAAACACACAAGATCTGTTGTAAAATCCTTTTTATATTTTAGTTTTAATAATAAAGTTAACAAGGGTCAAAGATGGAGGAAAATGCTTAGGTTTTAGAAATTTGAAGTTGATTGAAAGCCATGAAAATGTATTGATTTGATACAGTGTTGATTTATTATTGCCTAAGCTAACCATAAAAGTAAAAGCCAACTTAAGCAATCAAATTTCCAATCCTGAACCTCAATATCAATAAACACTTAACAGTAACTAATTGTAACCAGCATAAGAGACAAGCATAGGTTGTATTCTGCAGACTAATTGCAAATTCACGTCTCTTCCATCAACAATTATCAATATAAGGTAATACTGCTCATAAATGCACATATGCAATGATAACCAGGTAAAGTCAGAGACACAACAGGTGATATGTTAAACAATTTATGAAAAGCTAGCTGCACAATGACATCAATTATTGGAAGAAAGGCACATATTTCCTTGTATTCAAAACTATTGTACAATTAACTTTCATCCTTTAGCCAATAAAAATATGATAAAAAAAAATCCATTTTACTTAAGATACTCAAATTATATGCAATTTGATTCTCTCATAATTACAGGCAATAATGTTTCCTATTAGATGGTCTTTCTGTTTACATGAAAAGGAGTTTAAGGGCCACTTGAGACCTGACTCCCAACCAAAGGTGAGGAACACAGGTTCAATACACTCCTCCACCACCTAGCAATGTCTAGCTCCCTAATATTCAAGAAAACCCATAATTCCAATTCAAACAATTTTCTTTATTTTCCAGCATTATCTCTGGAACCAAACACAGTAACACAAGAGAAATGTTAAAAAATACTGTAATAACTAATAATAATAAAAGAGCATAACATATTACCATAGGCAGAAGATGGGTGGCTGAAATCTCATCACTTGGTGCAAAGTGGGCTGCAATCATGTGAATTCTGCGTCTCACCAACTCACTCTCCATTTCTACTAATGCTTTTTGGTAACAGCTTCAGCAAAACAGATAATGCAGTGTGTGGCATAGGAGCATGAGAGAATGAAGAATATAAGGAGATGAAGTCATAACTGAATGGAAGATATTTTTGGGAGAAAAGAACATGAGTGGGGCGCATTGAATCTAAATATCTTTGGGAAGAATAGATAGAGTTAGGATGCCACCTGGACTGGACGAGGTACCAAAAGCAAAATATCAGTTTGAGGCCGTAGAGTGTGGACACTTTTTTCTTCTTCGTTTTTTTTTTAGTGAATAATGCTAAATACGTATATAATTTTTAGTCTAATTATAATCAATCTTATATTATGTTTTACATACTCACAAATTCAATTTTGTTAATGTGTCAACTTATAAAAATATAAAATAATATCATAGGGAATGTGATTGAAATATTTTCCATTTCAATATCTTATCACTTGTCAGCCAGTTGAGTTTCCTTAAATAGAGGATTCTTGAATGAACAATTTCTTCAAATTATCCAAACAGTCAAATAAAATAATTTCCATTACTGATTGCACTCTTAAGAATGTGTTGTAATCAATTTGGCTTCTATGTTTAGATCTAGAGGTGTTAAACAGGTCAAGTTAATATGTAAATTTGTGAGTTTTGACTTAACTTAACTTATAAGATATGAGTTGAGTCAAATTTGTAAGTTATGTTGAATTGAAAAATATTCTAATTTGCAGTTTGTGAGTCGAGTAGTGAGTTTAGAAATGCTCAATTCACAGATTCTCAACCTACCCATTTTTTAAAAAATTAAAAAGAAGGCCATTTAGTTCTAGTTAAAAAGTCATTTAATTGTAGTTTTTAACTACGACTAAATGACCATAAAAAAAAGGCTCATATAGTAAAATGACGTCATTCTACTTTGAAGTCTAACAAAAAATCGAAGCACTCAAACATAGATAGTATACTTGTTCTCACCAATCACCATTTTGATAACTCATTCTCAAATTCTCAATCTCTCAAATAAAAAATCTAAATTTCTAACTTCCTATTTCAAGAACTGCAACGTCTTAAAAAAATAGAGAGTGAAGTTAATGACTATGTCAATCTACATAGTATGTGTGATGACAATTACTTCAATTGGTTAGAGCAATTTGATGTTTATGAATATTGAGACTGATTAACTTAATTTAGTTTATTCCAGACTTAAATTAGTAAGACTTGTTAATTTGTTATACACTTATATGTATTTAGTTTATTTAAGACTTATTATATTTGTATAAGATCGTTTATGTAAATTAATATATGACTTATTATATTTATATAAGGTATGTTATGTGTAATTAATTTTTAAATTCGTATTTCGACCTTTTTTTAGGAATTGTTTTTAAACATATATCTGACCCACATGTTCAACCAAACTCAACTTACTTTTGAGTGAGTTTGGTTGTGTTAGGTTGAGGAAAAGTGAGTTGGTTAATTCCTCAGAATTATCCAACTCTAACCTAACCCATTACTTTTAGGGGTGTCCGTTGAGTAGGTTCAACAACGTTTTTTGACCCGACCCACTCACCAGAGTAGTGAGTTAAGTTGGGTTGGGTCAAGGATATTTTTACGCTTAACACGACCCAATTCGACCTACTCAATAGAAGGTTGGGTTGGGTTAAATCCGTGAGGTCGACATTTTTTTAAAAAAATTATTGAAAAAGAAAGTGAAAATACAAAATCTAACAAATAAACATCATAACTCTCAATATCAAATATAATAAATCTCAATTTAACAAATTAATATCATAAGTCTTAATCTCAAACATAATAGGTCTCAATCTACTAAATTAACACCATAAGTCTCAACCGACCTTACTCAAATATAATATGTATCAATCTCAAATAAACTAAACACCATAAGTTAATAAGTGTATAATAAATTAACAACCAACAAGTCTTATTAAGTCTGGAATAAACTAAACAAAGTTATTCATAACTCAAATACATGTAAGAAAACTTCATATACTCTGCTTATGCTCTCTAGCTTTTTTGAAATGTAGGTTTACTACAATGTAAATTTTCTTGGTAAGTAGATAATATCTTCTAAGATCCTTCATCCAATTATGAAATATTAGTAAAACAGACATATTATTTTGTTTCAGTTATTTATTCCTTTTAATTAGTTTATAAACGTAAATATATGCAATCCATAATTCTGATTCTATGTTTATTGTGTTCTTTTAATCTTTTCAGATAGTTTGTTCTTAAGAACACGAGTTAATGTTATAAATAAACATAATAAGTTTTACTAAGCTAATATAAATTTAAAATATAACTAAACAAGTTCTTTCTAATAATTTTCTTAATCTAAATAAAATTTTATAAATAACATATAATATTAAAAAAATTAACTTTTTTCATTTAGTAATTAGGAGTATTAGTAGGAAGATTGAGTAGTAAGATAAAATATTTCTCAATTTAAAATAAATTAAAGTAAACTAACATGTCTTAAAAATTATTAAGAAATCATTCTTAATTTTCATAGAATATGGATTGACATAATTATTTACTTCATTCTCAATTTTCTCATGATACTCTTTGTCATTTAAGTGATCAGTTAAATTTTTATCGTGTTGGTTTGTTAGACGTTTTATGAATTTTTAATCATTATTTTCTTGATCACATTCTCAATGTGACAACAATATCTACACTTAAACTTAATTGTTTGTATAGAAAAGTCATAGGAAAAATAATATAAATTGCTACTATAGCTATATGACTTTTACAAAAAAAAAAAATAGAGACAATTAAGTTTGTGTGAGTTGACACTTTTCAAATCCATCACCCGACCATACTTTATAGTTGGAGTATTTTTCAACCTAACCCAACTGCTACTCCAATTCAACTCATATTTTGTGAGTTAAATTAAATCAAAACCCATAAATTCGTGAGTTAACTCAATCCGTAGACACCTCTAATTACTTTAATAAATGGTCAAGTTCAAAAAAGTTACAAAAGTCACTTAACCTATCCAACTAACACCACTATTTAAACCTGCTCAATGCTTCAATGTCAACCAACCCCTCAAACAAATAGTGAAAATCGCAACTTCATGAATTCTAAAGATTTTTTTACAAAAAAGTTTACATCTATTTTTCTTTTTTTATTTCAAATAGATAACATTTTTTTCAATCACGAACTAAAGGCAAAATTTAAGAAATTACACATAAAAAGATAAAAAGATAAAAAAATTAAAAATAGAGGAAGTGAGAAATAAGTTGAAACTTGAAACAAACCTTTTTTTTTCTTTTCTAGAGTATTGTGGTAAGAACTAAGAAGTATGGCTCCATCTAAATTTTTTGGGTGCTAGAGATCCATGTAAGTTGGTTTTTAGTATTTTACACTAAAATTTGAGGCAATAAAATAAAAATTAAATTATTATTTGAGTTTAATCAACGTGTAATACAAATTTCACCATCACATTCTCTTTATAGAGTAATTTTACAAACATTTTTTAGATTAATATTTATTATACTTGACACTTCTTTTGTTTTAAAAAAAATTATATTTATCTCTCTTACTTTATTATTTAAAAAGAAAACTAATGTAGAAACTATATATAAAATATGTGAAAAAGAAATAAGTATAATTTATCAAATAAAAAAGAATGTCAAGTGTCATACGCATTAACCTTAAAAATTGTCATTGTAATTTCCCCTATCTTTTTTAGCAAAGTGCTACAATGAAGCTTATTTTATTCTTTTGCTAAACAAAAAACTTCAATTCAAATTAAACAATTCCATCCATTGATAATTATAAATTTTAATTTTATAGAGATATTGTCGCCAATATGAAATTTAAAGATATGTTCCTTAACTTTTTTTTTAAAACAAACTTCTATGTTTTGATTAGAAATGTTAATGTGGAGGACAACTTTATCTCAAATACAGCGATATCCACAATTTATAGGGAAAAAACACTAGGAGTTTAGGTATATCATTGAAAACCATAATTTTTAGTAGGTAAACGTAAAACTATCAACTGTACATAAATATACCGTTTTCCTTTCTATTTTGGAAAGGAAAAGCCAAGGATGTTGATATAAATGGGAAAATATTACTGTATTTGCATACTGCAGATTTACAATTACATGTACTAATGTTAACCAAACTATGCTAAGTTTATAAAAAAAAAAATTTAAAAAAAAACCGACTATGCAAAGCAAAGCCAACATCCCTTGACTTTCTTCAAAGCAAAGCATTTTCTTCAAATGGAAGGTAAGATCCAAATCACAATATTATATTATTAATTATGAGTTGATATTTGATAATAACGAGATGAGGTGAGATTCTCCATCTTCAGCTAACAACAACAACAACATTCAAACCCATTCCTCAAAACGCCTAATTGTGACTCTTCATCTTCTGCACCCAATAAAGCTCGATCCCACACACTCAGATTGGATCTCTCTCTCTCTCTCTCTCTCTCTCTCAATCACCCTCAGGTTAGTTCCATGCTTTCTTCCCTGGCACATGTTGATTGCAATCACAAAGTTCATGTGGGTCGTTTCTGATTGTTGGGGAATGAGTGTGGGTGAACAAACACTCAAAAAGCTGTTTTTGATCTCAAAGATTGCATTTTTATTGAGTTTATTCATGTTTGTTGAGTGCAAGCTAGTTTTTGTTCAAATGGGTCATTGTATCTTTATTCATTTTTAATCGAAATGATGGTCTAAATGATTGAAGAAAACAACCCGAGATTTATATTTATCTTTTTTTCACTTTTTTTTATTAACTCCCTTTATTGTTTTTTTTTTAAAGCGTTCTAGCATTTTTGGGGTACAGTCCTTGAGTGTGAGTAGTGTTTGATTATTAGTTGGCCAAATGGAGTAGTTAAGGGGTTAGTTTTTTTTTTTTTTTAATTTCAACCTGAATTTTGATGAATTGTTTTTCCTCCATGGTTTCTTATCAATCAACATTTGTATTATGGTTTCATTTGAATATAAATTAGGAAGATGTAGCTATCCCCTATGAACAGTTTTACTTGTGCTGGTCAAGTTGGGTTCTTCAGCTTAATGTAAGTCTGTAACAGAGTAGCTATCTAAGAGCTGTGGAGCAATTGCTTCTTTTGGATTGAAAACTATCTTGGTATCTTCTTAGGGATTGAAGACAATCAATCTTTAGTTGCTGATTAATGATTATTAGTTCATCTAGACATAATTTGACGAGTTTGATTATGAAGGCAGGTCGCAAGTGGTGATATCGAACAGCAGTTAGCTCGCCAGATTTGTCTTGGATTATATAAATGGCTATAACTCGATATACTGAAGGAGATGGTTCAGAGTGAATTGGAGACAAGGTTGACTGCACAGGGAACAATGATGTCAGCAGTGGAAGCCTAGGTTCTGGCCTTCGTAGAGAGCTTTCATTTTCGTGTTGGTGTGATGGTGATGGAGGGGTCCATTTGGATCAGAAATTAGGTAATGCAGAAGATGCTAGTGTAGAAGAAGACTCTGATTTTGAATTACCTTTTCTTCAGAAGAATGAGCTACAAAGCGGACCTTTAGATAGGGAGAGATTCTTTCACCTTAAGTTTCTGCAAAGAAGTATGCATATGATTGGTGCTAGTACCATGGATGAAGATTCTATTCATCAGAGAGGTAATGGATCTGAGAAGTATGTGCCTTTTGACATTGAAAACGAGTCTACAAGGGGAACAATTGGTGCTGACTGCTCCATTTCCATGGGTGGTCACGGATCATTGGGAAAAAGCTCCAGCAATCCTATTTCTGTTGCAAATATTTTAAAGACATTGTTTTTCATACTTGTTTGGTACACATTCAGTCTATTTTTGACCCTGTAAGTTCCTTCTTGACAAAAATGATCATTGCATGCATAGATACACTATTTAATGTTACTTGTGATGCAGATTCTTTTCCTTATTTTCTTGTTCTCAACTAATTTGAACAGGTACAATAAAATTCTGTTAGGAGATGATATGGGAAAGTTCCCAGCTCCTTTTATGATGAATACTGTCCACTTTACAATGCAAGCTGTGCTATCAAAATTTATCACCTGGTTTTGGTCTCATAGATTCCAAACTAGTGTTGTCATGTCTTGGAGGGATTATTTTTTGAAAGGTAAATTTTGAATTCTTCTACACTATCTCATTATTTCTATTCTTTCTCTGCTCACTTTGTTTCGCTGATTGGGTAAGCCATGTTGAAACTTCTTAATACTTTTTGGCTATTAATTTAGTGTTATTGACTGTTATATTTATAGTGCTTTAGATTTTAAAATAATTTGTAATTCTTTGTGGTGATAGCTCTTCTGAATTAGGAAATGTTAACGATATGTTTTGTTCCAACAATAATACCTACGATGGTTGAACATGCCACTTTTTCCTCTATCTTTACTTTTCCCCCCTCTTTTACTGTTCTTCCACACTGAAGCACTTTTTCTAGCATATTTCTCATCACTAATTATATTAACTTTTCTATCAACTAATGCCACAGATGGACTTTGCCTTTCACAGTTGTACCGACTGCTCTTGGAGCAGCAATGGATATTAACTTGAGCAATGCATCTTTAATTTCCGTCTCTGTCACATTTGCTACAATGGTTGGTGACATTCTTTTCTTTTCATTTAAACTGAGAGAACTGTTCATTTAAATTCTTTTGTAATGTTACATCAGAATCAGATTCTGCATTTTCCCCTTTTCTGTG
The DNA here is from genome assembly GCA_029884605.1 of Ormosia emarginata. Lineage (NCBI taxonomy): Eukaryota > Viridiplantae > Streptophyta > Magnoliopsida > Fabales > Fabaceae > Ormosia > Ormosia emarginata. Next base: position 14,821,757 of record JAQQTP010000086.1, read on the forward strand.
GTAGATACTATCCTTTCTCTATACATTTACCTTTGCTTTGCTCTTGCAGTGCAAATCTGCTGCTCCAATTTTTCTCCTTCTGTTCGCTTTTGCTTTCAGGTAAATCTCTTGTCATTTGGTCTTTGTAACCACTCTTTTTTATTATGTGATTCTTGTGATTGCTTGAGATAAATGTTAAGCCTTATACAGTATAAGGAGCTGCATCATTAAGATATAATTTGTGGGGGTTTTGCATTGTGGAAAATTAATTTTATTTAATAAGTCTTGCATTACACAGAAGACATTAGGCATGTGCAATCACTATGTATACAAATGGTTATTTATTCCATATCAAGGCATAATTCTGTTAGTTGAATGCTTTAAAGATAGAGTGTTCCTGAGACTCAAAATTATAGGAACCGTCATCTTTCAGATATTGCACCTTCCTACTTGTCATGTTGAGATTATCAAAATTTCTAGACAATTCTCAATGCTATAGTAAATTTATACATTGTTTAGTGTTAGTGGCCAGTAGGGGTGTAAACGAGTTGAGCCAAGCTGAGCACTTGAAGCTTAGGCTTGGCTTGTGAAAAATTATGCTACTCAGGCTTGACTCATTTATGTAAACAAGTCAAATTTAAAGCATGGGCTTGGCTTGTTTAAAAAATATTAAGCTTGAGCTTGGCTTGATAAGCTTGATTATTTTCATTCCCTTTATCAAATCTCTCCTTGAAGTATTTTTTAAATTACTAAAATTAGTATTTGATCGGTTATGCTAGAAGATGAATTAAAAATAAGAAGAGAATAAAAGACTCTTTAAAAATTGGAGTTAGGTAACTGGTAGATAGCAATAAGTAAAATTACAGTTCTCTAAATAGAATTAAATTTACTAAGTAACAATAATATATAAATTATTATTTATACCTTTACTTATGTAAAATTACAATTTTTTTGTGATTGAATATATATATATATATACACACACACACACACAAGCTATTTACGAGCTCTTAATGTCAAGCCTATAAAGCTTGAGTTTGGCTCATTTATATAATCGAGCCTAAATTCAAGCTTGAGCTTGTTTTAGTTAAACAAACAAACGAGCTTGATCGAGTATTTAACGAGTTAAGCTCAAATAGTTCACGAATAATTCAGCTCATTTATATTCCCCTAGTGGCCAGTCACAATACAAGATTTACAGTATACAAGGGTTACGAAATAATAGTTCTGCCACAAACAATTGATAAATAGGTTGGAAAATATGATAATTCCACAAGTAATTTAGAAAATGCTTTGTCAGAAATATCAATGCCATTTTTTTGAAAAAGGAGATATTGCTTTTGCAATTTCAATCTACTTCAGATTTCAAATTGGAAGAAAGTGGTGAATTTTATGTCTAGAGTTTTCAATTCTAAAGTTCCAAATTTTTTTTTCTTATTGGAGGTTTAAATTAGACTAGAATGTTTTATCCCCCTCAAAATCAAAATAAAAAAATAAAAAGATAGAACTAGGTCCTGGATGGGGAGTTTTAACAATTGACATGGACCATGTGTTTAAGTTGAATGGCAGCTTAGGTTTGTTAACTGCCCAGAATTTGTCTGATTGAGTTTTGATAACTGATGTATGATATTAATGCCAAATGTAGTAATACTCTTAAATAACATTGGCTGGCTGTTGTTGTATGCCTCAATGCTCTCCCAGCCCAACTCATTTTACTGAAAAATCAAACAGAAAAATGCTTTCTGCCAATGCTGTAACATGCTTCTTTTTTAATGGAAAGAAATTTCAATAGGAATAAATAGGGAATGTAGTAACACCCCTGAAACTGCCATGATTAGGACAACAAAGAGAAGCCACAACAAGAATAAGGGAAAAGAGACATCCTTAAAGATGCAAGCATTCTACTCTAACCAAATGCACCAATGACTTGCACAAACTGCACACTGCCACAAAATCTTAGTCTCCTTGATTTTATCAAAACCTTTCTAACGAGCCATAAAAAACTGCTCTAAAGTAAAATAACATACCCATTGCTCACCAAGGGGCCCAAAATGATTATTTCATTGGAAAGTAGCTGCATTACAATGCAAAAATCAGTGGTCTACAGTTACTGAACTAGTTCTGCACATAAAACACAATATTGGGAGAAAGGGTGTTGTGAGGCCTATGAATCTGGGTCATGAAACTCATCTGATCACCCTATATCACTTGATGCCATGAGATTCAAGTTGTATTTAGAATGGCTTTTTGTTTTCTAACATGGTGTTTCATACCTTTGTTCAAGTATAAACATGTCAATTGTTTCAATTGATGTTTCTGTACTCTACAGTGTCTGTCATATTTTTGTGTGCTGCTGTGTTCTCTAATATTTGTAAAGTTGTTATCAAATGATCCCTTGTTCTGTTTTACATATTCTGCATGGAGATTAATTATTTGTGTGTGTGTGTGTATTCATTTTTACCTGTTTTCTGTCATTGAATTGCAAATATTGGTTGGAAGGTTGGAGACGCCAAGCTATAAACTATCAGGCATCATCTTAGTCATCTCCATTGGGATATTACTAACAGGTATAGATGTTTCCCTTCACGTTCACCCTAGGAATTTCTCATTTCAATTTGCATTGATTTGCACTTAGGAAATCTATCAGAATCAGAAAATAGGATTTGAACTCAATTATATTATTGATCAATCATATGCAATATATACACAGGTCCTAGCAACTATTTCAGGAAACAACTGATGTTTCCTTCCTTAATTCTAGATCCCTTGATTTGAGGGATTGACTAATTACAAAAATAAATACAGATTCTAATTCTAAATAAGTAAAAGATACAATATTAACATTCCCAAAATAGCGTACAAGACACGGATTCTCACACTCCCCCTCAAGCTGGTGAATAGGTGTTTTCCATTCCCAGCTTGGAAACAATTCTCTCGAATGTGGAGCTATTCAATCCTTTGGTGAGGATATCCGCAAGTTGTCCCTGTGTAGACACATATGAAGTGCATATTAAACCGCTGTCAAGCTTTTCTTTAATGAAGTGCCTATCCACCTCAATGTGCTTAGTTCGATCATGCTGGACTGGATTATGCGCTATGCTGATTGCGGATTTGTTGTCACAGTAAAACTTCATTGGTTCTTCCCACTCGATCTTCAAATCTTCTAATATGATTTTTAATCAAAGTAATTCACACACACCCTGTGCCATGGCACGAAATTCTGTTTCAGCACTAGATCGCGCCACTACACTCTGTTTTTTACTTCTCCACGTCACAAGATTTCCTCCAATAAAAGTGCAATACCCGGTAGTTGATCTCCTATCAACAATCAACCCTGCGTAGTCAGCATCTGTATAAAGCTTCAAGAGACATATTCTCACTTCTCTTGAACAAGATTCCTCTTCTCGGAGTCCCCTTGAGGTACTGCAAAATCTTGTGAGCAACCTGCAAATGAGTTTCTCTTGGACTATGCATAAATTGGCTAACTAGACTCACTGCATAGGCGATATCCGGCCTGGTGTGGGACAAGTAAATGAGCCTACTCACAAGGCGCTGATACATCTCCTTATCAACAACAACATCCTCCTCTGCATTCCCCAATTTTAAGCTTGGATCCATGGGAGTACTTGCAGGCTTACATGTTGTTTTACCTGTTTCCTTGAGTAAATTAGTTATGTATTTTTGCTGTGATATGAAGATGCCTTTCTTGGAGTGTGCCACTTCGATTCCCAGGAAATATTTCAGCTTTCCCAAGGTTTTGATCTCAAATTCCTTGGTCAAAGACTGACTCAAAGCTTGCTGTTCTCTCCTATCATCTCCGGTCACAATAATATCATCTACATACACTAATAGCACTGTTACCCCCCTGAGGCAGAACGTTTAATGAACAGTGTATGATCCCCTTGACTTTGTTTGTACCCCAAGGTAGTCATAGCTTTAGTAAACCTTCCAAACCAAGCCCGAGGAGATTGTTTCAGCCCATATAGGGCCTTTTTTAACTTGCACACTGTGTTGGCAGCTACATTTCTTCCATATCCCGGAGGCACTTCCATGTAGATTTCCTCCTCAAGTTCCCAATGTAAGAACGCATTCTTTACATCATACTGTTGTAAATCCCAACCCTTATTGGCAGCAAGAGATAGTAGCACCCTAACTTTGTTCATTTTAGCAACCGGAGCAAATGTCTCTAAGTAATCAATCCCATCTGTTTGTGTGAACCCTTTGGCAACAAGCCTCACCTTATACCTTTCAATTGACCCATCAACTTTATATTTCACTGTATATACCCACTTGCATCCAACTGGCCTTTTTCCTCCTGGGAGAGTAACTAATTCCCATGTTTCATTTTTCTTCAGGGCCTCCATCTCAACATCCATGGCTTGCTTCTATTTTTCATTGGACAATGCCTTAGATAGTGTAATGGGTATGGAGGTAGTGTTTAGGTTAATTAGGAAGGCTTTGTGAGTGGGTGAAAAATGCTTAAATGAGAGGTAGTTGGAGAGGGGGTATAAGGGCTGTTTAGTGGCTTTTCTGGTTCCTTTTCTAACAGCAATTGGAAGGTCAAGATCATCAACAACAGATTGAGACTCATTTTTATCCTGTAAAGCTTCAAAATCAGAATTTATTACCTCAGTAGAAGGGCTGGAGTTGGACTCCTGAATTGTCATAGAGTTTGGAACAGCCACTGACCTCCTTTTGTAAACCAATTTTTTTCCAAACCGCACATCAGGCTTGGCTACATCAGAAGATTCGGTTGCAGCCATCTCAGGTTCAGTTTTAGCCATATCAGGTTCAGCATCAGAGGGTAGGTTTTTAGGCTCAAAACTAGGCAAGTCAGGTAACCTAGGGGGTTCTAGATCCTTATCTTCCCTAAAGCTCTCCCCCTGAAGATAAGGTTGAGGGAAATAGGGTTGAGCTTCATGAAAGGTGACATCTCGGGAGACAAAAAATTTTTTGGAAGAAGGGTGGTAGCATTTATATCCCTTTTGAGTGGACGAATACCCAACAAACACACATTTAAAGGTCCTAGGATCAAGTTTCCCTCTATCTTGACTATGGACATGGACAAAGGATACACACCCAAAAATCCGAAGGGTTAGGTTATTTGTAATGGAGATATTTGGGTAAAAGGTAAAAAGGGTGTCCATTGGACTTTTTAGACCTAGGACCTTGGAAGGAAGTCTATTGATGAAGTATGTCGCTGTAAGAACAGCTTCCCCCCAGAAGGTTTTAGGAACATTATGCTGATACAAAAGTGCCCGTGTTTGGTCAAGAAGGCGCCCATTCTTTCTTTCAGCTATCCCATTCTGTTGTGGTGTTTTGACACAAGAGGACTCATGTACAATGCCTTCTTTTTGACAGAAAGGTGTAAGGGTGGAATTGAAGTAATCCTTAGCATTATCAGACCTAAGGCGCTTGATACTCACACCAAATTGATTTTTAATCATGGAGAAAAAATTCTGGAAAGTCAAGCTTACTTCAAATTTATTTTTAAGTAAGAAGGTCCAAGTAACACGGGTACAATCATCAATAAAGGTCACAAACCAGTGAGCACCAGACACACTAGGAACCTTAGAGGGACCCCACACATCATTATGAATAAGATAAAAGGGAAATATGCTTCTTTTATTACTTATGGGAAAAGATACACCCTTGTGTTTAGCAAGCTCACACACATCACAATGTAGACTCTCAACCTCGATTTGGGTAAATAGTGAAGGAAAAAGAATTTTGATAATCCTAAAAGAAGGGTGTCCTAATCTACAATGGTAAAGAAGAATTCTTTCCTTATTGGATAACATAGATTCGGACAAGTGAGGCAAATTGGTGGCAGCCAAGGAGTGCGGTTTTGGTTCTTCAATATAATAGAGGTCATTCCATTCTCTAGCAAGTCCAATCGTCCTTGTCGAGTCCTTGTCCTGAAAAACACAATGATTGGTGTGAAAAATCACTTTACTGGATAAATCTTGAGTAAGTTTTTGTACAGAAACAAGGTTGGTGGATAACTTGGGAACATGAAGAACATTCTTTAATGTTAAAGATGTATTTATTTTAATGTCTCCCAAACCTGCCACTGTCACAAGATTACCATCTGCTGTGATAACTTTTTTATTACTAGGACAAGGTGAATAGGTGGAAAAGTGTGTGGATATAGGTGTCATATGGTCTGTGGCTCCAGAATCCAAAATCCAGAGTAAGGTAGAGGGTTTTTTTGAGACATTTAATCCAACAGAAAATGGAAACATACCTGAGAATGCTAAAGTACAAGTACCTGAAGGTTTTTCCAAGTTGCTAAGGAAAGACCTCACCCTTTCTATCTCGTCCTGATTCAGGTTGCTGGATTCAGGCTTATTCCCGCCACTAGTGTCGCTTACTACAACGTTAACATGCCCATTTTCTTGGAAGGTCCCCCTTTCTGACTCCACTTACGGGTAGGAGGCTTTCCATTCAGTTTCCAACACTTCTCGCTAGTGTGGCGTGGCTTGTTGCAATATGTGCACCACAACCCATCATTCTTCTTCCCAGCATTTGCAGGCTCTCCATTAATAAGTTCAGTCACCATGGCTGAACTATCCACATTGGGAGTTTCCAGCATCAAGCATCTTTGGCTTTCTTCTCCTCGTACTATGGCCATCACTTCATTGAAGCATGGAAGCGTTTGTCTCCCAAGAATTTGAATTCTGACCTGATCAAATTCAGAATTTAAGCCAACTAGGAAATCATAAACCCTGTCTTGCTCAATAAACTCCTTGAGAATTGTGGCATCTTCTGAACATTTGGTCTTGATCACTCTATAAAGGTCTAGTTCCATCCATAGGGACTTCAGCTGATTGGCATATTCAGTAACAGTCTTATTCCCTTGCTTTGCTGCCACTGTTTGTACCTTGATTTCATATACCTGGGCCGCATCCTTGGCTTTGGAGTAGGTCTGCTCCATTGCATCCCAAACCTCCTTTGCAGTGCTGAGAAACATGCAGGTATCGCTGAGTTCAGGAATCACTGAATTCCACAGCCAAGCCATGATCATAGCATCTTCCTCATCCCATGCGTCGAACTTGGGTTCTCCCTGTTTTGGTCCAGTCCCCGTGATGTGGCTCAGTTTCCCTTTCAGCACCGTTTGAACAAGTTGGGACCATTTCAAGTAGTTCTTCCCATTTAGTCAATAGGCAGCATGGATAGTTTGCAATTCTCCAGGTTGGTGGGGTTGGGTATCCTTCATTCCCTTCTCTGTGTTCAGAACTTCGCCCTCTGTGTTAGACATCGTGAGGTATGAAGGCTGTCACCACTGATGGCAATAAAGGCCGAATGAATGGAGAAAGGTGGGACTGGGTGAAGGGTCAGCAATGAAGGCCAACCAGTGGGTAGGGTGCGGCTGGAATGTTTGTGCGTCGGCAATGAAGGCCAACGGTGGTAGGGTTGTTTTGCGGAATCAGGCCCCCTGAGAACGAGGGCTCTGATACCATGTCAGAATCAGAAAATGGGATTTGAACTCAATTATATTATTGATCAATCATATGCAATATATACACAGGTCCTAGCAACTATTTCAGGAAACTACTGATGTTTCCTTCCTTAATTCTAGATCCCTTGATTTGAGGGATTGACTAATTACAAAAATAAATACAGATTCTAATTCTAAATAAGTAAAAGATACAATATTAACATTCCCAAAATAGCATACAACACACGGATTCTCACAAAATCAGAACATCTGACCCTATGGCTGCCAACAAGCACAGTGGTTAAATAAAGAGAGTGAGGTCACTTTACTCAGGAAGACTACAAGCTGGATACTAATTATGGATGTTTGCATCATAGTATGCCATATTCAATATGCTATTTCTGAAGTATTTTGTATGAAAGATTGTAATTTAATTCTAAATTAAATAGCATCCAGACAGAAGTTGAGATAGATATTTTATACTGATTAGTTACTTTGCAAATAATTAGTTTTCTCATGATACTTAGAAACATTTATAAGAATTTAGAACAGCCAATAAGTTCTTCCTCAGATGCTCTTGGAAGTTCTCAGTTAATTATAAATATTGGTTTTTTTAGTGAATATTTCAAAATGGTGACCACAATTTTGAACAGTGAAAGATTCTCAATTTATATTGATTATGAATTTCTTATTTCCATGGTGAATGTTTTTCAATCCTATGCACCGGCACCATGCCACGGCTCTCTTGATTCTTAATTTTCAATTGAAACTTGTCAAGTGCATTTTTCAAGCATTCGGAATATATACCACATTGAGAATTTCATACCTTCCATCTTGAATATTATTTCTGTGCACTGCAGTTGCAAAAGAGACAGAGTTTCAGTTCTGGGGATTCATACTTATTATGCTTGCTGCTGTTATGTCTGGGTTTCGCTGGTGTATGACACAGATCCTTTTGCAGGTATGATATTTACATTTTCATTTATCTATATATATTCTATATATAAATGTCTCTCTACATAGAAGCACACACACAGAACCACATACACAAATTCTTATTTTTTCCTGCCCTTAAAAACTAAATATTCTTACTTCATTTTGCTGGCTTGGAACCTGATTTTCATTCTCGTCATGCATGTTGACACTAAAACCAAATTGAAAGAAAGAAGACTATGGTAAGTGCCCTTCATAACTACACTTCGATCATTTTATGGCAAATATTTAGTCTTACTAGATTTATATGATATACTGGATAACATTCTCACTTAATTAAAATAATCTCTTATTTATTTATTTCTTATTGGTTTTGGTCAATCAACCCATAAGTTTTTATATAAATTTGTGCAATTCAAGTGTTTTATTTTATTGACAACAGAATCTTTCTGCCCTTACTGGAAACACAGATGTAATTTTTTATAAATAGATAGTGTAATAGATACAGAAGATGGCATAAATATTCCTAAGCATTTGAGATGTCATAGATTTGAGAAAACTAATTATTAGATATTTAAGAGGTCAATTGTACACCTTTTTAGTTGGACTCTTCTTACTGGAAAGCTGATGGATCAACTATGGTAACTCCAATTGTCAGAGGAGAATGGTTTTGTTGGCATAGAACTTACTGCCCTCTCCATTATTTATTCCTTTCATCTCCTCAACTAAATCCTCCCTATGTGGCTTCATAGTAGGTTTTTGTATCTATATAAGATATATAAATCTTGGAAATATTTTTCAAAGCAAATGTCTTCAACACTACTTGACAGATCTTAATTAATAAGCTTGAAAGCTCAATTAGGTCCAGAAAATAGGTAATGGCAGGGGCAGTACCCTAGGATCAATCAGAAGATATTTTCGTTGTTGGAGTCTTAGATTTAAGCATAGGTTTCTTCATTGTTAAGCCCTGGTAGAAGAAGTTAATTCATTAGACTAATTAATAAAACAAAATTTTGAGAATGGATTCAAGCAGTCAGCAAGGAATTAATCCTTTTCTTTTTTTAAAAAAAAGAAGAATTTATTAGGAAGACAAATACAGAAGAGGAGGATCGGGAGTCCTCCTAACAGCACCAAAAACAAGGATAAAAGAGAAATAAAAACACCAGCTCAAAAGAGATCCAACTCCAATCCCTCCGTATATCTAACAGAAAGAGTGCTCCAACTCCAAGCATTTAATGTGGTTAGCAGGTCTGAAATTATTGAAGGTTTTGGAGACTTGATGAGGCTAACTCTTTAAATTACCATATTCCTGCATTTCCCTCTTCTTTGAATTCTCTTTTTATCTTCCCTTTATCTCTTATCCCATGTTCACTTTCCAGATAGAATTTTATAATTGCTGTTATATTTTTGCAAAACTTTGATATTCTTTTTCAAATGATTTCAGGTCTGAAAAATCCACTTACCCTGATGAGCTATGTAACTCCAGTAATGGCAGTGGCAACTGCTATTCTCTCTCTTGCGCTAGATCCATGGGATGAATTCCGCGAAAACAAGTACTTTGATAATTCATGGCATATAACTCGAAGTTGCTTGCTGTTGCTTTTGGGTGGGACACTTGCCTTTTTTATGGTAGGATTATATATTCCCTTTAAGGTTCCTATATGTTCCTTTCACCCCCCCCCCCTTAATTTTTTTTTTAAAAAAAAAACACTCACAACACAAAAGGATAATTTTTTTTTTAAAAAAAAAACACTCACAACACAAAAGGAGGACATTTTATACTCATTGCTTGACTTGCTTCTTATTTGATTTATCTGAAATAAGCTTTTGTTTTTTTAGAGTCATATCAGTTAATGTCTTTGTTCCTTCAAACATTTGAATCTTTTTCTTGTTGCAGGTATTAACGGAATATGTTCTTGTTTCAGCAACTAGTGCAGTCACAGTCACAATTGCAGGGGTTGTCAAGGAGGCTGTCACCATATTGGTATCAATTATGTTTTTAGATGATTCCCATTTGTTGATATGAATATCCAGTGGCTGCCTTTCTTAATCTCACATATTTCTAGACTACCTAGGTCTGTGGTGTGACTATGTAAAGAATCAAGATTACATTGATGCAGCATATGCTTTCATTTAGCAGTAATATGTACTCTCTTCTGATAGATATGATCCTCGCTAAGTAAACACGAGCATTCATGGAACAGTGAGATGCAGAATCCATTATACTAATTTGCTTCTCTTTTTCTTGGTATACTTGTTGCATGTTAGGTGCATATAGGATAGAGAGATAGGAGCAGGAACAAACAGACCTAGAAAGCTTAAATTGAAGAAATCTTATCTTTTGGTTTAACCCTGATTTCATATTAATTAAAGCTGCCATCTTTGTTTCTGGTTTAGTTAGTTTGTTGTACTTAGCTTTCTTTAGTTTTGAGTTGGGAGTGTTTTGGCAATTTGCCAATTTTTGTATTGCAGTAAAGTTTGGCAGGTTGTTAAACTTGAGCACTAAGTTTTGACTATTTTTGTTCTTCAGTTTTAATGCCAACTATTAAGCGTTAAGATGATGTGACCAATCATAAAAAATGTTTATTTCAGAGAGTTATATTAAGGGAGGTATAAAAAGAAAAGAAAGTTTACTTCTGAGAGACCGTTGGTGTGTAGACTGGTCATCTTCTCTGCATTTACTGTTATAAATGAATCTCAACTTCTGTCTTCAGCATGGACAACTTTAGGTACAAAAACTATTTATTCAAACCCCAGGGGTCCTATTTTCAAAAACCCTAACCCTAATTTCTCAATATGCCCAAGGTTACCGTTCATGTTACTCATGACCACTGAATCACACCTTTGCTTTGATTCTTGATGATGAAATTTAAAAGCTACTTAAGAGGTTGATCTGAAAAACTTGGGCTGATATTTTTTGTCCATAAAGTTAATCCTCTTTGGCAAACTCCAGTTTGTGCATTCTCCTGATCTGTACGAGTAAATGAATTCTTGTCAAATGAAATTGCTAAATTTGTAGTGTGGGCTGCTAACATACATGCCTTTGGTGCACTAGACATGTACCTAGCTCAACTATTAACGTCTTTCTATTTATTTCTCTGTATTTTCTAACATCATGGTTGCTGATTATACATTTACTTGAACTTAATCTTCTGATTTCATGCTGTTTGTGTGTAGGTTGCAGTATTGTACTTTCATGATGAATTTACCTGGTTGAAAGGATTTGGTCTCTTCACTATTATGGTTGGTGTCAGTTTATTTAATTGGTACAAGTAAGTCATCAGCAGACATGTCTTTCAAGCAACAGTCTGTAACTTTTTATCATTATTTTCTCCTTTGATTTATGCTTTGATATAGGAAAAATTGTGTCATGTTATTTTTTATACTGTTCTTTTGGGACCTTCAGGGTTTTAGATTTCCAGCCACATGATTGAATCATTTATGCTTCAAAAACTACCTGGGATGCTTTCTTTGTCAGTATTGTTTGAAAGGTTTTGGGAATAAGGAAAGGGAGATTTTGGCATTGCACCGTGTTTGTAGTTGATTTAATATTTGGTTAGAGTAATTCAAAAACTAATTCAAAATTTAATATTTGGCTAGAACAGAGTGGTTGCATTTTTAGAAGTTCATGTCGCTGCCCTCTATTGTGGGACAGAATTGTCATTTATGATTTTGTATGGTTCTTATGCTAATGGCTTTTAAAGGGGAGCTCAAATATATTAGGTATTTGATATTTCTAACAAATATCTTTACTTATAATGGAAAAAACATATTCTTTTGTTTATTATTGTTTGTTTCTTCATAAGTTTTGATAAGAACGACTATATCAAACTGTTCTAATCTATTTTCGTCGTTTGTCAGAAAAACTAACAAAAACATGCAGCCACAGTTATACTTGTAATATGTAAAACAACGGAACTACAGATTTTCAGATCAAATAATAGAACATTAGAGCTCAAGTTACAATATGCTACTAGCTCTATAAATCTTGCATGCATACTATCTTGTTTACCGATGCCATACTGGTGTATTTCAGGCATAGTAATACCTACTTTCAATTTAATGTTATTCATTTTTTCTTTATCTGTTTTTATTTTAATTTCAGATATCTGAAGCTTCAGAAAGGCCATACCGGGGAAGGTGACGTGGCAGGGCTTCACACAACAGATTCTGCTGCCAAATATGTTATTCTTGAGGAGATGGATGAGCAAGATGATACCATCTGAAACCTTTACCGGCACATCATTTAAATTCAAAGTAAGTTTCTTAACTGGACTCTTGTTAAATGATGCTTGCAAATCATAATCTAATGATTTATATATCTAAACAGATGTACAAATATTTTTTGGCTTTTTACTCATGTTTTTGTCCTTGAGGGTGAGCCTTGGCTCAACAGTAACATTGCTATCTTGTGACTTAGAGGTCATAGGTTATAGTGGCAAAAACAGTCACCACTCACAAGGGAGTAAGACTGCGTACATCTGACCCTCCCCAAACCCTAAAATGGTGAGAGTGAGTGAGTTTCATGCACCGGGCACTCTTTTTACCCATGTATTCATCCAGAGGCAGATGCTACATATTATTAACAGTTTTGTAAATGACAACCTTGGGTCTTGTATTATTTTAGATAAAAAAAAAGAAGGGTGGAATCATGAAAGTCAAACTTACGATTATAACCAATTGCCTATTTTGAAGTGACAAGGAAATTTGCAATGCACTTTATCTACGGAACATCACTTCTATTTTTGAGATTGACATGTGTATATATACAAAACGATTTCACCAGAATGAAATATATGCATCGTATTGCTGAAGTTGGCCTTTTAGTTTTGATGTTATGTTTGGTTGCTGTGAGTCAGTTTTCCGCCCTTACCCACTTATGATAAGATTATTAATGCTTTTGTCTTGGTCATCTCAGGGCTTGAATATTCTTGTTATCAACTAGAAATGCTAGTATGCCACTAACTTTTGTCAGTAGAGAAAGAAATTATTATATTAAAGTTTTACTGTATTTAAAAGCATGCACTGGCATCTCTTTTGGGTGTAATCTTGTCAGTTCCTTAATCGTGTTTCTCCTAGCACTTATTGATCAGCAGTATATTATCTTATCATCTATATCTATATAACTAACAAGCACCAATGAAGTTTATAACTAACGAGGACTATTCAATGTGAAGAGTAACTACTTGACAAAGCCTTACTCAGTCTGCTATATTTGTAGCTTCCTACGACTACTTCTCTGTTGGCTAGCTTCATCTCATCTTTTCAGCAGCCCCACTTTCATGTTCCCGTTCGATTTGTGAAGTCAATATTGCCTGGACGTGATCAACATTAAAGCCAATCATTCTTGAAGGTTTCATTGAAGTTCTGTAATTGAATGTCCTGTATTCTATTACAATATGTGCTAATCGGTTACAAATTTTGGCATTCTTTTGAATTGGCAAGAAGTATCCTATAGATTACAACAGATTGTAATAGATCAAATGTTTTCTTCATTTTTGTTGTCGTGTATCGTATGATCATATAAAATTGTTATTTCTGATCACGTTATCATTATTTTGCTCGCATATAATAATGCAGCTCTTTATTTCATAGTTCTTACCAACACAATTTGGTAACGGTTACTCAGCAAACTTTTCTTGAAAATGTGGGTCTGGTCGCCCAGGATACACTAGGTGGTGTTTCTGTCTACTTCTCAGTCAAGTTCAATATCCTATTGGCTTTTTTTCCCCCGTTTATCTTGGTTCTTAAGAAGATAATCATAGAAGTAGGATTTTAGTAAGAAAGGTAGTATTTTTACAAATTTTAAGATTAGAGATATGTTCCCCTAAGATTATATTTTTTGATTTTTTTTTTTTATCAATGTTGCTGGAATTTGGTCTCATTGTATAATTACTTAAAACATCACTCTTTTGATCAGATGGTAACACAAGATTGAATAATAGTATAAAAACTTTTATACTTATAGTAGATCAAGATTAAATTAACAAAAAAAGTCCTCTTGCATATTTTTTATAAAACACTCATCGACAAAAATTTAGTCCATTTTTGGACTAAAGCAAGAGTCTGGAGTTTACATCCAATATAAAGGTTGTGGCCTAAATAGATCTATTTTTACTTTCTTATCCACCATTTCACAAAAAGGCTTCTAGAAGAACTTATGCTATTTTTTAAGAAAAATATTAGTAACATATTCTTTTGAATATTCATTTCAACACTTATTTTATTATTGGTCTAAAAACAGTTGTGCAAGGAGAGTTTATGTAATGAGATACTGATACTTGATTAGGATAATTTAGTTTGATATTTATTGAACATAATTGAAATCGTAATGTGATCAGTATTGACTGTAGGTATTTAAGATGCACACATATCTTATTAGAGATCGCCTTCTTTTTATTGTTGGGGAAGATCCTTATAACATAAGAATATAGATACCATAGTTATCAACAGTTATAGACAATTATGAGTTTTATAATCTCGTAAGATCATGATGGACTGTTACAGATATCTTAAGGTATATCTACTGAACAGATCTAATAATCTTGATATTATAGTCCAATGTCGTAGTCCATCACTTTTAGTTTTGCAATCTTGACCACATGTCACCAAGGCTTGACTGGGATATTCACGACAAAGACCAGTAATATGGGTGTCAAGTCCGACTCCACTAGACGGGATCACGGTCTATAACATTAAGTGTTACTAGCATTCTTCCCCTAATAATCCTTTTAAGTGTATAAGATAAATTAATAGTAAAACAAATGTTAAAAAGAATATCCAAAATAATGTATTGTAAACATTCCTCATTTTCCAATACCTTATTCTGTACTTTGCAATGGCAGTAGCTTTAATGAAATAACCATAATAGGGTGAAAGCAGACATACTCTAAACTCCTTTCTCTTGATTCCGAGTTAATATAGTTCGGCAATGTATCACTTAGTTTAGCTTGTATATTATTATTCAAGTTGACTACTGAAATAAGAGGGTGATTTGTGTAGTATATGATAATTTTTATAATCCTTTTCAGCAAATTCATTATTTATAATTGTTAACATAAACTTCGACCCACCATGAATAAGTTAATAACCAGTATATTTCAAACAACACTACTAATAATAATTTTATACTTTTTGGTATAAACTCTTAATATCCAGAAATTACATTAGACACTGACTAATTCAAAGTTAAGTCAAGTCAGACCACAAAAGTATAAAATTCTTTTATCATTAATTTTTATCATTCACAAAATTCAAATTCAAGATCTTACTTAAAGAAAACAAGTACCAAATCAATTAATAAGGAAAAACTTCTCTTACGCTGCTCTAAAAACATTTCAACATGCCTATTACAACAAAAAGGCCTCTTTTCCAAGAGTTACCAAAATCTTACCTTGATTGTTCCAAAACAGAACAGTGGCAGCTTGTTCATTCAGAATCATATCGCACGTCAAAATAATACTGCCTCAACGTGGAAGGGCACAATTGATAGCGATGCAGGGAGATTTATAACAACTACAATCAATAGCATCAGTTTCCTGTTCAATATCAGTACCAAGCAAATACATCTGACCCAGAAACAGGGTCTTTCAAAACGGAATTTGCAGAATATTCTGCCTATCTTATGATCATCAACAACAGTGCCAAAATGAATGGAGAATTCCACAAACAGGTACATAAGAACTTTCATGAAATTAAAAAAAAAAAAAGTCTCACTCAAACTTCCCATACCCATTCTTTCCCTGGCTGTGAGTTTGAATTCTAAACAGTTATTCTTTGAGTAGAAAACCTTGAAATAACTTGCCGACCTCAAATTCTATAAACCTATTATAAGTGTTAAACACAGAATAAACAGCTAAGAACGAGTAACTAGTAAATAATAATAGAAAAACAGAAAAGAAATTCATAACCAACATTTTTGTTTCAAAGAGCAGCGCTTCTTTTTTATTTTTTGTATAAAGAACTGCATCCGATATTCAAATAATCAAATCTAACCATTCAAGCAAAAGAAACGAAGGGCAAGAATAAGAACCCAACTTTATTCACCGGTAAGTTTCAAAATTAAACTGAAAATTAAATGCACGTGCAACATGATGGTTTAAAGCTCACAGTCACCGACTTTTTCTGCATTTTCTTGCCTAACTAGAGCTTGAATTGTAAATTATCAAGCAAGCATTCTATCCAATAGAAGAGAAGATAATCGTCATGATTCATGTTATAAAGATGATACACAGTAGAAAGATACGTAAGAACACTCCAACTCAGTGGGTTATTTTACAAATGTCCTCATATTCCATAGCTTTAAGTACCCTACCATCATAGGGACCTTTCTCTATCTGCACCTTAGCACAAAAATGATCTGTATCGACCCCTAACAGCCTCGCAATTGATCCACGATATGCCCCATTGACTATTTTTACACGGCCCCCAGCTTGTGGAATCACAGTTTCAAGCTCTGCCTGATCAACTCTGAGCACATGCTTGGTTTCAAGCATTTCTATTTCCCCAACATACTTGTCAATCACCTTTCGCACCACACCTTTTTGCTTGTAGTACCCCTTCTCTGCTAAGACTTTGCTCATAACCTTAACAACAATTCCCTCATGCAACCAATAATCCTTCCTGTTAATTTTTTCCTTTTTCTTCTCTTCATCCCTCATCAATTCATCCAAAGTTGATTTTCCACCACCACTCTCTTTCCTCTTCAAATTGTTTCCAGGATTCTTTTCCTCATATTTCTCTTCCTCAACCTCATCAAACACCACCCTTGATGCCTCATGTTTTTCCTTGGTCACAGGTTTAGCCGATGACCCAAGAGAAAATCCTATCTTAACTCCATCTTCCACACTTAGTTCCCTCGGAGGCTCAACCTGTGAAAGCTGATCAGATTCGGTAGTAGGTAGCTGCATCAATTGCGCAGCTTTTTCAATCTGTTTCCTGATCTCCTTCTCTTGCTTTTCTTCATCTGCCATATCTGCCTTGATTCTCTTATTCTTCATCCTCTCCTTGAAAAGGGTTTCTGAATCTCTATCTATATATGTAATGAACCAACCCTTGGGTGTTTCTTCAACCTTACACTTGCCAGTTCGACCCAAGTACTTAACAAAGTTAGTAAGCGTAGCCCACTGAGTGGAGTTCATATGAATGTGGTGTCTATCGTTTATATATTCATTATAAACTACAGTGGCAGCCACACGGCTGAATCGGTGGCTGCGCTTCATGTGCTCAAGAAAAGATCTCTCAAACTCTTCAGAATAGCCCTCAACTATCCGGTTTGAGTTTTCTCCAAAAATTTGCATTTGACGCTGATGCCCTTCACTCATGCAGTGGCATTTAAACCCATTCTCGTCTCGGCATTGTTTCTGGCACATCTGGCAATACCATCGAAGCTTCTGCAGCCCTTTTGCTTTGATTCGATTGGCAATTGCTTTTGGTGTGAGAAACTCATTTTTCCCCATTTAGAATCTGGACAAAATGTTTCAGATCAAACAAAATGCTATTAGTAATCCTGCCAAATGCTTCCTTGCTCCTATGCAGCTGAAATTATGTTAAAAAAACAGCATTGGAGCAACAGCTAATACAACAACCAACAACTAAGCTATATTTAAAATTGTATAATTACAAGGACTTTATAAATCTGAGCAGCCTAAAGTAGAGCAACACTGTATCTAAGAAAAGGTGGAAAAGTAACTATCAAAATAACGAATGCATATACCCCCAAGAGTACCCTTAAGAGTACCCCTAACAAAGCTGTATATAATATACTAATCTATCATAAAAAAATGGAATCAAGCTGCCATCCCATGTGGTTATCATCATTGCCTAAATCTTTACCTTGTAGAAACATTGAAGTTTGAACATAATTTTTTAATATTTCATATATCTCTCTGAAGTCTGAAGTTACTAATCAATGCGTGCTTTTATAAAGAGAAATGGAGGAGATAACTACATTCATTAAAGGTGCTAATTGTGATGATCGTTTTTTTAATCCTATATGCAAATATAACGCATAGCTGTTCTGCGAATAATTCATGAGGCCCTATTGGTCTGTGTACACCCCTCTTTCACAGCTTCACTCTTACTGGTTACATTTCTGGTTTAATTTAATAATACTAATGCAGGTTGTGAAATAAAAGAGACAATCCCCTTTTGTTCACTTTTTCTCCTCCTTTATTCCAATCACATACATTTCAGATCTACACAATCACTTTCACCTATTTCATAACAGAAACTACAAAGATAAACCTTATCCTAACACCATCTGACAATATACATGCATGCAACACTATAGTCACAGTTGCATTACGAATGCTACACATAATTTTAACACAACTTTTCTTTCTAGCAAACTCAAACACACTCATGTATACTAGTTAAAAGTAGCTGCAACTAGAGTATCACATTACTAAACAAGGAAAAGGAAAAGGAAAGAAAAGAGCAATTGCAATTAATAATCAAGTTAGAAGAGAGAAAAATGAGCTGTACCCATCGTCCTCAATTTCTGAAACAGTTGAGAAAGTCAAGTGTGTATGTGTAAACCACCAAGAACCAAACCTTATCCTTCTAAGTGTTTATGTGTGTGTGTATATAATTATATATATAACTGGAAAGACAATAGTGCCATGGAGTTTGTACAAAGTTAAAAAAACAACACCAAGGAAAGTATGAGTTGAATGATACTAACCGAATAAGCTTAAAATCTACAGGAAAATTCTGAATTATTGTCTATAGTGCAAGGCTAGTCGATAACAGATAAGACATATGATTAGAAACAATATAAAATTCACAGACAAGAGAAGCTTTAAGTTGTGCAAACACCATCAAAGTTGAAGTATATGCAAGTGAAATCATCATGTTCAGAGAAAAGGTTAGCATCAATAAATAATTAGAGTAGTATGAGGGAAAAACCTGCTCATATGAGTACTTATTCAAATTCAGGCGAATGAATTTATTATTTAATCATAAAAAAAAAACAATTTGTGACTGTTAACACCAAAAAATCTGTGCTCAGCTGAATTAGCCGATAGAAGGAAGATGAAATTGGCTAAAGGTTGATAATGGGTTGATGTGCAGATTAGACGCAATTGGGCCTAAGAGTTTTGGGTCAAAACCACTCCATATTTTGTACGGTAAAGGCAAAACGTGGAGCTTTGGCCAAGATGATGTGATACCTAGAAAATAGGGGCAGTTGCTAAGGTTTGAGGTGAATGATGGATTTGTTTTGTGGAGATAAAATACTAGACCGTTGGCAACGCACCAGTCTCCCTAATTTTTAGGATGTTCAGTGAGTCCTCGGCTAACATATTCAATGAATCTGGATAAGTATTGTGCCAAGTTTAGCCGAGTAAACGTTAGTGGGCAAGTATTTGGTCAGAAAATCATGGAACAAAATCAATTAATCAACAAGAATTTCGACTTAATGATGAACGAAAACACATACCACTTCTTCTGTGAAATCGTCGTCAGCATCAGATTCAACCTTGCTGGAGCTGGAGGACGCCATGAAAGATATGAGAAGGAATAGGATCACGGAATGCGTATCATACGTTTGTGGAAAAGACGAAAAGACGAAAAATGCGTATCATAGGAACGTTCCAGATTTACATGAAAAGAGTAGAGGAAGAAGGCTTACCTGCAGGGCTGTGGCTGCGTGGTGCAGAAAACTGAAGAAGCCGCAAGAGGGAAGAGGGACGCGTGGCTGTGTGGCGGCGTCACTATGTGCAGATTCTGCAGAAAACTGGAGAAGATGCCGTCGTGTGGCTGTGTGAGTGAACGGCGTGAACAAAATTTTGGAGAATTTGGAGAGAACGGGTGGGAGAAGAAAACTAAAGACCCTAATTTTTTGTTTTGGGGTCAGAACTAAAGTCCCTTAATTGATGCAAGCAAAAAACGCATACCATGACTAATAAGTAATGAGAAAAAAAACACGGGTTGGAGCAAAACACACACTTTGGCCCTATTTAGAGCATATTTTGGTAGAGATTAATTCTGTGTCAAAATAGTTTGTTGTTTGAAAAAAAAAACTTATTATTTCAATTATGTTTGGTAATTTTTTATTTAATTTTTATAAGAAATTTAATGAATTATGATAATTTTTTTATAATGTTAAAACCTGAAATTTTTTATTATAAATTGTTCTGAAAATTTTGAGATGTAATGTGCATGTTTCACAATAGTTTTTATTTTTAAATTTTTTTTTCAATGTTTAATCATATTTAATAAAATTAATTTTATTTTTTTACATGAAATTAATACATAATTAATTTTTTTTCATAATACTTAAGATTAAAGTTTATTATTTTATATTATAAATTATTCTTTACTGCTTTGAGATATAAATATTATTTAGATTCTTAATTAAATAATTTTTTAAAATTATTTTATCTTATTTTGATAATTTAATACATAAAAATAATTTTTTATACCATTTAAACAAAATAAATTAACTTAAAATTATTTTTTAACTAATATAACCAAACATAAAATTCATTCTATTATAATCGATTATAACAATAATCGATTATACAATAATCGATTATTGAAATAATTAAGTTTTCATGAGTTGTTACTAAACACCCTAAATACTATTTTTTCTTTAATCAAATAACTTTTTAATCATTTTATATCTCTTTTGATAATTTAATACATAAAAATAATTAACTTTTTATATCATTCAAATGAAACCAATTATTTTAAAATCGTTTTTCAACTAATATATTCAAATATAAAATTGATTATATTATAATTGATTATAACAATAATTAATTATTGATCGATTATAACAATAATTGATTATACAATAATCAATAATTAATTATTAAAATAATAAAATTTTTATAATTAATCCAAATACTGGGTGTGTTTGGGATAGTTGTGAAAACTTGATTATTTCAATAATTGATTATTTTAATAATTAAACTGAAAAAACTTAATTATTTCAATAATCGATTATGTTTGGATATGTTAAATTTGAAAAGTAATTTTAATTTAATTTATTTCATTTGGATAATATAAAAAATTATTTTTATGTATCAAATTACTAAAATAGATATAAAATAATTTAAAAAATAATTTAATTAAGAATAAAATAATATTTACATATTACTATTAAAAAATAATCTAACAACTTTCTAAAAAAGGTCCAAATTTTAGCTTTTGCTAAAAAGTTGTTTTCATACACATACAAACTATCAACAATTTTTCTCTCTTCTTCCAAACATAACATTTTACTGTAATAACAGCTTTTCTTGAAAAAAAGTTGTTGCTTCCATCAGATAAACGTAAATAACCACGCACTTAATTAGTTGACTATAAGTGAGAATATAATATATAATGGACGGTGATGTGTGGTAACTTATTATCTAATAGGATTAAAACTAATAATAGGGTAAAAGTATAAAAACTAATGCTAGATATTTAAATTATGAATCTAAAATTTAGGATAAGAAAATTTAGATATTTAAATTATTGAATTATGAAAGTATTTTGTTATTTTATAAATTATGACTTTATGGAAGTGATTTGTGATTATGTTATTTTTTCACTTGTGCTTTATAAATTTTTCATTACTTAATGCTATAGTTTAAAGTATTTACGTAGTGATTCCGTTCAGTGAATTTCAATCTAAAATAACAAACCGAATAAATATACTCTTCTATTACGTACTTTAGAAAGTCTCATACCGTACCCATATTACATACTAAATCGTACCACGAATCATCTAACAATCCACATTTTCTCATCGAATTTGTGCACACACATGACATAAAAGAGACTTTATTCCGTTTTTGTTTTGAGTTGGCACTTGGCAAGCTAGTTACATGTTGGATAGTTTGTGAACCTTCAATCACGTAAGTTCATTTGCTGCAGTCATGGTAGTGGTACTAGGTAGAGAAACACAGCAAGTTTCAAATTAACAATTTTTCCAGCTTAATATTGTCAATCAGATTAGCCTTTTCCTTAACAGAAAAAAATAATAATAAAAGACTGCCGAGGTAGCAGAGAGCAGAGAGACAGAAAAATAAATAAAAATGTAATTAATCAAATCTAATTCGCTAGATCAATTAAACAAAGCCAATCTGCTGCAACCTGGGTAGTTGGTGAAGTATCAGTCTTGGTGAGCTGTGTGTGCCATTAATTTCTTGAAGCACGGCGTTGAGTGTTGAGTCCAACCACCCTTGCTACTCATTGGTGACCGATATCATTGAGCTCATCAGGGGTTGCAAAGCATGGGCACTCTATGGTTCTTAGGGGTTACCTTGTTCAATCAAATTCCTTCTTTTATTTCTATGTATTTTCTGTCACATAGGATGGGGATGCCATGGGGACTATGTTCCCTAGACATTGGCCATGGAAAGAAAAAGGCATCCAATGGCTTCTGCTAGCCAGGAAGGCAGTAGAGTAGCAGAGAAAGTTGATGACCAGAAATTCAAGAACTGGGGCCTTGTTGATCTTCCATGCGCCATCACTACCTACATTCTACTTAGACTTCCCATGAAGTCTCTGCTCATTTGCAGATGTGTTTGCAAAAGTTGGAACACACTGATTTCAGACCCACAGTTTGCCAAATTGCACTTTCAGCATGCACAAGTTGGTGGTCATGATTCGAACCAACGATCCAAAACGAGTGTCAAAAACCCTTCACCTTCTTGAGTACGAGCCTAAAAAGTTTGAAAGTGAAAATTTTGATAGTGATGATGACCAATTCTGTTGGTGTGAGGACGACTTTCTTAAGACCCGAATGCAACAGTCACGTGAAGCTTCTTGAGCCTAAATTCAAGCTTCCTCTTCGTGATGCCAAATTAGTTTTGGACAAAAGAGATGAGACCAAGAATGGAGGTAGAAAAAGGAGTTATATTGCTTGCGAGACAAGAGATGATAAGTTTGATCTGGTGAATTCCTGCAATGGCTTGCTTTGCTTGTGTGATTCAAGGGACAAAGACCCTTTAGTTGTTTGCAACCCAGTTACAGGTGAGTTCATAAGATTTCCAGAAGCTACCGAGATTGGGAAAACATGGGAACCAATTTATGCTGGTTTTGGGTTTCACCCAAAAACTAATGAATATAAGGTGATAAGAATGTGCAATAGACATTGGAAGTATGATGGTAGGGTTGTTGAAATGCACACACTTGGAACATCAGCATGGAGAAATGTAGGAGTTGATGTTGATCCTAGGCTTTTGATTGGGCTTAGATTTCCCATTTGTGTAGATGGGGCACTTCATTGGATTAGTTCTGATGGTTGCAAAAGGTCAATATTGTGTTTCAACTTTGAAAGTGAGAGGTTCGAATCCTTCCCCTTTCCTCCCCGTGTATTTGATTATAATATCAAGAATGCAGAAAATATCAGCATGGGAGAATTAATGGGCTGTCTTTACATGTGATGCATCTATTTTCATTTCTCCTACATTGTGGGTGATGAAGAAATATGGTATTGGAGAATCATGGACTATGGTTTTCAGCATTGATACTACAGGTGGAGATCGTTGGCCTTATGGTTTATATCAGCCTGTAAAATCTTTAAGAATGGTGCTGCCATATTGATGTATCATTCCTGTAATTGCTTTATCTACTATGAACCTGAAAAGTATGGATTCAAATTTTTTAAGGTTCGTGGGACTCGATCCAAATTTGAAGCAATTCCTCACATTCCAAGTATTATCTCACTGAAGGATGCTGTGAAAGGAGACAATGTTGAGGTGCTGAATGTCCACTCACGGTAAGGATGTAGATTCTAATGTTATTATGGATTTTAATATTGCCTAAAATACCATTACTGTTTTGATCTTGTGCATCATAAGATAACTATTCAAGGGGGCATATGTGTGACTTTTCTTCTGTTGTAGCATTTATTTTAACTTCCATTCATTTGGCATTCTATTTTGGTGGGATGGGGAGGGAAGCTTGTTATTAGTGGACATTGTTAAACTATATATGGTTCTGTGTATTTTAATTTTAATTTTAATCTTAGTTTTCCTTCATGATCTACAACCTTCAATTCCACCTTGGTGCTTGCAGTAGATGAAACATAAATTTCTTTTTCGTGTGGACACAAACTTACATTATAATTAAATCTCATAGAACTTTCTTTATGTTTACTTCCTTTATGCTTTCCATATTGATGGAGGAGGAGAATATAGACTGTTGCAGTAACTTTTAGTTCTTGGATCCCCTTTTGCTGCAACATAGAAGACACCGTGTGAAAGAGTAAAAGCAGATCCCGGAGACTCTTCCCACCCCCTGCTCGCTCCTTCAGTTTTAGCCACTTTACTTGAATACTTTTCCCTAACATTAGTATCATTTTATATAGGTGTGCAACATTTAAATTGCGGGAAGAAAATGAGGTTCTTTTCTTGGCTGAAGAGAATGTTGAGTTTGCAAGTTTATATCCCTCATCTTCTGATGGTGAAGAATATGGTGAAGAGTACTCCTCCTAAGAAGTTAAAACAGCTTTGATATAGCAAAGTTAAGCTATATCACAAGTTTCGGTTTTGTTAGCTTGTGATTTTTGGAAATATATATCTCGTCTTAGGCTACGAGAGAAGATGCTTTTGTAAACTTCAATCTTGAAGTTCATTATCTATTGTTTCATGGGAATAGCATATTATGTTATATTTGTCTGAGTTCCCAGCTTCTCAATATATTTATAGGATGTCCTTTTTTTTTTTTCCTGTGCGATAGTGGTTAGTTTTGCTTGAATTTTTATCATAGGCCTTGGCATGCTGAAAATTAACAATACTACTATTGAAATATCTAAAATGGTGTACAGCCTACATTGTGCTCAGCAGGAGTTGAGATGTTGCCTTGAAGAAACATTTTTACTAATGTCCTTATATTTTCACTTTTTGTGTCATTTTATTTACATACTAATAAATGGAAAACACTGTTTTTAACACTTGTTTGTTTGTATTAAATTTTTTTATTGAAGATGAAAAAACTTTTAGCTTCATTTACCTGGCTTTGGATTTACCTATTAAAAGTTTAAACAATAAGGGAAATAATTCTGATATTCTTATCACAAACATTACATACACTCTTTTTTACAGCTCATCTAATATCATTTATCATATTTACTTTTTCTTATCACTTTCTCTCTCTCAATCACATATCCTTAAAAAAAATATGTACAGTGTCAACACTTCTAAAAGAGATGTAGAATCATCTTTTTCTTAAGAGAAACTAGTTATTTGAAGTCTAGGATGCTAAAAGAGTTTCTATTTACAGCATAGTAAGCTTTGACTAGGCTAACTGGAATTTGATTAAATTGAAACAAAAAAAAAATTACATACTCTAGCAGCTCGTTTTGCATTGATTACTCACAAATATGAGCTTGCATCTAAGAATAAAAGTAATGGTATTCAAATATTTCAAGGTAGGATTTAATTTATTGACGAGATATTGAACCCTTACCTGCCTTTTGTTTCAAGTTTATGTAAAAAGTGGTTGAAATTCAGACATTTTCTCGTCGAATTTGTTCTGTATGGTTGACATTTGGCAAGCTAGTGACAGGTTCGATAGTTTGTGAACCATCAATGAAGAGTTCATTTGCTGCAGTTCATGGTACACACACACACAATAAATTATACTCCATTTATACATTATACACACAAAATTATACTCTTAATACATCCTGAGTTCCAGACTAACCATCCAAGTACCATTTGTGCATTTGTGGCTTCACGAAAATAACTAAATTATACTAAGAAAAACAATGCCCAAATAACTATAGATAAATAAAAAATTGCTCAAGAAACATTAAACAAGTCATAATTATATTATATAACCAGAAAGATATAAAAGGTCATTGATCCTGTCCTACACTCACAAATCAGTAAGCTGTCTTTGCAATCCGGCATTAATTTTTTTTTTATGACAATCTACACAGCCGATTTATATGTCTAATTGCTCAGGTTGCAGTAGCATAACTTCCTCCAAAACAAGACGCTGTTCTAACATAACACATTCTCATCAAGACATAAAAAAATCCCCAACAAGAGAATGATTCAAGGTTGTACAAGCAACAATCACTTCCTAAGTACAAGCTGGATATTGAAGTGTGCGCAGGAAATCCAAGGTCCGAATCTTCACAGCACCAGCAAGAAGAAACCTGCCACAATAATTTAAAGTTCTCTATTTAGTACGGACCAAAAATGAGGGATGATAGTTAACCACATAGGCCACACAAGAAAAGATAAATCTACTACAAGATGAAGCAAGACAAACATGTACAAGATGTAGAATAAAAAGATTCAATACCATAGGTACAGCAGTACTACAGCCATGTAGAATTCTATTAGTACTCAACGAAGTAAAATTAGTTGTTCATAGGAAAGAATGGATTTTCTTCATAGAAATTTGTAGTCTACAATAATTTTCTAGTAATCAGTGAACTTTTGCTAAAAATAATGCTGTCCAGCAAGTACAAAGGTCAAAGATTTCACAAGTGCGTAAAGAATATACAGAAAATGAAAGGGGAAAGCCACATAATGATGCGCTATTAGTGATTAATTTTATGTTATTTTAATTTGGGATTTTATTTTATTAATTAGGGATTTTATCCATTTTAGGAATTGGATTAAAATAGGATTAGCCTATTCTGGTATTCTCTATTCTAGTTATGTTTGGTTTGTTTTGTTTTGAAAGAGGACTATAAATACCCCTCCTCTCAGCACTGATCATTTGAATTCATTGAAACATATTTTTGTTTCTTGAGACCGAATCTCTTGACACTGAGTGCTTCCTTCTCCTTTGGTTCTACATCACATAATTCTTTTGTTAAGAATCTTTCTAAATTATACTATGTCAAGTTCAATATGCACTGCAAAAATAAAGTTGACAAGTTAAAAATATTAAGGCAGTTATTTAGTTTAAGTTGCACAATGAGACAAGGATGGGTCACAAATAGAGACCACAAAGTGAACACTATTCCCACTTCTAACCAGTGGTAAATTTATAGACCAAATAGAATGCAATATTAATATCACCACCAAATATTGAGCCACTACCATGTAAAAGTACCCAGTACAGTGGCAACGCCCACAGATATGCTGAACCAAAATTGAAAATAAACAGAATATATAATGCATTCCCTCATTAATACATTTAAATTCTTATGCTGGATATGGAATCTAAAGTGTCAATCCGCTACATATATATGGCTCAAACTGTAAGAGTATGGATTATGATGAAAATAATCAACTAAGCAACAATATTTATACCAAGTTATTTTACTTGCTTCTTGTTGCTTAGTTCTTTCTTTTCATTCCTATTTGTCATATATAGATAGAAAATAAATTAATAAAGTAAATTTTTTTCTTGCTTTATTGGCACAAATAAGTATCATATCACAGGCGACTTTTCACAAGAATTTAGATGCTCATACTCAACCTCAACAACTGAGCTTGACCACGATCCCGCTTGATAGCCACACAATGCATCCAAAGTTGAGGACTAAAATGGTTTGAGCTCTTATCAATGTTTTTTATATGGAAATCAGTGGAAGAATCAATAAGAAAAATGTGCAAAGCAAGTGGCAGTCAAGCTTGGTTTGTGATATGATTCTGAGGAGAACAAGCACCCCAGAAAGATAATGAAGTGCTTGTGGATTGAGACGTATCAAAGGGAAGTGACCATTAATAACGATGTCAATGGCTACGGATACAGAGAAAAGTGACTTGGACATGGTAGATTCTCTAAATTATGATATCTAAGATAGATGGTCATGGGTACAGCTGATATTTGAAAAAAGAAACAAAAAAGAGGGGCGGGAGGAGAGGAAAAAATGGCATACGTTGGAGCCTCATCTATAAGTAGTTCTAGTTAATATCTAATTCTGTTAGCAAG
Organism: Ormosia emarginata; assembly: GCA_029884605.1. Classification (NCBI taxonomy): domain Eukaryota; kingdom Viridiplantae; phylum Streptophyta; class Magnoliopsida; order Fabales; family Fabaceae; genus Ormosia; species Ormosia emarginata. The sequence continues at coordinate 14,849,952 of JAQQTP010000086.1, forward strand.
TCCAAATCCAAAACAAAGTAAGAAAAGCTAAAAGCCATATTCTAAATGAGGCATTCTCAAATGCCATTTAAAAAAACCAATCTGCAGAGAGAGGTGCTAGGGAAAGAGGAAAGCATTGTGTATAACAGTCAACGCAGCAGATGTGAAATTCAATGCATGACAAGAATGCTCCTTTATGAAGATAAACGGAATGAGATAGAATTCTTCATTGGCCTTGATGCCAATAGAATCAATAGTCATTTGATGTCCTCAGTTAGAGAGTATGCCAATAGCTGATGGTAGTTTGTAGAGAAGTAATCTTTCTTCATGTAAGTAAAAATCTACTAGTGATTTCCCACCAGGTAAAATGATGAATTACTAACAAAGTCAGCTTGGCACCTATGCAGCCAATAGTACAATAGAGTGATTCGAAGAAAAAAAATTATATACATCAGCTGCAATATTTGTCTTCTGCTATTCTTTCTAATCAACATTGATTAAAACAATATATCCAGAAAGTAAATTCACAAACTGTTTATTACAGAACAAAATACTGTCTATTTTGTCTACAACTCTTAGCTGACAATCATATCAATAAACATTATAACAAGTCTAGAAACTCAACTAGGGGACATTGATGTTAAATTTTGGTTCACTAGGAAAAGTAAACTTGAGTTGGTCTAACCAAATTAGCTCCACTTACTCGTATGAATAAACATTATAACTACGATAATTAATTTAATTTTTCTTTTTGACAAATTATTGCTCCCATCCTATCCTAATTTCATGAAAAATTTATGAACCAAATTTTTTTTCTAGATATCGCTATGGTCTACACACAAAAATGAAAGAATGCTATGCATGTTATGCTAGATAGCTATAAAACATAGAAAGTCACATCAAGAACTACAACTGAAGAATGAGCAAAATAGCAGAGACACACCTACCATTACTGTTGTTGCTGATTTGGAGGGTTTGGCGGAGGCGGCATGCCAGGTCTCGGTGGTCCAAAAACAGGAACAGCCCCACCAGGCGGTGGCGGCATCCCAGGGCGAGGAGGCGGAGCCGGCATTCCGGGGCGAGGGGGAGCAGGAGGTCCCCTCATCATCTGACCAGGCGGGGGCGGCCCCATGGGCCTCTGTCCAAACTGTGGCGGAACGGGGAATTGCTGTGGCAGCCCACCACCAGGCCTGGGCGGGGCAAATTGCCCTGGCGGCATTGGTGGAGGCGGACCTCTCGCCATTGGCGGTGGACCCTGCCCGGGATACCCTGGAATCTGGCCAGGCGGCCGCATCATCGGCGCCGTAGACGGGTATGAAACCGGCGGAGCCGAGAGCTGCGGCGGGCGCGAGATCTGCGGCTGCATCATGCCGGGAGCAGGGCCGCCCATGCCGCGAACAGGCCCGGCAAGCCCAGGCTGGGCCTGGACAACTGGAGCAGCAGGAATTCCGCGGCCAGCAGCGCGGCCGATGCCAGGGCCGCCTAATGCGGCGGAATTGACGGCCTTGGCGCGGGACTCTTCGGGAGGAGGTGGGCCCTCGACGGTCATGGAGATGACCTCTTCGCCGCGGAGGAGGACGAGCCCGAGGGTGCGGCGGTCCTCGCGTTCCTCGCCGGGCTTCTTTCCCTTCGCCGGTGGAAGCTTCCGGAATTCCTCGCAGTCTCCGAGGACGAGGTTCATGTGGCGGTCGAAGGCCATGAACTTTCCGACGAGCTGGCGACCGTCTTGGATGGTCACGCGCATGCGGTAGTTGATGTATTGAAGCATCTTGGAACTCTTCGACATCGACATTGTGGCGTGAAGAGGGTTCTGAATCTGAACACTGTTTAGGGTTTCAGAAGAAGAAGAATAGAGAGATAGAGAGACAGAGAGGGAGAGAGTAACTTCTCCTGCTTCTGAGTGTTCTAGGGTTTTAGAAGAATTGGGGCTTTCGAAGAGAAAGGTTCGGGTGATCCGAACCCGTTAGGTTTAAATCACCCACCAAAGCCCCGCATTCAATTAAATGTGATTTTAACGATCGGGCCAAAGCCCAAAACTGTCTTTTATTTTATTTTATTTTTTCAATTTTGTATTATAAACTAATGTTTTTAAAATTGGTTCAACAAAATCGGTTAAATTGTGAATCGTTTATTCTATTGGTTTTAATGAAAAATGCTTTTTCTCACGAATTTAAATTCGTGAAACGACGCATGAAGTAAAATTTTTTACTACTATGTACTTTGTTTTATCATTTTTTTCACTCATAATTTTGATATAAAGTGGATGTATTTATTTTTTTATTAATCACACTTTGTCACTTCCCTACCACATCATTTGTGTGATTTCTACGAAAATATTTCGTAAAAAATAACAGTTCTCATTTTAATTTATCCAAAACTTTGGATGAGAGATTAAATTAGCCAAAACTACTAAAAAATAACAAAATTTAGTAAAAGTCAATGAATTGTATGGTTGAAGCGATCTATTTTAATTTAAATTTAATTGATTTATTTTTAAGAAAAAATAAAAAAATATGATTATAATATTAAAATTTAATTATTGATAAAATCAATTAAACTGATTAAATTATAAATCATTCATTTCATTAATTCAATAGTTTAACTAATTTTAAAAATAATGTTATAAACGTAATAATTAATATTTGATATAAAGAAATGAAATGATATTTTGCATTCAATTTTAGAATTAAAGGGTTCTTACGTTTGTTAATAAAAAGATAAATATAAATAATATTTTTATTCTATTTTCTATTTTACAAATTTGTAGTCATTCATCTAAAAATTATAACAATGATTTTTCATATTTTTGTATAATAGAATTTCACAATCTTTACCTAATGCATCATTTGTTTAGTTTATAAAATGACAAAGTTAAACCATATATAATTTGAATATCTATAACCCATCTAACTCCAATTAATCCTAACCAAACTTTTAATCTTTTTTAAATTTTTTATTAAGAATTATTATATCATTTAATATTTTATCCCTTATAACAAATTATAAAATTTATTTGCATTCTATATTGTATCAAATCCTATCAAACTATAGATTTTGAATAGGATTCTCAAACCATTTTATTAATTATCAATCACATTTCTGCTCTTTTTTTTTTATCTAACAATCCTATTTCTATTTTTATTTAATGGAATTACTTGCACCAAAAGTAAATAGCGGAAAACAGATGAGAGTGGAAGATAAAACCTTGTACATTAGAGTAATTGTTTGAATACTTCTTCGTGTAATTATTTTTAAATAATTAAAAAGTAATAAGATGTATTTATAATTATATTTTTTATATTTATCTTTAATTCTCTTTAATATTTATCTTTAAGTCTTTAAATGAATAATTAATAATGATAATTTTTTTTTAAAAAATAAACAATAAAGTAGGACTCCTTTTATAATAGAATTGATGTTAAAAATATAAATACATATGAATGATCATATTTCTTTCCTTGAGTAGAAAATTAAATTTGTTAATGCATATCTACATATTACATGCTCATTTACTGTTAAGTCAACCCTTACGATTGAGGATTATATTCTTTTAATCCTTTATATTGAGAGGTTTTTTTTAGTAAATTATATTGAGAGATTTGGTTTTATATGTATTATTTATTTTTAGAAGTTTCTGTAGTTATTTGTCAAGATCAAGATAATTTTCTTCTAGACTTTGGCTCACTTGCCACAGTTATCAAGTAGGGCCTAGACCCGAAATCTCAATATGGGCCAAATCACAAAGTTGTATTTATACGAAGGGTACTCATAGGCTGAGTTTGGTTAACTCTAGTTTAACTTGGTTCAGTATTAATTTAATAATTTGATTGGATCAATTTTTTTATGTAGTTTTAGTCTGATTAAGGACTGCTTGGCCAACCCAAAATTTAATTATACTATACAATTTTGAAGATTATATATAATTATGTTATAAAATTTTAAAAATAAGAAGCTAAACTTTAGGAATATTTTATAATATATATTTCTAAGCAAATTATATTAATATAATAAATATTATCATGGTGTGAATAAGGTATTAATTTAAGTAAAAAAAATTAAAATTTATCCTTAATTTAAAAAAAATCATAAGTCTTAAAATATTATATAACATCATGTTAAGCCGATCTAATTCAAAGAGTAGTCTAAACCTAATCTAAAAAAATATATCAATTTTAGTTTGTAAAACTCAACCTAGCCAAATGAGTTTTATGTCAGGTTGAGTTATTGGATTATGTTGAGTTTTGAACACCTTTAATTTATATTATCATATTTTTAATCTCTTAATAATAATACTGAAAATAGATTAAAAAATGTGAAAATTTACCTTTAGTTTTCGTTGACATTAGCGTAAAAATGACCATATATATACTATCAAATAACCCATAGTATAAAATAATTCCAACCACTTCAACAGTTGAATTTTACCTCTAATTATCATCTTGATCAAACATTCAAACACACTAAATTTCATAATAAAATTTTAAAAAATAAAAGCATGAGGGATGTGGTCAAGTAGATTACATTAATATATGATTATTTTATACTTTATAAAATAAATATTTCGTGTTGTTATGAAAAATGTTTTAAATCTAAGGTATAATAAACTTTCCAAATTAATAAAAGGGATTTTCTATTATACTCTAATGAGTTTGGTACCTAAGGTAAGTTGTCAAACATTCATTAAATCTTAAAATTATAATAAATATTTAAAAATAATTAATAACTAATAAAATACTTGACAAATCATTATAGTGTGTTGGAATGAATAAAAATATGAAATGATTTGATTTGATTTAATTTGAATTGATTTGATTTGATTTAGAAATCAAATTTTGTGTTTAGACTTAAAAAAAAATAGGATTTGAATTGATTTATAAATCAAATTTTGTGTTTGGAATTAATTAAAATTTAATTAATTTGATTTGATTTTATTATTTTACATTTTAACCCTTATAAGTGGTTAGATTTATTAAGGGTAAAATATATATTCATTTCAAATCAAAAACAAATTCTATCAAAATTTTAGAATTTCTAAAACAAAAGGAATGAAATCCATATGATTTTAGAAATCAAATCATTTTTTATTTTTTAACATTTCAAACACAAAATTTAATTAAATTTGATTTACAAATTAAATCATTTCCTATTTTATTAGATTCCAAACACACTCTATAAGTACCAAATCCTAAAAAAATATAGATATCATAGAAATGTCCTTAATAGAAATATTAATTATTTAACTACAAGCTTATTTGTTAATAGATTTCAAAATATATTTTAAAATTTAATATGAAACATGCAACGTTTGAGTCCCATGTTGAATAAAAGTTAAAGTTCAATGTGATATTTAAGTCATGATATTTTCTTATTTAATAGATTAGTCTTTTAAGTTAGATTTTATTCGTGAACTTAAATTATAACATATAATTAATAATTAATATTAAATTTTGACTTTTTAATTGAATATTATTCTAATAGTCTAGTTTAAGTTAAGGATGTTTGCCGATAAGAATTGATCGGTTTTACTGTATTAGGATAAAAACTCAACATATTCAGTTTAATTATTTTTTTAGCATACAGAACTAATCCGTTTAATTAAAAATTTGAAACCGATCCAATCCATTGGATTGGTTTAATTATTTTTTAAAACTTAAAATTTTGTGAGTTAAAAATATTTTAATCCTTTAAAAAGTAAAAACAAAAAATAAAAAACATAGAAATAGATTATTTAACATACATAAAAAGAATATTTTATTGTAGATGACACATAGGCTAAAAAAAGTGTGTGCAAAATCAACGTTAAGATGGTTTAAAGTGTAAATGCAAAAATAAAAAAATATTTTATACGATTAATTGATTTTGATTAATTATAAAAATTAAAATTGAAAACTAATCAAATATAATTAAATTTTTAAAAAAATTAAAAAATTAAAATTTTATTTTATTTAGTTTTAATTAAATTTTGATTTTTTTAATTATATTTTTAATTTGGATTAGAACCAGACAGCGTAATTCCTCAAAAAAATAATGAATTTTATGGATACATTAGTAGAGCTGGGTATGCGGACTCGGTCCTTTAATTTAGATGAGAGGGGTTACGATTTTTTAATTTCAATTTCAATTTCATATTACAAATTTGATAAGATTTTTTATCTTTTTCTTTCACTTAATTTTTTGTTATTTAATTTTTTAAATTTTAATTTTAATATTTTTTCTTTTGAGCCAGATAATTAAATGAGTCCAAATCCAAACCTGATTTAAAAACAAAAAAATCAGCAGGCTCGAAGATTAATCTACAAAATCATGGGTAAAAAATATATTTAATTGAGGGTTTAAACAGACGGACCTGCGGCACACTCGTATACCTGTCTCGAGATTGTTGTATATGAATTGGCAAGCAGACACTGGCTAGAAAAATGCACCTCTGGCCCCCAGCAGACGAGATCAGATCTTTATGATTAGGAAAGTCGATCTCCTACTTTATAATGCTAAAGATAAAAGCACATGACATGTTGGGTATGTTATATAACTTCTACAATAATGTTAGATATATATAATTATATACATATTATTTTATATTTATATAATATTAATTTTGTAATTGTAGTTCAACTTATATTATTTTTTATATACTTATTTTTTAATTTTATCATTTAAGTAAATATAAGGTTAAATTAAAATTTTAACCTTTATATTTTATATTTATTTTATATTTAGTCTTTATAATTTTTTTATTTTTAAATCAATTTTTATAATTATAAATATTTTTAAAATAATTTTTATTATTAATTTTTGTTATAACATAATTAATTAAAAAAATTTAAAAGAGAATATATTAAACAAAAAAATATCAATTTAGAAAAAATAAATACTTATAGGAGTATTTAATAAAATGCATGAATATTTATTGAATATTTTATATATAAATAAACATCTAAAGAGTATTTATTATATAAAAAAATACTTATTATGTTATTTTACTAAAAGTATTATAATAATATTATATCAAAAGTTGATGACAAACATTATTTTAAAAATATAAAGATTAATTTAAAAAAATCATAGAAATTAAATTAAAAATAAAATAAAATTAATTTGATTTAATTTTATGATTTTATATTTTTTTTTTTTATGAAAGATAATTAAAAATAATTATTAAGAATAAAATAATTTATTTATTTTAAATTAAATAAATTTTAATAAATTATATTAAATTTAATAAAAAATTTAAAATAAAAAAATAAAATTTTAAAAATTAAATTAATTTTTATTTTTTAATATTTTAAATATAAAATTTAATTAAATTTAATTTACAAATCAAATTATTTACTATTTTTTTACTTTCCAACTACAATCGTATAGATTCCAAGGCATCATTCTTTAAAAATAATCCTTTTTTTCCTATTATTTGTGCTTTATTTTTTCTAAACAAAATAAAATAATAATAATTCTATAGTTTTTGGGTTTTTGCAGTTATTTAGATTTTGCATAAACCTTTCAAGATCTGAGAGAGACAGAGGCATCAGATCAAAAGCCAGATCACAGAGACATTCTTATATCCCATAATAACGAGTGTTTAGGTCCGTGAGAGTTCACTTCACGGCTCTGACACTGACACTGACACACACACTCAAACACGGGATCTCTGAATTTCTCTTTTTATTTTTGTTTTCCCTTCAATTATTTAACAACCCATTAAGGTAAAGTTTAGATTTTTATCTTCTTTTTTTCAATCTCATCATCACACAATGATGATTTGCACGGTGAAACAACCTGGTATTGCGATCACAGGTTCTGGTCTTGTTTTCCGGGAAAAGGGTTCAACCCCAGTTAAGTCATGTTCCCTTGTTTTACCTTCTCTCCCAAGAGAAAAACCTCAGAGATCTCTGGTTTCAGTGCAAAAGCCACTGCACCTTTCTTCTGTTGTTGGGAATCTTGTTGGGTCAGTGAGACGTGAAAGAAGTGATTTTGTAACGTGTGGAGCTTATGAGGCAGATAGATCAGAGGTTGAAGGAGCTGGGGCTCCATCAGAGGCTGCTAAGAAGGTGAAAATTGGAATATACTTTGCAACATGGTGGGCTCTGAATGTGGTGTTCAATATTTATAACAAGAAGGTGTTGAATGCATACCCCTACCCTTGGCTTACTTCAACTCTTTCCCTTGCATGTGGGTCTCTTATGATGTTGATCTCCTGGGCCACCAGGATAGCTGAGACGCCTAAGACTGATCTTGAGTTTTGGAAGTCTTTGTTCCCTGTAAGTGAATTGGTTTTTGTTTGTTTCCTGAGAAAAATTGATTGGAGGAAGTGAAAGCAATGTTTTGTTTGTTCATATATTATATATGTTCTGAGAAAAAAATGTTTTTTAATTTTTATTCAACGATTTTGGTCCCATCTCTGGATATCTATGTGGTTTGACCTCAGAGAAGTTTGGTGATTTCTGGGAAAAAAAACAAAAGAGAAAATTTAGTCCATTTAAACCATGTAGATGAATTGGTGGACTTTTTTTTCTGGGATATTGTGTTTTTCAATGATGGAAATTTTAAGTTTTGGAAGAGTAAATTCACTTTACCTAGATTCAGAACAGATCTTAAATAGTTTGGGATTTTTCATATTTTTTTTTTGTTTATCTTTATAAATGGACAGGGACCTTAGTTTTTGTTGTTTTTCCTTCAGGTTGCTGTTGCACATACAATAGGACATGTAGCTGCAACTGTTAGTATGTCAAAAGTTGCAGTATCATTCACCCATATTATCAAGAGTGGCGAGCCTGCTTTCAGTGTACTGGTTTCCAGATTTCTTTTGGGTGAGACCTTTCCAGTGCCAGTCTATCTGTCTTTAATTCCAATCATCGGTGGATGTGCACTTGCTGCTGTGACTGAGCTCAATTTCAATATGATTGGTAAAAAAAAAACAACTTTTCTTTTGAAGAACGTTTTGCTAATTGCATTCTGTTTCTTTTTTATTTTGTTGTTGAGTGCAATAAGAAGTCGGAGATATGATGATAAACTGACTTGAACTTTGAATGTGACCTGAGAAAAGAGAATTTGTTTCTAAGTTATTGGGTTAAGGCAATGTCACAATTTTCCCCTCTCTTTTTAGCAAACTGGATTTTTACTGCACTATTTTTTGTCTATTCTTGCTTGGGTTGAGCCACCAACGGCAAGGATCATTTACCATTATATACTTGGGTGCTTATGCCATTAGATGAGGTTGTGATGGAATGCATATCATAATTTTTCTGCAAGGAGTCCTTTGCACTGCCCTGAGTCCCAACTTTGATGTCATAACTTTTTTTTTTTCAGGTTTTATGGGGGCTATGATATCAAATTTGGCATTTGTATTCCGTAATATCTTTTCAAAAAGGGGCATGAAGGGAAAGTCTGTCAGCGGAATGAACTACTATGCTTGTTTATCTATTTTGTCCCTGGTAATTCTCACACCATTTGCAATTGCTGTGGAGGGACCGCAGATGTGGGCAGCTGGATGGCAAACAGCCCTCTCTCAAATTGGACCCCAATTTATATGGTAATTATTACAAGATGACTGCTCAATCTGATGTTATCCCTATTGTGTTTGTTATCATTTTCAATCATCTTAATCTGTATGTCTCTATTTCCATGCTAGAGATACGGTGATATCTTTAAATTTTCATAATATTTTATTAGGTTCAGACAGCTATTATCTACATCTCTTGTTTGTCCTTTGGAGGAAATGCCAAATTATTTGATGTTGCCTAAATTATTGGCACATTTGTTTTTGAAATACAACATCAGGGTGGGGAAGGGTAAGGGGGAGGGGGTTGGAAGAGGAAACCTAGTGTTGTGCCTGAGACAACTGCTGCATTCCTGAGCACCAGGACAAAGATGACCTAAAAATTGTTGTAGCTGAAGATATCAGGGGTACCCAATGTGAGTTGTTAAATATTTAGATGATATGATAGTAAATGTTTGAAAGTTTATTAAATATAACCAATGAAATAAGTGTTGACAACTCACCAACACCAAGTATTGGTACTGAAGTACATTTTCCAAGTCTTAATTTATTTCTCCTTTAAAAATATGAGATAGTACGAACTATGAGACAACTGCTGCATTCCTGAGCACCTAGTGTTGTGCCTGAGACAACTGCTGCATTCCTGAGCACCAGGACAAAGATGACCTAAAAATTGTTGGTAGTTACTGAAGATATCTAGTTTTAGGGACTTGCTATGATACCCTTATGGGTACTGTACCCAATGTGAGTTGTTAAATATTTATTGATTGTTGATATGATAGTAAATGTTTGAAAGTTTATTAAATATAACCAATGACCAATAAGTGTTTGACAACTCACCAACACCAAGGTATTGGTACCTAGTAACCAAGTTGTACATTTTCCAAGTCTTAATTTATTTCTCCTTTAAAAATATGAGATAGTACGAACTATGAACTAACTTCCAAAATTATATGTAGGGAGTACATGAAAACATTTATTCCTTGTTAGAAATTATGCCAATTGTCAACTTCTACTGTTGGTAGACTGATGGATAATTTTCTGTCTCAAATTGATCACCTTGTCCTTATTTAAATTTGAGAGCCCAATTAATGTGTGTGAATTTTGTAACAGAAAATAGACTTGAGGTTTTTCTTTTTAAAAAATAAAATAAAATAATTGTGAGTTATCTGTTGTTCTTATCCTTTCTCTTTTGGTTCTGAAAGCTTCTGCACTTCTCCATATTATGATTAAACGTATAGCTTGTAATTGTGCACAACAGGTGGGTGGCAGCTCAGAGCGTATTCTATCATCTGTACAATCAGGTGTCATACATGTCTCTGGATGAGATCTCTCCCTTGACATTCAGCATTGGAAACACTATGAAACGTATCTCTGTTATAGTTTCTTCAATCATTATCTTCCACACACCAGTTCAGCCTATCAATGCTCTTGGAGCTGCTGTTGCCATCCTTGGAACCTTCTTGTATTCACAGGTATTTTCTCGATGAGCATTTTTTTATTAGTGATATTGATTTTGTTTGATGACAGCTATTATGCCCTCTGGCCATATTATGCACTAATAAAAGAGAAAGGAAACATAAGCATGCTCATAGTCTTACCTATTATTGGTTGGAGGATCCTTTGCTGAGGTTGTATTATGGTGGTGTTGGAGGCTCACCATAGGGACGGCATAGATTGTGTTGTCAGATAGGATGGTTAGCTGGAATGGAACTTCAAGGTGGAGGAACCTACTAACCAAATTACATTGTTTGATGAAGGCGTTGTTGTTTTGTCAAGAATGCAAACTGCCTTAGGAATCTCTTTAGAAAGGGTTTTGTTAGAACAATTTTGATTTAGTAAGTTTATGGAAAGGGAAAATATGAGGCTTATGGGTAGAGTTGGGTGTTAATGTTCCTTATATGTCTTTCCTTCCCATCTGATGGTACTATTCTGAAGTTAGGTGATCTGATGTTCAATTAGTTTGAACCCACCATTGTTTATTCCTTTTCCAAGTCTATTTCAACCTGAGTTTGCTTACTTTCTAGAGCTTCAAAAGTTGACCACCCCAAATGACTTGTGAATATGCGTTAGTTCACACCTTAAAGGCTTCTGATAGTCCCACATCTGTTTTTGGTATCATTAAATGTAGTTGCTGTGTAGGGCCTTGGAAAATTGAGAAAAAGAATATTGGTGGTAAGTAGAGTAGAATATTGAATATGTGGATTGTGAAGACAATATATGTGGTTTACTTTTAGAAATAACAATTTTGATTGGCAGGTATACTTACTCTGATTTCTCATTCTACTCATTTTTGCAGGCAAAGCAGTAGGGCTAAGGTGTTAAGAATCCTTTTTAACTTTTGGTCATACTCAGCCACGTATAAGGAAGTTGATTTTAAAATATGTAACGGCTGGATTTTGGTAAAGACTAGATGATGATCCGGCTGTTTGTCTATTTGTATATAATAAGTAATAATAATGACACTGCTGAGAAATATTATCATTATCCAGATGATTAGTTTAGTTTTTTTGGGAGTTTTTCTATTTCTGAATTATCAAGTTGGAGGAATAAACGTTTGTATTTATGTAGTCTGAGGATAATTTCTCAAGACACTGCTTATTATAAGGAGCTTTTAATAATCCGAGCATGATGATCTATTTGATGCTCTTGTCGTGATTCACATAATATATTAGTGTTTGCTGACACAGCAGCTTGAGATACTATTTCAGGGCATTTTTACTTTAAATTAGCCTTTGCTTAGAAGACGGGGGCGCATTTTGGCCCTTGAGGCAGTTGGCTGCCCTTTCCTTAATATTTATGATTGTGAGCTTGTCCAACTTGAAAGTGACCCTTCACTTTTCAAAAGGATGTGCCCCCATTATGCATGTGTTGTAGTGTGGTGATACTACTGTATACTTAATCCATACACTTCTCAATCTCTCGAAGCTATCCAGTATATAATAATAATTGTAAAGTTTGCTCAGGCCTGACATTATTAGACATCAGATAATATGTGAGAATATCATTAATTTGGGATGGGTGGGGGTGAGTCTTGTAGTTTTTGTCTGTTTCAGAGTATGCTATGGACACAGTACACAATAGTAATCTGATACACGAAGCTCCATGATGGACCATGTTAATCATGCACTTCGATTAGAATTCTCTCAAAGGTATGAGAAGGAAACTGAATGTTTTAGATGGAGAGAAGAGAGCCTAACCGGTTTCGTCGAGAATTATGCTGTGCCTGCTATTGATATCAAGGTAAAGGTAGTGCCACGAGTTTTCGTAGACAAATGTGTTTAGAACAAGTAATCTGAATCATGAGTCTAATATCATTATACAAACTGTTCTTTAAGAGAGTGTCAACTGTGTTCCCCAAAACTCAAGGTTGCAGAAAAGCAATGGGAAACTAGATGGGCCTAGAAAACATTCTAAGAGATAATAGAAGCGGTGAGCTAAATGCAACTAAACTGTTACAGAGACTGTACTTTTTCCTTCTTCTTTTTTTTGGGTCTACAGAGACTGTACTTTGTAGTGATTGGCTGTTGTGATTGCAGATGATGTTTTAGAGGATATTCAGGCCCCAAAAGAATCTTATGGATAAGGTTTTTAAAAGTAGAAGCTTGCAGTAAACTTGTTTCCTACCAATTTTGCAATATTAAATGGATCAACAAATTGATGGCACTCCAAAAAAATTAAAAAATTACGACAAATACAAAAAAAGGAAAGGAAAAAGGCCAAAAAGAAATAGAAAAAAAATATTATAAAACTAGAAAAAAGTTAGAGACACATCATTTTAAGTGATGTATATCTCAATTTTACATATGTAGCAGAATCAGAATAGAAGTATACAGAAAATGAGATAGGACTAAATGTAATCAAATGTTAAAAATTATGTAGATGTAAGATGATGTGAATAAAAATGTATATAGCTAAAATTACTCATAAAAGTATAGACAAGTCAACCAAAAGCAAAATTAGTGATTCTGCCTAAGAAAATGTTGATCTATTGAGTTTATTGTCATAAGGTTTTGTTGAACACGTCTCTCATATTCCTTTGAGGATCTGCATTGCACAAGCTAATAGCTCTATATGTAACATTTTTTTTAATCTAATAGTCTTAATCAAGGTTATAGAAATTTAATAATATTAGTATAAGTTATCAGTTAAATTTTAAATTAGTTTGAATATAATTCTATAACACTGAATGTGAAGAATAACTAAAGTTTTAGTATAAACAATTGATATAATGGAAATAAATATGAAAAATTTATTTCTTAGTTATAAATAATTGATATGAGTTATAGTAAATTTTGAAGAATCAACTTAGTTAATTTGATATTTTTAAAGATCTGAAAAAAAAAAAAAAAGATAAGTGAACAATTAAGTAGCTTAAAAAATCATGAAATTATATGGAGATGATAAGTAAAACATGAAAATATTTTGGTAAAAATATGAACTAAAGTAAATATCAATAAGCATATTTACTAAATTTCTAGGTTTAATTTAACTTAAGAAAGATTGATAAAACTTAATTGATAAATAATAATATATAAAAAATTATAAAAATACAGATACAAAGATTAAATTGAATTTTAAAATTTTTTACAACACTTATAAAAACTTGAAAATTCAACTTTAAAAGATTAAAGTGTACTTAACATATAAAAGAGTTTTAACACAATCATTTTTTATCTTTCTTTTCAGTCTTCCACCCCCTCACCTTTCTTTCATCTTCATCTTTTCATTTGACTTTTCCTTCCTTGTTTTGCTTCACTCTTAGAAAAGATAACGAAAAAGAGAAAGGAGAAAAGAGAAGGTAGCCAAGGGACGAAAAGGAGGAAAAAAATAAGGAAGAAGGAAAGAAGGAAAAGTGAAGGAACCAAGCTCTAAGAAGTTAGGAAAAAAAGGTAGGGGTTCTTGCCTTAATCTTGCCTTTCTTCTTTTCTTAATTATTGAATAGAAATTTGAAGTATTGGTTGTATTTTGGGTGAGTGAGAGTCACGACCAAATCAAGAAAAATAGGGGTTTCTTTGCTTTTAATTCATTCTTCTCCTTCCCTTGAATTTTGAATTGAGTTTGTGGTTTATGTATATTGAAACTCGCAACCAAACTAGGTTTAAATAGAAGAATTTTGCCTAACATTTGACTTCATCTTTCTCTTTGATTTTGAGATTTGTATGGAAAAACTTAGCATGTATAAATGGAAAAATTGAAACCTTGAATATGTGTTATTGATTTGCTAAGAAAGATTAGGTTCTCTGTATTCTATGGACAAGGTAGGTTTTGGCCTAATCAAGAATAACAAAGGGTTTTTGTTAATTTTGTGTTTCAATTACTTAATTCTAGTTAATGAGAATATCAAGTTGGTCATGAAGTGAATCATATTCGGGGCTTGTTTTTTTATCAATTATGCTTGTTAATGGTTAATTTGAGTTATTAAGAAATTATGGAGAAACCCTAATACTTGAATTTTTGTATTGAACATTTGGATGTGTTTGGAAATAAGAATGTGTTACATTTAGTTTATTGGTGGATATTATGCACTTGGAATAGATTATATTATGTATTCATGGAATTTATTTAGTTACTTGAGTAAAGTAACCAATGAATGAATGTAGAATGTGATGAATGAATTGGTGTTGTACATTTGATATGTACTAGAAATTATATTGGTCCTTGAGCTTGACTAATCAAGTTGACCTAGAAACTGAATTTGTATCACTCCCTTAATTCTTTAAGGTTGAGTTTGAGTGGTAATTTATACTTGTGATTGAATAATCAGTACTCATGGAATTTGAATTTGAATTGTATGTGATAATATTGGACATTTATCCTTTAATGAGGAGGAAAATGATCCTAATATGCTCTTCTCACCCAGTATCCCTTTTTATTTGAATTATTAGTTCACTTGGTAATAGTAGATTTTAGAGATGATCCTGTTTGAGGGAAGGGTATTCAAAATCCCATTAGAATTATGAAGATGATCTTCCGTGAAGAAGAAGATTTTGTATTCTTGAAAACTTCTCATTATGTTTCCTCACTGATTTTCCCCTCATGGATATAAGGGTACTAATGGTAGTGTGAGACCCTAATTCACTCACTACCATGAGTATATAGAATTCGAGTTATATGAGGTAACTCTTGCCTACTATGGTACATGTGATATGAGTTATGTAAGAATGAGTGGTTATTTAAATGAGCACTGAGATGAATTTGAATTTGAATGTCATATTATGACTTAGTTATGTTATAAGGACCATTAAAAGAATTTGAAATTATAGTTCTTGCTTGATAATTGTTTCTGAAAGTATCTATGGTTATAGTTTATGATACTTGTTAATAAATGTTTTCTGAAACTATCAATAATTGAAATTTTGTTTTAGGAAGAGAAAAGACTTGATTTAGCTTTTGCCACCTTTTTAAGTATTATTTGAGTTTGTAACTTGATTTCCCCCAAAACACCTGAATTTATTATGATGACACGAATTTTTTTTAATAGTAATATTGAGAATTCCTAGAATTCTCACTCCTTTTTATTCTATTTCATAATATTTTCAGGGACAAGTTTTTCAGCTTGGAGACGAAGAAAGAAGATGTAGAATATGTTTTTGGTATCATTATGTATTTGTAATGTATAATTAGTTCTTTGGGACAAGTTATGTAATTATTGTGTAGTGTAACATGCTTTGTATATTATCCTTGACAATATATATATGTCATCCTAACCTCTCAAGAGGCTCATATTTTGCTTATATCACTTAATATTTTTTTCAAACTATTTATGTTAATTTTACGTGACATACTTAATGTAACATCTATAGTAGGGTATCACATTTAAGACTAATCTTAATATAACTTACCTAAGTTGTAAAAGAATTAATCTTGTAAAACACTGATTTTAAAATTTCTTTTGCGAAATAAAAGAAAATAAATAAAAACTTTTACATAAAACGTTACTGAAAATAAACTTGCAATACTTACATACATGACAAAACATTGTTTACAAATAATTTACATAATTACACATTCAAGCCCAAAAGTTAATATATACGTTCCACATAACGAAAATATAAAATACTAAACAATAACTTTCTAAACCAAATTAAGGATTTGGGCTCTCAGTAGGATCTTTCTCCTCTTCCTCAGTGTCATCATTAAAGAACCCTGGCGGATATAGCACACGCTTAGCAGGTGTCCTAGCTGATGATACCATGGAATCCTCCTGCAGGGGTATAAAAACTATCACCCTAGAGCTCATGTTAAGCATCTTGAGATGCACTGAAGCACGCTGCGTCAATTCAGGAGTTCCACCTCTAGTATCACTAAGGTTAAGAGTTAAATCCTCAGTATACACAAATCGCTTATTCCCATAATCAAACCTCCACGCGTTAGCCCCTCTATGGAACTGTACTGTGACGAAACATAGAACTTAACGTCTCGTCGCCATAAAACAAACACAGCAAAAAGATATACTACTGGTGGTAAATAAAATTACCAGCTCCTTCGTCTTCTTGGTCTTCATTAAACATATATAATAAAACAAATATAATACAACAAAAAGGTGAGATCCCCTATATCAATACCAATGAGGCAATATAGAAAATGACAGTAAATAGTACAGATACAATATTTTCACATTCAGTCATATTATCACATTACAGATAATATATCAAATAACATAATTATCATGACAATATGTTGACCCACTATGCATATGTACCAAGACCAAATCCTACTCCATGGAGCTAATCACAATTTCAGAGAGAAAGATAGGGAGTACATGTCTGTATATCGTTAGCCTCAATTCATGTGCCAATATTTTATCTCATGGTGCGCAACATGGCTAATACAAGGCACTCTCGACAAATCACAAAAAGAGTAGCAATTCTGTTAAGATCGTTGGTGTGTTTGCACAGGATACCATGGTGCAGAAGTGCTATCAACTGACTACATATGACTTTCCACACCTCAATGTCTCTAAGATCACTGAAGATCGTAACTATGCAATTCTCACTCGCATTAAGGTGTAATTTCCATCTCCTAGGCACACTTGCCTTAACCAAATAAGTTGACACGTTTTTCTATGCATGATGTATGATTCAAAACACATATAAATCTTATTCTTATAGTATTTCACATACACACCATTTATTGGCGGTATCACTTCCCAACATAACTGAGCCCACCACTAGCCCGACATTCAACTACTATTATTTCCAATCGCGTAAATATTTTATCGCATTTTTGAAATCGCGTAACATTTTTCTTAAGTTTTCAAATCGCATAATTATTTTCTGACGTTTTTGAAATCGCGTAACGATTTTAAATCATTTTCTCAATCGCATAACTTAAAAGATCACTATTTTTAAATCACGTAAGATCTATATAACATTTTTCACTTGCGTAAAATATTTCGTAACTTTTTAAATTTATTTATGAAATTCTCTATATAATATAGATATTTTGGCTTTATTTAGAATATTGTCCTACTAAAAATTCTTGACTTAATATTTTCTACTATTCTTTACAGAAATTTGACTTCATTGATTTAATTAGATATTACAGCTCAAAATTTTCTAACACGTTTCAAAACTCAAAGAGCGAGCTATACGTTAGTCAATTTCAAGTTTTAACTTTTATTTATCGTTATAACTTTAATATACTAATTTAATTCTAAACATTGAATTTGCTTTCCTTTTTCTACTCAGTATTCATTAAATTGATTTCTTATTAATTACTTGCCTAAGTCTACTCTTAGGAAAATAATTTTGGATCTTAAAATGCTAAACTTTGGTATGTTGGCCAAAAACTCATTTATACTTCATAAATCATATTTTTCCAGCACATAATCATTTACAAAATCCTTTAATCCAATTTCTATCAATAAATCATTTAATTCATGATTTAAGAAAATAATTTGAAATATCTTGTTCTCTTGGTGATGTTAAAAACCGTGAGCCTCCATATGTTCTTTGGAACCTTCATACAATTTCTTCAACGTGTGAATCACATCCTACTTAATACAATAAATCATCATGCTTCAAAATCACATAATCAAGCATATAATCAAAGCAATAAAACCAACCAACCAAAAATTATCACAAACAATGTAAGTTATAAATCATACAAGTGAATAAATTCTTATGGATTTTTCACCACAAACAAGCTACTTTCTCACCACCAACATATAGTTGATGATGTTAATCTCCCTCTTACCTCAAAGAAGATAAAATCCTCCAAGTAGCTTCCTCCGAGGAATTTTGTGTAGCCTTCCACAAACACCCTAACAAACTGAAACCAATACAAGTCACAAACTAAGCTTGACAAAGAGAAATCATGGATCAAACATGGCCTAGAAATTCAAGAACCAAACTTTGAACCAAGAAACAAAGTTTTTACCTTTAGGAGTAGAAAACTCAAGCTTGGTTTCCAAGCACAAGATGGATAAACTAACTTAAGTTTACAACATGAAAAGTGTTTAGGATGATGTTTAGGTTTAGGAAATCAAGTTAGATGAAATTTAGAAAATTTGGATGGTGGCTTTTGCTGTGCTAGCCGAGAGCTTCAAGATGGAGAGAAATGAAGTTCAATGAAATGAATAGCCTATTTGTCCAATACATTGTCGTGGAATGCTTCTTCAAAGGAGTAAGATACTTAGCTTCCAAATTAATGAGTAGCACATGGCTTAAGTCACTAAATGATCATGCTTTGATCACCTAAGTTTCTATTGGTTTAAACCTATTAGTCATGCAATGAATCACCTAATTCTAGATGATCCATGAAGCTTCCTAGCCATGGAGCTCCAAGGGAAAGCTAACCAAGTTACTAATTCAATTAATTCATAACTAAATCAAGCTAACTTAGTTAGGTTTCCTAGTTTCTTTGCTAACTATCTAGTTACTCAAGTGTGACTAACAAACCTTCTAGAAGACTCTAGATCCTCCCAAAACCGTGAAGCCCTAAGGAGAAGCAAACTAAATTTGTTCCATTTAGTTACTTCCTAGGCTTTATGCTAACTTGGTTTAAGTTATCTAGTTTCATCTAGTTATATAACTAACTAGTCTAGCCATTTTCGTTGACCACATTCTATTGGTTTTCATCAAGCTTCAATTATTCTAATTGGTTTATAAAACAAGTCATCAAAATTTTCTCTACAGACTATTACCTAATGGACAATGATTACAAAAATTATTACCCAATGGACAGAACATAATGCTCACAGGTCAGTATATATTTGTCCGTTGTATAATAAAATACAAAATATTTTTATTTCATAAATAAATTCTAAAAATTAAAAGATTATGACACGTATCTCTCGAATTTGGGTTTAGTAAAATCCCTTGACTCCAAATAAATCAATAAAGATTTTCTCCGCCAAAAAATTATTATTTTTCGACCGAGTAAATAACAACGATCAAAAACAATCACAAAATAGTCAAAATAAATTCTACGTTTACAATTCACTGGTATTCTTGTAAAATAGCAAATTTTGGGGTGTTACACTTAATTCTCATTACTAATGCATACTTCTGGATACCCTATTAGTATTAGTATTAAGGATGTTACATTATAGTACTAGAGCGAGTTTGAAAATGCGGGTTGTCTCAAGTAATAAATTTTTGAGTCCAGAGGTCGATCACATGAGGAATTGATGAAGAAAAATTAATTGAGGTAAGAAAAGGATCACAACACCAAAAGTAATAAAAGATGTTCACAAATGAATTTAAGAACTTGCTTGGGTTAGGAGATCCACTCTTGGTAATAAATTAAAGGTAAGATTATTTCTCTTTTTAAAATCAATTGAAATCCACACACAACGGATGTTCCAATCGAAAAATATAACATTCAAAGTTCAATTATATATGTAATCATATTATGATTCCTTTAATTATCAACCAACATTTGTAAATGAGTTCAACATTCATGTGTCAATCCTATGTCTACAATAAATCAAGATCTCCATTAACAGAAGGTTTCTAAATTGATTGGAAACAAAATATAATACATATAATGTCCAATTGATAATATATCATTTAAGCACAAGAAATAAAATAATCTAACCTTATTTCATTACCAAGAGCTTCACTCTTTCACCCAAGCAAGATAAAGATTTAGTTACTCATGGATAAGAAGAAAGAAAGAGAGAAGAAGAGAAAGATGAGCATAGCTTCACTTTAGAACAAGAGAAAATTACAACAAAGTAAAACAAGAAACAAGCATAACCACAACTTGTAACAAACTAAGCCTAACACCAAGTGCTCCAAATGGTCAGCCAATGGTGCCTTTTATAGAGGATTAGGGATACAAAATGACAATGGGGCTGATTAGGGGTAGGTGGATGAGTGGATGAATAAGTGAAAAATGCCAAATGGTGAGGATAAGAGTGAAAAATTATTGAGATTTCTTATCTCCGAAATCATTTATTGCTTAAGTCATTGATTCCGTCATTTTTGAGCCAAGTGGTCTTCATGAAAGTTCTAGAAAATTGTCTAAGCTTTCCAATGGCTCTAGAATCACCCAAAAATTCATCCTACAGCCCAAGATATTTACTGGACTATTCAGGCCCAGTTAATGAATTTCAGACCCAATAAATGCCCGAATATGTTCAACATGAAATTGTATAAACAACCTCAGAGCCCAAACTCGAATTATGCTCTGTTACTGTACATCTTGTTGGTCGACAAAACTATAAACAATAGTTATATTTCTGATTGAGTTATGCATAGAGCTCTCTCTTACTCAATATCATAATGATGAATATGCATATGTAGAATAATGTATAAAAAACAATTTGAGGTATCATAACTTAGGCTTAAAGTTGAGTGTAAATAAAAATGAGAGTTTATTAATGTATAAAATATGTGATCATCACAGTTCATCTTGTTGAGTCGGGGTATAAAACATTTTTCTTCAATGCATATGTAGAATTGTATAAACAACCTTGAGTTGATTGTTAATGGTTAACTATTACACTATTACATAATATTGAGTATGATAAACTCAATATATATTATGCTGTGTGTGCAGGAGACTATGACATCATTTAGGTGTACCCGAGGTCGAGGTAGGAGAACCCCTGCTGGTGATAAAAATAATGCACCAGATATGTTAGAAGCTATTAGAAATATAGTTGATGCAGTCAGAGAGCAGACAACTATGACTACTAGAATATTGGAAGAAATAAGAAATAATATGCATCCAGTATCGCCAACACCAGTGAATAATGCAATTCTGGTAGAGAATCCAGATTTTTATAACTTGTCCGAGTTCATAAAGGCAAATCCCCCATCTTTCATGGGGGAGTATGATCCTATAAAAGCTGAGGAATGGATAAGGGAGTTGGAGAAGATTTTTACAGTTATGAGGTGCAGAGATGATCAGAAGGTATCGTTTGCTACCTATATGCTAAAAGGAGATGTCGAGCATTGGTGGAACAATGCCAAAAGATTGAGAGAAGTAGCTGACACTCAAATAACTTGGGAGGTATTTAAGACAACCTTCTTAGACAAATATTTTCCGAAGAATTTACAAGATGATAAGGAGTTGGAGTTTCTAGAACTTAAGCAATGGAGCATGACTATAGGGCAATATGAGACAAAATTTGAGGAGCTATCAAAATTTTGTTCATATTACAAGTATAATCTGGACGAAAATAGGAAATGCATAAAGTTCGAGACCGGATTAAAGGATGAGATAAGAAAGGTATTAAGGCCTTTGGAGATCAGAGACTTTCTAACATTGGTAAACAAATGCAGAATTGTGGAGTCAGATAACTTAAAGTCACAACAGGAGTTTAGACAGCCAGGCTTTCAAAAAAGAAAAAGAAGGGATGAAAGATTTAAAAGAAGTGCTCCGTAGCCAAAGATTCAACAAGAAAAAGGTAAACAAGTTCAAACAGAACCATATGGACCGAGGTGTTCTAAATGTGGCAAGCATCATGGGAACAAGCCCTGTTTTGTGGATCATATAGTATGTTATACTTGTGGTGAGAAAGGACACTATGGCAGGAGTTGTCCATAAAAGCAAGCAGCATTATCTCCTAACAGACCCCAGACAATAGGAAGAGTCTTCACTATAAGCGGAAATGAAGTAGCTTAATCTTCCGATCTTATACAGTGTAAGTGCATGGTTGAATGTATTCTTTTAACTACATTATACAATTCAGGAGCATCCCATTCTTTCATTTCTATGATTGTCTAAGGATACTAGATTTATCGGTTTCAGATCTTCCATATGACCTAATAGTTTTCACTCTAACATGAAAACCAATAATGACTTCCAAAATATGCCTAAATTGTTGTGTGACTGTTGAAAACAGAGATCTCCTTGTAAACCTTATATGTGTACCTCTTATTGATATAGATATCATTTTGGGCATGGACTGGCTATCCACAAACCATATTGTCTTGAATTGTTCAGATAAAACATTAGTATTTATGTCTGATAATCCTACCATAAACATTTCTCCTAAATTCATATACTTGAATGTCAGTCAAGTTATCAACCACCTAGTAGAAGGAGCTCAATGTTATGTTCTCCTCTTCTCTTTGAATTCTGAAGATAAGTAGAGTTTAGAAGCTATACCTATGGTGAGGGAATACTCAGAGGTGTTCCCTGTAACATCCCAAATTTCCAATCTCTTAAACAGTAATTTTGACAGTTAACAGAATTTTACTGTTTAGTAATTTCTGTGCACTGTAAAATTATTTTGTTTATTCCGTTAGCGTATTTGATCGTTTTGAGTGATTTACTCCGTGTCAGGAAAATAAAAATTTTCGGTAGAAACTTTACGTAATTTAATTTTTACCGTTAGGTAATTAATTTACATAATCTGATTTGATATTTGTGCATTTTATAATTTTTGTGATTTTATGGATGATTTTGAAATTTTTTCTGTCTGTGGGCCCAGGTGGCCATACGTGGCTATTTGGGGTCTCCAGAAAGAAAAATTTTTCTACGCATAGAAAAATTTTGACTTGTTTAGACGAGACAGGGGGATCTTACTAAGCCTGAATCCAGGAAACAGTTTTAAAAATTTTATCAGATCTTGTGTTTTGATCTTGTATTTAATTATTGGATGATAAAAATACAAAAAATATTATTTGTAGGATACAAGAATAAATATTATACTTGCTGTAGTCAACAAAGAGAGCTTGACTTGATCTATACCCTTGGATGAGAATACTTAGTTTGAATATTAACCATTGGTTTAATCAAAGGTTAAACAAACTTAATAAAGCGTTTCGATAATAACCATTGATTTAATCAATGGTGTGAGAATAAGATTAGTTAGGAAGGCTTTGATATCAACCATAGATGTAATCAAAGGTGTAGAATTGGTCTTGAAAAATGACAAAGACCATTTATAACTTTGGATTTAGATTAAATCAAGGGTGGTGATTTAATCTTAAAAAGAATAAAGCCATTTATCATTGGATGAAGAATCAAGCAATGGTGGAGATTTGGTCTTTAAAAAAGAAGAAAGACTAATTATGACCCTTGGATTTAAAATTTGAAGAAGTTAATCTTGACCCTTAATTTTGGAGACATATCTAAGGGCTAGAATTTAAAGAGAAAAATCCAATGGCGCAGATTTAGTCTTTCTAAAATTAAAAATCTACCTAAATCCTAACCATCAATTAATCAATGGCTAGAAATGCTTCAAATGGTGGCAAATAATGAAGACAACTTTATTGAATGACACATTATGAAGAGAAGGTGATGGTTTTGGAGTGTTTAGAAGACAAAGAGACGAAATTTTTTACGTCATTTTTGCATGTCTTTGGTGAGTTAGACATCATAATGGCTTACTTTTGATTTTTGCACTCAAGAAGAATGCAAGAAGGGGGCACGGTTTTGGTCTGATTTTGAGAGCTTTGAAGACCATTATTACTATCTTGGTCATTATTGATCATTCTTGATCATCTTTGTCTCCTCCAAAAGCAAAAACTCATCAAACTTTTCTCTCCACCTCTCCTCCAAGCAAGTTTTGGCCATGACCATCAAGAACACCCTCCATCACTCAAAAATTTCATCCAACTTGATTTTCTAAACCTAAACACCATTCTAAGAACATCTCTACATAGTTTTTCCAAAATCATTCATCTTGATCTTCAAATTCAAGCTTCAAGTTTCTATCAAAAATAAAAAATTCCATCTTTGTTCTTCAAGAGAAACCATTCGGTTATCTACCCTAAAATCACCATCCAATCTCTTTTAATTTCATCCAACCATAGATCTTGAATCTACATGATGTTCTAAGCAACTTTCATGTTGAAGATTTTCTCTAAATCATTCATCTTCATGGACTTTCTTCAAGATTAAAGTTATTGGGTTTTTGAGGTGAAGTATAAGGAAACTTCATTTTCTTCTCTCTTTTTCATGATCTAAGTATGTTTGATCCATGGTTCCTCTTAATCAAGCTTCAAGATACTAATTTTTATGTATTTTGTTTTGTATTTGAGAAGCTCTTGGTGATGAAGGACTTGGAAAAGAAGCAAAACAAGGAGTTTTTGAGGATCTTCAAGAGGTAAGAGGGAGATCCATCTCACCAACCAAGCATGGTGGTGAGAGATGGTATTTTATTTGATGGATGTAGAATCCATGTGAGGATTCATATCCATGGTCATGTAATTAATTTGTTGGTATTTATGAGCTTTGATTAATTTTCTATGCTTGATATGCTTTGCATGATTTTATAGCTTTGATGATATGCTTGATATGCTATACATGCTTTTATGGCTTTAATGGTATGCTTATATTATTTATCATGAAATATATACATGTATATGCCACGACTTGATGGTGGAAAGGAAATTGATTTTTGGCTCCAATAGCCAAGGAAGAGCTACGATTTTGATGCCCTTGATTAGGGTTCATGTTGAAAATTTTCAAGAACGAAAGAATTGATTTTTGAGTACTTAGAACATGGTAGATTTCGAACAAGACACCTCAAAATAAGTGTTCACAAATTAATATTTTCATGAAAGATGAAAATGGATGATTTGAATAGTATGGAAAATAAACAAAGGATTTGTTTTTCAGGAGAACAAGAATATGATTTTTGGAGGAATTTTTATTGATTTATTTTGTGTGTAAAAAAAGATCCAAGTGTTTTTCTAAACATGAGTTTTGAATGAAACGGGCAAACGTTAATTTTAAGGATTTGCAAAGAAAGTGAAAAAGAATTTGTAAAGAAAGTAAAAATGAATTTGAACAAATGAGTTTGGTTTTATAACCATTGGTATTTCGGTTTTGAAAACAAAATTCTAATGATTTTGTTTGTGTAAAACCATATCAATTTAAAAGGAAAAGTATTTGATGGCTTTAATGGTTTTGTTTGTGCAAAACCATATTGATTTAAAAGAAAAAAATGTTTTGATGATTTCAATAATGTACGTTTTTGAAGGCTTGTAATGCCTTGATTTTTATGAACAAAGTGAATTTCAAAGTAGAAACGTAACTGGATTTAATACAAGGATTTTGGAAAGGGAATCAGAGCGTTTATCACTTGAGAAAATCAAGTTTTTGTAAACAAAAATGTTTTCGAACTTCAATTTATTTTGAAGAAGGTTGTGTTTGGAAATGATTTGGGAAAAATGGAGAATATAATAGTGTTTTGAAAATTTACTAACGTATAACTTATTTTCAAGTTTTGAAATACGTTAGAAAATATTAAGTTTTGAAACGTTGATTTACATCAATGGAAAAGTGATTTTTGTGAAGTATATTTTGAAAAAGAATTTCTTGAGTAAAGAACTGTGGAAAAATATTTTCTGGAGTAAGAAAATATATTAAATAAAGTATAAAGTTATATTATTTTGAGAAAAGTTAAAAAGGAATTTTTAAAGGTCAAGAAATATTTTCTGTAAAGAAATTGTGGTGAAAAATTATTTACGTATCTTAAAAACGTGATTTTTAAGTTACGTGATATGAAAAAATATTTCTATATGATTTTAAATAATTATACGCGATTTGAATTACGTTTAAATATTTTACGTAATTTGAACTATTGTTGAAAAATCAATATGTGATTTTAAAGTGATGAATTATTTTTACGTGATTGTGAAAATAGCGAAAAATTGTTATGAGATTTGGAAAGTATTTTAAATATTTTGAGAATGATAGAAAATGATTTACGTAATGTAAAAGAATGATTTTTAAGTTACGCGATTTTGAAACAGTGAAAAAAATAATATTATGCGATTTGGGAAACTTATGTTTTTACGCGATTGAGAAAAATGTTAAAAAATTATTACGTGGTTTAAAAGTGCAAAATGTAAGAGTTTGCAACATTTTGAAAACGTAACAGAAATGTTACGAAATTTTTGTAAACGTAACAGTAGTGTTACGGTATTGTAAAAAAGTAATAAAAATATTTTGGAATTTAAAAAAAAAACGTAACAAAAGTGTTACGGTATTGTGAAAACATAACAGAAACGTTTTTGGATTGTGAAAACATAACAGAAACGTTTTTGGATTGTGAAAACGTAACAGAAATGTTACGCGATTGTGAAAATACGGTAAAAGTGTTTTACAACTATGAAAACGTGATAATATGATTTTTACTGTTAAAAGTACAGTATGATTACTGTTGAACCAGTGTCCATACACTGTTTGTGAGAAAATGACATATTTATCTGTGATTGGATTTGGTGCATTATACATGCATTGGAATGGTCCGATGAGGATTGGATATGGCTGATTGCTAGGAGAAACACACCTCTTGAGTGGGTGCGATATGCGTAGTGTAGGTCACTTGTTGACCTTGGGGCATCGGGGTGCGGGTTGCCTACACGGGTGGTTGGTCGCGCTTCTTCCCGTAGGTTAGACCGATGCAACACACCGATGATCCGGACCGAGACACTATTCTTAATCAAGATTTGATAAAGACCGTCGTGTATGTCTTAGATGTGCAAAAATTGAAATGAGAATTAAAGCACGTGGTCCGAGGCACGTGGTACCGTGCAGATCTTTTCGATCATTTCTCCGACCGAGTTTTAGCTCCATGGAGTAGGAAATCGAGTCTTGTGTACATGCATAATCTGAACATTTCATATCTCGCATGATATATTAATTGAGGGATATTGGTTATGACAATTGTTTTGAATACTTGGATGATGATGATGATAATTAGGACATTATCGTAATTGTTGTTTATGATAATTGAATTGATAAATGATTTGATGATGATAATTGATTAATATTAAATATATTATTGGAAGTTTGATATGATATCCTTGTATGATATTCTTGCTTGTGTTATCTCCGTGGCCGCTTATGTATGTTGGTATTGGCGTAGGTGATCTCACCTCTTTGTTATATTGTCTTCTTTCGTAATGCAGATCTTGTTAAAATTAAACAGAAGAAATAATGAGTTGTCTTAGACATAACAGGCGATGGATACTCGAGACCGGTGACAACAATAAGGAGTGGACATTCGGGACTCGAAGGTGTGCAATGTTGACAAAGAACGGATGTAGAACAGATGTGTAGTGCAACAAGAAGGATACACAATAGAATAAGTATGTTAAGTTTTAACGTTAGTGTTGTACCGTGCTATTAAGTAGGACCCGTCATGGGGTTTCTTCTTGTTAAAAAAAAAAAGAGTCTGTTAGTTTTATATTTCTCTTTAAATTGTGAAATATTAATTGGTGTCAATATTGTATATGAATTAGTTTAAATATATTTTCAATAATACTTATGGATTACATAGTAAGTTTATATTTCAGCAAGAAAGAAATTTTTTTAAACCCACGTTTTTAACTCAAACCTTTTATGAAAACATTTTTAGATTATGAGTCGGAAGTCAGACATGTGATACTCTAGGGAGGGTGTTACATTCCCAAATGAGATTAGTGAACTGTCACCTAAGAGAGAAATAGAATTTATCGTAGACTTAGTGTCAGGAACCGGGCCTATTTCTATAGCACTTTATAGGATGTCCCCTCTAGAGCTGGCTAAACTTAAGAAGCAAATAGAATAATTGTTGGAAAAGAAGTTCATTAGACCTAGTGTTTCACCATAGGGAGCCCCTATACTCCTGATGAAAAAGAAGGATGACAATATGAGATTGTGTGTGGATTATAGACAGCTAAATAAGGTCACTATTAAGAATAAATACTTATTACCTAGGATTGATGATTTGATAGATTAGTTGAGAGGTGCAACTATGTTTTCAAAGATTGACTTAAGGTTAAGATACCATCAAATCAGGGTTAGAGAAGAAGATATTCTTAAGACTGCCTTTAGGACTATATATGGGCATTACAAATACCTAGTAATGTCCTTTGGCCTAATAAATGCACTTGTAATATTTATAGATTATATGAACAAGATTTTTAGACCATACCTTGATAAGTTTGTTGTTGTCTTTATAGATGATATTCTCATTTATTCCATGACAAATGAAGAGCATGAGGAACATCTTAGGGTAGTTCTAAAAATCCTGAAGGAAAAGAAATTGTATGCTAAGCTGTCAAAATGTGAATTTTGGATGAAAGAAGTGAAGTTTCTAGGACATGTGATATATAGTGAAGGGATATAAGTAGATCCTAGTAAAATAGAGGTAATTTTGCAATGGGAGAGACCGACCACTGTAACTGAAATTAGGAGTTTCTTGGGTCTAACTGAGTATTACAGAAGATATATAAAGGACTTTTCTCAAATAGCTTTACCTTTAACTAGGTTAACCATAAAATGTAGTACCTTTGAATGGACACAAGAGTGTGAGTACAATTTTTAAGAATTGAAAGAGAAATTGACCACCACACCTGTCCTAATAATATCAAATCCACAAGAAAACTTTGAGGTATATTGTGATGTCTTAAGGAAAGGGTTATGATGTGTTTTAATGCAGAATGGAAGAGTAGTTGCTTATACTTCTAGCAACTAAGACTCCATGAAGAAAACTATCCAACCCACGATCTGGAACTAGCAGCAATGGTATTTGTATTGAAGATTTGGAGACATTACTTATATGGTGTCAAATTTGAGGTCTTTAGTGATCATAAAAGTTTCAAATATTTGTTTGATAACAAAAAAATTAAATATGAGGCAAAGAAAGTGGATGGAGTTCTTAAAAGATTATGATTTTGAATTAAAGTATCATCTGGGTAAGGCCAATGCAGTGGCCGATACACTTAGTAGAAAACTTCTACATGTGTCCCACATGATGATACAAGAGATGGAATTCTTAGAAAGCTTTAGGAATCTGAGTCTGACAGTAACTATGTTACCAAATAGTCTCTGTTTGAATAAATTAGAAATTCATAATGATTTAAGGACTCAAATTAAAGAAGTTAAAAAGAGGATGAAGACTTAAAAGAAATAAGTGAACAAATCATAGTAGGGAAGAAAAAAGAATTTAGAAGGGCTGATGATGGGACAATTATGTTTAAAGATAAACTTTGTGTCCTAAAAAAAGTTGAAATTAAAAAAAAGATTTTAGAAGAAACCCATAAGAGTAAATTCACCATCCACCCTGGTGTGACAAAAAAGTATCAATACCTCAAAAAGATATTTTGGTGGCCAAATATGAAATGAGATATTATAGATGTGTGTCCAAATACCTAGTATGTCAAAAGGTCAAAATAGAGCATCAAAGACCTTCTAGACCCTTGCAACCCTTAGAAATCCCATAATAGAAGTGGGAGAGTATTTCTATGGATTTCGTAATAGGATTGTCTAGGACTCAATTAGGCCATGATGCAATTTAGGTTATAGTGGACATGTTAATAAAGTCTGCACACTTTTTGGCCATAAGAGCTAATTATTCATTAGATAAGTTAGTTCAACTGTACATCTAAGAAATAGTTAGATTACATGGTATCCCTTAAACATAATATCAGACAGAGACCCTAGGTTCACCTCTAAATTTTGGGGAGTTTTGCAAAAGGCTTTTGGAACCAAGTTGAATTTTAATATAGCATATTATACGCAAACAGATGGTCAAACTAAGAGCCCCATCTAAACCCTTGAAGACATGTTTAGAACTTGTGTATTAGATTAACAGAGTAGTTTGGAGAGGTTCTTAGCCTTAGTAGAATTTGTCTACAATAATAGTTACCATACCAGCATAGGAATGGCCCCTTATAAAGCCCTCTATGGTAGAAAATGTAGGCCACCCTTATGTTAGTATGTAACGGAAGAGCAAACTATCCTAGGACCAGAATTAGTTCAACAGACCACAAAGCAAATCGAACAGATTAAGGATAGCTTGTTGGCCGCCCAAAGTAGGCAGAAAAGTTATGCGAATGAGAGGAGAAGACCTTTGGATTTCGAAGAGCGAGAGTATATATTCCTACGAGTCACTCCTATTACGGGAGTTGGTAGGTCCATTAAAGCAAAAAAGTTGAATCCTAGATTTCTTGATCCTTTCCAAATTCTAAAAAAAGTCAGACTAGTTTCCTTCCAAATTGCCTTACTCCCTAGATTGTCAAACCTTCATGATATTTTTCATGTTTCCCAACTTCAAAAATATAATTCGGACCCTTCATATATCATAAAAAGTGAAACAATATAGTTAAAAGATGATTTAACTTATGTGGTTAGACTTGTAAGGATATTGGATAAAGTAGTGAAATAGCTCAAAGGGAAACAAATTCCTTTGGTGAAGGTGTTATTAGATGGTGGTGACTCGAAGGAAGCCACATGGGAGCTTGAATCCAACATGGTGCAAAGTTATTCAGAACTTTTTGCATAAGGTAATCAAATTTTTAGGACAAAATTTATAAAAAGAAGAGGAGAATTGTAACATTATCCTTAATCTAATAATCTTAATCAATGTTATAAAAGCTCAATAACATTAGTATAGGTTATCTGTTAAATTTTGGATTAGTTTGAACATAATTCTATAACACTGAATGTAAAAAATAACTAAAGTTTTAGCATAAACAACTGATATGATGGAAATAAATATGGAAATTTTATTTCCTAGTCATAAATAATGGATACGAGCTATGGTAAATTTTAGAGAATCAATCGAGTTAGTTTGACACTTCTAAGGATACTAAAAAAGATAAGTGAACAACTAAGTAGCTAAGAAAATCATGAAATTATATGGAGATAACAAGTAAAACATGAAGAATATTTTGGTATAAAATATGAACTAAAGTAAGTATTAATAAACATATTTACTAAATTCCTAGGTTTAATTTAACGTAAGGAAGATTGATGAAGCTTAACGATAAATAATAATATATAAAAAATTATGAAAATATAGATACAAAGACTAAGTTGAGTTCTAAAATTTTTTATAACACTTATAAAAATTTAAAAACTTAGTTTTAAAAGATTAAAAGTGTACTTAATATATACAAAAATTTCGGCATAACCATTTTTTATCTTTCTTTTCGATCTTCCACCACTTCACCTTTCTTTCATCTTTATCTTTTTATTTGACTTTTCCTTCCTTGTTTTGCTTCACTCTTTACGCACTCAGTAACCCAAAAAGAGAGAAAAGATAACGAAAGAGAGAGAGAGGAGAAAAGAGGAGGTAGCCAAGGGACGAAAATGAGGAAAAAAATAAGGAAGAAGGAAAGAAGGAAAAACGAAGGAACCAAGCTCCAAGAAGATAGGAAAAAAGGTAGGGTTTGTTACCTTAATCTTGCCTTTCTTCTTTTCTTAATTATTGAATAGAAATTTGTAGTATTGGTTGTATTTTGGGTGAGGAAGAGTCACGACCAAACCAAGAAAAATAGGGGTTTCTTTGTTTTTAATTCATTCTTCTCCTTCCCTTGAATTTTGAATTGAGTTTGTAGTTTATGTATATTGAAACTCACAACCAAACTAGGTTTAAATAGAAGAATTTTGCCTAACATTTGACTTCATCTTTCTCTTTGATTTTGAGATTTGTATGGAAAAACTTAGCATGTATAAATGGAAAAATTGAAACCTTGAATATATGTTATTGATTTGCTAAGAAAGATAAGGTTCTCTGTATTCTAGGGACAAGGTAGGTTTTGGCCTAATCATGAATAACAAAGGGTTTTTGCTAATTTTATGTTTCAATTACTTAATTCTAGTTAATGAGAATATCAAGTTGGTCATGAAGTGAGTTATAGTTGTGGTGTTTTTAATCAATTATGCTTGTTAATGGTTAATTTGAGTTATTAAGAAATTATGGAGAAACCATAATACTTAAATTTTTGTATTGAACATTTGGATGTGTTTGGAAATAAGAATGTGTTACATTTAGTTTATTGGTGGATAATATGCACTTGGAATAAATTATATTATGTATTCATAGAATTTATTTAGTTACTTGAGTGATAAAGTAACCAATGAATGAATGTAGAATATGATGAATGAATTGGTCTTGTACATTTGATGTGTACTAGAAATTATATTGCCCCTTGACTAATCAAGTTGAGTTAGAAACTGAATTTATATCACTCCCTTAATTCTTTAAGGTTGAGTTAGAATGATAATTTATATTTATGATTGAATAATCAGTACTCATGGAATTTAAATTGTATATGATAATATTGGACATTTATCCTTGAATGAGGAAGAAAATAATCATGATATGCTCTTCTCACCCAGTGTCTCTTTTTATTTGAACTATTAGTTCACACTTGGTAACAGTGGATTTTGGAGATGATCCTATTTGACGGAAAGGTATTCAAAATCCCATTAGAATCATGCAGATGATCTTACGTGAGGAAAGAGATCCTGTATTCTTAGAAATCCATCATTATGTTTCCTTATTGATGTTTCCCTTATGGATATAAGGGTACTAGTGATAGTGTGAGACCCTAATTCACTTATTACCATGAGTATATAGAACTCGAGTTATATGAGGTGACTTTTGCCTATTATGGTACATGTGATATGTGTTCTGTGAGAATGAGTGATTATTTAAATGAGCACTGAGATGAATTTGAATGTCATATTATGACTTAGTTATGTTATAAGGATCATTGAAAGAATTTGAGATTATAGTTCTTGTTTGGTAATTGTTTCTGAAAGTATCTATGGTTATAATTTATGATATTTGTTAATAAATGTTTTTTGAAACTATCAATAATTGGAATTCTATTTCAGGAAGAGAAATAACTTAATTTGACTTTTGCCATATTCTAAGTATTATTTGAGTTTGAATCTTGATTTTTCCTAAAATACCTGAATTTATTATGATGACAGATTTTTTTTAATAGTAATATTGAGATTCTAGAATTCTTATCCCTTTTTATTCTATTGCATATTATTTCCAAGGACGAGTTCTTCAGCTAGGAGACGAAGAAAGAAGATGTAGAATATGTTTTTGATATCATTATGTATTTGTAATGTATAATTAGTTCTTTAAGACAATTTATGTAATTATTGTGTAATATAATATACTTTATATATTATCCTTTACAATATACGTATGTTATCTTAACCTCTCAATAGGCTCATATTTTACTTATATCACTTAATATTATTTTCAAACTATTTATATTAATTTTACGTGACATGTTTAATTCTCATTACTAATGCGTATTTCTAGATATATTATTAATATTAGTATTAAGGATATTACACTACACATTCCACAAAAATTGAGTTGAATGAAATTACTACAACATATTTAAGATGATAAGCACTGAAAGAAAGAAAAATAATAATTAAAGTTATTCTGAAATAAATAAATTATCTTATTTACTTTTTACAGAATGGAACTCTCTTACCATCATATGGTATGGATGTGGCCCAGCAACAAAACGCAAAATATAATGGGTTGTCTCTACATTAGTCATGCAATCCCTTATAGCTTCTGTTGTAGCATCCTTTAGTGTAGCAGTTCCAGAATGGAGTGCTCTCACCTATATTGCAGAATTATCCTTTCAGACAGACGAATGAGTAGATCACATATTTGCAAATGTACGTGTTGCACATTCAACATATAGCAACCAAGTTTGTACATACCTGGTGGTCACATCACAAAACCTATTCCAATGAAGATCAGAAAATGCATTATCCCAAATGAACAGGTCTGTTTATATATCAATCCAAATTAGCCTTGCTTATGTTAAATAAAGTTACTTTGTTAATATGGTGATGGATAACTTTTTCTTTGCTAATAGCATTCTCATGTTACTATCATGGCCGGTCCAAAAAATCTTGCAATTCTCGGCTTCTATCAGCATGTTTGGTTTAGTTTATAAGTTGAATCAATAATTTTTTTTAAATATTTATTGTAACATTATTTAATTATATTTAATAAAATTAATTTTAATTTTTACATGAAATTTAATATATTTTAATAATTTTTTTATAATGATAAAATTTTAATTTTTAATTTTAAATTATAAATTATTCACTATATTTTAAGATGTAAAATTATTTTATCTTTAATTAAATAATTTTTTAATTAATTAAATAAATTTTTAATCATTATATATTTATTTTAATAATTTAATACATAAAAATAATTTTTATATTATTTAAATAAAATAAAATAATTTAAAATTATTTTTTAATTAATATATTTCAATATAATTAATTATTAAAATAATTAATTTTTAAAATTTAATTATTAAAATAATCACATTTTCATAATTATCTTGATATATATTATGTCATTCAGCATCGTGCATCCATGATGTACAGTAAAGAAAATCACTGTCAAATTGTCATGAGATGTACTTTCTCTTTGACTATAAAAGCATGAGTTATATACCACACCTTATTAAAATTAAAAAAAAAAACTTTTGATGCTCTGATCATAACAAAACTAAGAACATAAGGGTGACAACTGACAAGTATAAATTTATATTTAGAAAACAAGGTATACAATGACCAATGACCTTGATTTATTTGCCCAATTCATTCCCCAAATGATAAGTTTTGTAGCTCTGAATTATTAAAAAAGTACAGCGAATTGGAGAAGTTTTTGACGGATATGATCTACTAGAAATTTCAGAAAAAATAACTGAACATTATTACCCTGTTTATTTTTTGGTGGAATCGTGTCAAATTTTTAACAGATATATTTCCACCGAAAATTTATTTAAATTTATTTATTTTTTTTTATCTTGATAATTCGTTTTCCATTGGATATGTTTGCGGAAAATAACTTTTTACCGACAGTCTCGTGTCTATTGGAAATGTCTATTCATAAATCGCAAATTTCTTATAGTATATGATTAAAATAATAGTTTTATGCATAGTAAATTTTGAGTATAATACAATTTTTTATATAAAACAAGTTATATTTCCAATAAGTTGCCCGAGTTATTTCAAGATTTTTATCTATAATAAAGAATTTTTTAATAAATAAATATTTAATACATATTAAAAATATATAATCAAAATATTCTAAAGAGATTTTTTAATTGAAAGTTTTTTATGTGTAAAATAAATTAATCCAAATAAACTTACAATCTTATAAAATATATTAGAGATTAAATTCAAAATCTAATAATTATATGACTTGAATTTTTTGGTTTGTGACAATATTTTGATGAACTTATGATTTAGGTTTAAATACAACGTAATTTAATATATCTATCTATCTATATATAGTAAAATTAACTTGAGTTTGAGGATGCATTAATGAATTAAATTTAATAAATAATTAACAATTGTTAAAGTAATTAATATATACTTGCATGTATATTTAAATTTAATAAATGTTATTGATGATATTTTAAATAGCATTTTTATATTATCTAATTAAATAAGAAAAATTCATAAAAAAAGTAAAGAAAAATAATTTTACCGATATAAGAATAGAATAGGAATGTGAGGAAAGCTATATATTTTTAACG
Organism: Ormosia emarginata; assembly: GCA_029884605.1. Taxonomy (NCBI): domain Eukaryota; kingdom Viridiplantae; phylum Streptophyta; class Magnoliopsida; order Fabales; family Fabaceae; genus Ormosia; species Ormosia emarginata. The sequence continues at coordinate 14,886,162 of JAQQTP010000086.1, forward strand.
CAAGTATAAAATTTAACAAATTTTTTTATATTTTCACAAATTTGAATCTATATAATTTTTACTCTTTTTCACAAATTTGAGTCTATATAATTTTTACTCTTTGTTTCTTTTATATTAAAATTTTATTAATAATTTTCTAACTTGATCTTAATTATATTTTAATAATTTATTAATATTAAATAAAGTTCTCTTAAAACTATACTTACACTTAATTAAGTTATACATGAATCATTTTAAATTAATATGTTAAAACTTTATTGATTAACGAAAACTAATATAAGTGAAAAGATTTTGTTATTAAAGTAAATTTCTTTTAAATTTGATAATAATTAATCATTAATATTTTCTTCTACTTTCGAATATAATGAATAGTTAATAATTAATTAGATCATTAATTACTTCACAAATATCAAACAATTCTACCTATATACTAGTTATATTACCTGTGCTACACACTGGTTATTTTTAAAATATAATTTACATTTTAAAAATTTTCATTTAATTATTAATTTGGTTAAGTTAAGTATATAAAATATTTTTCTTAATCAGAATTTACAAATGCAGATAGGTAGAATGTTAAAAATTAATTTCAGTTTTATTATATATATTAGTTTTGTTTTAATAGTTTTTTCCTCACCAATTCTTTCAGCCTCTGCATTTAATAATATTATAAATTTATTTGTTATTCTATATTTTATATTTATAATTTATATTGAAAAGATTGTTATGTTTAATTATTATTTTGAATGAATTATGTTCATAAAATATATTTTTTAATAATTTTTTAAACTATAAATAAATAAATTTTAAAAATTTAATTTAATTTAATTATATGTTATATTTTTATTAAATAATAATTTTCTCTTCACACTTTGACCTTATGCATGTAATGATATTATTAGATATTTCTCATAGCAATGTCGTATGCTTCTAATCATAATATATAGATGAAAAAATAATATTAATAAATAAATATATAAATATAAATATGCGATCATTAAATCTGCACACTTTCACCTTATGCATTTAATGATATTATTAATTTTTCTCATAACAATTTTATGTACTACTGCTAATAATAATATATAGATAAAAAATTAATATTAATAATATAAAAATATAAATATGCAATAATTAATTCTGCATTCAATAATATTAATAATTACTTGTCAAGGAAATTTTACTAATATAAATAAATATATAAAAAATGGTGTTACTAACTTGGGTTAAATTATTTTAAGCTTTACTATTTTAAACAAAAAAAATGGAAGTTTTTTTAACTGAACAATGGAAGCCCTTTTAATAGGAAAATATAACGTATAACATATATTTAGTAGGTAGCAAAAAACTCCCTATAACATAAAGTAATATATTTTTATTATGTCTTAAAACGAAAATATTTATATAAAATTAGGCCAATTTGGGTGAAAAAAATTATATTTATTTTAAATAAAAACAATTTTTAAAATAAATTAAATATACACAATTAGACGTCAAATTATGGTACTGTTTTCTTTCTTTTATATATATATATATATATATATATATATATATATATATATATATATATATATATATATATATTCTTGTCTGTTAATGTGAAAAAAGAAAAATGAAGAACTAAATTGTTAATGAAAAACTCTAGTTACACATCCAATGCTTTACATGGAGGTATGTGATAGAATCTAAATATAATTAGATGATAGAAAATGATGTAGGGTGATGTATGTGAAAGTGTGTGTAGGTAGTATGCATTATTAAATCTAAAATATAAAACATAAAATCTATACTTAATGACATAGATATCTGGCATGTTATTCCCATTGCCCGTTTGAATTCGCAAGTTTAGCAACTAATTAATACCAAGTTTTAAAGTATTATACTAACATTAATTAACTACTATTTTATCTAGCATATGATATATATCCTTGAAAAATTCTAACACTAATTAATTGTACCTTGGTGTATAGGAAAATTCTTGGTTAAGATACTAATTAATTGTTTTTAAAAATATATCACAGCTCAAATTTAGACTTCTATCCAAAATCTCACTCAACTCAAAATGGTATTGATGCATAAGAATTGATAATTTACTTAATCAGTAAAATTGTTGGTTCATTTCAAAATTTGAATATAGACAAAGATGTAAAGTAATTGATTTAATATATTTCCTATATTTGGTTTTAACAATGGTGTCCATTTTGATATAAGAAAAATACATTGAATCAACAAAAAATTAAAATCCACAGAAGAAAAAAAAATCATAACAAGAATTAATATACAAGAAGAAGCAACGTTTCACCAAAACCTTAAACTAAACATCAGAACTTCTCCTCCTTATATAAGGTTGCACGCATTGCCTTAGTTCTCTAGTCACATATACAAGAGAAACTCAAAAAAGTTATTCTTCAATACCATTGGGATATTAGAAGAAAATCTATATAACCCAATAACCCTCCACCATCACCAAAGCCATGGCAGTGAGCTTTGACATGCTCAGTTTGTTGCCCGAATCTTCATCGTTTCCTTACTTCCCTTCAAGGAAGCGGTAAGAACATCTGTCCTTTGTAAAAGTTGGTTGAACATATTCAAGTCAACAACCGACATGTGGGGTTCAATGAACTCTTCTTTGTTAAATCTGATCAACCTGGCCAAAGAGAAGCCCAAAGAAGGGCTTTTCTGGACTTCACAACATTTTGGATTGATAATTATCAAGGACCTGTCGTGGACAAGTTCTTTTTAAAGTTATCAATGCCTAAAAATGCTGGTGAAGTTACAAAACGATGCATTGCTTTTGCCACACAACGTGGGGTGAAAGAGTTGGAGCTCGATTTTTCTGATCCAAATTGGGATGAAAATGATGTTGAAACTTATTATGAATCATATGCGGCCGTGTTTGAATTGCCAAGACATGTTTATGGGCACAGTTGCCTTGAATCTTTAAAGTTGTTTTCATGTGGTTTTGTTGAGAAAGATTTGCTTCACTTTCATGCACTCAAAGAAGTGGAGTTTTAACGAATTTGATATAAAGGATGAAAACCTGAGGATACGAAAGCTGGTGGTTGACAAGTGCGCTTTTGAATATGAATTTTTCAGAGTCATTGCATCAAATCTAAGATTTTTCAAGTATTCTGGACCGATGAACTGTTTTGTCATAGAAGCAATTAAGTTCAATAGTCATGGAGGAGGCAGACCTTGATTTCTCCATTGAATACATATTCCATCGACAGGGTCGTCTTCTTTACAATCTGATGGAAGATCTCTATACTGTTAAAGTTTTGACTCTGTATGTAGTTACTTCCTCCAGGTATTTTTCATCATCACCTTTTTTCTTAAAATAATTTTTGTTATTATGTATAGTTAACAAGCAAGAAAAAGTTTCTGTAAAGTGTATCTTAATATTAATTTATTAAATAATTTAAAGACTTACTCACTTTACAAACAAAATCACTTTAAAAGAATTTTGTCCTTAACCAAGCTGTCTTGAATTACATGGTAGATTACTTCTATTGCATTCACCTAGTATTAGTCATTTAAGTTATAATTATGCTAACAACCCAAGACCCTAGTCCGTGATAACTTTCACTCTTTTAATTTTGAATTGCTTCCTTTCTGATTGGCTGAGCTGAAACATGAAATTAGAAAATGATATCTTCTTTGTTTAAACGTTTTGTGTTTGATATGTTGATATGCTAAGGTTATTCCGAAGGAAGGCCAACCGCTACTACGCAACATGACTTGAATGTAAGGCATTTCATAATGAAGACGGGATTGGACCCGAATGAGTTTTTTTGGAATCACATTCTTGCTCAGAAGCTGCCCTATGTTAGAGTGTCTCACCATTGAATTTGGTCTTGCAAGAGTTTGGCATGTGAGTATTAATTAATTATAATTTTTTTACCCATACGTATATATATGTTATATATATAAACAGGCACCTAAGTTTTGTTGTATATATTGTAGGATTATGTGCCGCCATTCAGTTTTGACCCCGAGAGATTATGGACAGACAATGTAAGGGTTTATGAACGCTTGAGATCAAGTCTCAAGGTGGTGGAGATTAATCCTATGTTAGAATGATAAGTAATGAAGGGAAGAGAAATGGAATGAGAGAAACGAAAATAACTTCTCTTGTTTGGAAGTTTTAAATACATAGGAAGTGAAAAGAACATATAGAAAATCATTTCTCCTCTCTTTCCCTCAAATGCTTAACTTTTGTTCTCTCAAAATTGAGTTGGAACCATTTCATTTCAGTTCTCTTATTAATCTTTTAAATAAAGATACAAGTAATTATGTTACATTTATTTCTTTTGTGATTCATCTCTACTTATTCCGTTTCGTTCCATTAATAAAAAATATCCAAATACAGTGTAAGGATTTTAAAGTAACTAGGAATGAGCATCTTGTGTTAAGATAGTTAGAATTAGTTAGTTGTTAGTTGATTTACTTGGCTATATAAGCCTAGTTTACATTGTAATTCTTACTTTTTTTACCATTCTATTAATATACAGTTTTCTCCATTTCTCTCAACTTTCTCTTCTCCCTTTACTTTAAAACCATGAAATTCAACATGGTATCAGAGTCATTCCACCCACCTTGAACATTTTCTTCCGCTGCATTTTGCCATTTTCCTTTTCTTTTCTTAGTTTATTTTTCTTTTCAATTTTCTTCTACCCAAGAAAATCCAACACCTCCATTTTGCTATAGTTCTTGTATCTTGTATCTTCGTTTTTCTTCACCGCAGAGGTTGCCGTTTTCCGCATCACCGGATCTCAGATCTGCTACACGGTTCATTTTCCTCAGCTTCGCACTCGATCTATTTCTTGCTTTTCAATCCGGTCTCGGCGATGTTCTTTGTGGCCGAAAATGGCGTTTTTCGGCGTCGATTTGCTACTCTATTATTGCTTGTTTCGATCAGTTACTGGTTCAATCTGTTATCGCCAAGAAAATCCTGTGTCGGTTATGGCGACGATGGTGACCTTGTCGGAGACTCGATCGTATCGAAGTTCTTGACCTCTCGAACCGACTTCTTCACAAACCTGATTTTTTTCTATGATTCTTGGTTTCCTTTCTTGCTTTTATTCAGATCTGGGGGTTTCATTGCAGCTCCCATGGTGCTCTTGATATTGTTGTGAAACTTGTGAACTATCTTGGCAACTTTGGTTCTGATTGCACAGCTAAGTATCACTGCGAAGTTGATGTGTTTGCTCAGAGATTTCTTGATGTATAGATTCTGATTCTGCACTTTTGGTTAAGTTTGCTGAGAAGATAGTTGAATTTTTTTCTTCACGTTGAGACCTGTTTGGTACTTTGGTTACTCATCAGGATTTTTGGTTGAAGGTTCAACGTTGTATCTTTTGGTTCAATTGATGATTGTTGAAGAATGATTTTGGTTCTGTTCTTTCGGTTAATTTGCCTAAATTGGCTTTGTTGTTAGCTTTTGCCTTTTATTGGTGGTTAAGCATATATGCTTCTTTTAAGTGGTTAAGTCTTGAGTTATGGCTTTTGCTTAATGGTTAAGCTTTTGTCTTTATTGGCTTTGATGATTTTAGCTTCTGCCTTGTATAGTAGTTAAGCATTTGGAGCTTCTACCTTTTATGGTGGTTAAACATTTGTTTAACCACTTTGAAAGAATTTTGTCCTTAACCAAGCTGTCTTGAATTACATGGTAGATTACTTTTATTGCATTCACCTAGTATTAGCACTACAACAATTTTGGTTTCTGGCAACAGAGTTTTTGGCAACATTTAAAAAACGTTGCCTAAACTTGTATAGGCAACGTTTTTTACAAGTTATTTTTGATTATAACTTTAGACCACATGTTTTAAGCAACGTTTAAGAAACGTTGTAATAAGTACTATAGGCAACCCTTTACGATCGTTCCCTAAAGTTGAAGATGTTTAGACAAAATTTTTTAATACAACGTTTAATAAACGTTGTTTTAAAGGGAATAAGCAACGGTGTAAAGCTGTTCCCATTATATTTATTTTTAAAACCAATGAAAAACGTTGCTTATTAGTTTTCATGTTCTGAATTTCTTATTCAGATAGGCGCTCATATACAGCGGGAATATGAAAATTTTTTGCACTTCTCGTTTAACCCCTCAAACCCCCATCACACGTTTTTGTCGTTTTAGCAGCACCATCCATTTCCGTTTGAGCCTTCTCCGCCACTGCTTTCACCGGAACAGGTTTCTTATCTGCCATAGCGGGTGGCGGTGCAGCTTTGCCTCCAGAGCTCAAGTTGAGGGGCCCAGAAAAACCTAGCTTTTCCTCGTACCTACGAGAAACTCTAATGTACAGAGGCTTCACCATCTTCAAATTTCTCTTTCGAAGAAGACAAAGGTGAGTCCTCTAGAGCTGTTATCTCTGGTGAACAAAGAACCCTAAGATTTCGGCTTACTACCAGATGAGGGCGGCCTTGATAGTTGGATTGATAGTTGGAGATAGGGTGCAGAAAAATACCTAAGACACGCCAAGGAGCACCATCGACTTCGATGTTGGTACCCACCTTGATGTCATTGCTAGTCAAGGCGTAAATCTCTGAAACAATAAGAAGAAATGAAGAAACACACAGATTAAAATTAGTGGTGAAGAAGAAGAGTGGAGGTAGAATTGAAATGAAGACTAAGTGAGAAATCGGGTTGAAGTGGTTTGCATTGGAAGAAGAGAGGGGTTTGATGGGAATGAAGAGGAGGCACCGAAACTGAACTTTGAAGAAAAAGATGAGAGCTTCAGCTTCAAGGTTGTAGTTCCCGCCATGGTTGTTTGGAAGTGCAAATGCTTCCTTCTCGAGAAAAAGATAAGGAGAGCTTCACCTTCCAGGATTTGGGTCAAGTGGGTTTGGTTCAATTGAGGTATTTTTTTTAAATAAAAAAAGTGTTTATTTGAAAATATAATAGAAATTTGTAAATTGAATAATTTGGTAATATTTGTGTCTTTTTATACATGAATGAGGCAGAAGTTTGAACCACTAATAATTTATATAAATTATCCAAGTCCTTTATGACTGATCCTTTCTTGTTGATGTTTGTTGGAGTTTGCATTGGAGTTAACTGGAATTTTAACTGTAAGGTGATTATTTTGGTAGCTTGTAGGTTTGTTTGTTTTTGTTACAAAGTTGACTTTTGTGTGGGTTACTTTGCGATTCTTGGGGTCTACATGGTTTATTCATTGTTTATAAATATAAATATCTTTGAAAAGTGAGAACTTATCCGAGAACAACCGAAATGAACTGATTTGAAAGAAGTAGAAAACAGTGCTTGGCATTTTTAATTCTTGAATTTTCTAATTAATTGTTAACTTCAACATGTTTTTACGGTGAAAAGCTTTCTCTCTATTTGCTTTTTGAGTGATTAGGAAGAAAAGCCGAGTCTCTGGCGGTTTTGGATTTGGAGCAAACAAAATCAAAGGCGCTTGAATCTTTGTCTGATGACTTGGATTTCTTGAGGAACCTTGCTTCCTTTGAGCCATCTATATCTCCTGGTAACTACTCTACCTCTATATCTCCTCTGTTTTTTTTTCTTTTAATTTTTAATTTTTTTATCATATTTTATCTGTGTCTGGAATTTGTTGAGGCACTTGATTTGGCGTTGTTGTTTGCTCTGTGTGTTCTGAGAAGAAATTTGAAATTTTTCTGTAATACTCGGGTACTAAAATTTTATTGCACTCGTGTATTTGCGTCTTTGCTCTCTCTTTTTTTTTTTTCCTTTTGTGTTTTTCGATGGCAGATTCTTAGCATTTATATTGTGCTTTCATACCACTTTTCTCTCTCTCTCTTTTTTCCTTTTGACATCTTGACTTTCATACCACTTTTCTCTTCTCATATACGGTATTGCAGCAGAAAAACAAAAGGGTGGAACAAGAAAAAAATTGGAAGGGAAACGAAGAACAAAAACAAGAGAAACAAGAGAAGAAGGAAAGGAACAAGCAAGACAAAGGAAAGGCACAATTTGAAGCTTGATTTCACAAGTAAGGTAGGGGATTTATTTGGTTTTTGTGTAAGGTTTTCTATTTACTTTATCTTGGATTTCATCCTGCAGTTTACCAATTCATGTATGAAAATCTTTTGAGAAATTCTTTTGCAGTTCTTCAAGTTTGCTTATAGTGTAAACAAATTTTTTATGTGTCTTTGATTGGATTTGGTGGGTTGATAATCCAATTAACTAAAAATTTTGATAGCTTTAGTGTTAAGGGTACGGTGAGTATAAGAGTTACAATGGTTGGTTGTTATATGTTTAAGTTTTCTAGTTTGAGAGCAAAACATAACAGTTATTAATGGGAAGCAAGCAAGCCAAAAATGTGATTATTATGTGCTTCATTTTCTGGTTTGAACGAAGCGTGGCTGCTCTTTGTGGTTGTTTTATTTTCTGGTTTGAAACCCGAACGTAGGTCATTGTTGTGGTTGCTTTATTTTATGGTTTGAAAATAGTAATGTGGCTACTTCATTTTTTTGGTTTAAAACCAATAAATGTGATGGTTATGTGTGTCATTTTTCTGCTTTGAAACCAGCAACGTAGTGCTTCATTTTTTTGGTTTAAAACCAGTAAATGTGATGGTTATGTGCTTCATTTTTCTGGTTTGAAACCAGTAACGTAGTGCTTCATTTTTCTGGTTTAAAACCAGTAAATGTGATGGTTATTTGCTTCATTTTTCTGTGATGGTTTTGACATTGTAACTGTATAGTGGCTTTCTTATGTAAATACAAATAATAAATGAACCCAAATTTTGAACAATGTTACAATTCTTTTCACCTTTGTATAACCTTTCAGAAAGTCTCTAGCAAACCAAGTGCTACCAAAAAAGTGATATTGAGGACAATTAAGCTTTTCCTTTTGGGTTTGTTGCTACAAGGTATGTTATCTGCTTTGCTACCATTTTACTTTTGCTTTGCAATGCAATTTGAAACTTGCTTGACACACAAAATTCACCATATTCATTTGGGCTTCTTGTTATTCACCGTAATTAAATCTTGGTTTTGTTATCTATGTAATTGCAATATGCATAATTTACTCATGCTTTGTTAGTGGGCTGATCATGTAGCTTTGCAATAATATTTTTAAAAATGATGCAATTGATAGCCGTAGCTTTAATGTTTCTTTTTGAAACTAATCAGTTGAGCTAACAAACAAATCCAAAACCAATATAACTAGAAGAATACATATATATATACAGCTTGTAAACTCAACATTACTTGAGGGAATCTTGGTCAAATGTATGTGCAGAGAAGTATAATATTGGTGAAATTTGTGCACAACAACCATGATTTTTTATGCACTTTGGATTTAAACTTCAGAAAACTTAAATTGTTTTGGTATACAGTTTGCCTAAACCACCATTTTTTTCTTCCTAAGTTGATTTCACCTATGGGCAGCATGACTTTTCTTTTCTTTTCATATATTTTTCAATAGTTTTTATTTACCCTTACTGATTGCTAAGTTTCTGTCTTTTTTCTCAGGTTGTTCAGCTTTTTCAAGAATTATTTGCTCAAACCAAGTATAAGAGAGCTTGCTGCAGAATTGCCACAAGGAATACTTCGTACTCTTCACACTGTTGCTAAATTTCAGGTATACTTTGTGTTACACATGTTGATTCGTTCATATTTCTTGTTCTTGTTATGTCAATGCATTCAGTGTGGGGTGCACTTAATGAAATTGTGCCACATTAATATGGGAACTTAACATGTTCTTCATATCAAGTTCTTGATTTACCTTTGCTATTTTGCTTGAGTGTACCTGTGCAACTGGGCAAACACCACCTTGTTGCAATACTTTGGAACTCTGTTAACCAGGGGAAAACTCAATGCTTATGAGTCATTGGAACTATCACGACTTGTTGTAAATCAGAATAAAAAGAATCTTTTGGAAAATTGGCTAGCAGAGGACAAACTAGAATGCAGTGAGGAGCTCGGTGACCTTGTGAAGGTCCTGACAGAAATTTAAATTGTTTTTCTCTTTATCATTTGGACATATTTATTATTGTTTTTATTAGGTTTTGTACAATCTTAAAAATAGTGGTATTGTAATTTAAATTTTTTATTGGTGTCTCATTTATTACTTAGATTAATTATTTTTTGTTGTATAATAAATGTCTGATGCATTCTTCTCTTTTTCTTTGTTGAAGGTTGGATACACACCTGATTACTTGTTTCTTCTGCAAACAATTATACGGACAGACTCCCGGGTAAGCAGGTTATTTCAGAACATATATTTGATTCAATTACGTCTTACCTTCTATGAGTAGCTTCATTATTATGATGCACTTATTTATGTTCTCAAGTCTGAACATAGTGTAACCTGTTTAAAGTAGTAGCACCTCATGATTAAATGCATCCAAATGGAAATTTTTCAGATTAAAGAAAAATTAAAGTAAATATAACATTATATTTACATTCAATAAATGTTTTCTTTTTTAGAGTAAATTGATTTCTTCATCTTTCAAAAATTATATTTACAGTAATGGGTCTGGTTAACATTAATTTACTCTCTTTTAAAATAAAGTCAAAGATAAAAAATAAAATAAAATTTATACAACTCATGTATTCACAACTGTACACAACACAGGTAACCTCATATAAGTTTAATGAGTAATGGTAGCACATAACTCCAATATGGTTCCTCATCAACTTTTCACTTCTCTTTTTGTTTTTTCTAGGATTGATAAAGGTGCTCAATTAGCCACTAGAGTTTGAACTAAAAAAGATGGCTGATCCCAACTCTTTTACCTGGTTAGACATAAAATTCTCCTATTTAAGTCTTACTTTTTATCCCGCATTATTTACTTAAACTGGTTTATATGATATCAATTTTTAGACTAATTTAGTACTATGAACATTTGTGTTTTGCTTTTGACCATTAACACCAAAAATAACTTTCTTATCAGTGAATTAAAAGATGAGTTCAAGGAGTGGATGGATTTACCAAGGTTTAGCAAAGAATACATTGATGGTGTCAATTTTTTCTTAGATTTTGCATTTACTATTGGAGAACCTGATGAAGAGGAGATATTATGCCCTTGCGCAAAATGTGCAAATTCTTATTGGAGAACAAGAGATGTTGTGTACGAACATTTAATATGCAAGGGATTTGTTGTGGGCTACCGAAAATGGATCAACCACGGAGAGGGGCTAAGCGCAACCAGTGTTGATGCTGATATGGATGTTGAAGACCCACGTGATGACATTGATAACTTATTGAACGATAGGTTTAGAGATGTAGTGCAAGAGGATGGGCTTCATGAAGGTGCTAATGAAGATGCAAAGAAGTTTTATAAATTGGTTGAGGAGGCAAATCAAGAACTATACCCGGGTTGTGAAAACTTCTCTACATTGTCATTCACCATCCGACTTTATTTGTTGAAGTGTCTTCATGGCTGGAGCAATGCATCTTTCACATCTCTCCTTGAGTTGTTGAAAGAAGCTATACCTAGTTTGAATATTCCTCCATCTTTCAACAAAACCAAGGCCATGATAAAGGACTTGGGTCTTGACTACAAGAAGATCCCTGCATGTCCCAATGATTGCATGCTATATAGGGGTTGTTATGCTGATAAAGAGTTTTGCCATATATGTGGAGCTTCACGATATATTCAATATCCTAGCATCGATTGTGAGGCTGAATCTTCTAAGAAACCTAATGTAAATGCTAAGATCTTGAGACACTTTCCTTTGATTCCTAGACTCCAAAGGATGTTTATGTCTTCAAGGACAGCTAATACGCTTAGGTGGCATGAAGACGAGCGTTCAAAGGATGGAAAGTTGAGACATCCTGCTGATGGTCAAGCGTGGAAGGACTTTGATAGGGATCATCCTGATTTTGCAAAGGATTCTCGCAACATAAGGCTTGGGTTGGCTAGCGATGGATTCAATCCATATCGAACCATGAGTATATCTCATAGTACATGGCCTGTGGTGTTGATGGCATATAATTTACCTCCGTGGTTGTGCATGAAGCCAGAATATTGTATGTTATCCTTATTAATCCCTGGAAGACATTCACCTGGAAATGACATTGATATTTATCTAGAACCATTGATTGAGGAGTTAAAGTTGTTATGGGATTCGGGAGTAGAGACGTATGATGCTTCAGCCAACCAGACTTTTCAAATGCGAGCAGCTCTTTTATGGACTATTAGTGATTTCCCTGCTTATGCTATGCTGTCTGGTTGGAGCACCAAAGGAAAGTTGGCTTGTCCTTGTTGTAATTATGGGACTTGTTCTACTTATTTGAAACATAGTCGAAAGATGTGCTATATGGATCATCGAATTTTTCTGCCCATGAGTCATTCATGGAGATCTAATAAAAGGTCTTTTAATGGAGATACAGAATTTAGATCTCCACCACCAACATTAGGTGGGACAGAAATCTTAGCTGTATTAGAAGACTTTGACAATGTGTTCGGAAAGAAGCAGAAGAAAAATAATGATGGTCCATGGAAAAAGAGGTCAATTTTCTTTGAGTTGCCATATTGGAAGCATAACACCATGCGCCATAACCTTGATGTGATGCACATAGAGAAAAACATATGTGATAATATTATTGGAACTCTATTAGACATCTCTGGGAAGACAAAGGATCATGCAAAAGCTCGTTTTGACCTAAAAGAAATGGGCATAAGAAAGAACCTTCAACCAAAGGAGACAAAAGATGAAAAAACCACTAAGTTTGCAAAAGCTTGTTTTTCTATGACATCAGCAGAAAAATCTTTATTTTGTGGAGTCGTGAAGTCAACAAAATTGCCAGGTGGTAGTGCCTCAAATATCTCTCGATGTGTTCAAGTTGGTGAAAGAAAAATTTCAGGCTATAAGACCCATGATGCTCATTTCATGTTGCATTACCTATTGCAAATACCAATAAAAAGCATACTACCTAATCCTGTTGCCATCCCTTTGATCTGTCTTTGTTCTTTCTTTCGATGTTTATGTCAGAAAGTTGTTACACTAGAAGAATTAGATTGCTTGGAAGCAGAGATTGCAGAAACACTTTGTCAATTGGAGAGAGTTTTTCCTCCATGTTTTTTTGATATAATGCTTCATTTGCCTATTCATCTAGCAAATGAAGTGAGATTAGGTGGCCCAGTTCAATTTCGGTGAATTATAACTTAAATGACTATAGTCATTTAAGTTATAATTATGCTAACAACCCAAGACCCTAGTCCGTGATAACTTTCACTCTTTTAATTTTGAATTGCTTCCTTTCTGATTGGCTGAGCTGAAACATGAAATTAGAAAATGATATCTTCTTTGTTTAAACGTTTTGTGTTTGATATGTTGATATGCTAAGGTTATTCCGAAGGAAGGCCAACCGCTACTACGCAACATGACTTGAATGTAAGGCATTTCATAATGAAGACGGGATTGGACCCGAATGAGTTTTTTTGGAATCACATTCTTGCTCAGAAGCTGCCCTATGTTAGAGTGTCTCACCATTGAATTTGGTCTTGCAAGAGTTTGGCATGTGAGTATTAATTAATTATAATTTTTTTACCCATACGTATATATATGTTATATATATAAACAGGCACCTAAGTTTTGTTGTATATATTGTAGGATTATGTGCCGCCATTCAGTTTTGACCCCGAGAGATTATGGACAGACAATGTAAGGGTTTATGAACGCTTGAGATCAAGTCTCAAGGTGGTGGAGATTAATCCTATGTTAGAATGATAAGTAATGAAGGGAAAAGAAATGGAATGAGAGAAACGAAAATAACTTCTCTTGTTTGGAAGTTTTAAATACATAGGAAGTGAAAAGAACACATAGAAAATCATTTCTCCTCTCTTTCCCTCAAATGTTTAACTTTTGTTCTCTCAAAATTGAGTTGGATCCATTTCATTTCAGTTCTCTTATTAATCTTCTAAATAAAGATAAAAGTAACTATGTTACATTTATTCCTTTTTTGATTCATCTCCACTTATTCTGTTCCATTCCATTAATAAAAAATATTCAAATACAGTGTAAGGATTTTAAAGTAACTAGGAATGAGCATCTTGTGTTAAGATAGTTAGAATTAGTTAGTTGTTAGTTGATTTACTTGGCTATATAAGCCTAGTTTACATTGTAATTCTTACTTTTTTCACCATTCTATCAATATACAGTTTTCTCCATTTCTCTCAACTTTCTATTCTCCCTTTACTCTGAAACCATAAAATTCAACATGGTATCAGAGTCATTCCACCCACCTTGAACATTTTCTTCCGCTGCATTTTGCCATTTTCCTTTTCTTTTCTTAGTTTATTTTTCTTTTCAATTTTCTTCTACCCAAGAAAATCCAACACCTCCATTTTGCTATAGTTCTTGTATCTTGTATCTTCGTTTTTCTTCACCTCAGAGGTTGCCGTTTTCCGCATCACCGGATCTCAGATCGGCTACACGGTTCGTTTTCCTCAGCTTGCACTTGATCTGTTTCTTGTTTTTCGATCCGATCTCAGCGATGTTCTTTGCAGCCGAAAATGGCGTTTTTCGGCGTCGATTTGCTACTCTATTACTGCTAGTTCGGATCAGTTACTGGTTCAATCTGTTATCGCCGAGAAAATCCTGTGTCGGTTATGGCGACGATGGTGACCTTGTCGGAGACTCGACCGTATCAGAAGTTCTTCAGCCTCTCAGAACTGACTTCACAACTGATTTTTTTTCTATGATTCTTGGTTTCCTTTCTTGCTTTTATTCAGATCTGGGGGTTTCATTGCAGCTCCCATGGTGCTCTTGATATTGTTGTGAAACTTGTGAACTATCTTGGCAACTTTGGTTCTGATTGCACAGCTAAGTATCACTGCGAAGTTGATGTGTTTGCTCAGAGATTTCTTAATGTATAGATTCTGATTCTGCACTTTTGGTTAAGTTTGCTGAGAAGATAGTTGAATTTTTTTCTTCACGTTGAGACCTGTTTGGTACTTTGGTTACTCATCAGGATTTTTGGTTGAAGGTTCAACGTTGTATTTTTTGGTTCGATTGATGATTGTTGAAGAATGATTTTGGTTCTGTTCTTTCGGTTAATTTGCCTAAATTGGCTTTGTTGTTAGCTTCTGCCTTTTATTGGTGTTTAAGCATATATGCTTCTGTTAAGTGGTAAAGTCTTGAGTTATGGCTTCTGCTTAATGGTTAAGCTTTTGTTTTTATTGACTTTGATAATTTTAGCTTCTGCCTTGTATGGTAGTTAAGCATTTGGAGCTTCTACCTTTTATGGTGGTTAAGCATTTGTTGGCCTGCGTGCCTTACCAATTCTTGGCATTATCATTGTATTTTTCTGGATATGCATTTGATATGTATTTGTATTGATCATCCTAAGCTAGAAGCATGGTTTTAAATTGCGGTTGCGGTTGCGGTCACTGCGGTTGCGGGTATTGCGGTTACTGCGATGCGGATTGCGGTCAATGCGGTGTGATTTTTTTTAAAACTTGCACAAAATGTAAAAAAAAAAAATCTATAATTATTATAACTCTTCATATTTCCTTATTTATAATGTTTTATAAGTTTTTACTCATTTAATAAAATTTTGTACTATCTTAAAGAATAAATGAAATTGAATTCATAACTAAAATAACATAATTATTGTTATAATAATTATTAATAGGCCTTTTAAAATTTTATTTGGGCATATATAAATATAAGAGAGTAAAAAACTAAATAATATATCAACTTAAATAAGTTTCAAATAAATTTCACATGTCATATTTTTTACACTGAGTCACTTGATAAAAAAATCTAATGCAATGAGAAGAATACAATTACCCGCAACTTTAATCACATCACCGGTTATGCAAGGAACAATTCTACTATTAGGATGCATAATTTCACTGCAAAAAAAAAAACATGATATAAACTCATAATTAATATCTTACATATTTATAAGTATTATAAGAATTTTTTTTCTTGTGAGTTCACAAATAATAAACTAAATCTCACTTTAAAAACTTTGAAAAATAATAAAGTAAATTATTAAATTTAAAATAATAAATAAATAAGTAAATAAATAAATTAAAATCTTAAAGACAATATAAATAAAACTTACATGATAATTATTACCACATGGTAGAATGCGTGGATGATCATAACCTCCACTTTCATTTTGGCTATCACCTTGCATATCTCCTTGTCCAAAGACATAATCAAAAAATCCACTACTTGATTGTTGATGATAAGGATCTTGATAGTTCATTGAAGATTGGTGGTATGATGGAGGTTGATTACTACTAGCATATTGATCATATGCACTGAAGTAAGGATACTGATAAGATGGTGGATAATATCCCTGACTACTCTGAGATGATTCACCAAGACCAAAGTCACCAAAACTTTGTGCAATGCTTGAAGAGGAAGAATCTTCTAGTGTAACATTTTGTTGCCTTCTTCCTATACTAGATTGTGATCCACCTCTTCTGCTATCACCAAATGAATGATCAGAAGGAACTATATCTGGCCTAGATGTAGTCATATCAATCATTAGGCTTTTGTCACGACGATTATATGGAATCTCCTGATATGGATCATTTTGCCTATATTCGTCATCCTCTTCATCATTATCATCACTTTTTTCAGAAACTTCGCATTAGCACCACCATTACCATTGTTGTTACTAGGAGGACTTAAACCACCACTATTTTCATCGAAACTGCATCATCATCACCATCAGCTTCCATATCTTCATCATCGGTATCAATTCTAGGCAACCATTCTGAATTTTGTACTCCATCTAATACAGGGCCTTCCCTTTCTTCAATCCAAGGAGATAATGGATCTTCTTCTTGAAATATGTAGTCAAGATTAATTGGATTGAAATTAGCTTCAATTTCTTCTTGACTTCTCCTTTCTTCATGTCTCATTTTCAGCTTCATATTGTAATATGTGAAGACAAGTTTTTGTAGCTTTTTATACTTGAGTCTATTCCTTGTCTTTGTATGAATGTAGCTGAATGTGCTCCAATTTCTCTCACAATTTGTAGCTGAAGTTGTTTGACTAAGAACTTTTATTGCCACACGTTGAAGTTCAGGAGCACACGATCCAAATATCAACCACCATTCAGCTATTTAAATGACCAAACATAATGAATAATTATTTGTCATATAAAGTATAAATAAAATTTAAATAGATTTACTTGTACAAAAAAGAGAAAAAAATATTTTACCTGGATTCATTCTAGCCCAAGCTCTTTGAGCTTGTGGTGTGCCAAATGATTCACGTTTTTCCCTAAATATCATCAACTGTATAACACAATATAATATGTCAATAAGTAAATATAAAATATTTAATTATAAATTTATAAGATTTAAATATAAACATTATTTACTAACCTGATTCAAAGCTTTAATTTGATCATCCATGTTTCTTTCTAATTTGATGATGGCCTCTTGGTTCAGTCAAAAGTTTCTTTATAAACATCGGATCCATGTTCAACTCCATATTGAAATTGTGGGTTAAGAAAATAACCTAAAAAAATTAATCAATTATTATGCATAAAGGCACGAGAGTAAAATTTTATCACAAAACAAAAAATTATAAATTATATCGATTATTGACGTACCTGCAGAATGAAGATCAGAATGCATGAATCTCCAACGTTGATTTATTATTTCATTATATCTTGTATGATATCGAGAATTTTGTTGGATAGATTGTTTGGCTCAATCTATGGCTTCATAAAGAAAACCCATTGTTGGCTTCACGTCACCGTCGACCAGCCTCAAGACTTTTACAATAGGTTCAAATACTTTGGTAGATCAATGACTTTACTCGAATTCACCGCTCAAAACTATTTTTCTTGCTTCAAATCTTTGGTCCTTTTTTCTCTTTCCCAAACTTAGATTTTCTAAATTCTTCGAGTTGAACATGTTTCTTAAACCTTGCTTTTGCTTCATAATAGCTTGAAGTGCAAGAAGTGTGTTGCAAATCGAGTTATGCCTGGGGACAATTTCTCTACCTGCAGTGTATTTCTTCATCAAATTTACTGTCCATATGTGGTTATAGATGAAAGTTGTCACTGTCTTTGCATCATTCAGTAGTTTCTTCACATTTTGCTTTTTCCCTATATCCTCCAAGCAAAGATCCAAACAGTGAGCTGCGCATGCAGACCAATACAAATGTGGCCTCTTTTCCATCAATTTTTTCCCAGCTGCTTTGAGTGCTTTTTCATTATCTGTAACCACTTGGACTACATATTCTTCTCCAACTTCATCTACAATTTTGTCAAGCAACTAGAAGTAATAATCTATATTTCTAGTATCAACACCAGAAGCATCAACAGATTTTAAGAAAATTGTCCCATTGCTGCAGTAAACAAGAAAATTCATAATATGTGTATGATTTATACTATCAGTCCAACCATCACACATTATTGTAACTCCTCTTTCTTTCCAGGTACCCTTTAGTGTATTTATCCATTCTTGCATTTTTTTGTATTCAACTTCCAAATACACATCTGAAACTTCATAAGGAGTTGGGCACTTAACTCCTTTGCCTACCTCAGCTGCTTCAACAATCAAAGCATGCAACCAAGGAGAATCAGCTAAATTCATAGGCAAACGCTCATAAATTAAGAACCTGCTTACTGCTGCTCCAAGTGTTTTTCTTAGTGTTTTCATCCAACCACCACTAACTTTTGGTTGCTTCACGCTTTTACTTCTTATAAGGTTAACATCTGTAGACCTCAAAGTAGTAGAAATATCTTGTGGCCTTCTGACTTCACTAACACTTGCATGAGAGCTTCCACCTTCTTCATATATATTTCCCGATCCCCCTATTTGTTGCCTGAATCGTTGTCTGTCTTCCCATTCATGTTGTGATCTAAAGCTCTCTGTGTAGCTAGCATGATTTGTTCATTAATATGATCATCTATGTCTTCCTCTTCAACATTTCCCCTTAAGCCTTCTTCGAATTCTTCTTTTCTTTTTTAGAGTCAATTTTTTTTGCTTTCCCATCCATGAGGAGTTTTATCATATTCTCTCTGACAAATGTGTTGACTCTAGGACAACCTGCTACTTGCCCTTTATAATGTGCTATGTGTTGCTTCAATCTTGTAATGCCACCCTTTATTACTTTTCCACAAAGTTTGCATGTAATATTGTTTCGATTTCCAGGTACAATCGTTAGAAATGCCATCCAATATCATCACTTGGAGCACCCTCCAATCTTCCTGTAGGAAATTCTTCTCTTGGCGGCATTGTTTAAATTTTGTAATGCCTGTTTACAAAAAAAATTATAACAATTATCAATAATTAACTTAATTATCACTATTACTAATATCTCAATTAGCAATTAATAATTAACTTTAACTTCAAAGTTAAAACCCTTAATAATTAATATATACTACTAATTATATTCTTTTAAATAAATAATTAAGTAATTAAATTAATTATTAATATTCCTAATACTCCATCAATAATTAACTTTAAATTTAAACCCTTAATATAAACAACTAATTAATTATTATTCTTAACTTAATTTTCACACACTATTATAAAAAAAAATCAATTTTCTCACAAATTTTTATAATTTCCCACTTCCCTAATTTTTATAACAATTATAACAATTATCAATAATTAACTTAATTATCACTATTACTAATATCTCAATTAGCAATCAATAATTAACTTTAACTTCAAAGTTAAAACCCTTAATAATTAATATATACTACTAATTATATTCTTTTAAATAAATAATTAAGTAATTAAATTAATTATTAATATTCCTAATACTCCATCAATAATTAACTTTAAATTTAAACCCTTAATATAAACAACTAATTAATTATTATTCTTAACTTAATTTTCACACACTATTATAAAAAAATAATCAATTTTCTCACTAATTTTTTTAATTTCCCACTTCCCTAATTTTTATAACAATTATAACAATTATCAATAATTAACTTAATTATCACTATTACTAATATCTCAATTAGCAATCAATAATTAACTTTAACTTCAAAGTTAAAACCCTTAATAATAACAATTATCAATAATTAACTTAATTATCACTATTACTAATATCTTAATTAGAAATCAATAATTAACTTTAACTGCAAATTTAAAACCCTTAATAATTAATATATACTACTAATTATATTCTTTTAAATAAATAATTAAGTAATTAAATTAATTATTAATATTCCTAATACTCCATCAATAATTAACTTTAAATTTAAACCCTTAATATAAATAACTAATTAATTATTATTCTTAACTTAATTTTCACACACTATTATAAAAAAAAATCAATTTTCTCACAAATTTTTATAATTTCCCACTTCCCTAATTTTTATAACAATTATAACAATTATCAATAATTAACTTAATTATCACTATTACTAATATCTCAATTAGCAATCAATAATTAACTTTAACTTCAAAGTTAAAACCCTTAATAATTAATATATACTACTAATTATATTCTTTTAAATAAATAATTAAGTACTTAAATTAATTATTAATATTCCTAATACTCCATCAATAATTAACTTTAAATTTAAACCCTTAATATAAACAACTAATTAATTATTATTCTTAACTTAATTTTCACACACTATTATAAAAAAAAATCAATTTTCTCACAATTTTTTTAATTTCTCACTTCCCTAATTTTTCTCAATTTCTCACTTCCTCAATTTTCCCTCAATTTTTCTCAAAAAAATTTCCCCAAAATTTCTCCAATTTTCTCACCCAATTTTCCCAATTCCCACCCAATCCCACTGAGCCCTAAATTGGATTGACCTAATTTCCCCTCATTCTCTCCTCTGCCTTTCTCCTTCTTCCCCCGTTCTCCCTCTCTTTCCTTTCTTTCTTCCGTTCTTCTTCTTCTTCTTCCGGTTCTTAGTTCTTCTTCTTCCTCCTGGTTCTTCCGTTCTTCTTCTTCCTCTAGTTCGCCTTTCTCGGTGCGATCCTCTCTCTCGGTAGGCTCTCTTCCCCCACCCTATTCCCTTTCTCTTTCCCTTCTTCCTCTCTCTCTCGCTTCCCGTATAAGCTCAGCGCCTTTGCCCAACCCACCCCGACCGCCTTCTTCCTCTCGGTTCACGGACCACCGCCTCGTCCACGACCACCTCCCCTCTCTCGGCTCCCACTTCGTCGGTCCCACTCTCACCCACCGCCCCTCTCTGCTCCCAAATCTCACACAAACAGACATTCAACCCCAACCCCAACCTCCTAAATTTCACAACACAAAAACAAAACAAAACAAAAGCGAGATGGGAGAGATGAGCTCACTGCGATTGCGGAGCGCCGGGAGCAAGATGGTGAGCCGTGATCTGAGATCCGCAAGATGGAGATTGGAGGCGAAGTGGAGGCGGAGACGGTTTTTAGAGAGAAATCGAGAGAACTCTAGTAGAGATGGTTTGAAAGGTTAGTGATCCATCCGTGATTGAAAATCTGTTGGATTTGTATTGTTCCTTTTCTCCTTTTTCCTGTTGATGTCATGAAATTATTGGGACCGATTCTTTGAAGAATATTCTTCTTTTTCTTTCCCGTTCTGAATCTACGAGACCGAGTCGACATTGATGATTTGAAAGAAAAACGGAACGGAGCACCTTGTTGCGGCCGTTGCGGCCGCAACTCCGTTCAGTTGCTGCGGCCGCAACACCGTTTCGTTGCGGCCGTTTCATGTGATTTTGAGTCACACCGCAATTGCGGTGTGATGCCGTTGCGGCACGGGCCGCAACAACAATATTGCGGCCGCATCAGATGATGCGAACCGCAATTTAAAACCCTGGCTAGAAGTGTAATGTACACCTTCCAGCTTGCAGGGGGCTGTTAAGATAGTTAGAATTAGTTAGTTGTTAGTTGATTTACTTAGCTATATAAGCCTAGTTTACATTGTAATTCTTACTTTTTTCACCATTCTATCAATATACAGTTTTCTCCATTTCTCTCAACTTTCTCTTCTCCCTTTATTCTGAAACCATGAAATTAAACATCTTGTGCTCGACTATTTTATCCTTAGTGGGAAAGTCTTGAAAAAGATTAATATCAATGTATTAAAGGATGATGTTGGCAGGCAATGGTAGGAATGTGGAATCTCACCGCCGTGAATTGGCACAACTCCTACTGACGGTTCAAAGGGCTTCAAGTGATTTGGAGATGATATCAATCTCTTAATGCATATTAGAGAAGGATGAAGATCATTTGTCCTCACTTTTTTTATTTATTTTCTTGTTTTTTTATTTAAATTCTGTCAAGTGAAAAATAAATTAAAATAATAAAAAAAAAGAACATGTAATTAAATCTAAAACACTTAACAAAATTTAAGTGAAAAAAAAGAAAAAATAATAGGAAATAGAAACAGATAATGTATTATGTATGCGTGCTGCTTTATTTTATTTTATTTTATTGTAATTTGCTAAGACTTTATTTTTATTTGACTTATTTCAGAGTTGTAGCAATAATTCTATAGAACTCTCAGCTCCATAGACAAACAGATGCCAGTTGCGTTGGATTATATGCTTCGAGTTCATTTTTATATATCTTAATTTCTAAAATTCGAATTTTTATTTTATTGCATGGAATTCATGGTCAAAGTATATATAATATAAGTGTAATTCGGTAAAATTATTTTGCCCTAAATTCCGTTTTTTTGTTTGGATTTTGTTTTGATTTTGCGTACAAGTATAGTTGTGCGACTTATGTGAAATAGTCGATAGTCAATTTTTGTTAGAATGAGTTACGTTGTTTTTGTATTTTTACCTGAGTTACGTTGTTTTTGTATTTTTACCTGAGTTACGTTGTTATTAACTCTTTGATAAAATAGTCCATCACAAAAAGAAAAGGACAGAAAAAAATTCTTTGATAAATTAATGGTTTACATTATGACTTATTCAATAATCAGTCTTGAATCTTGTTAAATTCTGATTTAATTTTGTTAATTTTTTTTAGCAAGCATTGCTCAATATTATTATCTATTTCATTGGTGTTTTTCCTTTTTTTTAATTTTACTTTTTGCAAGAATTTTTAAGTGTTTTTATTTATTAAATGTCATATAGCCGCATGAGATTATTTACAAGAAAAATGCGTATATATGATGACGACGGAGTGTCTGGGTGGAATGACAGAGCAATGATCGACGTCAAATAATGATTTGCGGCAAAAAAAAAAAAAAGCTTCTCAAAGCAAAATATGATCCTTTTAGTTGTTTGATATTTTGATAAAAAAAAGTTTAATTTTGATGTATTATGTGTGTAAAATTTTTTACATTACCAATTAATTATATATTATTACATATGTGATTTTTGAAATAATAATTATAAGAATTAAACATTTTTATAACATGATAATATATGATTAAATAATAATACATTTAAATTAAATTATTTTTCAAAAGTTTAAACAATTATTTGAACTAAATAATAAAAAATGAGTTGTAAATTTTTTGTAAAAGTTTTATATTTGTTCAAATACAGTAAAGTATATATCATTAGCAAGGTTAGATTAAAAAAAATGTTTAAGAATGTATGGATCTCATATGTTAAAATAAGCTTATAATATTAATTATAAATTATTTTTTTTAAAAAAACGAGACTCTACTTTAAAATCAAGTTTTATACCGTGAAAGCTAGCTAGAGTTTAGAAAGTGAAAAGTGGAGTACAACGAGGGGACGCTAATGTGGCTTCGTAGTGAAGATGAAAAATAAATAAGGGGGCGGACTATACAACGAGCCATATTGTTGTTAGCAGAATCGTTCTCTAGAGTCCTTTTTGTCTTTCACAATGGTATTTCCGTAAGTATCGTTATGCAGGTATTGTATTGTTACGTAGTGATGTAAATGAATTAAATTAAATTGAATATTTGAGATTTATATTTGACTTGTGAAAAAAATAGACAGTTTAAGTTTGACTTATTTATTTAAATGAGTTAAATTTAAAGTTTAAGTTTCATGATTTATTTAAAAAATATAAAATTTGAGTTTTACTTATTTAACTTATGTATAACTTATTTTTTTCAAATATTTCTTTGAAATATTTAAATTTATTAATTTAATATTTAATAGGCATTTTTATACTAGAAGATAAAGTAAAAAATTAAAAATATAAATAAAATCTTTTTTATTCATAATCCATTACATAATACAATTCATAACTTTCTTATAAAAGTTTTTAGTTAATAATAATGACAAATAAATTATTATTATCTATATTTTTAATTTAAAATTATATTTTTTGTAATTTAATTTTTATTATATATATATATATATATAGGCGAGGATCAATTTACTGTAGGTGTAAGTCTTTTTTGACTTACACTCATTTTCGATTGTTAGATTCACTTTCATCTAATAGTTCTTTTAACGAAATAATCTCAATCATTAGATGAAAGTAGATCTAACGATTGAAAAATGAGTGTAAGTACTTACACCTACAGAACTGATCCCCCCTCTATATATATATATATATATATAAAGTTATTCACAAATTTTTAATATCAAACTTATAAAGTTTGAACTTAACTCATTTATGTAATCGTGCTCAAATTTAAACTTGAGCTTATTTATTTGGTTAAACAAACGAGTCTGATCAAATATTTAATGAGTCGAGTTTAATAGTTCACAAAATAACTCAACTCATTTACATATTTATTCTTATAAGACTAATTTCTTGAGTACTATTGCAATTAAGAGTTCCTTCTAACAATTGTTTTTTTAGGATTTGAGTTCCCTAGAGTTTATAAACTATAAAGTGAAAACTTAGATTCAATTTGAGGCAATTTAGTTAAAATTTTAGTGAAATTAATTATAAAAGAATTATATTGAAAGAAATAATTTCAAAAATAATTGACGTTAAAATATTAATTCGAGTTTGAGAATGATATTTGAAAAATAAGATTGTTTATTGTCACTTCTTTATGTCTATTGCCACTCTCATTCTATTAATTTTTTATTAAATAACTTTTGATTTATTTTGATATAATGGTTCAAATTAACTCATTTAATAAAAAGTTAATGAAATTGAAATGACAATAATCAAAAGAGTGACAATTGTCACTCTCTTAAAAAATTAGTTTAAAAGAAACTATTTTATTTGAATAATAAAGTATAATTACTTTTGAAATATAATTATGGTTATATATTTAAAAATTTTATGTGCTCCACACATAAAATCGTTTATATTCATTAGAAAAGTTTTTAAAAAAATTGTCTCAAAAACAAATTCTTCTTGCAGTTGCATAAGCCAAACAAGATGCAAATTTAATTACCTGAACGCTCCAATGTTTGTAAACGGCCATTTAAAATGCTTTGAAAATCCAAAACAAAGGGGTCCAAAGTTTGTGGGACATCTTGCAAGTAAGGCTGTGAAAACGGCGAGGTTATTTTTGGGTTAGACTAAATTGGACTATGTTAATTTTAAGTTGATATTTTATCGGTCTAATTCGATCTATTTCGATTTAATATATTATTTTTAATGCAAGTTACTTCAATTTATTCGGGTTTGACTCATTTGAACTTAATTCATTTAAATTATTTTTAATTTTTTATTTATTTTTGTTAATCCAACTCTTCTATTTTGTTGAATTATTCGGATTAATTCATTAAATTTGAGCTATTTTGATAGCTCTACTCGCAAGCTAATCTTGCTTAGAGAAATCAGATGGAGTGATTTCACGTTCAACCCTTCTATGAAAATTTGCATGATATTATTGAGAGAGAATGACGCAAATTTTGATGTAAAGTGATTTATTTTTATTTTTTATTTTTATGTAAAGGGACTTATTATTATTTAGAAAATATTTTTTTGTATCACTAAATGTTATATCTGATAAAAATATTGTATACTAATATAAATATGAATAGATATCAAAATATATCGTATTTTAAAATAAAATAAACATACTTTATAATAATGTAAAAAAAAAAAACCAACTGTATCTTATATTTTGAATCTTCAAATAATAATAATAATATTATTTTTATTTAGCGGAGCTAGAGTATCATGAATTCCATTGCTTGGGGTCATCTTTTAAAAAAAGAGAAAAGATATAAAAAGAAATTTGTATGTAAAGTACTAAGATATGAAAGATTGGGGGGAGACCCCTCAGCTAAACGAAGGTGCGGCCTCTTTGTGTCTTTCTTTGTTGTAACAAAACATTATCATATATACAAATCCTTTTTCTAAAAAAGGAAAATCAAAAAATAATAGTAAACCGGACTACAGAAAGGAGCAAAGATTGTCATCTTGATCTTTGTATTTCTCTCTCTCTCTCTTTCTTTTCTTCCTTTGCTTTAGGATAATGGTACAACCATTGAAGCAACACATTCTTTCACAGCACATGTGCAAAAATATCAATACCTGTGACCATTGGCCTCAGCCACAACAGGGGAAACTGGGGGTAGACACCAGCGACAGAAAAACTGAATTACACCCTCTAAAGATGATAGTCAAAATGTCCTACAGAAAACATGTAAATTAGGTACCTAGGTGGTGATAGAGTGAAGTCAATGTGAATAGATGGACTTGTTTTCATTCTTTTTCTCTTTTTCTCTTCCCCTTTGTCCTTCTATGTACATACAAATCAGTGTAAAGAACATTTCAGAAGTCAATTATGGGCTCTCCAACCGTCAAATTTCGTTCAACCGTCCATGGCAAGTTAAAGAGCTTGGCCATGATAAACTTGAAAATTTTGTTAACATTTATATTGTGGGTTGCACTTGAAAAGAAAAGGGTTGCCTTCATCGCCCTTGCATATGCCCTTGCCTGCATGTGCCGTAGTAAGTTAAATTTTGAAAAGCTAAGGAATATGATACAAAGTAACACTTTATTTAAAGTAATGAACTGTGAACGTTACTAATCTGACTTTAATCAACATGTAGGCCCCAATGTTATGCTAAACGCGGAAACAGAATTTGGTTAATGTCAAATGCTGAAGTTCCAAAGAAGATTCCTATTTATTAGAGGAATTCTTCATGTTCACAAGTCAATCAAGGGTTTATATATGCATTAATAGGGGAAAATGACCAAGACAAGTAAAGCAGCCACAGGCATGCATGATTAAGAGAAAGTTACTAAACCTACTTTTAATACAAGTTGCAGCAGTAATTAATTATTATTATTTATATACCTGTGTTACAATTGTCCATTGCAAATCTGGGGGAAGTCTAACAAAATCATCAAATTTGGTTCCTATTAGAATGGGAATTGCAGTCTGCAAGTGAATAACATGGTCATCAGAAATTTCACCAAAAATATGTCAAATTTGGGATATTATCAGCTTAAAACGGGATAGTTATATTAATAAGCCATTTTGATATCCAGAACAAATAGCATACATCAGCTTATAAATAATCAGTTCCTTTCTCTGTCTAGTGTTAATGAAAAATTGATGTCACTTACTAGCTATAATGGTTATTAAAGTCTCGTCACTATAATAATGCAGTTACTCTATCCTTTTGTACTACTTCAAAACTTTTCTCTTTTTTTCAGAGAGTTTCCATGTGAAAAGCATCTGGAACTGCACTTTAATAAGTGGTATTTACTTTAAGAAAGAAAATTAATTCAAGTAATTCGAAAAGTATTAACCACGTAAAATTAATTCCTGGTACCTGATTCCACTTTCTTGCTTCACTATACCATCCAACAACGCTGCAAAAACACAGGGAAGTACAAAACGCAAATCATGATTTCTACCATTATGTTTCTAGAAAGTTTCCATAGAACTTAGCAGATAGATAATGATTCTCAGCCTACCTATTTAGTGTACAACGACTGTTGAGATCGAACATAATCAAAATTGCAACTGCATCTTTACAAGCCATGGGAATTTGATCCAGGGACCTTTTGTCACCTACATACATACACCATATAACAATTTGCCATCAAGAATTAGCTCAAAACAACAAACACAAGAAAGAAAAGAAAAAGAATGAAAATGTAGAACTTAGAGACAGAGAAAGAATAAAGTTTAACCAAAGCACCTGCAACATCCCATATACTAAACGAAATACGAGCTCCTTGAACAAACAATGTTTTGTCCATTAGATTTAGTCCTTCCATCTGCAGGCTCCTCTTTTCTTGCTCATTCCCTACATACTTGATCTGAGAAAAGGAATTCACATAACCCCAAGCTAGTTAACACAAATAGTCTAAAAAAATCTGCTATACTTTACCCATTTCAGAAGAATGAAAACAGAAGAATTTGGTAAAGTTAGAAAAGAAAATACTAAATAGCCAGAATTTTTTTTGCCAAAATTGTTACCAAAATGAATTAGCATTGTTAGTAACTGTTAGATAGATGAGTGATCCTAACAAGTTTAACTTAGCTGAATTATGTCAATTTTTTCCAAGCTGTGTAGCATTATTCAAGTTAGAAACTTGCTCACCACAAAAGTAGTTTTTCCAATATGGCAATCACCCAGTATACTGATCTTCAGGTTCACCAAATCCGAATCTGTGTCATACCCACTATTCATGATGGTGGGATGTTCTTGTAGGAACCCCTCCTCAACAGTGACAGCAGGCGAAGAAGAAGAATCCCGGAGGGGTAATCTGCGGTAGTGAGCAGGCTTTCCCACAGAGCAAACCAGAAGTCTATCCCAAATGAAGCGGAAAAACTGGCCAACAAAGGATACCCTTTGGATCACGCCCCACCGGACGTCGACCTGAACGATTTTCCGGCATAGTTGTGACATCTTTCTAGTGGTTTCGTGAATGATCTTGGCCATGGAGTGTTGGGTTTGGCTCAGGTTTTGTGATAGACATAGACATAGCTCTGTTGTTGTTGTGGTGGTGTGTTTGGTTTTTTGGTCCCACTAACTAACACAGGGACCAGACGAGGAGGTTTCTGTTTCATATAAGGGACAGTTGACCGGTATTTTTCTATTTGGTTTCCCAAATGCTCCAAATTGCCGGCTTCTAGGTTACTACGTAGGGATGGGCAGTTTGGTAAATTCCTATGGAGGGTTAGTTTGGGAAAGAATATTATTGGGTAAAAAACACGCAACAAGGCGCGCGCGCGTGTATATATATATATATATATATATATATATATATATATATATATATATATATATATATATATATATATATATATATATATATATATATATATATATATATATATATATATATATATATATAAAGGATGATCATTTATATCGGTCTGAGTTTTTTTTGATTTATATTTATTTTTAATCGTTAGATCTATTTTAAATCTAATAGTTGAGATTATTTCATTAAAAGTAATATATTAGATGAAAGTAGATAACGATTAAAAATAAATGTAAGTCAAAAAAACTTATGATGTAAATTGATTATTTTATATATATATATATATATATATATATATATATATATATATAATGAAAGAAATTTTTATTGTAAAAAAATAAATTTAAATTATATAATTATACATAAATAATTAAAATTAAAAATTATTTAAAAGTCATATAATTATTTAAAAAAATTATATATATTTTTATTTTAATTTTGATTATTTATACAAAATATAATAATCAATATTTATATCTCTCACAATAATATTTTTTCTTATTAAAAACTTATATAGATATAAGTTAATCTTTTCTTTTATATATATATATATATATATATATATATCTTTGTCGAGATGCACTGAGCATCTTATGAGATGAGGCGTTTTAAGATAACAAAAGAAAACGATGCGAGGAAGAATCTGGTGTGGAAAGGGTGCTTGTTGTAACCACGTGTTGTAATTTTTTTTTAAAGAAGAATTTTTAAATATTCTTAATTATAATATTAAAAATATAATTAAAATAAAAAATAATAATCACTTGCTATATATATAATATACATGTGATGTTATAGAGCAACACATATTAAATATATATATATATATATATATATATATATATATATATATATATATTATAATAGTGACAATAAGGGTTTAAAATTAGAGTTTTGCTAAGCACTTATTAAAAATGTAAAAATATGAATTTTTAAATAAAAATAAAATATTTAATATAAAGTTTAATTTTATGCATTATTAGTGTATATTTTTTATATTATTAATCAATCATATAATATTATATGTGTGACTTTTGAAATAGTAATTATGAGAATCATATATTTATAATAATATAATAATGCATATGATTGATTAATAGTGAAAAAAAAAAATTTAGACCGACAATACATGATTGATTGATAGTGAAAAATATTTTTATATTGACAATGTATTACAATAAATCCTTCAATATATTAGAAATTAAAAAAATTTAAACTTTTTCATTTTAAAATTTTTATTTTAATTTCTTTAACATTAACAAAATCGTTAAAACTATGACCTCATGCAAGAGAAATTTTTAACATTAACGCGTCTTTGAATTTGTTTTGTCAATGAGTCAATTACCATGATTATGGTGAAGAAAAATAAAAAGAAAATTGGAAAAAGGTTTGGATTTGATTGTTGTTTATTTTCTAAAAGTGACAAATAGACCAATTAGATCCTACCAAATAATTTACACATTAGGAATTACAATGCATAGAGGCGCTAATTATATTTGAGGTTATTATTATTAGTGTTTATGTGGGTTTAGTAGACGATCAATTTGTTGGTATGATTAAGGACAAATTATCATAAAATGCTGCTCTGATTGGTGGATCTAAATCCAGTTAGCAGAGTCTATTAGATAAAGGAAAAGGCTGTTGCAAAGCCTGCAACCCTTCTATCTTTTGGCTTGCACCAGAAATGTAAAATAGGAGAAATTCTTATCAAAGCATTGCCCACTACATCATATTTTTAAATCTTTATTTAATAGTTCACATATATAAAGAAATTATTTTGATATTGATGTATTTTTAATATAGGTTTAACAACTTAACAGATGTTTAATATTGAATGGAGTGTTTATAAAAGATATATTAAATCAAGAAGAATAATATTATTCACATATATTTATATACACATATCATTTTACATCTGAATAATTTTTACCAATGAATAATTACTCTTAAAATACACACAACATACATACATGTCCAAATTTGATCAGCTTGCTGAATCTCCTTCGTAAATTAGCATATAATATAATATCAGTTAAAAAAATATAGCATATAATATCTTTAACTCGTATGTATATATTTGTAGACGCCATCATTTGATGCACCAACCATGGTGTTTGCCTTGGGTACTATTGGCCATGGTAAAAGGTTTCACAGTCTTTTGGTTATATTCAGCAAAATAAAATAGAAAAACTAAAAATAAAATAGTAGAAAAATAAAATAAAAAAGCATTAAAATGCCATTCAAGTTCAACGAGAGGAAAATTCAACTCTGCCACGTAAAGTTTTGGTTGTATTTGATTTGATTCACATATATTTCTTCGATGTCTCTGAAGGCTTCTATGGTCTTATTCTCAAAAGTTTAAATTAGTTTTGATTTCCGAAACTAGCAAACCTTGGTATGAGACAAGTTTGTGGAAACCAATTTCACTTTCTCAGACTTTCCATGAGAGATAGAAAATACCACATCAGATCTGAAACCCATGTATTAATTTATTATGGAATCTTGTTCCAAATAATGCCCTATAAGAACCTATATGACTGTACCTCTTTTTTATTAATGCTTTTTTTTATTAACTTATTTGACTGTACCTAAGTTTTGTCCATATTTTAATTAGGAATGCCCTTTTGTCTTTCTAGACAACTTAGTATTTATTTGGTGCTACCTTGTTTTAAGGAGGTCTATGTACAAAAGTCTAGAGCAAGGTATCTATAGTTCTACAGATTAATTTAAACCAACAACCTAACTATAATATTCTTTTATTTGTTTTTCAATGTGATTTTATTTTGTTAGTTACATAGATTGTGAGTTTTGGATAATGTAATAAATGGAAAGGTTCCCACCAAACTATATAGTATATAATTATTAGTGATTAAATAACTGAATATAATTCCACTAAGTTACATGTAACTATGAATGTCGTTGTTAATTATTAATTAGGATTAGATTGAGATTTCCCTAACTCATGATCAACTAACTCCAATTAGTTTTACTAAAATTTTTGTGCTAGGTGTTGATGCCTTGAACACGAACACACATGTTGACAAACAGAAAAGAAAGTGAAAAGCACACGACTTGGAATGATGCTAACCACAAGACGTGTCAATGGGTGTAATTGAGTGATGGGGTCCTTTGCAAATTGATTTTGTGCAATATATTCGTGGAAGTTTGGTTAAGTTTCAAAGTGGGTTTTGTAAAGTTGTGAAGTTTGTCTTCCCAAAATTCCATAATGCGTGTATTGTACGTGAAATACTTTCGATGGGTTTCATATCATCTTTATACAAATTAGTAATCTTATTCACACACTTAATTTATTGAAAAGAATATCTAAAGATACACTTTAAAGAACCAATTACCAAATTTTGATAAATATTAATAAATTAAATCTCAATATTTTTTTAAACTTAAGTACTTAAATAATCATAGATAATCCTCGGGAAAAAAAATCAACGATAAAAGTATGGGAATTCAATTTCTTTAATTTCCTTATTAGTAAATATTAATTACATTTAATTCTATAAAGCATGTCCAATCACTACAAGAAAAACAACTATTTTCGACATATTCTTTTAATACTATGCAAATCATGCATGACAGGACCTTGGTGGAAAAGAAAAGAAAGCAAAAACACATTTTCACTTAATTTTAATTTTTCAAGGTTGTCCATGACCTAATTAAATTCAGCAAATCCAACCAAATTTTCCCAGCATGTTTTAATTCGTTCGCATTTTTTTTTCTCCAAATTAGGGTTTAGACATTATTTATCCAATTAAAAATTTTGGTTTTGGTCTAATCACCACCAAAAAGAAGGTTTGATCGAGCTCGAGATTCCTCCCTGATGCTTTCCTGATTCAACCCAAAATGATCAATGCAATTAGGAATTAAAATAAAAATACAATTCACTTCTCTTAAATTAGAATTCAATCATTAATCCTAATGTCCTACAAAGCGTTTCACAAACATGAGCACATGAAATGACATAAACATAACAAATTTCTTATTATTAATAAAGAAAAAGTTTAAACAAATTTTTTTCTTTATATTTTAGCATAAGAATTTCAAATAACTTTTTTTTTGGGTACATTAGAGGGCCTAAACCCCGAAAGAAAGAAATTAACACTACAAGAAATAAGGAAATTAGCGAGGGAAATTTCCCTCACTAATCCCTCACAAACTATGTTTGCGAGGGATTAACGAAGGAAATGTCTCTCACTTTTTTTTCATCGCTAAGTAGCGAGGCAATTATTCTCTCGCTAATCCTTCGCTAAGCTCTTACAAAATTTTACTTGTATTTCCTCGCAAATCAGTGAGGGAAATTTTGTCGCTATTCTGTCTCTATAGTTTGGAAAATTTGGATCTAAAATCCATCGCTAATCCCTTACTAATTTCCCTCACTATTCCCTAGCAAATCTCTTACTAATTTCCCTAGCTAATCCCAGTCACAGCAAGAAAAAAAAATTAGACCTAATATCTGTCGCTAATTCCTTGTTAATTTCTGTCGTTATTCCCTCGCAAATCCCAAGCACAGCAAAGAAAAAAATTTTAAACTTGATATCCGTCGCTAATTTCCCTCGATATTCCTCGCAAATCCTCGCTAATCTCAATCACAACAAGAAAAAAAAAAAATGAAAAAAAAAGCAAAAACCACCATACCTACACTACACACCCACTCCATCAAGCCATGTCTATAATGGTATAATCCATTCCACTTCTGTGCTGCATCTCAAGAAGGAAAAACAACTTTTCAAGAAATAAACCCAACTCTGAGAGCCACAAAAACATCCAAGATATCTAACACGAGGAAGTACTCAAATAAAGTAATCTAATAGTCTATTTGACCAAAATACCATGCCAGAGTTCATAGTAAATAATAACAAGTTATAATTTAAAGAATACGAACTTCAAGCATTGATAGTTGAGTTTTTTCATAAAAGTAAGGGAAAACTCAATACAGAAACTGAGATAAAGACCACAGAGGATACATAACAGCAACCAAAGCAATTAACGATCATTTCCCACAATGAAGTGCAAAACCAACAATCACACCTCATAGATTTAAATCAAAAAATATGATTCCGAATTTAACAAACACACAACTAAGTATGCTGATGGACGGGCGGAAAATTGTGAAAGAGAGTCAGCAAACAGAAAATCCAACAAGAGTGCAAGCAAGCATGAGAGATTAGAACACAACTAATTATGCTGATGGAAGGACGGAAAATTGTGTTATAACCTCAGAACAAGATACTACCTTTGGTTGAGCTATTCCAAGACTTTCAAACAGTTCAGGATGTTTAATTGGTAGCTCAATGACCTGTAAATTTGATCACATACATGAGGCCCAGCAACAATGAGGATTTTTTCTCTCCCTAAAATATAACATCAACTTATAATACATATACAAACACAAGCATACAGAAAGTAACAAAGAGAAGAAGGATGCCTGGACAGACAGATGGATTGATAGGTAACAGACCTGACAAATGATGAACTTTAAATGCTAATATTGAAAGAATGTCAGGGAATGTACCTCTTTTATTTCTTTGATTTGCTAGTCTAAACCACCAATCATGTCATATGTAGAATCAGGAACTTTCTCAACTTTCATCAGATTGACCAACGGATCAACTTTGCTTGGCAGAATTAAATGAAGAACATAGCTATCATTGCGGAGGGCAACTCTAGTTGATGGAGTAATCTTTGTAATGTCAATATTTTTATCAATATCGACAACATATTTTCCTTCTAGATGGACCTGAAGAAAAGAAAAGGAAAAATCAGTATTTCAACAAGGTTTTGATCTTGATTTATCAATTTCCTGCATATATTAACATTAACAGCCATCAGACAAAGTCATGAATTCAAGAGTAACAGGGTAAAGTAAAGAATGGAGTGTTGTCCGAGACAGTGAATAGTGATGCATCTTCTTTGAATAAAACATCCTATAAAGCTTCAATTCATCATGGCGATTTAAAAAAAAAGAACATCTAAGCGAAATCCTATATACCAAATCATGCTCAAAATACAATTTATAAGGCTGCTAGTGAGAATATTGATTTATCACACAAAAAAATATCCATAACAGGCAAGGCAAATCACTGAAGATGATCTAAATGTTGGGGGAAGTGAAAAAAAAAGCCACACAATAATGTTCTTTTCAGTTAAACTGAAGTTGCCAGCTCATTTATTATTTATCTTTTTCGGGCAAAATGATTTCTTTCATTTCCACCATATGGTAGTAGCACAGCCATCAGATTATTGTCATATATTACCTAAAAAAGATTAACCACTGTGTCTCTCTAGACAAAATTAAGACGATGTCTTATCAAAGATTTTGACCTGTTCAACCTATATTTGGATAAGTCATGTGTAAACTTTGTGCCAGAGCTGACATAAATTTAATATGTAAAAAAGTTGAGTGAGTGCCATGTGCCATCAACTTTGCAAAGAAAATTTAAGCAGTAATTTGAATAAAACTGACAGCACAGTAGCCCACCAGAAAGGAGTTATGACTAAAATCTTTAAATACAACCTATGGAAAAACCTTCAAAGTTGAAGGGGTGTCTAGTACCTTAGCCTGAATAAAGTATAGCACGTGCAAGTATTTTAAAGCACCTGCAATGGAAAAGAAAAGGGAATAATAGATAGTCCAAAGAACTCTTTCAGATAATCAGCTACTTTATATGCTGCATTAGCAGCTTAAAAGTAATTTCTAATGTCCATACATATGTCAAGAAATACGAAAAAAAACTACATAGCAAAGTACTTGTGAGGAAAGCAATCATGCACACTGCACACAGCAAACAGACAAATCACAGATTTATTCAAGTTTGCGAGACAAATAAGTGACATTGGCAACAAATTTTTAAATAAATCTTTGATGCCAAAACATCATAGAAGTCACAAAATTTATGCAACCTTGACGATGAATCAAAGCAATAGAAGAAAACAATCCCATCCCTCTGCCACACAACCATTAATGGTTATTACCAAGAAGTACCTTTTTAATGTATTAAGCATTGCCCAGAAATTTTATTAGAAACCTGACGTAATACCTAAAGAAATACATAAGATTTAAATGGACCACCTATGGTGTATAAATAACGATTAATTTGAGTTGATGGTTAAGCATCAACAGTTAACTTGAGTGTCATGACACCACATATTAGCTGATGAAAGTTATATTCACAGAAATAGCAACTTTCACAGGGCCATTATATTCACTCCAGAAGAATCAAACAAAGAGCAAATTGAGGATAAAATTAAAAATGGTCATCACTATGACTACATCTACAACAATCCAAAAGCAAACTAAGAGCATGAATTAGCAGCTTAAAGCTGATTCATCATTTTACTTCTGGCATTAAAAGAGGCAACACTGTGATACAATAATTAAAGCATGATTTGCAGCTAACCATATGAAAGAAATGGAATTCAAAAACAGAATGAGGGAGTTCCACACTTGCAAAAACCTTTTTATTAGATTATGGAGCTCTTGCAAAAATAAAATAAAATGACTACTGTCACAACGCAAAAGGATATAGCATTAGATAAATTGATTTCAACTGAAGCGGTAAGGTCTTCCAAATAAAAATGCCCATCCTCCAGCTGAGATATTACTCCCATTACCCATCTTCTACCTGTTTGCCCAACTAGAGATTGAATAGGAGATATCTGACGAACACAGCATAGCATAAAATTACATATTAATCCTCTTTAAAAACACCAAATTCAATTTATCCATTGAATGCACAGTTCTAAACATTTGGTGTTTAAAAAATGCTTTTCAATGTCGACATTCCACCCCACACCCCCAACGCAAAAAAAAAAAAAGACAAATTTTTCAATCATCCAGTTTAAAATAAAAAAAAATTATGAGAAAAAAAGAGAAGAATTAATATGAGTACCTAGTGAGAACGAGGGGCAGAACCCGGAGGTTGAGAATGAGTGGGTGGAGTTTCAGACCAAGTGAGCAGATCTGCAGTGGAAGTAAACTAAGAGCAGATCTGCAACAATTTCTCACTTCAGAAAACTAAAGAAAAATGGAAACAAAGAAAAATGGAAGAAGGCATACCATTGCTTTGTATATCCTAACAAAGAAAAAAACAAAACAAGTTAACTCCACACCCTATATATCTACAAGCTCTTCCCAAATTCAAAGAGGGAAAATTTCTGAATGAAGGAGCAGAAAGGGTCGCAACAAAAGCACAATAAGTACGGAGAATTTGAGGAATGAAGATTCACTATTAACTGCAGAAGACTTGAGCAATTCGAGAGGGGAAGGGGTGGAAGCTTTGAAATCGATCCCGTTTTTCTGAACCGAATTGTCCGAAACAACCTCGCATCTTGGATTGAGATTAAGAGAAGGGGATCTTGCAGAAACTCGAGCGCGAGAGAGGGACGGTTTGGAAAAGATGGAAACTTGAGGAAGCGGTGGTGGAGAGGAACGGTGGTATACGGTGGAGGAGGGCGGATTGCGCAGAGAGGGAAGAGTGGTGGCGGCAGAGGAGCCACCCACAGCCGCCATGGAGGATGGGAAGTGAAAGAGGCGGGCGAGAGGGGCTCTGAATCCGAAAGGGAGAGAGATTGGGATAGGGATTGGAGGAATTAACGCGTTTTGGCTTGTTTTTACTAAGTGAACTTTTTTTCACCAAATGCGCGGGCTCTTTTTTTAGCGAGAGAAGTAATTCCTCGCAATTCTCTCGCTAAATTTAGCGAGGGAAATAATTTACTCTCAATTCCCTCGCTAAAATTAATGAGGGACATAATTCACTCGCAATTCCCTCACTGTTTTTAGCAAGGGAATAATTCACTCGTAACTCTCTCGCTAATTTTTGCGAGGGAAATTATTTGCTCGCAATTCCCTCGCTAATTTTAGCAAGAGAAATTATTTGCTTGCAATTCCCTCGCTAAATTTAGCGAGAGAAATAATTCCCTCGCTAACTATTTTTAGCGAGGGATATTTTCTCTCGCAATTCACTCCATATTTTCCTTTTAAAATATTTTTTGAAATTTAGCAAGGGATAATTTCCCCTAGCTAATCCCTCACAATTCCCTCGCAAATTTTCGTCGTTAAATCATAAAATTCTTGTAGTGTAAATAACTACACTTATAATTCAGGGCATAATAGCCCCTGATGCATCAACTAAAAGGATTAAAGAGAGCTCTATAGGGGGATGAGACCACACTTTGAGGTCCATACCCTGGGTGCAAGCCAAGTTTGCCATCCTATCTGCACTATTGTTCCCTTCCCCTAATGTGTGGGTGAAAAACAACCTCCCATTGCTGGGATTTCCAATAATGGATTATGTGTAATATACGCCTATACTCGGGGTGGTTCGTGGGAGCTTTCAGGATTAAAGCTAAGGCCACCTTAGAGTCAGTTTCTACAATGATCTTCCTGTATCCTCTATCCCAAGCCAGTTGAAGGCCAAGTAGGATGCCCTATAGTTCAGCAAGCAGGGCTGTTCCATGTCCAAGGCATTTGGTAAAGCTGAGTAGCCATTGACCAGAATCATCCCTCAAAAGTCCTCTGCAGCTAGCTTGGTCGGGATTACCTTTGGAAGCCCCATCAGAGTAGAGTTTAACCTAACCATTAGGTGGAGACGTCCATCTAACTTCATTACAAGAGTGACTAGTCATGGTGCTTGGGTTGGGAAGCCTATGCCTGGCTGTTTGGATATAAGATGTGAGATTCCAACCTAAATCCAATTGGCTTTAAGTGAAGTGACCCAATAGATATATAAATCGTAACCGAAATATGCCTGGACGGAATAGGCGAGCCTAGCGAAGTAGGTGAAATAAGCCTATTGAAGTAGGCGACGAAAATGAGATATTGGTTCTGATACCATGTGAGATTCTAACTTAAAACCAATTAGTTTTAAGTGGAGTGGCCTAATAGATATATAAACCGCAACCGAAATATGCCTGGATGGAATAGGCGATCCTAGCGAAGTAGGCGAAATAAGCCTAGTGAAGTAGATGACGGAAATGAAATTTTGACTCTGATACCAATGCCAATTAATTTTATATTGGAATCTAACATAAGAGACATACTCACAGATTCTTTCAGTGGCATGGTGAGGCCTAATAAACATTTCATCAAAGAGATCTCCATTCCTCCAATTCCAAATGAGCCAAGTAGTGACCAAAAAAGTGTCTTGCCAATTAAAGTTCTGATTGAAGCCAAATTCTGAAGTAAGATTAAATAAGATCCAATCTTTTAAGTCCCCTGTGAATAAAGCAACAATTTTGGTAGATTCCACCAATGGGATCCAGATTCAATTCTAGAGGCGAAGGGACAGTCCTGAACCATATGGAGAGTAGTTTCGTTGTTATCCCCACAAAGGGGGCATTGAGGGTTATCACCCCAACCCCAAGAACTTCTTCTGGCAGCAGTGAGTAGGCTATTGTGGGCAGTGAGCCACATGAACATTTTAATTCTCTGGGAGCCTTTCCATCCCCATATGACCTTCCATAACTTATCTCTACCAGGATTGGTACCTGCAAGGAGCATATACACACTTTTAGTAGTAAAGTTGCCATCCACTGAGGCCTTCCACCTTATCCAATTACAACAATCTAAAGTAGACAAGGGGAGAGTAGAGCAGATATGATCAGAAATATGTAAAGGGAGGACTTGAGTTAGCTTTTCTATATTCCACTCTCATTGATCGTTTAGGAAGTGGAGCACTCTGGAGTTCTCCTCTACTTGATTGAGAGGGATTGAGGCGTAAAGTTTTAGATGCTGGTAATTAAATAACCAGTGGTCTTCCCAAAATCGTATACTTCTACCGTCCCCTAGAATATGGAAAATATCATCAAGAAGCTTTGGCTATAAAGAGGAGAAGTTCTTCCATAAAATAGAATCAATGGTTTTGGATATAATACCTTGAAGTAGATTTTGGTTCCTTCCATATTTCCCCACCAGAACTTTGACCCAAAGGGAGTCTGGGTTAGTCAAAATATTCAACCCAAGTTTCAACATAAAAGCATCATTAAACAAAGATAAGGATCGAAAACCCAAATCCCCAAGGATTTAGGTAGGCATAAACTCCTCCAATTGACAAGGTGGGCCTTCTTTTTTGTTTTCAGTGGAGCCCCAAATGAATCTTCTTTGGGCTTTCTTAATGTCATTACAAATGCTTTTTGGGAGGCTACCATGCTGCATATTGAAAGTAGCTAAAGACCCCAAAACTGATTGGGCCAAAGTAGTTCTTCCAACTAATGAAAGACATTGAGCTTTCCAACCTTTTAACTTGGATTCCACTTTTTACAAAATGTTTTTGAAATAAGTTCTGTTCATGCCACCTTGAGGAAGGTACGTACCCAAATACCTCCCTAGTTCCCGAGTCTCCTTGTAACCACAATAGTCAATGATGTTATTGAGTGTGATGAGGAACATTCTTAGAAAACAAATGTTGGTTTTGAGAGGGTTAACACGATGACCAGACACATCACAAAAATTATTTGACACTTTGAGCATCATCACAATTTGGGAAGTGTTGGCCTCAGTAAAAAGTAGGATATTATATGCTAAAAGCAGATACGAAATAAAAGGACCATTCCGGCCAGCTTGCATGGATTTCCACTGGTTTTGGTTGACAACTTCTATGATCAAATGTGATAATTTATCCATACAAATGACGAAGATGTAAGGGGATATAGGGTCTCCCTAATGAATTCCCCTGGAGGGAGAGAAAGTTTTAGTTTTTTCCTCATTCCAAACAATGTTGAAAGAAGATGAAGTGATGCAAGCCATAATTAATTGGACCATGTGTTCTGGAATATTGAACTCAATCAAACAGTATCTTATGAAGCTCTAGTTAAGCTTGTCATAGGCTTTTTCGAGGTCAATCTTGATGGCCATAAAACCTCTTTGGCCACAGATTTTTTTTCATAGAATTTGCCATTTCCTAGGCAAAGATGATGTTGCCATATATATTCCACCCAGGAACAAAACTAGTTTGGTGGGAGGAAATCTTGTCATTCAACAAGGGTTTGATACGACTAACTATGAGCTTGGAAACACATTTGTAAATCACATTACATAGAGCAATTGGGGGAAACCGGTTAACGTACTCCACCTTATCGAATTTTGGAACCATAACAAGTAAGGTGTTATTCAGACCTTCAGTTAACTTTGGGCCCTTCTAGATTTTAAAGATGAGCTCTTCCACTGCATGATGGACCACCTCCCAGTTCTGCTAATAAAAGATAGAAGGGAAACCATCATTCCCAAGAGCCTTGAGCAAGCCTATATTGAAGATGGCCTCTTTGATTTTCATTTTTGCCACTGGTTTGCTAATGATTTCCTTGTGGTCTTTAGATGAAAGGGGATATGTTATCCCAAGAATTAGGAGGGGTCTGTTATTCTGTTCTTTAGTATACACAACTTTAAAAGAATTCAAGAACCATATTTTTCAGAGCAGCATGATCCTCAACCAGTTGTCATCATGGCGTCGCAAAGTCACCACCTTATTCCTCTTTCTCCTAATAATGGTTTTAGTGTGGTAGAATCGTGTGTTCCTATTTCCATCTTGAATCCACTGAGATCGAGATTTTTGCGGCCACAACATCTCTTCTTAGTCAAGGGTGGCGATCCGAGTGAATACGCGGCAAGGTGGAGACTGTAGCTTCATGGAAACGAGTTCACCATGAGGTAGTACAAAGAACTCTATCCAATCTTTTGAAAACTCAGTCCATCCCTTCCCATTGAGGACCTTTCCAGGTGAATCTAGTACCTGACGCGCCCATATCTATGAGATTGTAATTAGAAATCCAGCTAGAAAACTGGTCACACCTACGCAGGTCTATAGCAGCTCCCCCTTTTTTTCTCATCCATATGAGCTATTTCGTTGAAATCTCCCACAAGGAGCTAACACCCAATCATATTTTGAGCAATTCCTTTAAGTAGGTTCCATGTCTCTCTTTGTTCCCCTTCTTTGGGGCTTGTGTACACTATGGTGAAGAGCCACGAGTGTTTGTTAGCAACTAGGATTTCCACATGAAAGAATTGCTCATGTTGAGATAGGACTTTGATAGCAATGTCATCCCTCCTCCATAGCAGCCAAATCCCTCCAGAGAAGCCCCTAACTTCAACGATGGCTGAATACTTGAAACCATGTTTTCTGATAACCCTTGAGCCGTTGTCACCAATGCAACACATTTTCTATAGAGCAATAATACTAGGTCTATAATTCTTCATGTATTCTTTGAGGGCTTGGCTGAAACCTAAGCCAGAAGCCCCCTTAGAATTCCATGAAAAAATGATCATGGATACATAAAACGGGAAAAGTGGAGACATAAGCCAATTAGGCCAAGGACATGACTTCACCCCCAAAGGGAGGAGTAGGTTCACTGAGGCCCATAACTGGCAAATCTTCATTTATCTCTTCAGTTTCCTCTATTGGGTTTGATACTTGAGGATCTAGAGGCTTTGGTTCATCAACGTAACCTTGGGGCCCAATTCGCATGGGGTCCCCCAAGTTGGGCCCAACATCATTGTTGACTTGGGGAAGAAAGTCAACAATAATGGAAGGATTAACATCCAGCACTATGCGAGATTCGTGCATAAACCTAGAACACTCAGTTAGGTGCACCAACCAATCAGCACTTAACATTTTTATAGATCTTTGTGCCACACAATTAAAAACACAAAGATTTATGAAAATATTAAGTGTTGATTGGCCTGATGCACCCAACT
The DNA here is from genome assembly GCA_029884605.1 of Ormosia emarginata. NCBI lineage: Eukaryota > Viridiplantae > Streptophyta > Magnoliopsida > Fabales > Fabaceae > Ormosia > Ormosia emarginata. Next base: position 14,928,810 of record JAQQTP010000086.1, read on the forward strand.
TAGGTGCTTCAGGTTTAGGCAAGAATTTCTCCCAACACTATTTCACCATGCCCACTATGTGTGTGTGTGTTGAAGGATGTGCAATGAGACTTCCTCTTTGTTGCTTATTGCGCACCTTCATTTGCTTCTGGGTGGTTTCAATTGTACGATTTGTCTCGTTAATGGGAGGAGATTCTCTCTCCCAAGCATTCCAATATAATGCCCTTTGGCTCCTTTCTCTCCTCATTTGGCTACCATTCATTAACTCTTTCTTTTTGTTGACACCACTCGCTTCTCCAATAGTGACATTCACTGTTTCTTGATTTTTATCCCTTTGGGCCACTTCATTGTCTACATTTGCTCCGTTACTTCTTAGTGCCTCAAAGCGCATGGTCCCCCCCTCATCCACTTTTTTGTTTGATTTAACATTTTCCTCAGTGGTGGTGCCATTACGCACTGTACGTCTCGTACGCGTTGGCCTTTGTACCGTCATCCAAGCACCATAACAACCATCATTCTCCCCTGATGCAGCTTGGTTCAGAATGGGTCCCTCATTCAAATTGCCATTATTCCCAGAATTAGCTTGCCTCTGAGCGTCATTCTGGGGCTGGTCTTTCTTCTCATGACAACTATCTTTGTCATTCCCACACTTCCACACATAAAACAAATTAAATGGAGTCCCTCATATTCTACAAAATGAGTAGCACCATTGATTTTATACTTAGCCAACAGGGGCTTGTTGAGATCCAATTCAACACATAACCGAGCAAATTTACCCCTATTTTGTTGAGTTGTGTTCATATCAACTTTCAAGGTTTTTCCTATTAAGTTACCCATTACACGCAGAAACTGCTTATCATAATATTCCATAGCTAACCCCAGTAATCTCACCCAAGCAGCAATCTTCTATATTTTATCATTAGCAAGACTAAAATCTGGTTTCCATTGTTGAACAACTAAGTAATGGTCAAATAAGAGCCAAGGCCCTTTTGTAAGTGCATAAGTATAATCATTTGAATAAAGGAATTTAACTAGAAAAAAGTCATGGCCTATATCAATTAAATTAATCAACCCAGATTTGGCCCATAAGATGTCTAACCTTTTATTTAAAACGATATAGCTGATTTTCCTTCCAAGCAATTTGATGATGAGAGAGTTCTCCTATGGTCGGTTGAGTCTCCTCTTTTCTACCCTGTTGGTGATGATGTTAGGGCAGCCACGTTCACCCAACACAACTTTCCTTTGTGGAATCCTCCTCCTTAGTCTGCGTTCCTCCTTCTTTATTAGTGAAAAAGTCCTCTTCTGAACTAGAGTCCTCAGAGCTAGAGTAGGAGGACTCATCTTCAACTCCTTTGTCCCTGCCTACCACTGACTCTTTGTAAGATTTCTTGTCTCCTTTGTCAACTTGTAGTGGGGTTTCTTCCACCATCCATTCCTCTCCTCTAGGTGCGTCAAAGAAATCTCCTTCATCTCCTTTCCTAACCTTTTTTTTTTTTTTGCTGGATGAAGAAGGTCCTTCTCCTCAGATGAGGTTTTGTAGTGGTCACTTTCTGAGGTGGTACTAGAGCTAACCATTGTTGATTGTTCATTGCTTTTCTTAGAAACCTTCTTAACCTGTGCTATATACTTCATGCACAATATTTCAATTACGATAATTTTTTAGAGTTTTTCAGATTTGAAACATTCCTTATTAAGCCCCAGAATTTCAAATAACTTTTTAATTCATAAAGGATGTTGTTTTTTCTCCACTTTCTTATCTTTTTTGCTAATTATTTATTTATTTAATAATTTTCCCACTTTGTTATCTTTATATACTACTTTTATTTTTATAATTTTCCAACTTCTTTTGTCCATATTTTTTTTTAATCTAAAAAGCAATAGATTGGGCCTTGAAAGCCCAGCTCAACATCAATTCCAAATAAAAACAAAAAGATTTAACAAAAACACTTGACCCGTGAGGCAGGCCCAGTTTCATTCATGGGATGGGAATGGGACCTTGGACGAAGATGTTTCAAGAGGATCTTTTGTTACAGAAACCAGAAGAATAGAAAGTTCACAATAGGGCAACGGTAGACAACTGAGAAGGCAAAGACATGGTAGAGGTTCTTCTAGGAGCGTCACCACCTCTACTACACTGTTCTTCTTATCCTCCCATTCCTAGGTAACAAACCCAACTCTTCTTATTTTATTTTTTCTTTTCATTTTTAGAATTAATTACTCTTGTAATTTTGTTCATGAGCTTTTGCTTTTGATGTCCCATTTTTTGTTTTCCAATTATAGAATACCCCTTTAGTTCCCCCCTCCCCAACAGTTTGAAGTATTTTAAAATGAGTTTTTTTCCCCATATTTGTTGCAGATTCTCTTTTTCTTCCCCCCCCCCCCCTCAAATTTTCATTTTAAGTAATGTAGCTTTTACACATTCATATACCTAGTATTCTGGAATGAAGTTTCCTGATTATACTTCCAGAATTTTGTCATATGATAAAGAACTTTAAGAGAATTAGACGGTAGACTTCATTTTTCTGATTGCTGTCTTCCATTGGGATTCTTAGTGCAGTTTTTGTCCCATCATTAGTAGATGCTATATATATCAAGTCTTTTGCAAAAACAGGATACTCAATCTGTCATTTTGTGTTAATAATTTATTTTGTAATTTATTTTTATCTTCTTTTTTTCTTCTTGTTCAAATAGGATGAAATTTTGTTTCCAGACAATGCAGGGGAGTGTCAGGAAGAACATTGTCGAAGTGCTCATTGGAGCTTCCTCTATCAAGTAAGCTTCTGACCAAGCATGTGTTATCTGGGCTTGCTGCTTCCTTGATATTTTTTTCTCCAACAAATCAGGTTTGTATTGTATTCCAAAACTGAAGAATGCTAATATTGACATCTCAGATCTTCATGTAATTTCATGATGTAATATCTCCAATACCCATCAGGACTTACTTAATGTTCTCACAATTTTTTTTTTCCCAAATACATGACATTGTATACTGATTTTAGTTATAGAGGTGGTTAATCCTTTTTTATGACTCCACAATTACATGGACATTGGCCAAAAGTCACTCCTATTAATTATTGTAGTTTACATTATGATGTGCCATTACATTTTTCTGTGGATCTCTTTACTCATATTGATATTTGTACTCACTGTTTAATTTTTCCCCATATTGAAGTTCTTACAATGGCTGATGTTGTTATGGAAATGCATCAAATAGAGAATATTAGCGATTGATAAGACATCTAGTAAATATATGCCTTTTGTTATGATGAGTGTGAGCTGTTTTAAATTTTTACCATCTTATTTCATCAGCAATCTGCAGCAGCAGATCTATCTCGTCAACCAAATATATGCCAGCTTGCCAGTGCGAGTGATAATGCAGCTACTCTTCCATTTGACAATGGATCTAATGAAAAGGGTGGAAGTCTAATGATGATGAGAGGTATGACGGCCAAGGATTTTGACCCTATCAGATATTCAGGAAGATGGTTTGAAGTTGCTTCACTCAAACGAGGATTTGCTGGAGCAGGCCAAGAAGACTGTCATTGCACTCAGGTAAATGCTAAAATAAATATGGTAGTGAATATTAAGGAATATATTTATTTTAGAAAAGAGCAGATTGCATTTAGATTCTGCCAACTTCTTTTCCTAATCAACTTCACATTATTCATAACAAATTGTTGAATTTGGAAGGTGATAAGAATCCAACGGGGAAACAGGCACCAACTAAGGTATATTCTAGAAGGGGACGACAAGGTACAGGAGATTTGGGCCCTAAAAGTGAGAAAACAAACAGGGCCTTAGTTGTAACTAACTGCTGAGCTGGCAGAGGGAGAGTGGAATGAGGATTTTGTTGAGAGAGGGGAGGTATATGTTGTGGGTGGTTAGCAGACGTAAGGTAAGCAAGTTTTGGCATGGGATTTGGGAGGGACTAGACAACCTATACCTGTCTAGCACATTTTTCTTTTCTTCTTCTCTGTATTCAGTTTTTTTCCATTCCTGAAATACAAATTAGAGCTTGATATCATACTGATTTCAGCTCAATATTCAGAGTATTGGTGTTTTCTTTCAATTCTGAGTTTTGGTTCCTATTAACTGGTATCAAAGCTCTACGTTCTTGGAGCAGAGATGCGAATAGAGCTGAATGGTTTATGTGGAATTCCGTATTATTATTGTTGATTACTAGGAATTATGTTATGTTGATCTCTAGGGATTAGTTTCTATAAATTATGTTGATTTGTTTCCCAGAATAAAGGGATGTAGGTATTATCAATACCAATTCCCTATTAGTAGTAGTTTCCTTTTCTGTCTCCTTGATTTGAGGGAGTGTTTCACTTCTTCAACTCTATTTATTCCCATTTTCACATGGTATTAGAGCGCCTCTCTAAAACTCTGAAACCCTAAACCCTTTCTGATGACCAAGTACGAAATGGCCACGGAAGGAAAAATCTCATCCTCATCCGAAGCTCCTGCCACCACCAACCATGGTGGGTCAGACGGTATTCCTTTTCCCATTACCAGACACAAGTTGAATGGGAATAACTACCTCTCATGGTCACAATCCGTCATGATGTACATCTGCGGAAAGGGCAAAGACGAGTATCTCACTGGTCAACTCGTCTCTCCTAAGGCTGACGATCCAAAATTCAAAAACTGGAAGATAGAAAACAACATGGTTATGTCCTGGCTGGTGAACTCAATGATAAATGAAATCGGTGAAAACTTCTTACTTTATAGCACGACACATGAAATCTGGGAAGTAACCAAAGAATTCTACTCCAGTAAAGAGAACACTTTTGAAATATGAGATTTAATCCAATCTCCATGATCTTCAACAGGGTGATCTTTCTGTCACTCAATACTACAATACCCTATCCTGTCACTGGTAGTGACTGGATGCTTTTGAAGAACATCAATGGGACTGTCCGAATGATGCAAAGAAATTCAAAGAATTTGTCGAAAAGAAGAGGATATTCAAATTCTTAATGGGATTCAACAAGAACCTAGATGAGGTCCGAGAATGAATACTGGGAATGAAGCCCTTACCAAGCATCCAAGATGTGTTTTCCGAGGTTCACCGAGAAGAAAGCAGAAAGAAAGTGATGCTTGGAGAATTCATTGTCACCTCTGTCAATGAAGGCTCCGCTCTTGTTGCTCGAGGAATTTATCAACATAATGACAACTGTCAAAAGAAGGGAAGGCCATGGTGTGGTCACTGCAGAAGATCAGGCCATTCTCGAGACAGTTGCTGGAAAATTCAAAGAAAGCCTGCATATTGGAAGCTACCAAACCTGTAGTTGATAAGGAAAGCCATGGAAATCATGTCTTTGTTGATGAAGGATCTTCCCTCACCAAAACCAGTCCATTCAGCAAAGAACAACTTGAAATGTTGCAGAAAATGCTCACACAACAAAATCCTGCTCCTAGTACTTGGAACAGGATCTTTGGCACAAAAAGGTAATTACTTGAGTGCTCTCATTGTAAATTCAGGAAAACCAAGTCCATGAATTGTAGACTCAAGGGCATCTGATCATATGACCGGTGATGCCACTCTCCTTCACAATTACAATCCATCTCAAGAAAACATTACAGTAAAAATAGTTGATGGATCTCTCTCTAAAGTTGATGGAACAAGTTCTATTACTATTTCGAAGGACCTGACTCTAAACTCCGCTCTTTATGTTCCAAATCTGGATTGTAACCTTTTGTCAGTTAGCAAACTCACCAAAAAACATAACTGTGTTGTTAAATTTTTCTCGGATTTGTGTGAATTTTAGGATTTGGATTCGAGGAGGACGATTGGCAGTGCTAAGGTGTGCTCAAGAATTTTCCTTTTGAAGGTTGATGAATCTCTTGGAAGAAAAACTCATAATGTCGTATGTGTTGAGTCTGAGTCAGTTTGATAAAAGTCTAGTATCTTGTAATGATTCCAATAGGGAGAGTGCAATCATGTTATGGCACTATCGTCTTGGTCATCCTAATTTCTTGTATCTTTAGAAATTGTTTCCGCCCTTATTCAGAAATAAAAATTCAAAACTTTTCCAATGTGAAGTGTGTTAATTTTCAAAGCATGTTCGCAATTCTTATCACAGTCTTCCATACAAATCATCACATCTTTTTTCTATGATTCACAGTGATGTGTGGGGACCATCTAGAATTAAAAATGTCACTGGTACTAGGTGGTTTATATCCTTTGTAGATGATCATACTAGAATCACATGGTTGTTCCTTATGAAAGAAAAGTCTAAAGTTGGTTCTATTGTCAAGCAATTCAACACTATGATTCAAACCCAATTCCAAACAAAAATACAAGTGCTAAAAACTGACAATGCAAAAGAGTATTTTGAGAAAACTCTGGGTGATTATCTTGTGGGTCAAGGGATTATCCATGTAAGTTCTTGTGTTGATACACCCCAGCAAAATTGAATTGCAGAGAGAAAAAATAGACACCTCCTTGAAGTTGTTTGTCTCTAATGTTTACCACTCATGTTCCCAAATATTTTTGGGGAGAAGCAGTCTTAATAGCTGCTTATCTCATAAATAGGATGCCTTCCTAGGTTTTGAACTTCCAATCACCCGACCATGTTCTTCTCCAATCTTTTCCTAACACCTGTATTTTGTCCATTCTTCCTGTAAAAGTTTTTGGTTGTGCTGTATTTGTTCATATACATGCACAACATAGAAATAAACTTGATCCTAAAGCTCTCAAATGCATCTTTGTTGGATGCTCTTCAAATCAAAAAGGGTATAAATGTTATTCCCTTGTCACCCGGAAGTTCTATAACTCTATGAATGTTTCCATCCTTGAAAAACAACCATACTACAAAGCTAATATTCAAGGGGAGATTCTAATAAAGAATATTAGCTTTGGGACGTTGACACCACGGATCCTATTTCTATTCATCCTGCTTCAATTCCTTCTCCAAATTCTTCCATCCATCTTGAGCCATCAATTCCTTCTCTTGCTGAACCTGAACCTTCCCAAATTGAACCTGAACCTGAACTTGAACCATGTTCTCAAATAGAGTATGAGATACCTAAAATACCTCAAAATTTCAATCATATACCTGCAGTTACCAATGAGTTCCGTGTCTACTCTAGGAGAAACAAGACTCAAGAAAGGACAAATATACGGTAGCCGCTTGATCAAGGCCATGAATCCAATCCGACCCTAGAGACTCAAAGTTCACCAGGTAATAACAGTACTGATTATGCCTTGGATGATTTAGCTATTGATGATAGACCTATTGCTTTGAGAAAAGGTAAGAGAGTTTGCACTAATCATCCCATTTATAATTTTGTCTCATGAAAAATTATCACCTAGCCATCTTGCTTTTGTGAGTAGTCTTGACAAAATATAGGTTCCAACTACAATCCATGAGGCCCTCACTATACCAGAATGGAAGGCAGCCATTTGGGAGGAAATCCGTGCTTTAAAGGAGAATGGGACTTGGGAGATATCTGAGTTACCTTCAGGGAAACGTCTTGTTGGCTGTAAATGGATTTTTACAGTTAAATATAATGCAAATGGGAGCGTCAACAAATTTAAAGCAAGACTAGTAGCTAAGGAATTTACTCAATCTTACGGGATTGATTATCAGGTGACGTTTGCCCCTGTAGCTAAACTCGATACAGTTCGAGTGTTACTCTCACTTGCTTCAAATCTAGACTGGCCACTATATCAACTAGACGTAAAGCATGCTTTTCTCAATGGAGATCTTGAAGAAGAGGTCTACATGGAAATACCTCCTGGTCTTGATACTCCAACAACTATCAACAAAGTTTGCAAACTCAAGAAGTCTTTGTACGGTCTTAAGCAGTCACCAAGAGCTTGGTTTGATAGATTTACCAAAGCCGTGAAGAAGTTTGTATATGACTAGTGTCAAATTGATCACACTATGTTTGTCAAGCACTCATTCTCAGGAAAAATGGCAATACTCATCGTGTATGTTGATGATATTATCCTAACAGGTGACAATGATGAAGAACTTCTCAAACTAAAAGGTTTCTTGGCTAAAAAATTTGAGACTAAAGACTTAGGAAATCTTAAGTATTTCCTTGGTATGGAGGTGGCAAGGTCAAAAAGAGGAATTTCAGTCTCACAGCAAAAATATGTGTTAGATCTTTGAAAGAAACAAGAATGCTCGGGTGCAAGCCAGCGGATTCGCGTCTTTCCCTGTCGGGATCGTGATTGATCTTGGAACTCAGCGAGTAGATCGTCGAGGGGTAGTCGACCCCCACGGAGGAATGAAGGGGTCAGGAAACTCGAGATTCTCGTATTCTCAGGTTACGATACTTATGGGTGGGTAAATCAGGTAGAATGTTATTTCAAGGTAAATGAAATTGAGGAGTTTGAGATGTTGGATTCGATGATGGTAGTTGTAGAGGGGAAAGCTCTGAATTGGTACCAATGGTGGGGAGATTAGACTCCTTCTCCTAGTTGGAAGCAAGTCAAGGAAGTGGTGATTCGAAGGTTCCAACCGGGGTTAATTCAAAATCCCCTTGAACCCTTACTGAGCATTAAACAAACTAGAACAGTTACTGAATATCGTGAGCAATTTGAGTTGGTGTCCGAACCTATGAAGCACCTTGATAAAACAATGTTGCAGGGGATTTTTCCGAATGGATTATGTGAAGAATTGAAAGCTGAATTGAAGTTGTACAAGTTACATTCTCTGTCAGATCTTATGCTAGAGCCCAATTGCTTGAGGAAAAAAAATGGGCATTAAGAAGAGGAGGCTTGGGAGAGAAGAGGGAACTTACATGAAGGGAACTAGCTCTTTCAAACCTGTGACAGGGGAGGGAGGGTCCAGATCTAGTGTAGGCGGTGAAGGAGGGAAGAATTCACCACTAACACAAAGAACCCACATCATCCAAAGGAATGCGGTGGAGCTAAAACCTCCTGATGGAGTTGGGGAAGAGAAGAAATAGATGAGGCCAAGGAGATTATCTCAATCAGAACTCCAAGAAAGAAGTAGGAAGGGGTTGTGTTTTAAGTGTGGAGAGAGATGGGGGCGTGAACACATTTGTAAGTTCAAACATTATCAATTGTTCATGGCGAAAGGGGAGGAAGATGAGGGGACGGAGTCAGATGTGGAGGTGGAGGATTCGAGGTTGGAATTGGAGGACAAGTCTCTACAATTCTCCATGAAGAGTATTATGGTGATGACATCCAACAAGTCATGGTGCTCATTGATTGCAGGGCCTCTAGTAACTTCATTTCAAAGGAACTAGTGCAGAAGTTAAGCTTACCAGTCCAAGACACTATGGATACATAGTGGAAGTTGGAAATGGGTGCAAGATTAGAAGCATAGGGGTGCGCAGAGATGTGAAGGTGAGGATTCAAGGAGTGGAAATTCAACAGAATTTCTTTCTCTTTGATTTGGGTGGAGCTAAGGTAGTGTTGGGAGTAGACTGGTTGGAAAGTTGAAGAGATATACAAGCTAATTTCAGATAACTGACCTTGAAATGGGAGAGGAATGGAGTAAAGGTGGCATTAAAAGGGGAACCATCCCTTTGCAAAGCTCAAACTTCTTTTAAAACCATGCTAAAGGCCCTAAGAGATGAAGGGGAAGGTTACTATATAGAATATCAAGAGTGGCAGCCAGAGGAGCAACTTATAGGGGTGTTGGCTGAGGAAATATAAGAGGTTTTACAGGAGTATGCAAAACTGTTCCAAGAACCACACGAGCTTCCTCCTCATCGAGACCATGATCATGCTATCCACCTAAAAGAAAAAGCACCAATTCCCAATATCCGTCCTTACCTACCTTCATTATCAAAAGAATAAGATTGAGAGGATAGTAGATGAAATGTTGGTTGTGGGAATAATTAGACCAAGCGCTAGTCCTTACTCTAGTCCAGTGATTTTGGTCAAGATGAAAGATGGAGGATGGAGATTTTTTGTAGATTACAGGGCTTTGAACAAGCTTACAGTATCGGATAAGTTTCCAATTCCAATAATCAATGAATCACTTAATTAGCTTGGGGGGGCTGTTATTTTTTCTAAATTAGACCTTAAATTCGGTTACCACCAAATCATAATGAGGGCGGATGACATTCCTGAAACAACCTTCAAGACACATGATGGACATTATGAATTCTTGGTGATGCCTTTGGTTTAACCAATGCCCCCTCTACCTTCCAAGTTTTGATGAACAAGGTGTTGAAACCATATTTAAGGAAGTTTGTCTTGGTTTTCTTTGACGATATCCTATTTTTTAGTAAGGATCTAAGAGTCCATGGAAAGCATTTGGGAATGATATTGAAGTTGTTGAGGGAGAACCAATTGTTTGTCAATAAAAAGAAATGTACTTTTGGGCAGCAACAACTAGAATATTTGGGGCATATCATTTCTGATAAGGGGGTGGCAGCATACCCTAAGAAAGTGGAGGACATACTAAATTGACCTCAACCAAAGGACATAAAAGGATTAAGAGGGTTCTTGGGACTGACAAGGTATTATAGAAGGCTTGTGAAGGATTATGAGAAGATAGCTTGGCCTCTGACACAACAACTCAAGAAAGATAATTTTACATGGGGTTTGGAAGCTCAAAAAGTATTTGAACAACTCAACAACCATGACTACACTGCCTATCCTTGTTGTTCCGAATTTTGAGAAGACTTTTTGTGCTAGAAACAGATGCATCCAGTAAAGGAGTGGGTGGAGTGCTTATACAAGAAGGGAGGCTAGTGGCTTATATGAGTCAAACTCTCTCTGACAGGGCTAAAAACAAATCAGTGTATGAAAGGGAACTCATGGCTATAGTATTAGTTGTGCAGAAATGGAGACATTACTTAATGGGAAGGCATTTCATAGTTCATACAGATCAGAAAAGTCTTAGGTTTCTAACAAAACAAAGGATTTGGGGAGAGGAACAACAGAAGTGGGTCTTCAAGTTGTTGGGATTTAATTTTGAGATCAGGTATAAACTGGGGAAGGAAAATGGTGCAACAGATGCTTTGTCCAGGAAATTACAATTTGCAATACAATTCAATGAGTGGGATGGACTGGAAGAAGTTCAAAATGATGACAAGTTGAGAGGCATTATTCAAGATTTGCTTAGACAACCAGATTCTCATTCTGGTTATCATTTTAAGAAGGGCAGGTTGTTTTATAAAGGGAGAATGGTGATCCCTAGAAGTTCCCCAAAGGTTACATTGGTGTTTAAGGAATTTCATGATTCAGCCATAGAAGGGCATTCGGGTTTCTTTAGAACTTACAAGCGAATTTCTGGGCTATTATTTTGGGAAGGAATGAAGAAGGACATCCAATAATATGTACAAGCTTGTGAAGTTTTCTAAAGAAACAAATACCAAACTCTAACCCATGGAGGTTTACTACAGCCCCTTCCCATTCTGACCAATATTTGGACTGATTTGTCCATGGATTTCATTGGGGGACTTCCTAAGGCTTATGAAGTTGACACTATAATGGTGATAGTGGATAGGCTTACCAAGTATGCACATTTTATAGCCTTTGCACACCCTGATATTGCCAAAGATGTTACTGAAATTTTCACTAGAGAAGTAGTGAAATTGCATGGTTTTCCCTCCTCCATTGTCTCTGATAGAGACAAGGTTTTTCTCAGTACTTTTTGGGCTAAAATGTTCAGACTTGCTGGGACAAAATTGAAGTATAGTTCAGCCTACCATCCTCAGTCAGATGGCTAAACCGAGGTCGTGAATAGGTGTGTGGAGACTTATTTGAGGTGTCTCATAGGGACTAAACCCAAATAGTGGCCAAAATGGTTAGCTTGGGCAGAATTTTGGTATAATACCTGTAAAGAGAAAAGAAGAAGAATTGAAAGAACTCTTTGTAAAGAGAAAAGAAGAAGAATTGAAAGAACTTTGTATCTCATTTCTTTCATATGATCAGACTATTACATATATATATATACACTAAAAATTAATGGACAACTAACTAGCATCCAATCAACCACTAACTAATACAACCACTAATACAACTAATATTCTCACTAATACAATGCACAACTAACTAACATCCAATGGACAACTAACTAATACAACCACTAACACAACTAAACTTTTAACACTCCCCCTCAAGTTGGATCATAGATGTTAATCATGCCTAACTTGTTACAAAGATAATTGACCCGATTCCCGTTAAGAGCCTTTGTGAGTGTATCTGCTATCTGTTCACTAGTCCTGACATGCCTTGTAGATATGAGTCCCTGTTGGATCTTCTCTCGAATGAAATGGCAGTCAGCTTCTATGTGCTTTGTCTGTTCATGGAAAACTGGGTTCGAGGCAATGTGAAGGACAGCCTGGTTGTCACATCATAGTCTCATAGGCAGAGAAACCTTAAACCCAATCTCATCAAGTATATGATAGACCCATAGTAATTCACAAGAGGTTTGAGCCATTGCTCGATATTTTGACTCAGCACTTGACCTTGCTACTACATTTTGTTTCTTACTTTTCCAAGAGATCAAATTTCCTCCAAGGAAGACACAATACCCAGAAGTTGATCTCCGATCTACAAGACACCCAGCCTAGTTTGTATCGGAATAACCTTCTAACTTGCAATGTCCATTATCTCTATAAAGAATCCCATGACCTGGAGCTCCTTTCAAATATCTTAGGATATGTAATACTGCATCCCAAAGAGATTGTCGAGGAGATGACATGAATTGACTAACTACACTTGCTGGGAAAGATCATAGTAAGGTAGTTAAGTTTGCCCACCAATTTCCTATACCTCTCGGGATCTGATTGTAGTTCTCCATCATTAGCATTGAGTTTCACATTTGGAACCATCGGAGTATCACAAGGCTTGGTCCCCAACATGCCAACATCAGATAGTAAGTCAAGGACATATTTCCATTGTGAGAGGAAAATGCCTTTTCTGCTTCTACTTACCTCAATTCCCAGAAAATATTTTAGAGGACCAAGATACTTCGTCTGAAATTTAGTTTGAAGGAAACTCTTGAGTTCTGAGATGCCAGAGAAGTCATTGCCTGTTATCATAACAGGCCTGACTGATTAGTTGCTGGGAGGAATGCCTTCATCAGTAGCAATATGAGCAAAGCGCTGCTGATTGGGCTGATTTTTCTGCTGAAGTTTTCAATAGTTTCGCTTAATGTGACCAGGTTCCTTACAATAGCGACAAATAAGTGGTTACCCAAGATTTCGTCCTCCACCACCACTACCGCGTGGATCTCCAGTATCACGACCACCACCTCGTCCACCACGAGAACTGTCCTATCGAGAACTAGAACTCACCAAAGCAGTGGCCTCACTCGCAGCTAAGGGATGAGACTTAGAAAGCTCACGAGCAACACGGAGGAGGCGAGAGTATACATCTTTCAGGGTCAAACTACCAGAATTGGATCTGAGAGCGAGCCGCACCAAATTCATCATGCAGCCCTGACAAAAAACACATCACTGTCAATTGCTCCCGCTGAGCATGCATCTCCTGCACATCCGAAGTAATAGGTAACAATGTGTTCAATTCTTCAAATAAGCGTTTGAAGCCTGTATAATATTCACTAAGAGATTCATCCTTCTGATTGGCACGATACAAATCTTGTGTCTTTGTATATAGGAGGGATAAATCATCGGTACTTGAGAACAAAGAGTGAAGGTACTGCCACAATTCCTTGACAGTGGTGCAATGGGTGGTGATATCATCAACCCAAGGATCCAAGGTCCTCTGAATCAGTGAGTACAATCGCATACCTTCCCGAATCCACAAATCCTTACTTGCTTCATCTTGCGGACTATCTTGGGTGAGATGGTCTTCCTTCCTATGACCTTTCAAGTACATCAGAATAGCCTTCTTCCACTGAGGATAGTTAGTACCATCACCATCAAGCTTGCGATCAGTAATTTTGATGTTGGAGGGAATCACCTCAGCCAGAGCATTAGTGGAAGTGGTGTCGGAAGCGCCACTCTTGCTGCCCGTACCCAGAATCTCAGAGTGTTCGTCACCCATAGCCACAAACACACCAAATCAGCCTATAAGGAACGAAAGGAGCATGAACAACACACCAACGTGCAGAACAGCCCAAAACAACAAGAAACCAGCACCCAAAACGACAAGAAACCAGCACTAAAAAACTCGAAATCACTTCGCCAAAGATGTTGTCGGACCTCTGCTCGCCGGCAAACCACCCCCACCGCCTTGCCGGCCCTGCCCCGGCACGGGACGGCCTACACCAGCACTTCCTACCGGCCAGAACCCAAAGCAAAGCAGCCACTTGTGGCTGCCCTAGATCTGAAAACTCTGTTTTTCTGAGGAAAAAAAAATTGTTTTTTTTTTTTTTAAAGTGGAAAGCTGAGAGAGGGAAAAGAAAAGAAAATTAGAAACTAGCTCTTGATACCATGTAAAGAGAAAAGAAGAAGAATTGAAAGAACTTTGTATCTCATTTCTTTCATATGATCAGACTATTACATATATATATACACTAAAAATTAATGAACAACTAACTAACATCCAATGGACAACTAACTAATACAACCACTAATACAACTAATATTCTCACTAATACAATGGACAACTAACTAATACAACAACTAACACAACTAAATTCTTAACAATACCAATTACCATTTGGATACTAAAATGACCCCATTCAAGGCATTATATGGAAGGGACCCTCCTATACTTGTTAGAGGGGATGGGGCGCCATCTTTGGTGGAGGAAGTGAATAAATTAGTGGCTGAAAGGAATCAAATGCTAGATGACTTGAAGGATCACTTGGTGAAGGCTCAAAACCGAATGTAGACTCAAGCTGACAAGCATAGAAGGGAAGTGGAATACTAACTTGGGGATGTGGTTTATTTGAAGATCTAACCTCACAAACTCATAACTTTAGCTAAAAGGGCAAACCAGAAACTGAGTCCTCAGTTCTACGGACCTTATGAGATCATAGAGAAGATAAGTCCAGTGGCTTACAAACTCAAATTGCCGGAAGGTAGTTTGGTACATTCGGTATTTCACGTCTCTTTGCTCAAAAAAATCATTTCACCTATGGTTACAGTTCAACCATTGCCATCTTTTCTAGCTGAGGATTGGGAATTAAAGGTGCAGCCAGCTGATGTTCTCGTATACAGGGAGAATGCTGAAGGGATAGAAGAGGTGCTGATTAAATGGTAAGATTTGCCTGAATTTGAAAGTTCTTGGGAACCCATGAAATCAGTCCAAGAACATTTCCCTAAATTTCACCTTGAGGACAAGGTGAGTCTTTTGGGGGGAAGTGTTGATAAGAATCTAACGGGGAAACAGACACCAACTTAGGTATATTCTAGAAGGGGACGACAAGGTACATGAGATCTGGGCCCTAAAAGTGAGAAAACAAACAGGCCCTTAGCTGTAACTAACTGCTGAGCTGGCAGAGGGAGAGTGGGGTGAGGATTCTGTTGAGAGAGGGGGGTATATGTTGTGGGTGGTTAGCAGATATAAGGTAGGCAAGTTTTGGCATGGGATTTGGGAGGGACTAGACACCCTATATCTGTCTAGCACTTTTTTCTTTTCTTCTCTCTGTATTCAGTTTTTTTCCATTCCTGAAATACAGATTAGAGCTTGATATCATACTGATATCAGCTCAATATTCAGAGTGTTGGTGTTTTCTTTCAATTCTGAGTTTTGGTTCCTATTAGAAGGTTCTTGATTGTTTATCAGACGTGTGTGGAAAATTCTGTCATTCATTATAACAGTCTAGTGCATGTTGGAGATAAGCTTTGTCATTTACTTTGGTGGTTATGTTGGTTCTATTATAGTTGTCACTAGTTATTTTTCTAATCACAGAAGTAGAGAGACTATTTCCTTGGCATCCATAAGCTTCTTGATATTAATTTGGGTATACTAATGACATTTCAGGGTGTATATACATTTGATAGGGAAGCACGGTCCATCCAAGTTGATACTTTTTGTGTTCATGGAGGCCCTGATGGATATATAACCGGAATTAGGGGAAATGTTCAATGTCTTTCAGAAGAAGATTCGGTGAAAAATGAGACAGATCTAGAGAAGCAGGAAATGATCAAAGAAAAGTGTTATCTCCGCTTTCCTACATTGCCATTCATTCCCAAGGAACCTTACGATGTGATTGCTACTGATTATGACAAGTTCTCTCTTGTTTCAGGAGCAAAGGACAGAAGTTTTATTCAGGTATTTACTGACATGAAAAAAAATATAGCTCTACTTCAAGTACTCTTGATCATGTGTTTGGCAAGCATTCTAACTTCGTAGTTATTTGACTTAGTAGAAAAGACTTTCTGAATATTCTATGATGGCATATATGATGTGTAATGTTGATTTATTATTGAAAATAAATAAAAGGAACAACACTTCATCCCGCAGTTCTTTAATTAATAGCTATTAATTAGCATGGGAGTATATGATTCTGTTTTTGCTTTTAGTGTTGTATTATTAATAAGTCAGGATAATTTGGGGTCTAGAAAAGAGTTGAACTTGGTCAACTTGCAGGAATCCAGGTTAACATAAATATTATGACACTTATTCATGTCATGAACCAACTTTCTTAAAAGCTTAAACTATTAAGTGAAAGCACAAGAATGATTTTATATATCTAACATGCCCTTTCAAGCAAGAGGTTTTTGGTGCTTGAGGCGCGGGCAATGCACAAGCTCACCTACCTTATGCTAATCTCTAATACTATATCATGAATTAACTCTCTGAAAAGCTTAAACTATTAGGTGAAGACACATGAATGATTTTATATATGTAACTATTCATAATTAGGATTTGTTTCCCTGTGATCAATATTACAGATATACTCAAGGACACCTAAACCTGGACCTGAATTTATAGAGCGGTACAAAGCTTACTTGGAAAACTTTGGATATGATCCAAGCAAAATTAAATATACACCCCAAGATTGTGAAGTAATGTCCAATAGTCAATTGGCAGCTATGATGTCCATGTCTGAAATGCAGAAGGCACTAACAAACCAGTTTCCTGATCTAGAACTGAAGGCCTCTATTGAACTTAATCCCTTCACAAGTGTATTTGACACCTTGAAGAAGCTCGTTGAGCTTTATTTTAAGTAGTTATTATTAAGTTGCACATGTTTCGTATGTAAGGCATTTACTTATACATACTTGTACGTAACGAGTAACGTTCCTTGATAGCAGCCTGTGTATAAGTGAGGTAAAAAATTGAAGTAAATATAAACTACCCGTATCTGGTGAAATCCTGTGTATTTGGTGTCTTATCTTTATATGAATGTTTGTCCTGTGTTAGTACTGTGTTTACAGAGAGCAGGTTAAGAGAGTGACACAGTGAGATAGGGGGGGTTCGTCTGGTTAGCATGCAAATCACTATGTTGTGGCAGGCTCATTTCAAGTTAGCTTATATGTCAATTACAGTTTTATTATTAACACATCAATTTCCGTACACTATTTTTACACTAATGATCTGCATGCAAATAACTGGTGAATGTGCATTATGTGGTAACCATGGTAATCAATTAACATTTTCGATTACCACATAATATACGATGTTCATAAGTTATTTGTACACTATTCTTCTACTAGTATAAAAATAATGTACAAAATTTGACGTGTAAATATGTTTTTGGTTTCCCTGTTAAGCTCTGGACCTTTTGGGGCCACCGGTGCATTCGGGCTACAAAAACCGTTTGTAACAACGCTCTCCCAGTTCCAGCTGTCTCTCTTCATTGTTTATCTCTTTGGAACAGCAAAGCTATCTGGAGTGCCTCCGGATAATGAAACTTAACGAGTATGGTTATGAGATGTTTTAGTCACTTATATTAATAAAAGAATTAATTGAAGTTTTGGTCCTCTTATTTTAGCAAAATGAGTGATTTGGTCTTCTTATTTTTAAAATGAATTATTTAATCCCTTTACTTTTACAGAATAAGTAGTTTGTCTTTCCATCAGTGTTCTGTTAAAAATTTAACGGCAGTTGTTGTAGTAGCATTTAAAAAATTAATTAATTATTTTAAATAAGTAATTTAAGTGTAGGTAATATATACATGATTTTCTAAATACTCAAAGTAACTTTAATTCAATTTAAAAATGTTAATTTATTATAAATTATGTCTATAAATCATAAAGGTAATTTATTTATATCTAAAAATATTAATTTATTTTTCACAAAAAAAATTGGTAAAAAAAATTGAAAAATTAGATAAAGATTAGTAAAGCTAGATCATCCCAAAACAAAAGCAACAATAATTATTTTAGTGAAAAAAAGTAGCAAAAAGTTTACAAGAAAGTATAGTGGATGATAGTAACAAATATAACCTAAATCATAAAAATGGTGAACAACTGCCGATAAAAGATATTTTTATTTTTATTTATGATTTAGTGTGTACTTGGCACTCTTAAAAAGTTGTTTTAAATTATTTTGAAGTAGATTCAGTTAAAGCTTACGCGAGTTTAATAAAATATAAAATCAATCATATATGGATGTGTATAAAAATATCATATATACATGTGTTTAAATAATGAGAGATTTTAAGTTAAGTAATATTATTATTTAATTTTATTTGTAAGGTTATTTTAGGTATTTTAGAAGTTGTGTATGTCACATGCATTTAAATTGTTTATTTAGAATAAATATTTAATTTTTTTAAATGCAACATCATCAACTTTCGTTTTAAGTTTTTAACAGCATACTAACAGAGGGATTACAATCGGTCATTTTATAAAAAATAGAAGGATTAAATAGTTCATTTAAAAAATAAAGGAACCAAATCATTTG